>CM024601.1:5960178-7160178 GCA_014182555.1 Eucalyptus erythrocorys | reverse complement strand
GAAAATAAATGGAGGACAAATCCCTTCATCCTTTGCTAACCTCACCCAGCTTTCCACTCTGTATCTCGACTACAATAACTTGAGTAGCGATACTTTGGAGTAGGCGGTCAACTTGACAAAACTTATCCAATTGGACATTTCAGGCAATAATTTCTTTTTGGCCAGTTTTCAGGCAATAGTTAAGACGTGGAGATTATTTAGCCAAAATTGAATTCAATGGTGCAACTAATGCTCCTTTGTCTTATGTCTTTTTTCCTTTCTATTTGATAGGTAATCATTTAAGCAGTGGATTTCCATCTTCATTTGAGAATCTGAAGCAGTTGACTTGGCTCGACCTTTCTTGCAACAACTTGCATGGTGATATTTTGAGCACATTGTGGAATCTGAAGGATCTTGAATGGCTTATTATGGAGTCACTTAATCTCAATGGTGTTCTCGATATAAATGATCTATTCAAACTCAAGAACTTGAGAGGCTTATTTTTGGGGAAAATTGTCCAAAAAGTCCTAAACTTATTGCACTTTTACCGATTCAGTCCTAAACCTTTTCAGTTTGCCAATTGAGTCCTAAACCTTTTTTACTTTTTGCCGATTTAGTTCATCCGGCCAATTTTGGCTGAAAAATGCTGATGTGGACGTTGATGGTGCCACGTAGGACTGCCGGCGCGACGTGGACAATTTTTAATATATATTTTTGAATATTTTTTGAATTTTTTTTTTTTTTTTTTCTTTTTGGCTTTTTCCTTGGCCTTTTCCGGTGGCGGCCACTAGCTACGGGCGACAGCCCGGCCACCACCGGCCACAACTGGCTGGGGCCTCGCCCGCTATAGGCGAGGCCCAGCCAGGTGAGGAGGAGCACTGGCGAGGGGAGCCCTCGCCCAGGCGTGGCCCTGTAAGGGCCGACCCTCCCCCAAGCCAAGGTGGCCTCGTCGGCATCGGCCGGGCGACGCGTGACACCGAGCGAGGTTGCCCCGGCCCCGGCGAGGGCTGGCCTCACCAAATCCCGCGAGGGAGCCCTCGTCGGGCTCTCCTTGCCTAGGTGAGCGTCGGCCTCGCCCAAACCAAATCTGGCGAGATCGGCCCTCGCCCTTGGTCGGGCGGGCGTCGGCTGTGGCCGGTGGCCGACCATTGCCCACCCGGCCGGGGCAAGGCCGACGCTCGCTGGGCAAGAGAGAGCCTCGGCGAGGGCTCCCCTTACCAGATCTGGCGAGGCCGGCCCTTGCCGAGGCCGGCGGCTCGCCCGGCCCGACGCGCCGTGAGGCCGCCCCCTAGTGTAACGACCCCCCGTAACTCTCTAGCTTGGGGGACCCCTTCCTTGGGTAGGCGCGGACTTCCATCCCTCCTCCCCGGGCCGCGCACACTAATGGCTAAGTGCAAGGGCTCCCCTCCCCACCGTCCGCTTTGGATGCTCCTCCTCACCTTTAAAACCGTTATACGGTAAAGGGACCCAAACCATTATAAACGCTTGTGGCGATGTGGGACGAGGCCCGGACTGGGCGCGGACGCACCGCCATCCCTCCTCCCCGCGCACCGTGTTCGATGGGGGGAGGGTAGGCCCTTGGCCGGGCCACGCCGTTCCCCTCGCCTCCTCGCCCGGCCGGGCCTGCTTGTGGCGAGCGAGTGGTTGGGCCGATGGTTGGCCATCGCTGGCTGGTGGTCGGCCACCGGAAAAGGCCAAGGAAAAAGCCAAAAAGAAAAATAAATAAATAAATAAATAAGGGAAAAACATAAAAAAATAAAAATTTCAAAAAATTTTAAAAATTTTTTAAAATTTTAAAATATTATTAAAAATTGTCCACATTAGCGCCGACAGTCCTACGTGGCACCACCAGCATCCACGTCAGCATTTTTCGGCCAAAATTGGCCGGATGGACTGAATTAGCAAGAAGTGAAAAGGTTTGGGACTCAATTGGCAAAGTTAAAAGGTTTAAAACTGAATTGGTAAAAGTGCAATATGTCTAGGACTTTTTGGACAATTTTCTCCTTATTTTTGTCCTTCAGCAATATATCGTTCACCAAGTCATTCATCAATACCACTAAAGTGAAACTTACCTACTTATACTTGGACTCATGCAACTTGACCAAGTTCTCATAGTTTATAGGCTACTTAAGCGAATCATTATGGTCAGACCTACCAGACAACAGAATCCGAGGGACCATTCCTAGATGGATGTGGAACAACAACAAAGAACCTCTCCAATATATAGATCTTTCTTACAATCTTTTAACCAACTTTGAAAATAACCGGACCGATCTTCCTTTGCCGAACTCGAGGTATCTTGACATTAGTTCTAACTTGCTAGAAACAACCCTCCTTGTCCCACCTCCCTCAATCATGCTATACAATATCTCCAACAATTTCCTATCTAGGGAAGTTCCAACATCCATTTGTGAAGTGAGCTTGCCACGCTTGATTTGTCCTGCAATACTCTAAATGGCACACTTCCTCCTTTTTTAGAAAGTATTGGTCCTTTGATTTTATTGAACCTCGCAAGAAATAAATTCGATGGCATGATTCCTCGTGTTTACCTAGATGGTTGTGCATTGAGGATGATCGACCTCAAAGAAAACCGACTAAGAGTGATTGTTCCATGATCTCTAGAAAATTGCAAAAGGCTGGAGTATTTGAATCTTGATGACAGCAAAGTTATTGATACATTTCCATTTTGGTCATTGGAGTTGGCCAACCTAAAAGTTATCGACTTGCAGTCCAATAAGTTCCACGGTCCCATAAAAGTTCGTTTAAGCCAGCTTAACTTCACCAGTTTACACATCCTCGACCTTTCCAACCACAGCTTCAATGGTAAACTTCCTTCCAAGTTGTTGCAGAGTTGCCATACAAAGAAGGTTATTGATGGTCAAGATAAGTTGGCATATGTGAATATTCATCAACGAATTGATCCGTCCTCTATGTTCATCGGTGGACGTAGGATGACTTATGCGATGACACTGATGAATAAGGGAAGGAAATGGAATATGCAAAGATTCAAGATGTCCTTGTGGCAATTGACCTCTCTAATAACAAGTTTAAAAGGTTCATTCCTGAACTCATTGGAGATCTGAAGTCACTTCATATGCTTAATCTTTCCAACAACTTCCTAATTGGTGGCATTCCTCCATCCCTGGCCAACTTGACAGTGCTCGAATCATTGGATCTTTCCTGGAACAATCTTGTGGGAGTGATTCCTCAACAATTAGCCCACCTCACTTTACTTTTGGTTTTTCATGTCTCTCGTAGTTGATTATCGGGACCAATACCACATGGAACACAATTTGATTCGGGAGCAGTTTGTTTGCAATGAATGATGGTTTGTGTGGAAGTCCGCTGCCAAATAAATGCACAATTGAAGATAGTGCTCCACCACTATAATCTTCTTTCAAAGTAGAGAATGAAAAAGAGTCTCTTTTCAACTTGGATTGGAAAATTGTGCTGATTGGTGCTAGAGTCAGGTTTTTGGTTGGTGTTGCGCTAGAGAATTTGATCATTGACGAGAAGAGTTGATGTTTCTTGCACTACTCCAGGAGAATGGCAAAAGGATGGAAAGGGAGAGGAAATCTTTGGCAAGCAAGAAAATATGCATCTAGATACTTATGCTCGGTGTTTAAGGCCCTGTTTGTTTAAAATTGTTTTTGTCGGAACAAAAATTTCTGTTCTTTTGTTCTAGGGAATAAAAAAAGAACAGAAACGTGTTTGGTAAAACTTTTGTTCTTGGGAATAGATTTGGAACATAAACAAGAAGTAGAAAAAAGTTACTTCTTGTTCCCGAGAGCAATTTTGAGAAACAATTTTTCTCTCTTTTCTTTTTTCTTCTTCTTTTTTCTTTTCTTCTTCCTTTTGGCTAGTCACCGACCTTGGCCATGGTCGGCAATCGGCTGATGAGGGCAGGCGACCTTGCCGGATCGTCGCCGGCCCCGAGAGGCCGAGCTCGCCTAGATCTGGTGAGGCCGAGCCTCGCACCGCTTGGGCGAGGTTGAGCCTCGCCGGCCGGCGCGAGGCTCGGCCTCGCCTAGCCACCGAGGCCATTGGCGAGGCTTCGGCGAGCTCACTCGGACCTCGCCTAGTCGGTTGTCGGCCGCCGCCATGGCCGGCGACCGGCCACAAAGGAGAAAGAAGGAAAGACAAAATAAAAAAAAAAAAAAAAAGGAAAAAAGAAAAAAATATTAAAAAAAAAGAAACATTAAAATTAAAAAAATAAAATATTAAAAAATTAAAAGAAACATTAAAATTATACAAGTTTACCAAATGCAATTTTATTCCTATAGTAATTTTTTTTGCAGTTACGAAGCGTGTTTTTTTATTCAGAAATTGTTCTCGGGAATAGAAACAAAAAAAAATATTTCTGTTAAAAAATTGTTCCCCGAAACTGAAACGTTATCAAATGCGCCCTAAGTAGCTTGTTGAGAGCAGTTATACATGCATGTCTGAATATTCCAATCTATGTTTGTTTGCAATTCGCATGGTTCAGTATACCATTATGGAAATTCTGTCTTCTTGCTCATAAAAGTTATAGTTCTTTAAGTTCTTAGAGAAATGTTTGTCCATATATGCATCAGTACCGTAAGAATGTTTTGCTGTAATATTATTAGCTAAATGACCCAAGAATATAGAGACGTAATTGAGATGATTAGGTACTAATGAAAAGCCAATTAATAGACATGGTGGACAATGAGGTAAAAAATTTCGTTGTTCATGAAAACCAAGAAGATTGATGTTAAGGTTTTCGTGGTTCACAAGTGGAAAGGGCCTTGCTTTAGTTCATTGAATGTATCCTTAAATGAAATTTCATAACAGAGGATTAGCAATCTTTGCTGTGTCAGGATATTCGTGTTAGTTATTTATGTCATTTTGTGTTGGTGGATAAATGTTCGGATGTGATTAATTACAAAGTATTTTTCATTAAAAATGAGTGAAAACATGTCGTTGTGTGTCAATGTCAAGTGTAGTCGTATCAAGTTCGCGTTTTTTTTTTTTGGAAAAGTCGTATTTGTGTGAGAGTCATCAAGGAATTCCCACTTCCCATACTCTTCCAGACATTAGCTTGCAATTTAAATGAGTTATCAAGAGCTTTTGAAAGTAATTTTTTCTAAAACAAATATGGTATCCTCCACGAAAGATATTTTCATAGAGATCATCTTAAGTTAAATGTAAAATTGTTAGCTTAAGGAGCATAAATTAACAAGTGATTTAGTCTTAAAAGTATAAACGAAAACTTAAAATCTAAAGAGTCAACGAATTTAACAGAACTTTCTTGAATTGAACATAAAAATCCAACTTATAGGATCTGAATGAGTAGAGCATTGAGCAGGGCCCGAGAAGTCCCCACCTCCATCCTCGTCCCACCCTGCGAAGTGCAGAGAAAGGTTGGCTATTAGAACGATGAGCAAAAAGGATTATATTTTTGCCCGTTCATTTAATAAGAACAACGAATATATATGGCAAAGGAGGAGAGATAAATTTGTAATTTACTAAGTTCGTACCAATTAATGACATTAGTGATAGATTGAAACTGATTCACAAACTTGTAATTAGAAGTAGGAATTACTTAGGCAAAGTCAATGATTTATAAGAATTTAGAAATGACCTTTGCGTTTATTTTTTTAAATATAACTATTATTTAATACTGAACAGTCTGAATTTTTAAAAAACCTACATATGCAAACTTTTAGCTTTATTTCAAATCATTGAAAAGTTTTTTTTTTTTTTTTATAAAATTTTGTGATGTCGAAACACATTTTTACCAAACCATAAATTATTTGAAAAAAGTCCATATAACTCAACACGTCATAGAGATATAGAATAATCTGTTACGTGCATGAAATGGAAAGTCCAAACGCGACATGTTAAGTTGTGTTAGCTATTTCATGTTGATTTTCAGTATAGAGTGGAATAAAATTTGCTCTTTCCTATTCATTTTTGAGTTTGATAAACGCATTGCTTATGAAGTAAGGGTGATCCTCCATGACCTATTGATTCATAGAGAGGATGTCACGGGCTTCTCCATGCTTAATAAAGGGCATGTCTCAGAACACAAATTAATGAAATTGTAAAGTTATAGGCTAGCCCGTCCACGTGAAACTTTGGCTAGGAAGCGTCGGATCCACGTTGTGTCAGGGAAAAAGAAAAAGAAACGAAAAGACAAAAAAAAGGCGGATTTAAAAAACTTGCCTGGAATTTCAAGACGAGCGGTGTGAACTTCCGTCCACTATCTCTTAAAGGGAAAATTCAACCCTTAATTTATGTGCTTTCTTTGGTTATGGTCTTCGACTTTCAATTTATCTAATCAAATCTAGCTCCTAGAACCGATTCTAATAAATTCGAATTGATATGTCTATCGGACCGTTTCAAAGTAAGAAGTGGGAAAGAAAAACTTGCTTGTGTGGACTAGTGTCAAAAAGCGCTTCTCAAATGAATATTTAGGTTGAGTATAATAATTCAGTCCACACCAAGCTTATATGAAGTGCCAAAATGTGCGTCCTTATTTTCAACCTTCAAAAGAGACGAATTTGATAAGTTCAAACTTAGTGTTTTTTCTTTTTTCCAATCAAGTCCATGTTCTTAGAATTTATCTAATCAAGTCTTTAAATTTGCATAATTTTTCTAATCAACCATGCCAAAGTTCGAGCACACAAGTCAATACCAAAACGTGTTTCCTCCGCCTTGTTCAAAAGACACTTTAAAAAACTTGATTGGAATTCCAAGACGAGCAGTGTGAACTTCCGTCCACTATCTCTTAAAGAGAAAATTCGACCCTTAATTTATGTATTTTCTTTGGTCAAGGTCTTCAACTTTCAATTGCACGTCCTTATTTTCAACCTTCAAAAGACACAAATTTGATAAGTTCAAACTTAGTTTTTTTTTTTTAATTTTTTTTTTACGGTCAAGTCCATGTTCTTAGAATTTATCAAATCAAGTCTTAAAATTTTTGCATAATTTTTCTAATCAACCATGCCAAAGTTCGAGCACACAAGTCAATGCCAAAATATGAGTCCTTAAAGAATATTAAGTTTGAGTGTAATTATTTAATCCACACGCGAAACTACATCAAATACCAAAACACGTTTCCTCCGCCCTGTTCAAAAGACACTTTAAAAAATCAAAAGAAAGTTTTGTCTAGGAAGCTTTTTCTTCTCCCGTCGTACAAGGGGTAAAAAGAGATGAAATAAAAAACTTTTGACTAGAAAACTTGCTTGGACTTCAAGAATGAGCAGCGCACGGTTGTTTTGGTCCACCATGTGCCAGCGGTAAAGTTTTACTTTTCCTCCCTTAATCTACACTTTTCTTTCAATCGAGTTCTTGAACTTTTAATTCAATCAATCAATTCCTTAAACTTACATAAATTTTTAAATTGAGTTTGATCTTTGGCACCAGTTCTGATAAGCTCGATCTAATGTGGCAATCAAATCATTTTAGAGTATGACTTGGAAAAGAATTAACCTCCACAAACAAATCATCATGGAAAATAATGTAAATGTTTTCCTTTATGGAAATGCCACGGTTAAAATTTTTGCCTCCACATACAAGGTGTCAAGATAAAGAAAAGCTTCTTATTATAAGTCATCCTCCGGCCTTATCTGAGGGTTGTGTCAACGTGAACTGATTGCAACTAGTGTAATTTTTTGAAAAAATTATTCTTTTTGGGACATGGGGTAGCATACTAGTCTCTTGTGTTTTCCTTTTTGGTTTATTCCGGAAATACATTGGGGTAATCTTCTAGAATTATTATCTTTGGGAAAACCTTGGTTTCATGAATAAGTTTTTAGTCGGTAGATGTCATTTCTCAGGCTCATTTCCTAATACATCACAGGGTAATTTTTTCAGCTTTGCTTATTTGGAGACACAATGAATAAGTGAAGGTTCAATGGCGATGGCACAAAATTCTTCTTGACTTGGGTAAATGCCAGAAGGCTAGAATCCTCCTTTAAGACCTCCTTGAGTAAATGATGGGACGTAAAATTGATTTTGTTGACTGAAGGTTGAAAGAACCTAAAAAGAACCTGCATCTTTGGGCAGCTCAACACTTGATGGGGAAGTGTCATCCCAACAATAGTGGTTAGGTTGGTATGACTGGTTTGTCATAAGGAAGAAAATTCTTTCTTGAGGTTTGTCAAGTTTGTCTTTGTCTTTTCTTTTCTATGTGAAAAAGAAATGGGAAGGGGACTGTACCAATAATACTGGCAATGAATGGCGAGCACGGCACAACAAAATTTTCAGTTTCCACGTGAATTTTCAATTACTGATTTTTTGACAAATGATGCCTCATCTATGCTTGGACTCCGGAGTCTCCCCGTCATTTCCGAGAAAGTATCGTTTGGCCTTTGCATTAGTAGATCAAAGTCATCCCCATCGTGGATCACATCAGCCCTATAGTAAAATTCACTTAATTAATGATTGAGATAATATTTATCAATATTTTTCGGTCAAGTTATCATTAAGAACCAATGGTGCTATTATGCAAAATTATAAAAATTCTAAATGGATTTACATTTATTACCTAGCATTTACACAAATTGAGTTAGACATGTGTAAGCACACATGATATAATTAAGAGAGAAACATCACTACTTAAAAATTAAAAATGAAACCATGACTGAGAAAATCAGTGTTAAACTTGATGAATCCTAAACCAAAATCGTTTTTTTTTTTTTTTTTTTGTGGTAAGTTAGGGAGGGGATAGATGTACAAGTGAGTTTATCGGTGAATGTCCATCCAAGCAAAGATGAAAGTTAGAGAGACATGAGTCCACAAATGGGCTTATAGATGGAAGTACGCACAGGCTATCCATATGGATGAACAAACAACTATGAACAACTTCTGTACTTGAAATTTACCCTTGAAGTTATGAGTCAAATCAAAGGACATGAACAATTACATGGAAGCTCATCACCAATTTCCAATACGTCTCTAAAAGAAAAGAATAAATACTTTTAATAAAGTATGAAATATAGATAAAAAAGAGAATGCCAAGCCCCTGCTGCTCTCGGTCCCTATTTAAGGAAAGAAATGTTCATGCGCCTAACGTCCTGCAGTAATCAAACCCATACAGAAGGCATACCTAAAATCAGTTTAAAGTATTGGGGTCAAGCACTATGAATGGCCAAGTAGCAAGATAATTTCATTGCCAGAACCAATTAGAACATGAATTGTAGATAGAAGTTACCTCAAAATAAGAGAAATTATTTCACCCTCGGAAATTACGTGGACGCTTGCTTTTGAGTTTTGTCCGGTCAAAGAACAACTTAATGTACTGTTTTTACTGTGATTTTTTTCGCTGTCTAATGTTTCTTAATAATGGCTAATGAAAGCTCGAAGAATAGCAAGTTTTTACCCTCTTCGTAGCCCTCAGTTTAGTGTTGCAGTCTTGAATGAGGTGTACGACTTAAGATTTTTCCATAAAATCAATGTCTTCATGATTCCCCCTTATAGAGCCGTATCAGCTCTTTTTAAAAATTTGAATCAAATAGAAAGGTTTACGAAATGAAAAGATGAACAAAGATAACACTAATGCAGCATAAAAATAAAACTAAGCCAACCTTTTTGCAGAAAAGTTAATTAAAAAACAATATGGATTATAGATAGCAAAAATACATTAGGTTGTTAAGAAATTTAATCATGGCTCATATATATTTTGTTCACATACATGCACACGCATATAACTCTCTCTGTTTCTGTTCATTCGTGCACATGCGCACATACGATTTTTTTTTCTTCTATGCCCTGCTTTTATCTAATAAAGGTGCAGTATCCACTTATTTCAAAGTCTTTATTTGATTATTCTAAGAGCACATCCATCTATGTCAATAATATAATTTGATCTTTCATCTTTTTATGTTTTGATTGTGTTGATACTTTTTTCAATACTTTTACGTTAAATTGGGTGTTTCTCATTTCACACTTAAAACAAATGTATAGGTGAGTTTAAAATTAGAGAGACAAGGGCCCACCTATAAATGGCTTATTGATGGAAGTCTACACAAGCAACCCATGTTGTTGAACAAACAACTATGAACAACATATGTACTTGAAATTTAGTCATGAAGTTATGAGTCAAGTCAATGAACAATTTACATGGGAGCTTGTTGCCAATTTCCAATATGTCACCAAAAGAAATGGATGGATTCTATATTAAAAGTATGATAGAGAAATATGGTTAAAAGGAGAATGCCAAGCCATTGCGCTTGTGCCCTATATAATAAAAGAAATGTTTGTACGTCTAAGATCTTGCAGTTTTCAAACCCATATAGAAGGCATACGTAAATCATTTAAAGTTCTGAAGGTCAAGCATTATGAAAGGCCAAGTAGCAAGAAATTGTCATTGCCAAAACCAACTGTTGCTGCCTATAAAAACCTTCTATGTTGCACTCTCCCTCGAAAACTCACTTCAGTAACCAAAATAACAGAAAGAAAAGCAGAAAATATGGCGGCCTTATCATTATATTGGCTGCTTACTTGGATATTCTTGCTTTCTCTCTTTCGTACTAGGTTTGCTGAGGTACTTTGTCATGCGGACGAGAGCTCTGCCTTGATGGAATTCAAGAAAAGTTTCAAAACCAATGCGACAGACTAGCGATGCGTTAATCCAAAAGTTCATTCCTGGTCACTGGATGGAAGTGGAGATTGTTGTTCGTGAGATGGTGTTGAATGTGATGAAGTCACCGGTCGAGTGATCACCCTCGACCTTAGTAGCAGTTGTCTCTCAGGCACCATGAGTCCCAACACCACTCTCTTTCGACTCGTTCACGTGGAGTCGCTCAATCTCGCTTTCAACAACTTCAACTTCTCCTCAATTCCATACGGCTTCAGCAATCTTTCAAAGTTACAATACCTTAATCTCTCCTCCTCTGACTTCTCCGGTGAAATCCCTCGCGATATCTCGCAACTCTCCAAGTTAGTTTCTCTCGATTTGTCCATTTCTCTCGATTTGTCCACTTCTTGGTATGAGACACTTCACATGCCCAACATGGGTGACTTCCTTCATAACTTGACTGGGCTAAAAGAGCTTGATCTTTCTTGGGTAAGTTCATTATCACCTTTCCCACCTATGCTAGCGAATTTCTCTTCCTTGACATTGCTCCGGCTAAAATATTGTGGATTGAGTGGACACTTTCCGTTTAGCATTTTTCAGCTGCCAAACTTGGAAGTCCTTTCCGTTGTTGGCAATTCCAACCTTTCTGGGTTTTTTCCCAAACCGCACTGGGGTTCTCCATTAAAATCCTTACACCTTTCCTTGACCAACTTCTTGGGAGAAATACCCACTTCAATAAGTAATCTGTCTCGTCTCACTGAACTACACCTTGATGAAAATAACTTGCAAGGTCAAATCCCTGTTTCCTTTGCTAATCTTACCCAGCTATCAACGCTATCTCTCTCTCACAATAACTTGAGCGGTGATTCTTTGGAGTGGACGGTCAACTTGACAAAACTCACCGTGTTGGACATTTCAGGTAATAGTTTCTTTTTGATTATATTAGGCGCAATTGTGATGTCACATCATTTATGCACTAGCCCACTCGGTGGACGATAAGTGGCATTATGAGGGCCCACCATCAAAAGACTCTCTTTGCCGATTCGAACGTATCTCTTTCCTCCTCCATCTACAACTCCATGGAACCCGATCTCTCAAGCTCCGTCGCTACTTACTCCCACCCCGACCACGACCAAAACCCCCGCTGTAGCAGCCACGAGCAAAACTACCATCGCCGCCTCAAGAGCTTGGATTCTGGTAAAGGCCTGAGCCGGAAGGCCTTCTAGCTCGACAAGTTCAGCGAGGTCGTGAACCACGAATAGCTTCTTCATCAACTTCTTCTCCCTTAACTTCCTCAATTTTTTGACCTAAAGAAAGAAAAAATAAAACTTCCTCAATCAATCCCCCGAGACGTCGTGACCTCGATGGTCGAATCGACGTGCATCTCGTCCTCCCGCAACCTCCTCAAATCCCTAATTTTCAGATTGACACTCCCACTGTACCCGCAGAACTCGGCCTACACGTTGACCAAACACGCAAGTGTTGGCCATCGATGAAGCCCGATTTTGCCAATCAGATGAACTACTTGAGGACGTAGTATGTCCCCTCCGCCATCGGCGATGGGGGAGAGGATTGGGTCCTGCCTAGAGTTGAGATGCGAGGCTCGGAGAGCGATTCACGTCCTCGACAACTAGCCCAACGAGAAGGCCTTTTGGCTCGGGTTGACTCGGACTCGAAGCTCCTGAGGCGACGATGGAGAGGTAGGGTTTTGGGAAGGAGGGAGGAGGATGGGATGATCTTTGTGGCATACCTGGAGATCTTGAGAGCATTGTCGAGGTAGGCCTCGAGGTGGAGGAGGAAGTCCTTATCTTTGGTTTTTCACGTGGCCATTGCGGCAGGGGTTTTGGCGATGGTCCGGGAAGGAGTGAGCAGTAATGGAGCTCGAAAGATCGGTGCAGAGAGGAGGAGAGCGAGAGAGACTTTCCAATTTTTGACGGTGGGCCCCCTCCAATGCCTATTTGTTTGAGCGGGCTAGTGCATAATGACTTGGACCTAATATTTTCAGGCGAGGAGATTATTTAGTCAAAGAGAAGAGGAAATTGAAATTGATGGGTAACTAACGCTCCTTTGTCTTGTGTCTTTTTTTTTTTTTAATTTTTTTTGCTTTCTGTTTGGTTGGTAATCGGTTAAGCGGTGGATTTCCATCTTCATTTGAGAACCTGAAACAGTTGACTCTTCTTGACCTTTCTGACAACAACTTGCATGGTGATATTTTGGGTGCATTGCGGAATCTGAAGGATCTCGAATGGCTTTGTCTGGACTCACTTAATCTCAATGGCATTCTCGATGTGAATGATCTATTCACACTCAAGAACTTGAGAGTCTTAGTTCTGTCCAACAATAACATATCTTTCACCAAGTCATTCACCAATGCCACTACATCAAAGCTTGCCTACTTAAACTTGAATTCATGCAACTTGATTGAGTTCCCACGCATAGGCTACTGGTATTATACCTACAAAACAACAGATTTCAAGGGAATTGGTTGAGTGGTGGATTTCCATCATTTGAGAACCTTGGCAGTTGACTTTCCCTTTCGACAACAACTTGGATTTTTGGGCGCATATCTAGGCTAATCTCAATGGCGTTCTCGATGCAAATGATCTTGAACTTGAGAGTCTTAGGTTTGTCCTACAGAATATATTTTTCACAAGTCATTCATCAATGCCAATCAAAGCTCATTTATACTTGGGCAACTTGGTTCCCAGTGGTGGAAGGTTTATACCTATCATTTGGGAATTGAACCATCATTTGAGAACTTGAAGCAGTTGACTTGTCTTGACCTTTCTGACAACAACTTGCACGGTGATATTTTGGGCACATTGCGGAATCTGAAGGATCTCGAAGAGCTTTATCTAGAGTCGATTAATCTCAATGGCGTTCTCGATGCAAATGATCTATTCACACTCAAGAACTTGAGATTCTTAGTTTTGTCCTACAGCAATATATCTTTCACCAAGTCATTCATCAATGCCACTACATCAAAGCTCGCCTACTTATACTTGGATTCATGCAACTTGACTGAGTTCCCACGGTTTATAGGCTACTTGAGCGAATTGGAGGAGTTATTCTTAGAACACAACAGAATTCAAGGGACCATTCCTAGATGGATGTGGAACAATGGCAAAGAATCTCTCCAAAATATACGTCTTTCTCACAATCTTTTAACCGGCTTTGAAAATAACCAGACCAATCTTCCTTTGCCGAACTTGAACTATCTCGACATTAGTTCTAACTTGCTAAAAACAACCCTCCCTGTCCCACCTCCCTTGATCATGGTATACAACATCTCCAACAATTTCCTATTTGGGGAAGTTCCAACATCCATATGTGAAGTGAGCTCTCTTGCCGTGCTTGATTTGTCCAACAATGCTTTGAATGGCACACTTCCTTTTTGTTTGGGAAGTATTCAACCTTTGATTTTATTGAACCTCGCGAGAAATAAATTCGATGGCATGATTCCTTGCGTTTACTTAGATAGTTGTGCATTGAGGATGATTGACCTTAGAGAAAATCGACTAAGTGGGAATGTTCCAAGATCTTTAGGAAATTGTGGAATGCTGGAATATTTGAATCTTGGTGACAACCAAATTATTGATACGTTCCCATTTTGGCTATCGGAATTGACCTACCTAAAGTAATTGGCTTGCGGTCCAATAATTTCCATGGTCCCATAGAATCTAATTTAAGCCAGCACAACTTCACCAGATTACACATCTTGGACATTTCCAACAACAACTTCAATGGCCAATTTCCTTCCAACTTGTTGAAGAGTTGCCACACCATGAAAGTCATGGTTGCTCAAGATAAGTTGGCATATTTGGATATTTCTGAATCCCTTCATCGGACTAATGTTTCATTCTCCATAAGTATGACTTATGCGATGAAATTGATGAATAAGGGCACGGAAATGGAATATGTGAAGATTCTGGATGCCCTTGTGGCAATTGACCTCTCCAACAACAAGTTTGAAGGGTTCATTCCTGAACTCATTGGAGATTTGAAATCACTTCGCTTGCTCAACCTTTCAAACAACCTCCTCAAAGGTAGCATCCCTCCTTCCTTGGCCAACCTAACAGTGCTCGAAGCACTGGATCTTTCCGGGAACAATCTTGTGGGAGAGATTCCTCAACAACTAGCCCGCCTCACATTTCTTTCTGTTTTCAATGTCTCTCACAATCATCTATCAGGACCAATACCACACGGGACGCAATTTGATACGTTCGGGAGCAGTTCGTTTGCCATGAATGATGGTTTGTGTGGAAGTCCCTTGCCAAATAAATGCACAAATGGTGAGAACACTTCACCACCACCATCATATTTCAAAGTGGATAATGAAGAAGAGCATCTATTCGACTTGGATTGGAGAATCATGCTGGTTGGCATTGGAGTCGGGTTTTTGGTCGGTATTGTGCTAGAGAACTTGATCATTGACGAGAAGAGTGTGTGGTTCTTGTGTTACTCCAAGAAAGTGGCAAAAGGATGGAAAAAGGTGAGGAAAGCTCTAGCAGACAAGAAAATATGCAACTAAATACTAAATGTTCTGTCTTTAAGTAGCTTGTCGAGAAAGGTTATACATGCATGTCTGAAGATTCTGATCTACATTTATTTGCTATAGTAATATGGAGATGTTGTTTTCTTGCTCATGAAAGTTATAATTCTTCTGAAGATTATAAAATATGTCTGTCCATATATGCATCAGCAATGGATGAATGCTCTATTGCAATATTACTAACCAAATGACTCTCAAGAATATAGAGACGTAATTGAGATGAATACATACTATTGAAAAGCCAATTAATATACATGGTGGATGACGTTGTAAAAAAAATTCATTGTCCATGGAAACCAAGGAGATTGGAGTAAAGGTTCTCAGGGTTCACAGGTAGAAAGGGCCATGTTTTTGTTCATTTGAATGTATATTCGGTTGAAATTTTGTAATAGAGCATTAGCGATCCATGTTGTGTCAAGATATTTATGTCGGTTATTTACGTCATTTTATGTCGGTATGTAGACAAGTGTTACGATGTGATTGATTACAAATTGTTTCTTATTTAAAATGAATGAAAACATATCAATTTCGAGTGTAATCGTATCAAGTTTGTGCTTTTCTTGGAAAATTTGTATTTGCGTTTGAGTCACCAAGGTATTGCCACTTCCCATGCTCTTCCATACACTAGCTTGCAATTTAAGTGAGTTACCAAGAGCTTTTGAAACTAATTTTTTTTAAAACTAATACGGTTCCCCACAAGAAAGATATTTTCATAGAGATCATCTTAAGTTAAATGTAAAATTCTTAGCTTGAGGAGCATATCGTTTAAAAAGTGATTTAGTTCTATGAGTATAAATGTAAACACGAAATCTAACAAATCAACAATTTTAACAGAAATTTCTTGAATTGAACATAAAAATCAAATTTATAGGATCTAAATGAGCAGAGTTGGGGAAGTCCCCATCTCCATGCTTGTCCCACCCCTGCGAAGTGCGGGTCAAGGTTGGTTATTAGAATAAAGAGAAAAAGGATTATGTTTCTGCCGGTTTATTTGATAGGATTAATATCCTGAAAAACCTTAAACTAGTACATGTGTAACAAATTTACCTCAAACTAATTTTTTAACTATGAAAAACCCCAAACTGATACACCTTTGACAAATTTATCCCAACTGACAAAAAAAAAAAACCAAATTTGTATATTTATGATAAATTTATCCCAAACTAATTTATTTGACCACCAAAAACCCTAAACTTGTACATTTGTAACAAATATACACTCCATTAAATTAGATTAATAATGCAAGAAATCACAAAAATTATATAATTGTGACAAATGAAGAGTAAAATCCTAAATTGGTATACTAGTCAACTGTCGTGTATCATTTAACTTAGTAATTGGACAGTAAAATTTAACAAAAATTAACAGAGAGTAAATTTGTCATAATTGTACTAGTTTGGGGTAAATTTGTCAAAGGTATATTAATTTGGGGTTTTTGGTGGTAAAAAAATTAGTTTGGGATAAATTTATTACAGATATATCGGTTTGGGGTTTTTTTAGGGTATTAACCCTATTTAATAAGAAATGACGAAAAATATGGCAAAAAGGAGAGATAAGTTTGTAATTTATTAAAGTTTGTACTAAATTAACGACAATAGTGATAGGTTGAAACTGACTCACAAACTTGTATTTAGAAGTACGACCTTTGTGTTTAGTTTTTTAAAAATATAACTATTATTTAATACTAATCGGTCTGAATATTTAAAAAGCTACACATATGAAATCCTTACTTTATTTCAAATCATTGGAAATGTTTTTTTTTCTATAGAATTTTGTGGTGTTGGAATATGTTTTTACTGAATCATCCTTTATAGAATTATGAGAAAACATCCATACAACTCTAATATGGCATGGTGATATAGAGTAATCTATTATACAAATGAATTGGAAAATTCAAATGCAACATGTCAAGTTGGTGTTATAAAAGGTTTGACGATTTCATGAAAAAATATTATGCCGTTTCATGTTATAAAGTAATGAAGGGCATGTCACATAACAGAAATTAATGAAAATTGTAAAGTAATGGGCTACTCCATCCATGCGAAATTTGGCTAGTAAGTGTTGGCTCCACGTTGTACTAGGGAAAAAAGAAAGGAAAGGAAAAAATAATTGATTTGAAAACTTGCCTGGAATTCCAAGATGAGTGGTGTGAATCCACCATCTCTTTGAGGGAAAATTCGACTTTCCGTCTCTTAATCTATGTGCGAATTCACCAATTTTAATTATTTTGAACTGAAGTGGTTGCTAGATGTCACGGCAAGATGTGGAAAAACTTGCCTTTGCAGCTAAGTCCATGCAAAATTGGGTCATTACAAGATGTTTAGTTGACGTGAGAATTCATGCCAAAATGTCCCTCCTATATTTTCACTTTCTTCAAAAGACAAAAAGGAACTAATTGAAATAAGGGAAAATTCCAAAGAACTCGAAGTGCCATCAATTTATCAAATATTGACCTAAAATAAACATTGTCTCAAATAGAAACTTGAAATGCCTTTATTTTCTCAAATAATAGCCTGAAGTGACTATATTAGTTTCAAAGAATACTAAGACCTTACTGGCTGGTCAAGGGCATTTCCGTCCTTTATATTTTCTTATTTTCTTCCCTTTATTTTTTTTTTTTTCTATTTTTTCTATAAAAAGACAAACTAAAAAAAGATTAAAACAGAGAGAGAGAGAGAGAGAGAGAGAGAGAGAGAGAGACACAAATTAATAGAAAAGGCAGCCCTCCAACCTATGGCTGACGCCCCATTATCGATAGGTCATTAGCCATGGCTGGTGGGGTCACTAATGCCTTGACGAGGGCTAGCGAGCCTCGCCCAAACTAGGTGGAGGGCGGCAATCCTCACCCAGATCTAGGAGATGGTTGCGACTCTCTCCCAATAAGCCTTCACCTCTGGTTAGTGAGGGTTGTCAACCCTCACCAAGGCACCGACAACCTCATTGGCCATGGCCGATGCCCCATGAACGTTGGGGCAGTGGGGCATCGGCCAAAGGCAAGGGAGGGCTAGCAGCTCTATTGCCTATATTTATTTATTTTTTTTTAAATTATACTTTGTCTTTTCTATTTTGTTTTTTTGAAAAAAATGAAAAATGAAAGAAAATAAGAAAACTAAAGGACAAAATGCCCTTGACCAACCAATGAAGCTAGGTCCCCGGTGTTCGAAGTTATGGTAGAGCTGCCAACCCTCCCTTGCCTTTAGCCGCCACCCTATCACTCATGGGAACGGCCCAAAACTAGCTAGTCTAGCCCAAAATCGACTAGTTTAGGGGTGTGCAATAGGAAATGCCCAAATTGGGAACCACTTGGGTTGGACCAAATCGCCGATTTTGGGTCGTTGCCACGAGCGGTGGTCCGATTCCCAATTCCAAGGTGGGAACTAAACTAACTAAACTGAACCAATTATTATATATATAACTCATTGCAATCGAAATTGCAATTGGGGTAGCAACCTCACATGTGGCTAAGAGACCACCAAAACTATTCTTGTTACTCGCTACTTAAAGAAGAAACCTACTTGTTAGTTTCTTCTTCTACTTGATATGGGACTAAGGCTCAGGGAGCCACACCCTCATTCCTCATGCTTTCTCTCTCTCTTGCTTCCCTCACTTGCAAGAGACAAATCACTCCAAGCCTCCACGAATCCCACATGGAGCAAATACTCAAAGAGCATAAGAGAGATTGTCTATAAAACCCAAGCCAAGCATGACTTTTAGCTATATCGTTCACAGCCTTTTTGATTAAGATTGAGTGTGAAATACATGATACATGAAGTGTGATTGATGCTCACACAAGTGGAGTTTGAATTTTTTGCACGTGGGAACATGTACGATCGGTTCTATTGGACTACCCGAGACTCGAACCAAAGCACAATCACTCTTCAACGAAAAAAAAAGTGGCTGGTTCCGTTGGAAGGACTAGAACCGAGGTTCGGTCTAGTTTCCGGTCTTAGGACCAAACGGTCCGGTCCCCGGTTCCCAAGTTTGGGAACTAATCCTCTTGATCTAGCTCCCGGTTCTACCTTTGAATCGGACTGGATCGGGAACCGATCACCCTTACTAGAGAGCCAACTACTCCTGAGGTCGAGGCCAATGATGCAATTGATTGTGTTGGTCTTGATATGCCTCTTGAATAGCATCAAGACTAGGCTCTCTCCAACATGGCATGCTGGCTTACCAAAGCGAGTATGAAATTGGAACACCGCGATGAAAACGACCCAAGTAGACAGCATGTGCGGTATTGAGGTTGACATAATAATGTTGTTCTCTTTTGTGCTTTTTTTATTACAGTGTGTACGTTAGAGAGCAAGAAGAGATTGCAATGCCACTGCTTTTATACTAGGCAATTTTTGTGAATGGGAATTTTGGTGCTCCTTAGCCGCGCACGCATACATGGTGCCAACCGTGCTATCATATACTAAAGGATCTTATTATTAGGTGTTGACGCCTAAATTTTGATAAGGTTTTTAATTAGGCCTTAGTTTCTTTATTTATGTATTTTTCCTTTTTTTGGATAATAAATAATAGATAATAATAAGAGAAAAAAAAAGTAGCCAAAAGGGGCTAGGCCTACAAGCCCAGCTCCTCCTTTCTTTCTCGCACGGATCACCAAGACCCAACTTGCACGACCCAACCCTTTTCCCCCAAAGTTCGACCCCCTTCTCTTATTCTTCTTCCTTCTTCCCTCTCCTTCTCCTATGCCTCTGCAACTCACGCGCGCAGAGGGTGCCAATGCGCGAAGGACAAGCTAGGGTAGAGAGAGGAGCATATGTCGGTGGCTGAGAGGACATGGCATTGATGGCGAGCAAGCCTTCGTGGAGGGGGAGGAACTGACGCCGGTTCGGCCGGCAAAGGAAGGCCAGTTGGCGCACCAAGGACCGTCGGCCTAGCCTCCATCGACCGGACCCCCTCGCCTATAAATAGGGGGGCACCACCTCCGTCGAGGAACACACATAAGCCAGCGAACTTAGAGAGATCCCCTGAGAGACTTCGTGGAACTCAAAGAGCGAGCAAGGTAGAGAATGGGTTGCGAGCTCAAACAACCTCCCTTTGAGAGACTTTGGGGGAGGCCGGCGGCAAGCAAACCAGTGGAGAGGAGGGAAATCAGAGGGCAGAAGGGGCTAAGCGAGTGGATTTCAAAGAGCAGGGTCTGGTCAAGGCCCAGATCTGGGGTCGATTCAGCTCCGTCACACCCCCGATGTTGCCTCAAGTCGTGCCCGACGCCACCACCACTCTAGATCTGCGAAGTTGAAGACTCGCTGCCGTGGTCGTCGCCACCATCGCCGCAACCACTGCTCTGTTGCTCCACCACCGGCGACTCTAGCTGATTTGTTGTCGCCAGGTGGGGACCTGTCCTTTGCCGTTGTTTCCCTTTCAAGAATCTAGCAGCCACCCGTCGACGTTGCCATCGTCTTTTCTGAGAAAACCAACAGCCGCCCGTCGACGTTGTCCTCCCCCCCTAGAAACCTTAGCCGCCGTCTACCGCATCGCCATCGTCGAGGCACCACCTGGTGACGTCCCAGCCAACCATCCCAACGCTGCGAATCGTCGAGCTTTATGGTTCCCGCGAAGCCAGGTGACGAATTTGGGTAGGGTTTCATGAATCGGGTCGTGGCTGCAAGCCGGTCAGTGACTAAAGACTGGGTCGGGCATGGGTCTGAATCGGGTAGGGTTTACCTGAGTTGGGCCTGCACGCGTGGGCTGGGTAGTTGTTGGGCTAGAAATTTCTTTACGAAGCGGGCCAAAAACGGTTTGTTTTTTTTAAAAGGAAAAAATCCTAGGCCGGGCCCACATTGATGGCCCGTCCGGGTCACGAGTGAACAACCTAGGTCGGACCCAACCCTAGGATCCGACTCGGGTCATTTATAATATAATATTTTAATATAAAAATATTTTAAAAAATCAAAAAAATAATTTATTTTCAAAAAATAAAAATATCCCATATTTTCCAAAAAAAAAGCCAAAAAAATCAGAAAAAGTTAGAAAATGATTTTATTTTCAGAAAAAAGATAAAAAAAATACTTTTATGTCCAAAAAATGAGAAAATACCCAAAAATGTTTTTCCTCCACAAAATGTATGGAAAATCCCTTAAACATCCAAAAAGCCTTAAGGTTTAAACAAGATTAGATATCGAAAGGTCATTAGTAATTAATTAGTGTAATCAAGTCCCCGATCCTAATTTCTCTGGTTGCGCAGGAGCAAGTATTTCTCTCGATATTTCGCTTGGGTTTCTAATTGACCCACCCAAACCGATTAGTGGCAACTCCTTTTAAAATTAACTTATAGGTTAAAAACTTGGACTAGTAAGTCGTGAATTGATGGACTTGGGAGAGTTCGGGCTACGCTTAACAAACCTAGCCGAACCATTAGCCTCCTTAGGCGCCCGCACTAATCTAGCGCCGAAAAAAAGAGGTCGCGACATTAGGAGATGGGTTTATCAAGAGAATTCCTTAGTCTTCCATGGAAGGTTACTCTTAGATTAATCAGAAAATGCTCAACATATTGCCTCTCACTGCCTTTCCTTTTATTTTATTTTTTAAAATAATGTTGATATGTATAAGCATATTGTGGTATTATTATTATTATTATTATTATTATTATTATTATTATTATTATTATTATTATTATTATTGCAAAAAGAGAAAGAAATGGTCACACATCCACACGATGGAAATTTCAAGTCGAATTCTCATGCCATAATTGATGGTTCGTGTGCAATCATGATTGCATGGTTGGTCCATTAAAATGGCATCTCATTTCCTTTTTCAACAGATAGGGCAAAATTGAGAGACCCACACAAAGACTTTTACCACTTTTAGATTGACTAACAAAAGTCATTTTACATTTTTTTTTTTTCAAAAAGCTAACGGTTTAACATATGATCGTTACCAAAAAAAAAAACATAGGATTGTCCTAATCACGCATTATCCTTGTTCAAAACTATACATATTTGATCTTTGTCTTATTTTCAATCTAGTTGGTAAACTTGAAATTGCTACACATAACCACCAAGGTGTTGGAAAAATTGCGCCAGAAGTTTTCTCTTCTCCTTATGATCTTGAATTCAAATTTTATTGGAAGCATCCTAGGAGTAAAATCTCGATTGTACCAAATCAATATAAGGAAGTGCATCCTCAAGATTGCCTAGAAAAATATGTATAGTACTTCACTACCAAATTACCTAAAAAAAAATGTTGCATAGAAGTTGATTTTATTTTTCTAGGGTCTGTTGGTTGAACTCAAAAGTCAAGTTGCAATGCGGAAACTTAGATTAAGAAGCCAGGTACAAAAATATTATTGTACCATGCCTTTTGTTTTAACCCTTAGATATACATTCACAAATAGGGTTCTAGCAAATCTTACTTGCAAGTTGAAGTGGCTGTCTTAGATTCTCAACTTAGTGGAAGACTTGGTAGAGGACTTTCGAGTCAAGGTAAGGTTGAGGTCTCAGCCGAACATGGACTCAATGATGACATGCAATGTCGACTTCACTTACACGGCATGCACGGCATGCATTCTGATCAATAGGTACAACAAGTGCCTCAAATTTTCCAAAGTATTTATGTGATTATTTCATTCATTGCTTTTAATATTATTAATCATTGTGATACACATTTTATTTTCCTAACCTTCAATGGTTTCTTATGATGAAGGAATTGATTTGCAATCAAAGAAGTGGAATCACCTAATTTACATATAGCATAAACAAATACCAAGTATCAGGGCATGATCCAATGAGATTAACTCAACAGTTAAAGAATGAACATCTGGTATAAACAATTTCCATCTTCAAATTATCCACCTTAGTGTTGAATCATTTTATTACCTAGTCCATACATGCAAGTTCCATGCATCTGCAATTTAACTATCTACGACGTACATCATTGTCATGGAAAATGGAGTACTAAGGCAATGCTAGTTCATTCATTCTGCTCTATAAGAATGAGTGAGTTGGACTGAGACCAAATTGAAAGACTAACAACTCGTTCAAATCATTTTAGTCCTCTTCGGATGGGCTTTATGGCTTAATGGGCGCAAGTAATCTCACAAGCCTAGTTGGCTTGTCGCATTAGCCCTGCTTGGAATGGAACAACATTTGCAATTTGTTATTTATCTTATGCTCAGGATGTTTTTAATGGGGTCGGAGCACCTTTATATTAGACAATGTAGCTTGATTGTTTTGTTTAATGTCATTTTGTTTTTCCTCGAAAGAAAGGGAGAAGAAAAGCTTCATCTCCTGTGTATAGGCATTCATCATTCTTTGTTTCTTTTTTCCTTTTTTGGATTATTATCACTTCAAATGTTAATTTCGACGTGAGGATATTCTATTCCCATAGAGTATAACAACACTAGCATTTTAGCCAGTGCAATGTCGTGATACTTGAAATAACATCTTTAAGAAGTCATGAATATTTATATATTTTAGGATTAATACTCTGAAAAACTTCAAACTTGTACACATGTGACAAATATACTATAAACTAATTTTTTTAACACCAAAAATTATAAACCGGTATACCTTTGATAAATTTACCCTAAATTGATACATTTATCCTATGTTAATTTTCGTTAAATTTTTGTATCAAATTGCTGAACTAAATGACACATGACAATTGACTAGTGTATCAATTTTGGATTTTACTCTCTATTTGTCACAGTTGACAATTTTTGTGATTTTTTGTGGTATTAATTCAATTTAAAGGAGGGTATATTTGTCACAAATATATCAATTTAGAGTTTTTGGTGGTCGAACAAATTAGTTTGGGTTAAATTTATCATAAGTGTACTATTTTAGGGTTTTTGCAGTCATTTGGGATAAATTTGTCATAGGTATACCGGTTTGGGGTTTTTCATGGTAAAAAAATTAGTTTTGGGTAAATTTATTAGAAATGTGCTAGTGGGTTTTTCAGAGTATTAACCTTATATTTTAAGCATGGAAGTTTGTAAATTATTGTCCAATTGTAATGGCATTGTGGCACTCCACGCCATCCCATGAGCAACAATCTCCATGTGATCGTGATAAACATTCGCATAAATGCATTGAAAATCTATTCTGTAGGTTTTGAAACTTTGCATGAATTCCGTCAAGGCAAACCTCTCATTCGGATGGCATAGTGGCTTAGCAAGTAAAGTATGAATTGAAATGAGAAGGACAACCAAGTAAGAAGTGCATGGAGTGAAGACACCATGATCTCTGTTTTCGTTACTGGAGTCAGCTTATATGGAAAAGGTTAGGCCTAACTATGATTTATGTTCATAAGCGGGGATACGAACGCTTCAAGTGCCATAAGTTGGCATAAAGGGACACTTATGTGCCAAAAGTTACGAAAGATACACTTAAGTGCCACATTCGAAAAAGAAAGGGACACTTAAGTGCCATCCCAGCCAAAATGTTGACGTGTGCAAATTCCGGCCAAATAAGTGCAAAACGATGCCATTTTGCATGCTGACGGCCAAATAATGCAAAAATGACGTCGTTTTTATATTGACGTGACAATAAATTAATGTAAAAATTAATTAAATTTAATATAAAACTAAATTTACTTAAAATATTTAAAAATACAAATACAAATATTAAAAATTCAAAAAAAAAAGGGGGTGGGGGCGGAGACGGTTGAGGGCTTAGCAGCCTTAGTCGCTGCCGCCGCCTCCCGGCGACGCCCTAGTCAAGGGGAAGCGTCGGCGGGGTCGCCGGGCCCTAGCTAGGGCCGCGACCCCGGCTGACCGGCGATGAGGGCCACGAGCCCTCGCCCTAGATCCGGGCGAGGATCCGGGGCGAGGTTGCGGCCCTTGCTCAAATCCGGCGAGGGTCGACGGCCCTCGCCCAGCCGGGGCCAAGGGTCACCACCCTCGAGGGGTCACTAGCGACCCTTGGCCCGGCCGGCGAGGGCCGTCGACCCTCGTTGAATCCGGGCGAGGGCTTGCGGGCCCTCGCTAGCCGATCGGCCGGGGTCACTGCCCCGGCCGTGGGCCCGGCGACCCTAACCAACCCTTCCCCCTAGCTAGGGTGCCGCCGAGGAGGCGGCGACGGTGGTTGAGGGCTCGGCTGTCTCGCCCCCCCACCTTTGTTTTCAAATTTTTTAGTTTTTTAATATTAATTTTTTTATTTTTAAATGTTTTAATTAATTTTAATTTTAATTTAACTAATTTTTATATTATTTTTTCCACGTCAACACTAAAACGACGCCGTTTTGCCTTTGCCTCGCCGGAAAATCGCCATATCGCGTTTTGACCGAATTTTGGCCGGATTGACACTTAAGTGTATCATTTTGCTCCGATTTTGGCACTTAAGTGTACCTTTTGTAACTTTTGGCACTTAAGTGTCCATTTGTGCCAACTTATGGCACTTCAAGGGTCCACGTGTCTTCATAAGAGGTTTGGAAATTGCCATCTTTTGTCAACTTGGTATTAAAGATTTTGCTACTAATGTTATTGCGGGATCTTGTTAACTATTGTACTTAGCATTAGGGGTGAGCATGGTCCGGGTTGGTCCGGGCCACCCCCTAACCCTAGGACCAACCCGTACAGTGTCGGTCCTCAATTTTTAGGACCGAGGACCGACCCTATTGAGCCTACGACCAAGGACCGGACCGACCCAATGGGTTCGGTCCGGTTCCGAGTCAACCCAGACCGATCGATAATTTTTTTTCGTCTTATTTTTTATACTCCCTAAAAACAAACCTACAAATTCAAATTACATATCCATCAATAATGCGGCATTGTGCAACTAAACTATAAATACCAATACATATTTAACAAATTTAAGATGATACAATAATAGAAATTTTGTACCTACTAACCGCTCATCAAGATATGGGACAAGATGGAAAGTTTTTGTAATCATCTATCTTTTATATTCATAACACCATATACAAAAGCGTTTTCCTGCATTTGATCATGTAGAGTCCACTCAATCAAAAAATGAGCTTCACACCACTTAACCAGCATTTGATCATGTAGAGTCCACTCAACCAAAAAATGAGTTTCACACCATTTAACTAGCAAATCATAGTAGCAACTACAGTACTACTCTACTTTTCAAAAACTTCTACCATTTGACACAAATTGAAAAGCAAAGTGCAGCTAAAATTCATTAGTAAAATACAATTAAACCATAAAAAGTTCAAAATACTTAATATAAACCATGAATATATAACTTCACATCTTGTTAATTCACTTGAACTTCTAAACACCTGAAAACAAAACAAACGACACACAATTAATACACAACAAAAGTTTTAAATTGAAATTACTATTAGTGCTATTGATAGAACATCTCAATATAATATAATATAGCAAACATTTTACTTAGGTTTGAATATATAAAAGAATTATAAATAATATAATATAATATAATATATTATACAGGGTTGGTCCAGGGTTGGACTGACCCAAAACTCTTAGGACCGAGGACCAATCCGTACAATGTTGGTCCTGGAATTTCTGGACCAAGGACCAACCCAATCCCCTTGGGAACCGGACCAGGACCGGCAGGGTTGGGCCGGTCCAAGGTCGGTCCAGGTCGACCCTAGACCGCTTGCGCACCCCTACTTAGCATTGTTGATACCTAAATTTTATCATTTTATTTAGAATTTAATCACATATAAAATTAGGAATTAGTCGCTAAAAACAAAGAAAAAGAAAGAAAAGTAAAAAATATTAAAAGATATTGTGTTTTCATTATTGCACCGCATATTGAATGATCTTTTTTAAAAAATTTTCCAAAAAAAATGTCATAAAAAAGAGAAGGATTAAAAAATTATCAAAAGAAATTAATCACAAAAAAAAAAAAGAAAAAGAAAGGAAAATAGGAAAGATGAGGCCGGGCTGAGGGCAAGTCGGCTCGGCCTCTCTCTTTCCCTTTTCTTTCTCTTTGCCTGGGCTGACCCACTTTTCTTCTATTTTGCCCAATATGAGCCCAGCCTTCTTTTCCCCTCTCTCTTTGTGCTTCATGCATTCTACAGAAAGGAGGAGAAACGTACAAGCCAGGGGTGAGGCGGAGGATCACGAGGGCAAAGGATGGCACAATCCTAGGGTGAGAGATCAAGTGGCCGCGATAGGCTGGCAGTGGTAAAAGCCATGCACGCCTGTCATTGGCTGAGCTTAAAAGGAAGAGAGCAAAGAGAAGATGAGGGGTTCTTTGGTTCAAGCGAAGGACAGAGAGTTGGAGAGAGCTCAAGAGAGTAGAAGGCGAGCTAAAGGGAGAGAGTGAGACTGAGAGAACGTTTCACCGTTGCCTGAAGTACGCCTGTTGCTCGTTATCTGAACCAGGTAGGCTTCCCTAAGCCATGTGCTTCTTTTCGAGGTCTCAGGTTGAATCTCACGGCCAACCAATTCGCGAGCTCTGGCCTCACCAATCCTCCACGAAAGCTCGTAGATGTCCTAGTGCATGTTGATAGACGTCTAGGCTTGTGCTCGAGTCCATACCAGTCCAAAGGTCCTTCATTTCTGTTGTGTATGCTAAGCAGTTGTTGAAATGCCTGAAAGAGATTCGAGTCCGTGAGTATGTTATGGCTGAAGATACTTCTTGTGTTCATATCTGTTTCGAGTGTAGTTAAACCGTCTCTAAGTTGGTCTTGAGTGTTGCAAAATGCCCCAAAGAGAGTTGAAATATAGTGGGTGTTTTTAACTTAAGATCGACTAATGCCTGCCATCTCTGTTAGTTGATGTTAGTTTTCATTGCTTACACTATGTTCAGTATGGTTTGCGTGAAGTATCCGCATGTCATCGAATTGATTTTTTTTTCGTCGCCCTGGAAACGGTCACCGGAGTAGATGGCCAACGGTGATCAGCACCGATTGCTTGGTGGTCGATGGTGGTTCGGTGATAGGAAGAACGTTGCTTGCTCCCATTGGTGTTGTCGTGTGGGTGAGATCTAGGTTGAAGCATGGCCTCGTTGAAGAGTGTCGCGACCAAATTTTCGGGTGAACTACCTAGGGTTTGGCTAATGGATTGTTAAGTCTAGACTTAACTCGGACTCTCCCAAGCCCACACCAATTCGCAACTTTACATTCAAGTTCTTAACATGCAAATGATTTTTAACTAGGAGTCGCCACTAATCTATTTTTGATGGGTCGATTAGAAACCCAAGTAAAGTAATAGGAGATTTACTTTACTCCTATGAACTAGAAATTCTAGGTGTGGGGACTTGGTTACACTAGATTTCTCTAATGCCCTTTCGATACTATTCTTTTATTTTCAAAAATGTTTGGCAAGCAATTTGAATTGATTTTAATTTATCTCCCTAACATGTGAGGTGATTATGCGGGCGTGCAAACCACCAATTTAATATCCAATAAAGTAATGAATAAAATTACGGGACTTACCTTGCAGCAACGAAAGCATCTACGTTGTTAGATCGAATTCACATCATCAATCCTAGATATGATTTCTAATCAACATGCAATTTCTCTTTTTTATTTTCACTTTGTTTAATGAGAATTTAATCTATATGCAATGCATGCTAATAATCTAATATGGCTTGGCAGCATGACCTAGATTATATGACATGACAACATGATTTAAACTATTTGAGATGAGTAAATCCTAAAGAAATGCAATATTAACTAAATGACCTAATTCTATTAAAGGGTGATTTCTAATTAAATGGGCCTAAAAACTAAATGACATGCATTTGGTATTTCTATTCCTAAATGACATGCACATGGCATTTTTTTCTTTTTCCTAAAAGAATGCAATTTATCCTAAAGAATGGAAATGATTTATCCTAAGACATTTTTTGGTATATTTCATGAACTTAGAAATTTAAAAAATGTGAAAATTACCTAATTAAATTAAGATTCTATTTAATTTGCATTAGGAATTAGGTTAAGCTAAATCCTAATTTAAACTAAAATATTATCTTAATCCAAATAATCCTAAAATGCAATCTATCTAAGAAAATACCTAAACTTGTAATAAATTAAGAAACTATTATCTAAAATTAAACTATATGGAGTTTTATCCCAAAATACAATGACGTGCAAAATATGTCCTAATTCTACATGACATATGCATGATGACTTTTTTGTTGTTTTTTCCCATTTTTTAATTTTCGAAATTAATAATTGCCAAATAATTAAGTATGCAATCCAAGTTAAAAACTAGCGACCTAAATTAATTGATTTGGTTTTTGATTTTTTTGGATTTATTTTTTTAAATTCAGATTGAAATTTCTATTCTAAACATGCAAATCCTAAAACAAGAAATAAACCTAATTCTAATCTAAATTTTTATTTTATTTTTTTTAAGAAAATTAATTTAAATGACACGACAATAAATCAAACAATATTGATACCCAAATTGACGATCCATATCTCGCGCATGAGATCGGGTTGGCTAATTTTACACAAAATTGCAAATTGAATCACAAGCGTGAGATCGGATTGGCAATTTTTCCGTGCAATTACGAGCGCGAAAATCAGACTGTCAATCATATGCACGTTGTGAAATTAGGGATTAATCCCTAATTTAAAAGGCATTCGAGAAACATGGGACAAGATAACATCGTTCAGGAGTTTAATCAAGAATGCAACACTTTAAATGAGCGATGCAACACCTTAAATGAGCGAAGAAAATATTTGATAATTAATTTAGACGGCAACTTTACCTACCTTGATTATTGTCTCCTAGTTTGGACGGGTATAGATCGCAAGAGTCACGATCGACTTTGCTTCATGGTAGCTAGTTCACGATAGCATCTTGGGAAATAACACGCGACACTTGAGAGTGGAGAGGGCTCTCGGCTCAACAAGGCCACATCGATATGGTCAGACACAACTGAAAGTCTTCCAGTGGACTTTCTTGTTTGCCGATCATCCTTTCTATATTTTGATATAACCCCCTGTATAATTCCTCTGACCACCGTTTGAAGTTCTCTTAAACTGCAGAGGCAAAAAAGAATCTTTAATGCAAAGAGCCCAAGAGGCTTTCGGTGTAACATAAGCCTAGCAACGTCGCCGATGGTAGGATGAAGCAGGGGCGTCAACGAAATAACGGGGATCACGAGGGGGCTCTTGATGTGTGGACGATCACCGGGAAAACCTAATTCGAAATATTATGGATGTAGTTTCCAAATTTGAATTGAGGATGCATCACAAGAATCACGGCGGGGGGATCATGGTGACTAGTGATGACCCGAGACCAGCAGTCTTGCGGCTATAGGTACTCGACCATGGGGTTGGCTCTTGACGGTCCTTAATGACGGAAGGTTCATGGCCGAGGTGCACCTCTTTCGTACAGCCGTGAACTCGCAAGTGAACCTGCAAAATCAGAGAAAGACCGAGCCAAACAGGGAGGCTTGGTCTCGGCTAGGCTCGCGTCAAGGACAGCGGCGGCGTGAGAAGCTTCAATCTTGCGTGTCTTTTTACCGGTTGTGTGTTTTCCCCTTTTGGCGTTTTGTGCAGTGTGGAATCCGTGGGTAGAACCTTGTGGATGATGCTTGATAGGAGGGCGGCGGTGGCAGCGGGCTCGAATCGCTACCAAATCATCGCGGGAGACTCCAATGGCTTCGGATGGAGACCTGATGATTTTAATTATTAATTAGATGGGCCTGAGTTGGCCCGTCCGCCCATGTTGGGCCTAAAAGCCCAGCCCACAAAATTAGGGCCCATGAATGGAGAGATATAATGAAGGGGTGCGTTTTTTGTTTTTTGGAGGGACGTATATAAAGGGGGGAGGAGAGAGGGAGAATACACCTTTTGGCATATTCTGACGTACGTATTCTCCCTCTCTCCCTCCAAAAAGACTCCAAAAAGAGAAAACGAAGAATAGTAGGCTAAAAGAGGCGACACCCTTCTTCCTCCAAGGCGAATTGCCGTCACCGGATCAAACAGGACCGTTTTTCTCTTCCTCTAATCGGCGTCGGTGTTTAATCTGTGGCTAACAAGGTACGTTCGAATCTGTGATGTGCCTTAGGATCGATGATGCATATAGAAATCTCGGGCTCGTCTTCTGCGCAAGTTTAGGGGTTCGATTTAGGGTCGAATCCGGTTTTTGGGGATCCGACAATCCCAACATTGGTATCAGAGCCTGAGTTTATGTTTCTCGATCCCTTTTCATGTTTTTCCTGACCCCTTTCATGTCTGTGGATGTATTTTTATTGATTTTCATGAAAAGAGATTCGGCCGGCACCGATCGGGGCAAGAAATCCTGACACTCGAGACTGTTTGTGCATTTTTCCGACTTTCTGTAAGTCGAAATCAACTTCTGATGGCATTGGACGAACGGTCTCGTCGAGACAAGCGCGACGAGTGACAAAACGTCGCCAACGGCCGCCGACACGCCCCCACGCGCAGTTGGAGCGAAGCGGTGTCTTCGGCGCTAGGCGTCGACGAGTGGCAAGGCATGTGCACCGAGCGCGGCCGCTGGCGCGTGCAAGGCACGCGCCAGCCGATGTCATCGTGACGTCGCTGCACGCGTGTTGCATGTGTCGGGTAGGTCCGTCCGACCCGCCCGATCGGCCATCGAGCCCGACCGCGCGACCCGGCCTGACCGGCCGGTCCGACCTGCCGGCTCGACCGGCCGACTCGACTCGGACCGACCTGCTGACCCGACCCGTCCGACCCGGTTGATCGTTGACTTCCGTTGACCGGCTGACCGTTGACCGTTGACTTGACCGTTGACCGCAAAAAAAAAAAAAAAAAAAAAAAAAAAAAAAAAAAGGAATGTGTTTCTTTTTCAATTATGCCAATGTGGGTTATAAGTAATCCATTTTTATTATGCATTTGTTGCATGAATCATGGAAAATTATGTATTTTCCCTTATGTTCATTATGGATTATAAGTGATCCATTTTTAGTTCGCATTTGTTGCGAAATTATGATGCGATATGCACGAATACCGCATTCACGAGAACGGACGAAGGACGTGCAAGACTTAAAAGGCTGATTACAGAGTTAGCTAATTATCAATGGCATGATGGTGATTTAGTATCACATGTGGTCAAGGTCAATCAGATGATACAGGAAATCATCTGGAATGGTTATCTTATGCCGGATTTTGAGAAGGTGTCGACCTTCAAGAACACTCTTCCACCTGTATGGCAAGCAGTGTTAGATTGGCTATGGGAGGTCAACGTGGTCCCGGGTTATATGAGGCTGGTAGAAGCTTTTGTGAGAGAATACTATAGGATTGGGTTAACCAAAACTTCAACCCTTAGTATGAGTGCCACATGGCGCAAAGTGAATGCGCCTTGGAGGCGGCATAAGAGCTCTCCAAAAGTTTTTCCATGGTTGGCAAATGTGCCTTCATTTCTTGGATTTTTTAACTCGATAAATTAGGTGGACTTTCCCTATTTATTTCTTATATTAGTTTGAGATGTTTTGAGTATATATATATATCTCTTTCTGTGTTGAGATTTTCATCTGTATGTATTACTTAGTGTAATAGATATGTTGAATTATGTGAAAGCATTATTGGATGTCAAATATTATATGCTTTCTGTTATTGTTGATTGCTGTGGGTAGTTCATAGAAGTTTTTGTAACTTCATAGAATTTAATTTGCATAAGACAATTATATTAATGACAGCTTTTGAGTTAGGATTTTTGGAGGATGATTGGAAACATAGTGACCTTTTGATTCTCAAACCTTACTTGAAATTATTCATTAATATGATGGGTCTCAGTGCAAAGTGGATGCATAAATGATAGGCATTAATTATTCGTGCATATATGTCTCGATGTGTTCAGATCGATGGTTTCAAAGAACTAAGAAAGTAATTGCTGATTTGAACGGCAACAATTGTGAAATATTGAATATGAAGATTCAATATGTGCTGGAAAAGTCAGAAGCACTATAAGCTCTTGACCATGTTATGGAAGATCTTGAGAATGCCGTGCACCACCTCGAGCTAGTGGAGGACCACCTAACGGCATTTGAGCCGAAAGCAGATATTTGCAATGCTGGTTCTAGCTCAGAAAGGGGCTTTGAGCTCTAAGCGCAAGCGTATTGATTCGTTCAATATGTGGTCATGCAAAGGATCAAGTCCTCCTTGTAAGAAACCAAGAGTTAACCAACACAAGAGAGGAAAACGTCCTTAGGTGAAGAAAACGTCAAGGGTAAGGTGTTACAATTGTGACAAGAAGGGTCACTATGCTCGCAACCTGTCGTGAGCCGAAAAAGGTAAACACCTCTTGTACATTTGAGAACTTTGCTTATGTGTCAAGTTCTGTATTGTTGGCTGAATCCAATCCTTTGTGGACTGTAGATTCAGGAGCAGAGACCATGTAGCAAAGGATAGAGGATCCTTTGTGGAATTTCGACGAATACCGACTGGAATTAAGTGGATCTATGTGGGAAACAACTTCAGAGCTGAAGTAAAAGGAATTGGCACCTGCCAACTGAACATGCGTGGTGGACGCACTTTGATCCTACATGATGTAATATATGCTCCGGAGATTCGTCGGAATCTAGTGTCTGTTTTAGTGTTGGTCAAACTAGGTTTTAATAAGAACTTCCATAATAGAGGTGTGGATTTGTTTTTGGAAACAAATTTCTATGGTCATGGCTATTTTCTGGATGGTTTCATTGTATTGGATATTGACTATGCTAATGCAAATATTTGTTATTCCCTTATCACGTCTCCTAATTCATATGACAATGATGTGAATGTGTGGCATGCTAGACTTGGTCATATTGGCCAACAACGTATGAATAGACTAGCCAAAGAGGGCTTGTTGGGCAATATTGAAAAGTCGATTTGCCCATATGTGAGCATTGCCTAGCAGGAAAACAACAAAGAAACCATTTGGAAAAGGTAAAAGAGCTGAATTTCCTCTGCATTTAATCCATTCGACATCCGTGGTCCAATGAATGTGAGAGGAAGGCATGGGGCTGTTTATTTCATCACTTTTATAGATGATTATACTCGATTCGGATATGTCTATTTGATTTCTCATAAATCTGAAGCATTAAGTTGTTTCAAAAGGTTTATGGCCTTAGTAGAGAATCAATTAGATAAGAAAATAAAAGCATTGAGATCCGATCGAGGTCGAGAATATTTATCTGATGAGTTCAGAAAATTATGTGATGAAAAAGGAATAGAAAGACAGTTGTCTATTTCATATACTCCTCAACAAAATGGTGTTGCGGAAAGAAGAAACAGAACCCTACTGGAAATGGTTAGGTCCATGATGGCGCATGCTAACCTACCTATCACCTTTTGGAGTGATGCATTATTAACAGCTGCCTATGTACTTAACCGGGTGCCTTCCAAATCAGTTACTTCCACTCCATATGAGTTATGGACAGGTAGAAAACCGGACTTAGGTTTTCTTAAGCCATGGGGTTGTGCTGCCTATACCCATGAGCCCTCTCACAAATTTGGGAAATTAGGTCCCAGAGGAAAGAAGAGTATTTTCATAAGATACTCTAAACACTCAAAAGGATTTGTGTTCATAGGTGAGCAGGAAAGTGGGAGTGTAACTGAATTTGAATCAAGGGATGTCACATTCTTAGAGGATGAGTTTCCTAAGAAGGGCGAAATAGGTGAAGATTACTCCTTATTTGAAACCATGGATCAAGATAATGATATTAGTGGGGTTCGTCCAAGTGGGAGTAATGTGAGAAGTGATGAATTGCATACAACTGATTCTCAATTACAACCACATGATGAGACGACATCATCATTATCTAATCCTAGTGGGAGCATAATGGGAAATGATGTGCTGAGTGAACAATCACCCATACGGCGAACAAGTCGCAAAAGTATTCCCCGTCAACGTTTTGACATTGAAGGGGAAACTTTTATGATTGCCCTACAAGATAAGGATGAGCCAAGAAATATACATGAGGCTCTAAATTGCCCTAGTAAGGAAAAATGGATGCATGCAATGGGAGAGGAAATGGAGTCAATGAAGTCAAACCATGTTTGGGAACTGGTTGATCTTCCAAAAGGACGCAAAGCTATTGGGAACAAGTGGGTTCTCAAAATAAAGCGTAAAGCTGATGGCTAGATAGAAAGATATAAAGCTCGCCTTGTGGCGAAAGGGTATAATCAACAGGAAGCAATTGATTATGAGGAAACATTTTCCCCTATTGTGAGATTCACCTCAATTCACATTATTCTGGCAATAGTGGCTAGTATGGATTTTGAATTACATCAAATGGATGTAAAGACTGCTTTTCTCAATGGAGAATTAGATGAGGAAATATATATGGAACAATCTGTTGGTTTCATTACGAAAGGCCAAGAAGGAAAGGTATGTCGACTTTTGAAATCGATATATGGCCTTAAGCAGTCGTCAAGACAATGGTATATAAGTTTTCATAATGCTATGATGGCATATAATTTTACAATGATTGATGAGGATCATTGTGTATATATCAAAAGATCCAAAGATCAATTTGTGATCATATCATTATATGTTGATGATATACTAATTGCCGGAAGTAATATGGAGTTAGTTAATACCATCAAAAGTTGGTTATCTTCCAATTTTGAGATGAAAGATATGGGTGAGGCTGCATACATACTTGGAGTTAAGATTTCAAGAGATCGTTCGAAGAGATCATTATCTCTTTCGCAAGAAACATATATAAATAAAGTTCTTGAACGATTTCGTATGCAAGATTGTAAACCCATAGACACTCCTATTGCAAAAGGTGAAGGATTGAGCCATAGACTATGTCCAAGGACTCCACAAGAGAAGGAACAAATGAAGCATGTTCCTTATGCTAGTGCTGTTGGGAGCTTGATGTACGCTATGATGTGTACAAGACTCGACATATGCTTTGCAGTTGGAATGGTGAGTAGATACCAATCCAATCCAGGTCAAGCACATTGGAAAGCCGTTAAGAGAATACTGAGGTATCTGAAGGGAATTGCTGATTACAAGCTGAATTACCAAGGAAAGGATCTGTGACTTGAAGGCTATTCAGATGCTGACTGGGGAGGAGATTTAGATGAAAGAAAATCTACCTCTGGATTTGCGTTCTTACTGAACAATGGCGCCATATCATGGAGCAGTAAGAAGCAAACGTGTATAGCCTTATCTACGATGGAAGCTGAGTTCGTGGCATTATCAACAGCGATATAAGAAGGAGTTTGGCTTAAGAGATTTTTGGATCATTTAGGTGTTATTGAGAAAGCTGCAAATCCATTATTGGTTAACTGTGATAGCCAAGCAGCAATAGCGTACACCAAAGATCCAAAGTATCATGGCAAGACAAAACATATAGATACCAAGTATAACTTTGTCAAAGATATGATTGCACGAAAGGATGTGAACTTACAGTACATACCTACGCATAGAATGGTAGCAGATCCTATGACAAAGCCAATACCTAGAGATGTGTTTTGTGGTCATGTAAAATCTCTAGGATTGCGTAGAGTTTGATGTACTGGATATTGTAATTTCCCTGAGTTGTTCACATTTATGAACTTGTGTTTTTCATCATTAATGCCTATGAATCTTTTGTTTGATCTTTATGCATCTTAATGCTCGGTGCATTATATTGAGTTGAGAAAGTATGTCGGACAGATAAGAGATTAGCCCACTCACACGGGTAATCGCCTCTATTTACTGTGTAATAAATAGAGATGAGACGGTTTTCAAGCTTATTGTCTAGGTGATAATCGAGAGCTCAAGCTTAAAATATAAATGTCGCCTTAACTAAGTGTTAAGATGAGGACATGATAAGTACTATGTTCAAAAGTAAAATACCCTACATATTTTACTTTATCTGTCTAAGATGCCAGATGTGAGTTCTGATGAATTATGTGAATGAGTAGATACGTGAACTCAAGTTAGACATTGGGTATGTCTGAACTATCATCTGTACGGTATGGATTGAGTAGACATACGCTCCATGGGAAAGGAGTTAATACCGTAATACGTATTTCATACTACGTATGCATGAGACGACCAATAAGAGTGGCAAAAGTTTGATCTCAACTTTTATGCCGTGTGAGACTCTTGAGGGAAATGAGTTCCTCGATTTTAGTCCTCTCAGGACTCTTACTTATTCTCAAGATTTCTATTTAGTGTTTGCTATCTTAGGATGTTGCCAATGGTCATGAGTTGATTCGATCTAATGGGACATTTCTAGAAAAGCAAGCTAAACTGAAATTGAGAGTTTGAAGGAAAGAGGAAGATCAATTTTGGAGAATCACATTGTTGTTTTTGTATTCACTGGTCGACCAATTATGGCTGTCTTTGGGATAATCATAATTGTGAATGCAATATATATCATTGTTAAAAAGAAATCAAGAGAAATATAAATGTAATCGATCGATCTAGGGTACTGCATACTAAATCTACTCAGAGTGTGACGCCCATTATGAGCTGCTATATATTCCTAACGATGTATGGCAACGAGCTCTCAAAGTATGCTGGTCGCACGGATTATTCACCGAAATATGAATGTTGAAAAGAGGTTAAGAGGATCCTGTTCGGTCCACCATGTGCGAGTGGGAGATGATGATTTTAATTATTAATTAGATGGGCCTGAGTTGGCCCGTCTACCCATGTTGGGCCTAAAAGCCCGGCCCACAAAATTAGGGCCCATGAATGGAGAGATATAATGAAGGGGTGCGTTTTTTATTTTTTGGAGGGACGTATATAAAGGGGGGAGGAGAGAGGGAGAATACACCTTTTGGCATATTCTAACGTACGTATTCTCCCTCTCTCCCTCCAAAAAGACTCCAAAAAGAGAAAACGAAGAACAGTAGGCTAAAAGAGGCGACACCCTTCTTCCTCCAAGGCAAATTGCCGTCACCGGATCAAACAGGACCATTTTTCTCTTCCTCTAATCGGCGTCGGTGTTTAATCTGTGGCTAACAAGATACGTTGGAATCTGTGATGTGCCTTAGGATCGGTGATGCCTATAGAAATCCCGGGCTCGTCTTCCGCGCAAGTTTAGGAGTTCGATTTAGGGTCGAATCCAATTTTTGGGGATCCGACAATCCCAACAAGACCAGAGTTCGCTAGATGGCAAAATCGTTTGAGAAACTTTTGCTTTCCACGTGTGGATTATTCAAGAAGACAAATTCCACCGCTTTAGCACATCACTCTCTAAATTGTTCTTCGCTTTTGCCTCTTGTTTTGAGTGGACGTGATCGCGCATTAATTGAATTTTCCATGATTCTATGCACGTCACCCTTGCTGCTATGTTGACCGAAGGTGGTCTTGAACTCAGTTCGGAATTTTCTTCAAATAAAACAAACAATGTTAGAGAAGATATGCAAGAGAATTTGCGCTGGCCAATGGTGCCCCTGGTCACTGATGAAGAGCCTCCAGGAAGGCTATGGTGGGTGGTGCAGGACTTGTTTGAAGCGTCGATGAAGAGCTTCGCACGATTGGGCTATCGCGAGGCGCAACGATGAGTGCAAAAGCGGGGCTCGTTGGACTGGGCTTGCTGGCATCACTAGATGACCGCTGGACTGAAAGATCGTTGGAATTGCTGTTGGGTCTCGCTTGAAGGCTGCGAAAGTTGTCGAAGGCTGACGTACGTGTTGCTTGTCTTGACTTCGCGTCATCATGGAAGGAGTGGTGGCGGTCGACCAATCGGGAGAGCGCCGACGAGAGGGCCTCGGCTCAGAGGGAGATTCAGAAGAGGGATCTCTCTCTCTCTAATGGCCGTATATTCTCAACCTTTGAAACCCTATGTGAAAAACCCTTTTATAGGTTGAAGATTAGGGTTTTAATTTCCTTTTTAAATCGACATCCGCGAAGATTTCTTTTTTGCACATAATATCACTTTTTTTATTTTCTACGTCTCCTGATTTTATTGTTTAAAGATAAGATTGCAACTCGATTTTCTTAAATTCCAAAATTCACCGTAATATCATTTCAAATCTCCAAACGAGCTCGGGCCAATTTACTTGCTTGATGGGCTTAGTCCGGCCTACCAAATTAAAGCTTGGAACCACTAATTTGAACCCATCTGTCACTGTTTCAATAAATGCAAAAATGCGAATGCACCTAAATTTATATGATATGCAATTAATTAATTATTATTATTATTTTAGGAATAAAATTAACCCCATAATTTTTTAATGCGATAAATGAATAAATGGATCACCAAAATTTAGATGTTAACAAAGAGTTGGGTGTGAAAGTGCAATGAGGAAGAAGGTCAGAAGGGAGGAGGGAAAGAATATAAAGAACAAGGAACAAAGAAAGACCAGAAAATAAAAAAAATTAAAAAAAAAAAAAAAAAAAAAAAAAAGAGAAGAAGAGAAAAACCCAAAAAGGGAAGAAAAGACAGAAGATGGGGATGTTCGGTGAAAAGCTCAAAAGAAGGAGGAAAGGAATAAAAGAAGGAAGGAAAAAGGGAAACCGGAAAATAAGAAAAGAAGAAAAGCAAAACCAAAAAATATAGAAAACTATAAAATGGCAAAAGTTGGTTTCGGGGAAGGAGAAATCGCGGAGGGGAGTGCGGCAGAAAAAGACAAAATAGGGATAAGACAAAAAGAGAAAAAAGAAAGAAAATATTAAAAAACTAAAAAGAATCTTTTTTTAATCCGACATGGGTCGGACTTGGGCTCGGATCGGTCCTACCCGGTCCGAACCCTTTTTTTCGAATAAAATAATATTAAATATTAAAAATTTAGTAAAAATTTAAAAAAATCAAAAATTTTCAAAAAAAAAAAAAATTTTAAACAGTAAAATTCAAAATATTTTCGAAAAATTCAACAACTTTCAAAGAACATTAAAAAATTTCAAAAAAATTTCAGAAATATTGAAGATTCGAGTTTTATTTAAATTAATTAAAAATAGAAAATTAAGGAAAATTTAAAAATTCTCAGAAAATTCCAAAAATTCAGAAAAGTCTAAAAATTTCAGTAGTAATTAGAAAGACACCAAAAAAGAAAATCAAAAGGTGTTGGAAAATTAAAAAAAAAAAAATCAATTTAAAAAAATTCAAAAAATTAAAAATTAATTAATTAAAAAATCTTCAAAAAGGTTAAAATTAATCTCTTAGTTTATTTTCTCCTAAAAGATGGAAGATTTTCAATTTAGAATCCTGCTCAAGAGGTTTCAGTTGTTCTTAAAAACAAATACCCTTGATTGTGCAATTTTGGTATGTTGATTTTGGCTTCCTTTAATCTAATTAGGATTAGTATTTATCTTTTCTTTGATGTTAAATTTTTTTCTCTCCGTGCAATTTATTTAATCGTTTTCTTTGGTTGCTAATTGTTATTTTAATGATTGTGCACCCGTATGATCACCTCGCATGTTAGTGGATAGGTATAAAATCAATAAATGTTGATTAGTGTAATCAAGTCTCCGAACCTAGATTCTTTGGTTGTGTAGGAAGTGAGGTGTACTCCCATGCCTCACTGCCTCACTTGGTTTCTAGCCAACCTCAATAGGCTAGTGGCGACTCCGTATTACAAAATTCTTGTAAACATCTCAACGTCGTGCGAGGTATGGATTTGGGAGAACCCGTGCCTAATCATGGCCCATAGGCTCGTCTTTTAGGCAATGTCCCTAAACCTATTACCTCCCCCGAGGGGTAGGTAACGACAAGCATAAAAGAGAGAGACATTCTTTCAGCAATGTAAAAAGGGAGGGGCTAAAAATTTGGTTTTTGTGTGAAATAGCGGAATTTAGGTAGTGTAGGCGAAGTTAAAGTAAGAGGCAATTCAAAATGCAGCTGTTTATCTCTAAATCATACTGAATTTGTAATGCAATATGTTTATTGAGTATATCTCTTATTGTCCTAGCTAAAGTTGTTATGTAACTAGATGAGAGGAAAAGAACAACATAACTAAGTTTAGAGTCCTTTCATTGCAGAATATGTGGGGAGTAAAGCTGTAATTTGATTTCTAATTATAGAGTTGACTACTAGTAGAGTTAGTATTTCACATACATGTCGCGATCAATTTTTCGGGTGCATCACCTAAGGTTTGGCTAATGGATTACTAAGCCTAAACTTAGCTTGGACTCTCCCAAACCCATACCAATTCGCAACTTTAGGTTCAAGTTTTTTAACATGCAAATGATTTTATCTAGGAGTCGCCACTAATCTATTTTTGGTGGGTCGATTAGAAACCCAAGTAAAGTAGTGGGAGATTTACTTTATTCCTACAAACCAAAGATTGTAAGTTCGGGGGCTTGATTACGCTAGATTTCTCTAACGCCCTTCCCATACCTTTCTCTTTTATTTTTGAAAAATGTTTGGCAAGCAGCTTAAATTGATTTTAATTTATCTTCCTAACATGTGAGGTGATCATGCATGTGCGCAAATCACCAATTTAACACCCAGATAAAATAGTGAATAAATTGCAAAAACTTACCTTAAAGCAATGAAAGCATCTGCGTTGTTAGATCAGAATTTACATCATCAACCTTAGATATGATTTCTAATTAACACGCAATTTCTTTTTTTTTTTTCACTTTATTTAATGGGAACTTAATCTATATGCAATGCATGCTAATAATCTAATATGACATGGCAACATAACATAAATTACATGACATGGCAACATGATCTAAACTATTTGAGATGAATAGAGTAAATTCTAAAAAAATGCAATAATTAAATGGAACCCAAATAACCTAATTATATTAACGGGCGACTTCTAATTAAATGGGCCTAAAAACTAAATGACGTGCATCTCAATGAATCTAATTCTAATGACGTGCATATGATTTTTTTCTCTTTTTCCTAAAAGAATGCATTTTATTCCTAAATAATAAAATTAATTTAACCCATGACATTTTTTGTATTTTAAATGAAATTCGAAATTAGAAAAAATGTGAAAATTATCTAACTAAGTTAAGATTCTATCCTATTTATATTAGGAATTAGGTTAAGCCAAATCCTAATTTAAACTAAAATATTATCTTAACTTAATAATTTCTAATCTAGATGCAGCCTATCTAAAAAATGAAATCAATTTGTTCTAAGGCTTTTTTTTGGTGTTTTCTCTGAAATTCGAAATTATAAAAATGCAAAAATTATCTACTTAAATTAGGATGCCATCTAATTTGTATTAGGAATGAAGTTTAGTCAGATCCTAATTTAAACTAGGATTTTACCCTAACTAAAATGTGATCTATCTAAGAAAATACCTAAACTTATAATAAAATTAAGAAAAAAAAATATTATCTAAAATTAAACTATATGGAATTTTATCCTAAAATGCAATGATGTGCAAAATGCATGATGACTTTTTTGTTATTTTTTATTAATTTCATGCAATTCCAAATAATAAAACTAACATCCTAAATGAATTTTTATTCCTTTTTCATGATTTAAAATAAAATCCCTATTCTCAATATGCAAGACAAACCTAATCCTATCTTTTTATTTCCTCTTTTTAATTTCGAAATTAACAATTCCTAATAATTAAACATGCAATTTCAAGTTTTTTTTTAAAAAAAAAACTAATAACCTAAATCAACTGATTTATTTTTTGACCTTTTTATTATCTAAAAAATGAGAATGAAATTTCTATCATGAGCATGCAAACCCTAAAACTACATTTCTTTTTGATTTTTTTAAAAGAAAATTAATTTGAATAACACCACAGCAAATCAAGCAATATTGATACCCCAAATTGACGAACCGTATCTCGTGCATAAGATTAGGTTGGTCAATTTCACGAAAAATCACAAATCGGATCTCAGGCGGGAGATCGGATTGGCAACTTTTTTAAATAATTGCGAGTCGAATTTCAGGTGCAAAAATCGGACTGACAATTACTATTTCCTAGGAAATTTCATAACATGCACTTTCAATTTTGCATTGGGAGGATAATTACACTAAAAATAACAAGTAATATGCAATATCAACAATAATAAATAAAACAAAAGATATATAACATAAAAGAAAAAATGAAAATAGAATTTACCTAATTCTTTTTTTTTTTTTTTTTTTTCCTTTTTTGTTTTGTTTTCTTTTTTTTTTTCGAAAAAGGAAAAAAAAAAAGTGGGAGACCGGCCAGCGAGAGGGATGGGATCTCCGGCGAGGGTTCCGGCAAGAAGGTTCCTGCAGAACAAGAACTCGGGTCGCTGATTTGAGGCATCGCAAGTGTTGGAGTGGCATCGGGGGGGTTCAAATCTGGATCTGGTGCTACCGATCGGCAATGGGGCGGCGGCGGCACGAAAATCGGATCGTGGCTGCCGCGGGGACCTCAAATCTGCAGGCATGGTGGGCTTCGGCTGAGGTGGAGCATGGTGAGATCGGAGGGAGTGGTGGCAGCATCGGGAAGGGTAGCGGAGTCATGGACCGGCGCTGGGTCACGGCTTCACAGGAGGAAGGCAGCTGGGTGTCGAGGCGTTCCGTTAGGGTTGGATCTGCGCGCGGTTGGGAGCAGAGCAAAGGAGGCGCTCTCACGGGTCCGGCAAAGATTAGGCGGAGCAAAGGCGGCGTCGGGTCCGGGTCTTCGCCGAGGCATAGCACCGGCGAAGGGGACACGTCGAGATGGGTGGATCGGCGACGGTGGCATGGCGAGACCGAGACGGCACGGGCAGATGGCGGGGCTTCGGTGTTGCAGATCGCGGATGCCGGGTCATGGGTCGCTAGCAGGGCGCCGGAGACCGGTGGAGCGGGACACGGCGGTCACTTGTAGAGGCGGCCCGGCACAGCCGCCGGCGTGGGGTCGGGCTGCCGCGATCGGACTCCCTCTGTGAAGAAGACGAAGGGGCGCCCCTTTTCCTTTTTTTTCTTTTTTTTTTAACTTTTTTCTCTCTCTAACTGTCACTCACTTTTTACCTTTTTCCTTTTTTGCTTTTTGGGTGCCTCTTTTGTTTTCAACGGAAAAGAACCCCTAAGCTCCACCGTACATGACTCCTTTTATGCACCAAAAAAAATGCATCTCAGTGGTATATTTCATTCCAATTTTGCTCGTGCAAAATTCTATTGAATATATCGTTCTACCCCACAATATTTTTTGCATATTCGATCCAAAAATTCTCCCTTTTGCGCAAAACAGCATCTCCCAGTGTAAATTACCAAAATGTGAAAAATCTTAACGGAATATAACAAAAAATAAATTTTTCCTAAACTATATGTCATGTGATTATTATTTATTATTTATTATTTTTATTTAGCAAAAATTAACCCCAAAAATTTAGGTGTCAACAACTGCCCTTTTTTGAAGGTGAGCTCGCAGAGGTTGCATTTAAAGACAAATTGAAACCTAAATTTTGGTCATGCGTGTGCAATGAATGATTTTTTGTTGGAAAATGAATTCCATTTTTTAATGCAATTTATATGATGCATGGAAATGCTAATGAACTTACCTGGAACAACCTACCTTCAAGGAGGATAAAGTAATTCGAGATAATAGGTGTTACTTGTCCAGGACTCATACCATTCCATGGTCGCCTAGAATAGTAACATGACTTCGCAAAGAGACTGCTTTCCCAAGACCCGTGCTATTCTACGGTCGCCTAATATGGCAGAAATGAATTGTTTTCCTAGGACCCGTACCATTCTACGATCGCCCAGTACGGCAGAAATGTTTTGTCTAGGACTCGTACCATTCTACAGTTGCCTAAACAGGGATTCATTTTCCAGGACCCGTACCATTCTACGGTCGCCTAAATGAGGAATAAGTGTTGTCAAGGACCCGTACCATTCTATGGTCGCCTTGAAGAAAATTGTTTTTCCAAGACTCGTACCATTCTACGGTCGCTTGAATAGGGAAATTGCTTTTCTATGACCCATACCATTCTACGGTCGCCTAAACTGAGGTTTTGCTTGGCTAGGACCCGAAGCATTCTTTGGTCGCCCAACCTTGCAACAGAGATCATTTGACCAGGACCCGAACCATTCTTCGGTCGCCTTAATCAGATTGAATCTGGAGAAAAATCTTTGGGGACAACTCAATTAAGTGTCGGTATACTTAGAAGGGAATACCTGTGCAATGACAAATATTCAAGGTATTGATAGAGATATACTTACCTGATAACATCTTTGATTTTCGGGGATATGTCTCCTACAAAACATGGTCATAGGAGAGGCAACATGCATTTGTAATCATAAACATGCATTAAATTAATGGGGGTTCAGGATGATTTCAATTAATCTTGCATCACCTATTTTCCATTCTGAACACATGAGTGTCATGGATGTGTCAAATGAGGGATTCTTTGGTCTGAAAGGACTTTTCTCTCATCCTCATTAAAATGGCTATTTAATCTTGACCTTTGATGCAGGATTTAGTCAATCACTCTATCTCACCATCGTCATGCCAAACAAGGGTCCAAGCAATCTCGCAAGTGGTACGATTTCACCAATCTGAGAGGTCTTTAAGAGGGACCGTAATGTGGGCTTGGTCAATGGCTTAACAAAGGGGACTCTTTGAATCAAGCTTATTTGAAAAATGAGAGATATTCTGCAATCATCTTGGGGTTTACAAGTCAAGAAACATAAGAAATGAGGCAGAAATTATCTTACTTGCACTTCTTCAAGTGATGCTTTCGAACATATGAACCTTTATGTTAATTTAAGTGCCCTTAATATGAAAAGATTTTGCAATTGACGTAACATAGGCTCGGTTCATGGGTTAAAAAACGAAATGATCATTAGGCTCAAAAAGTGTTTAGAGGGTAAAAATTGGTGATCATTTTAACATTTCCACAAATTTTCTTCTTCAATATCGAAGATTTTCTTTGCACTCATTGATTGCAACAGCATTTGAGTTTTTTTTTTTTTTTTTTAGTACCGCCTTGTTCAAGGTATGACTCACCATATCAGGCGTTTTATTTTTCTTCTTTGGGCATTGGCCTTGCTTTTACCAGGCACACTACTTTTTCATGCCCCTTTTTGTCGGCATTCTAGTTCATGCCACTTGAATGTTTTGTCTTGCCCCAGTGTGGGGGATGATCACCAACTGGATCTAATATGAAATGAATTCATAAGCTCAAGTGGGCTATGCAATAGATAAAAGTGTATAGGATAGAGAAATGACTGCTCTTCATCATCTTAAGGCAATTCAATTATTGTACGAGTTACAACGCGAAAGCAATACTCGAAGATTGATGCAAGTATAAGTAAGAAAATTCCTACCATTGATTTCAAATTTGTCCCAATGTGGGATGGTCCTTGACAGGGATAATTTAAAAAGCTCTTCATGTGTGTGGGCTCAAAGGGATAAATGATTGATATACCTGTAGTGTTTTGGGTAGAGGAAGAAACTACCCCTGATCACTTTGAATGACGTGCCCTTTGCAAGACCGCCCTTTTCCTTGCAGGCATGGAATTTTTCCACACAACTCATCGAGGATTAGTGTATTAAATAGTGTATGTATTAAGGCTTGCCTTTCATTATTCCAAGGTATCCCATTTGAGACATTCAATTTATCTCACATAATTCATCAAGGAAAACATGCAGAATGAATAATTGAATTTGCAACTCATTGTTGCAATTTATTCATCATAAAAGTGCTTGCAATTCAAAACATAACACATCAAATTCTATCATGGATAATACTTCTTGATAGCATCAGAATTAACTGGAGTGAAAAACTAACGACCATCCATTTCTGTCAGAATCAAAGCACCTCCAGGAAATACCTTTTTCACCATATATGGACCACTGTAATTTGGAGCAAACTTCCCCCCAGGATCTGGAAAAATCGGCAATAGCTTCCTTAGAACAAGATCATTTACCTTGAAATGTCTTGGTCGTCCCTTCCGGTTGAAGGATCTGTCCACTCTCTATTGATAAGTTTGGCCATAACAGAGAGCCTTCAGTCTCTTCTCATCAATCAAGTTTAACTGTTCATGTATTTGTTGCATCCATTCAGCCTTAGACAACTTTGCTTGGGATTAAACTCTTAAGGACGGAATCTCCACCTCCACGGGTGAAACCGCCTTCATGCCATATACCAAAACAAAAAGGGTTGCCCTAGTAGAAATGTGAATCGATGTCTGGTATGCCATTAGTGCGAAGGGTAATCTCCATGCCAATCTTGATAATTCTCGGCTGTTTTGGCCAAGATCTTCTTAATGTTCTTATTGGCAGCTTCCATAGCCCTGTTCATTTGTGGGCGGTAAGGGGATGAATTCAGATGTTTGATCTTGAACTCGCTAAACAACTCATCAACAATTTTGTTGTTCAAATTTGTCCCATTATTGGTGATGATTGATTCAGGGACGCCATAGTGAGCAATTATGTCACGTTTGATGAATTTCGCAACATTGCGTGCAGTGACACTTGCAAAGGATGTAGCTTCGATCCATTTGGAGAAATAGTTTATCGCTACCAAAATGAACCGATGCCCATTTGAAGCCTTTGGGTTTATTGGGCCAATCACATCAATGACCCACATCGAGAAAGGCCATGGCTCAGAAAACTGATGCAACTCAGTTGGAGAAACGTTCATCTTATCACCATGGATTTGACAACGGTGACAACTTCGCACGTGCTTAATGCAATCACTTTCTAGTGTGAGCCAGTAATAGCCTAATCTCATAATCTTCTTAGCCAACATGTGCCCGTTCATATGAGGGCCACATACTCCTTCATGCACTTCTCGCATGATTTGAGTGGCCTCAGCTGCATCCACACACCACAACAGGACTAAATCATGAGACCTCTTGTACAAATTTTCGCCACTAACAAAGAATTTTGAGGCCATCTTCATGATGTATTTCCTATCAGCCGGAGTGCTTCCTTTTGGAAATTTTTGCTTTTTAATGTAGTTCATGATATCGTAATACCATGGTTTTCCATCAGGCTCTTCAATTATGATCGTACAATAAGCTAGCTTCGGCAAAACTTCTATTTTCAATGGCTCAACTTCTAATCCATTAGTGACTTGCAACATAGATGACAAAGTCGCGAGTGCATCCGCAAATTGATTGTGAGACCTTGGCAAGTATCCGAACGAAATTTCTTCGAACCTTTTTACTAGATCCTCTAAATACTCATGGTATGGGAGCAATTGGCGTTCTTATTTTTCCATTCTCCTACGGTCTGTAGTATGATTAGTGCAGAGTCTTTGAACACTTTCAATTTGGCGACACCCATCTCGATTGCAGCTTGAAGTCCGAGGATGCAAGCTTCATACTTAGCCACATTGTTAGTGCATGGGAATACCAATTTCGTAACTACTGGATGGTGTTGTCCGTCTGGGGATATCAAGACGCCCCCAATGCACTGAACCGCACAAGTTCACAGCTCCATCAAAAAACATTGTCCATGAGTCTTCATCTATGCTCAAAACACAATCATTTGGGAAACCATCATCATTATTTGAGATACCTAGATTCTCAGCCAATATATCAGCGATCACTCAACCTTTAACTGACTTTTGTGGCATGAACTGCACATCAAATTCTGAAATTAAAATTTGTCACTTAGCCAACTTACCCACCAAAGCTGGTTGATCAAGCAAGTATTTGATAGGATTATTCTCAGTTACGAGGAACGTCTGGTAATGCAATGTGTACTGCCACAATCTATGCAACACCCACACTAATGCAGCATAAGTCTTCTCAGCATTAGAATATTTCAATTCTGACACAGTGAACTTTTTACTCAGGTAATAAATGGCTCATTTTTTTTTTTTAATCAACGGGACTTTCCTGAGCCAACATTGCACCTAACGATTCACTATGAATAGTGAGGTAGAGAATCAAGGGATGGCCCGGTGATGGTGGGACAAGAACCGGTGGGTTGATCATTTACTGCTTCAGCTTATCGAATGCTTCTCGACACTCACCCTCCTAGTTGACTCGTGCATTCTTCTTTAGAAGCTTGAAGAACGGCTTGGCAGTTTCAGAAAGTTGAGAAATGAATTGGGCAATGTAATTCAATCTCCCCAAAAGGCTTCGGACTTCTTTGACCGTTGATGGAGGCTGTAACTCACATATGGCCTTAACTTTAGATGGGTCGATCTCAATCCCTTTACTACTCACAATGAGTCCGAGTAATTTACCTGATGTTGCTCCAAACACTTATTTAGCGGGATTTAATCGAAGCATGAATTCACGAAGATGATCAAATAACTTCTTTAGAGTTTCAACATGGCTTCTTTCGGGTCGGGTCTTCGCAATTATATCATCAACATAAACTTCAATCTCCTTATGCATCATATCGTGAAATAGTGTTACCATGGCTCGCTGGTAAGTTGCCCTTGCATTCTTGAGTCCAAAGGACATGACCTTATAATGAAAGGTCCCCCATTGAGTGATAAATGTGGTCTTCTCCTTATCTTCCTCCTTCATCCTTATCTAATTATATCCGGAAAACCCATCCATAAATGAGAATAGTTCAAATCCGATGGTACTATCCACAAGGACATTTATGTGAGGTAGCGGGAAATCATCTTTCAGACTAGCCTTATTCAAATCCCGATAGTCGACATAGACGCGAACTCGACCATCTTTCTTCATCACTGACACAATGTTAGCCACCCATTCAGGGTATTGTGAGACTTCAATAAATCCCATTTTCAAAAGCTTCATCACCTTTTCCTCAATCTTCTTTGAGAGCTCGGGTTTAGTCCTCCGTAGCCTCTGCTTTTTAGGTGGCATGTCCAAATTAGTAGGCAAGCCATGCTCCACGATTGCCGAGTCTAAACCAAGCATGTTAGCATAAGTCCATGCAAAGACATGCTGATATTCCTTTAGTAGCCGGATTAGGCGCTCGGTCTCGTCTTCGAGGAGATTTTCCCCAATTTTGACCTCCTTAGCTTCTTCAGTGTCACTTAGATTGATAGTGACGGTTTGCTCGGATGTAAGAGTCTTGGATTTTTCATGTTATTCCCAGCTACGCTGCACCTCAATGGAGTCTTCAATCGAGTCTCCTGGATCTTCGTTATTAGCATTTGCGGCATTTGGTTGGTCCATTTCTACACCTTTGCATGATATAAGATTATCCCTAAAACAGGAAGTAGATAAATTAGAAAAACAAACAGAGTAATCTGTATTTTTTAAAAAAAAAATTTTGAAAGATTTTTTAAAAGCATTTGCAAAAGCATTTTTAACATTTTGACACGAGAAAGCATAATGAAGCCCAGGCCTCAGAATTCTCCTTGGATTTTTCTTTTGTTTATCGGCTGAATATCATCACTGGGCTAGTTTGGTGTACCTCATCATGCCCTCAAAATAAAACTTGTAATTTTATTGATATTCATCAATCAATTACATTTATTGAATGGAAAATGCGAATTCAAGTCCTAAAAAGAAAGCAAAAAAGAAGAAATCGAAAACAATCGCTGGATAGCAATAATAATTCCTAGAAAGCAATAAAAATTCCTATGCAGGGGAATGTGAGAAAGCAATAAATGAGTTACTCTTGTGGGCCAAGGCTCATTTCTTCTGGAGGTCCTTCGTCAAGGGCTCCTATGAAGATGTCATCAAACAAGCTTATAACTCCTTCCAGAACATCGTCAGGGTTCTTTGTCTTCGGGGGTGTCGGATCATCCATGCCACCCCATCCATCTGGGACTATCTCACGAGGATCAATATAGAAGCTAGGAGGGGCCGAATACTTCACCAGGTAGTCGAACTTGCCGCTTAGCTGCCCCAAGGTATCTATCACTTCCGCCTCATCCTGCATCATTATCGGAGGACTAGGGAATGTCTCGTGAATGCTTGGGGGCAGTGGGTTTTGCCTCCCTTGTCTTCGGTTAGGTGCCAAGTTCTGCCCTTCCTGTCTTCGTCCTCTAGGATTTTGTCCACCTCCTCCATGGTACCCTAATCCAGTAGAACATGACCTTTGAGGGGCTTCAATGGGGTCTCGAATGCCTTGACCATTTCTTCCAAGACCATTACCAGGAACAAAGCCATTCCCAACCATCACTCTACCCATCATGAGGGCAGCATTTGAAACTTCAGGAGTGGGAGGCATTGAGTCACGAGAAGCATGTATAGTGGATACCAACTCAAATGAGTGGTAACTTGCCTCGAACTCAGAATCTGGCTCTACATAGAGGATGGTCGTTTCATGATAAATCCGATGGTCTTCCTTACCATACATGATGACCAGCTTCCTTTCGATCACGAATTTCACAACTTGATGTAAGCTTGAAGGCACCACTCCCGCAGTATGTATCTAGTGACGACCTAATAGGAAATTGAATGCGATAGGGATGTCCAGTACTTGAAAGGGAAAGTTGAAGACAATCAACCCTATTTGTATATGAAGGTGGATTTGCCCGATCACCTCTTTCTTTGTGCCATCGAAAGCTCGCACAGAAGTAGTAGCACCATGTATCCTGGATGGGTCTATTTTGAGGCGGTGAAGAGTAGCCAACGGGCATATTTTTAGGGCGGAACCATTATCAATGAGCACTCGAGACACATTAGAAGTCTTGTGTTTGACAGATATGTAAAGTGCCTTATTATGCCCTTTACCCTCAAGAGGAAACTCCTCATCAGAAAAGGCGATCAAGTCCTTGAGAAGGACTAATCCCATAAATTCTTCTAGCTTGTCCGCCTTGACTATCTCCGACACCTGGATTTCACTCAACACCTTCATCAGCGACTTTTGATGCACAGGAGATGTGAGTAAGAGCTCAAGCAAAGAGATCTGGGCGGGCGTCTTCCTCAACTAGTCGACCACGTTATACTCACTTGCTTTAATTACAGCCAGAAATTTCCTAGCCTCTTCATTAGTGACAGGCTTTGCAGGTTTAGCACTAGCTTGAGCATAAGTCCAACTAGACCTTGTAACAACGTCAACATCCAAGTCATAGGACCAAGGGACAGCCTTATTGCTGACATACTCATACGGCTGGGACATCTCGATCACTATCTCACCATCGGATGCATCTTCTAATGGCGGCATGTCTGCGAGTGAAAGATCAACTTCTTCCTTATCAGCGACGAGTGCAACTTGTTCCTCCTCCCAATCAATTATAGTCAACATATGCAATTATGGTCAACATATACTATAATGCCGTCATCCACCATTTTGGCAACTCTTTCCCTCATTAGTGATAGGGAAACATCCTCATGATCTGGATAATACCCAACTCTCACTAGGCCGTTGTAAGCATTCGCCACATGTACCTTCAAGTTCTTGATGCGATCGACTTCAAGTTCCAGAATAGCATTCACTGAGTTGGAACGAAAAGGCCTTCGTGTCCAGGAGGTTTTGGATCTTGTGTTTGAGGGTGAAACATTCATCAGTCGAATGCCTCAGTTCACCACTATGGTAGTCGCACTTCTTTGTTGGGTTGTAGCCGCGCATGCTTTCGCGGTTAGGGCGCTTCGGTTCAGTAGAAAGCAAACCTTTCTTACAGAGAATTGCCAACACCTGGGATGGAGATCTAGGGAGGGGAGTGAATTGCCTTCTTACTTGGGCAAATGATTGACGACCAGTAGTTTGCTGTTGCCTTGCATTCATTAGGGCATGATTGGAACTTTCTTGGCTATAAGCCACATTCACATCCATGACGGCTTCTTTCTCCTTCTTAGTAGATAATCTCTTACTTGATGGCCTAACAAACCATCATTCCCTTATCCCCATCTCGATTTGTTCTCCCACAAAAATTAGCTTGTTGAAACTCTCGACATATGTGCTTGCCATCCGAATTACGGAACTCAGACGGAAGGGTCTTTATGAACAACTTCATCAACTCCTTGTCAGTAGGTTCAAGAGTGATTTGAGCAGTCAGATTTCGCCATCTCACGGCATATTCCTTGAATAACTCGCTCCTCTTTTTCTCCATTTTCTCAAGATCTTCTCGAGAAGGAATGATGTCCATGTTGAACTTGTACAACTTGAGGAATGCATTAGCTACCTCATTCCAAGTCTTTAGAAGGTTCACATTTTTCATCACATACCAGTTTAGCGCGGGTTCGGTCAAACTCGCGTGAAATGATTGGATCATGAGGGGCTCATTCTTGACATACTGGGCCATAGGTACATGGTACATTTGCAAATGAGATTTTGGGCAAGTAGTACCATCGTATTTCTCAAATTCCGGCATTTTAAACTTCTTCGGCATCTTGTCCTTCTTGTAGATTGACAAGTTGAAGGGGAGTGAGCTCTGTGACTCTTGCAATTGTTTCACTTTTTCTTCGAGTTTCGCAAAGCATTCATCCGGCTCTGTCTTGGGGATGTTGACCAGCTTACCCTTTTCCACATTGATCGGGAATGGGTCGTCTTCTAAACCAAGCATGTCGTTATTACTCAACTGGGTTTTATCTGCTTGCTTTGGGACAACAATCTGGGGGAGAACGGGTGGAGGAGCCGGATTGACTTGGAGGGATTTGATTTGAGTTGTTATAAGCTCCATAGAGGTGGCTAACTGTTGGAATTGACCTTCCATAGCGGTGATACGGTCATGCATTTCAGTTTGTTCGGCCATTCTTACTCTTAATCGCGTGATAATGGGCGAGCATGGAGGATCCATTACCACCTAAATGAAGGAAATGAACAAAAATAAGTATTTCATATGAAAAACATCAATCCATGGCAACGGTCTAGAGCTTTTATTCATTAATGGAGTTTTTGACAAACAACAAAATAGAAATTTGAGATGCCCTAAACAAATAAACTAGAAAGTAAAAGACTCGATTTTCTAAACATTAATCTAGAAATAACGAGATTGATTCAAGCATTTCATCTAGCTTGATCAATATACACTCGGGACACCATTTGGCGCAATCGCTTATTCTCCTCTTGAGCCTTCTCAACAACCCTTTTGAGGCGTTTATTCTCAACTCGGTTGGTGATCTTTAGCGGCGCCTCTAGTATCTTCGGAAGTAGCTCCTTTGGAACCTCGTGTTGTTAAATATACTTGGTTAAGGCATAATACTTCATTTCCTTACCCTTCAGCTCCTCCTCGGGCCACTTGAGTTTTCATGGATGGCACATGTCCCACATTGATTTGATCGTGAGAATGGAATCTTCATAGTCTCGACTTCCATCAACGAAGTTGACTTGGAGCGAATCTGCTTGCAATGTGGGGGAAAGCTCTTGCATGACTTGATACTGACGAGTCACTCTAGTCGGATAGTACTCCAAAGCTCCAGTGAATCCCAATAGAGGAATTGGGCCAACACCTCCACACGTGAGTCTCGCCGCACGAACTTCGAACCACATAACATGCCATAGAAAACCCTTGGAAGTTGGTTTTTTATGAAGGCTAGCCACCTAGAATAGTGGTAATCCGGTGCATGTTTTTGCTTATTCTCAAACCTCATAATGGGGTGATCAAAGTCATTAACATCATGTATAGTCATTAGACCACCAAATCCTTTTATATGAGAAAGAAACCAAATTTGCAAAAGCTCATGAGAGAAATGAAAAGTCTTATCACCATCTCCTTTAAATCGAGTGAGGGAAAGGAAAGTTTCGATCAAAAACAAGTGTTTACAAAATTCTTTCTTTCCAACACTTATTTAACTAAGTGAGCCATCAAAGGGTTAATAGCATCTTGTAATAGGGAAAAACTATAAACCCAAAGAAGGCTAAAAGAAAAACCCTTCGCATTTGAGATGAAGGGCCAGTTTCAAAACATTCTTTTAGAAAAGATAGGGGACATGTATTACAATGAGCCTTTAAAACCTTTCTTACATCATCTCCCTTAATTCTCAAAAAATCCGATAAGGCCACAACGGGATCTATCCCGATAGGCGGACTAATTAACTCAGCTTTCAAAGACTTTCCTATGGCAATGCTATATTCTTCCAAGGTAGGCGTGAGCTCATGCTTATCGCCGAAGATGAAAGTAGAAGTCTTGGGGCACCAATAATGGGCAAGTGCTTGGATGAGGCCACCATGGATGTTGATATGCAGCAATGGAAGTAGTCGACCAATGTGTGACTCTACAAATCGACGGCTATCTTGGTCTAACTTGTCCCACTATGTGCCAAGCTCTTACTTTGGAGGGAGAATAATTCGAATGTCCGGTATTCCCATTGTATATTGACCAAGACTCAAGACAATCCTAATGCCATGGATCGACAAAATAATATGATAGGGTAAGCAAATTGCAAAGGTGAAAATTTAGAGAACTTATTTTACCAGTAAGGGGCAATCACATAGACATGCGCATGATAAGTGGTTCGATTTCTACTCTAGACAGGTTTAGCAAAGTGAAACCACAAGGATGATCGGACTAGTCACGGGCGTGTGGATTATGTCGAGTTCTCATGACTCCGGCTTGGCCAAAGAGCTGACCTAGGTCGCGGGTGTGCAAACCGAGATGGGTACTCTTGATACCATGAATGAAATTTCTGGATTGAGATGGGCGACTCATACCGCGGGCTTGCAATTGGAGTGGTATCCATCTCAATATCATCCTAGATGATCCTATGCGGCCTAGGTCCGGCGGCAAGTTGTGTGTGCAATAGTGTAGTGCTAAATGCAACGCATGCACAACAATTTAAATCACACAACACTTCAATAACTTGAATTTAAAACATTCATTCCCAACTCCAACCTGTAAGACAAGGGTTAGCAAAGACTACCTCCCTTATATCTCCCAATCTGCAAAAACATTTAACACCTTAAATGTTAGGGACGTACCTGGGATCCTCGCTACCAAACAAAAATATTTTTCAAAAAAAAAATTGACCTAAGTCCACTAAGAATTTTAACTCTAGTCTCCGGCGGAGTAGCTAAGCTGTCGTGACCAATTTTTCGGGTACACCACCTAAGGTTTGGCTAATGGATTACTAAGCCTAAACTTAGCTTGGGCTCTCCCAAGCCCATACCAATTCGCGACTTTAGGTTCAAGTTTTTTAACATGCAAATGATTTTATCTAAGAGTTTGCCACTAACTAAATAAATCACACTCAGCCATTAACCAATCGACCTCGTCGATTATATGTCAATCGAACCATCTTTGGGTCATACACTCCACACCATGTAACTTCCAATAGTATACTTAGTCACAGAGTTTCATTAATGCTCTCGGGCGTTATTTTCGCCAAGGTGACATTTTCAATAGACAACAATCGTCCATTCTTTAAGGTGCCCTTTTCACTAGTGATATCCTCAATCACCGAATCACGGATGTTGATGCATGTAATAAACAGTATTCATGCGTTCTTTAGGGAAAAGGACACTAATGGTGCCATAAGTTGTGTACGGTACTCACTTTGGTGCCAAAAGTTTCTGTCGGATCACTTAAGTGCCAAATCGAGGAAAAACGATCACTTTGGTGCCACCGGCAAAAGATTCTGGCCACCGGCGAAAGATTCTGGCCAAAATCTGACGTGGCCTCAAACTCCGGCAAGCTACATCAGCGTACAGAACGAATAAAAAAACGCCACGTGGATTTCCGGCCGATCAGATCGGCGTTGGCACCAAAGTGAGCGTTTTTCAAATTTTTTGGCACTTAAGTGATCCGATTAAAACTTTTGGCACCAAAGTGAGCACCGTACACAACTTATGGCACCATTAGTGTATTTCTCCCCGTTCTTTAAGACGCCGTTTTCGCCAGTGATACTCTCCATCACCGAACCACGTATGTCTCATTACATTGTACCTGATTGGTCTCAGCCAAGAGTTTCTTCAATTCACTTTCACAATTCCCTCTTCTTTACAACCTAATCAAGCATCAACAATGCTAAATAATCACACTCAGTCATTAACCAATCAATCATTCAATTTCAATCAATTTGGGATAAATCCTTAAAATTGTACAATCAATTCAATTTCACACAATGTAGAACTCAAATAAATAAATAGACTGCACCACGACAATCAGCACGAAATTCCGGTCACCGGTCATCCCGGAAGAATTTGCAGAAAATAAATAATTAATTATATAATTATTAAAAATTAATAAATATTTATAATAAATCCAACTTAGACCCGTATCGCCTAATTGGAATCCGAAACGGGTCGGGAAAAATCCCGAGATGTATTCAATAAATAATAGAGCCTATTTCCTTGCTAACTGCACTAATCATTTGCCTAACATGCGTCAATAAGTCTTAATTTAATTACTTTAATCTAATCTATTAACCTAATTGCATTTAATTAAATCTAATCAACCCTTAGGCATCATCATTCTACTAAGTAAGGATTAGTGAGTGAAACTCACTTTCGCAAAGTGAAGACCGGGACACTGCGACGACGACGTGACGGCGATCGAATTTCAAAATTTCGGCGGCGTCAATGGACACTTGGGTCGGGCCTACAAGCCTTGCAAGCCCATAGAAAATCCTAGGCTTGGTTGATGGGCTTGGGTCTGCTTCTTAGACTTCAAGACTGGGGTGGAATTGGCCAAATTGCAATTGAACTGGGCTGAGCAATTAAACTGAAAATGGGCTGAAAACTGCTGGGCTTCATGAGCTGAACTGCTGCTGGCTTGTGGGCTGAGTTTTTCTTGGTCTGAAATAAGCTAAATTTGCTGGGCTTCCAATCCAATTGATGATGGGCTGGCTGCTGCTTCCAAACTGGACCAATCTTGCGGCTTGCTGGGCTTCACGAAGACGCTGGCGTGCGGATGAGCTTCGCTGGTGTCAACGCCTGGAAGGGAAATCGGCTGATTGTTGACTCACGTGGGGACGTTGGCAGGAGTTGAGGAATCGTGGACTGGCGATGCATGGACGAAGACAAGCAGCTTCGTCTGAGCCGCGAGAGACACGTGGATGCTGGGTCAACAAACCGCCGAGGGACCACCGAATTTGACTGAGACATGGACTGACGCTCGCTGGGTTGATGGGTGAAGGACGCGTGGCAAGTGTCTTCGAAGGAAACAAAAGCAAGAAGAAACGGTGGGCTTCGGGCTTCGCTGAGCTGGTCTTCGGTCAGTCTTCGGTGGACGTTGATGATACGAAGCGGTGGAGAAGCTGGAGTTGACCGAACAAGCAGCAAAGTCAGTCGTTGATGGGTCTTCTTGGCCGCGTGAAAGAGAAAAATAGTGGAGAGAGGCTTCGGTGAATGAGAGGAATAGAAGAAAATAAAAAGCAAAGCAGAGACAGCTGGTCTTTGGCTGAGGTGCAATTCGCACGAGGAATAAAGAGAAGACCGGTCAAGTGTACGGGAGAAGTCAAGGAGGGACCCACTATCTTCAATCCTTAGCCATTGTATTAACTCACTTGTCTCCTATTTCTTTCTACTTGATAAATCCATACATTATCCAATTAAATGCCCAAAATTCCAGCCCCTTATTCAAAACCAAATTTTACTCCATTAAATTCAATTTCCTTACTCAATTTCCCAAATTGAGGTCCAATTTCGACAAAAAAAAATCCCTAACAATTTTCTATAAATCCCCAACATCCAAGGCTCGGCTTAGAAGTCCAAACTTTCTTTAATTTGACCCGTATGAATTTCTGCAAATTTTCCGCAACGTTTGAAACAATTTTCCGTAAAAATCTTGGAATCTCCGAAAAATCTTTTGAGGGTGAGTCGACGTTCCTAAAATAGCTCGTGACACCACAGAACTTTTAATTTATGAAATCGGGTTCAAATTCTTAATTAATTTCACTTCGGCACGTTTTTAGCGTGACTTAGGCCACTAGGTAGTTTTCAGAACTTTTTAGGGCAAATGACCCGTGGTCGATTTTCTTCAAGCCACATTGAACCCACTCGACACATTGGCAACTTTCGGTTGTTATGAAAATCTCGAGAACTCAATTACAAACACAGGGTATCAAAACGACAAAAAAATCAGATTAGTGTCGGTTGACAAGAATTTCCCAATTTAATGGAGTCATCCACGATCAGCCACACATCTCTATTAAACCGACCTATCTCTGATTTCAATTCGATTTTTAACTGTGCCGTAATGACATTTAAAGATGAACACGGTCGAGAAGTCGATTCCTAATCAAGCTCTCAAGTCTATTGCCTTAAAATTCTTTAATGACTTACCCAGCTAGTCTAGTTATCTTAAGAGTGATTGGCTCTGAGAACAACCATATAGATGAGTCAATGAAATGCCCGATTAATTCAATAGAAAACAGGTTGAAAATTCAGGATGTCATAGCCAGACGTAAGTGAACTTCTTTTCAAAGCAAAAATTTCATTCTTTCTGGTTTAGATTTTATTAGTATTTTGAACAGTGATTTTTATCGTCTCTTCGAAGACATCCGATAAAAAATAGTGTTATCACATCAACGGCTTTCTGTAAAGTTTTTCTTTATTTTTCAGTGGACAAGCCAGCTAAATGTAGCATTCATTCTTCTAGATCCAAATTTTAGGAATCTCTTTGAGAAATAAACTAATGACTAACGATGACAACCCATCACTTTTTATGGTAGTTTTTAATGATTAAATTGCAAATAATTGAGTTTCAAATTTATCTTCTTGTCTCTACCATGTCTACGGATTCCAATAATTAGTAGCTTTCCACAATTAGATTTTGGAAGTAGCAAATATCCTCAATTAGAATTTCTATCACAGCCAAAAAGTGAAAGCAACTGCTCCTTGGCACATATCACAAGATACATTAGAACGTTAGTTGCCAATATATACGTTACACCATATGAAGATATGATGCGATTTGCTAAGAAAATTAGTCAGAAAGATAGAATAACTTAGAAAACACTCGAGTCCACATAAAACAAACATAGATGAGATGCTAGAAATTTATAACTATTTTTAATAAAAACTTGACACGCGACAATTACATTACTAATCAGCATTACTGTATATGACTGCTTGCACGGCTTTCCTTTTTGTTCATTGCCATCCCAATCTATTCCATCGTCTAGCCATTCTCTTGGAGTAGTGCCTCTTCTCATCAATGATCAAGCTCCCTAGCACAAAGCCAATTAAAGAATCCTCCTCCAGTGCCAATTAGCACAACTTTCCAATCCAAATTGAATGAAGACTCTTTGCCATTTTTCTTCCTCAAGGGACGGTGGTAATGGTAAGTTATCCCCTTGTGCATTTTTTTAACGAAGTATTTCCACATAACCCCTCATTCATGGCAAATGAATTGATCCCGAACATGCTAAATTGACTCCCTTGTGGTATCATTGAGAGACATCAAAACTTGAAAGAAATTTAAGTTGGGTTAATTGCTGATGGATCTCTCCTAAGAGATTGTTTTGAGAAAGATCTAGAGATTCAAGCATTGTCAGGTTTGCTAAGGAATGCGAGATGGAACTGGTGAGAATGTTTTTTGAAAGGTTAAGCCAAACAAGTGGCTTCAAATATCTAATGGGATCGGGTATTTGTCCTTCAAATTTGTTATTGAAGAGGTCAATTTCCATAAGTGCATATATGCAAACTTTGAGTATTCCCTTTCAATGCCTTTATTCATCAATTTCATTTCATAATTCAAAATTCTATTTATCATAAACGAGAACATAGGGATCATTCCTAAGTATTCATATATTCCAACTGATCTTGACGAACAATTACTTTCATGGCATGGAAACTCTGCAACAACTTGGAAGGAAGTTCACCATTGAAATTATTCTTGGAGAGATCCATGATATGCAAATTGCTGAAGTTAAATTGGTTTCGATCTATTTCTATTGGACCATGGAACTTATTGGATTTCAAGATCATAACTTTGAGCTCGGCCAATTTTGATAGCCATAAGGGAACCCATCAAGAATTTGATTGTAACCAAGGTTCAAATACCCCAGCATTGAACGATTTGCCAAAGATCTTGAGACAGGCCCTTGCAATTGATTCTCTGCGACGTCAATGATCTTCAACGTACAACCTTTTGGGTAAGCAAGGGGAATCGTGCCCTCAAGTTTATTTTTACCAAGATTCAAAATCAACAAAGAATCAATATTTCCAAGACATGAAGGAATTGTGCCATTTAGACTATTGATGGACAAATCAAGAATGACAAGGGATCTTGCTCCACAAATAGATTGAATTCCTCCAAAGAGGATGTTGTTGGAGATATTGTAATAAGTCGTTGATGGAGCTAGACTAGGGAGTTTTGTTTTGAGGAAGTTAGAACTAATGTCAAGATACTTCAACTTAGGCAATGGCAGATTGTTATAGTAGTTTCCAAAGCTAGTTAGAAAGTTGTGGAAAAGAGTCATATACACCAACTTGGGTAGTGACACATTGATCTGTTTATTCAGAAAACTAGTGAGAAAATTGTGAGAAAGATCCATATAGATCAAATTGAGCAATGACAAATTGATTTGGTTGTTTTCAAAGCCAGTTAAAAAATTGTGAGAAGGATTCATAAGCCTCAAGGTTTCTCTACTACCATTGAACATCCACGTAGGAATAGTCCCTTCAATTTTATTGTATGAAAGAGATACCCCTCGTAATCCGCTTAGGTATCCTAAAAACTTTGGGAAGTCATAGGTTGCATGAATCTAAACTTAAATGGGAAAGTTTTGGAAGAGTGGCATTGATATTGGTTTTGGTGACAAATGATAAGTTGTTGAAGTCCAAATATAACATCTTCAAGTTCTTGAGTTTGTGTAAATCATGATGCCACTTAAATTATTGTGACTTAGTTGTAGAAATTCAAGATCCTTGAGTTCCCATATTGAGTTCGGAATTTCACCTAGCAAATTGTTGGATGAAAAGTCAAGCGCAACCAACCCCGTCAAGTTCCCAAATGAAGATGGAATTGGACCGCTTAGTTGACCATTTGTCATATGTAAAGAAGATCAGACTTTTCATTTGGTTACTAATTGAATCTCATTATTTATTTATTTCTTTCTTTCTTTCTTTCTTTAAGAAAAACCTTGCTAACTGAATATTACTTGAAAGGTCCAAAGTGGTGAGTTTTGTGAAGTTGACAAGCGAATGCCAAATATCACTTGTGAAATTATTGAACAAGAGATCTAGATATGACGGCCAAGTGAGGTTAGCAAAGGAAGCAAGGATTTCACCCTGAAATTTACTGAATGATATATCCAGATAAACAAGCTGAGGAAGATTACGCAAGGAAGTGGGGAGTGAAGCTGAGAAAGGACAATTTCCAATTGATAATTTATTCAAGAAAATAAGATTTCCAATCTAAACGGGTATTTCTCCTGAAAAATTCGTGCCCCAAAGAGACAAAGATTTCAGATGATTACTCCACTGTTTTTCTGGGATACGACCAGAAAAGGTTGTAATTGAAACTGATGTCGAGGAATTCCAGGTTTGGAAACTGAAAGATGCTTACTGGAAATTCTCCATACAATTTACAATCTTCAAGTTTCAGCGACTTTAAAGAAGAGAAGTTTGCAAGCACACGAGGGAATGGAGATGGCATGCTTATACAAGGTAGTACAAGTTCTCTAAGAATAGTTTAGTTCTGCACAAAGTTGTCTACATTAGGCATCTCTAGATGCCATCCAAAAGACAAATCCAGAAAACTTAATCCTGAGAGCCGTGAGATATCCCAAGGGACTTTTCCAAAAAAGAATGAATTGGAGAGATTAAGGTATTGTAACCTGGAAAGGTTGTTGAAACCATATGGGATTGAGGAATAGTTGAAGTCATTCAAAGCAAGATTGAGCAAATCAAAATGAAGTAGACGAAAGAGGTTGATGTCAGAAGTTATGGTACCAAAGAGACAGCTATTACTAAGGTTGAGGCCTATCACATGATAGGTGGCCTCATCGCACACTCTACGCCATCCCATGAGCAGTAATCTCCCTGTCCATCCACTGACTAGGATTCAACCTTCAGATTAGCACAATAAAAATTGATTCAGTCGATTCTAAAACTTCACTTGAATTCCGTCAAGGCTGAGGTCTCATCCGCATGATAAAGGGAATTAGCGAAGGAAGTAGGAAACACAGGGAGGAAGACGATCAAAGTATAGTACAGGTAGAATAAGGAGGAGGGTGCCATAATTTTTTGTTTTGTTCTTCTGCTTTTTGGTAGAATTTGTTTTCAATGGAGAAGCTTTTATAGGCACAAGCACTTCGAATGCTGAAATTTCATTCTGCTTGGACCATTCATGCACTATACACATCTGAAAAGACATTGGCACTAAATTTTACCGAGTTTGGGACACCTGGAGTGCCATAACTTGGCACGGGGGGACACTTAAGTGCCATAACTTTTTTTCGGTACACTTAAGTGCCACTTTTTTTCAAATGGGACACTTAAGTGCCACCTCCGCGACCTTGCCGGAAATCCTACGTGGCACGTGTTTATTATTTTTTAATGCTTGCGTGGCTCGCCGGAGAGCTGAGTCGACGCTAACTCGGCGAAACGACGCCGTTTACATAATAAAAAATTAATTAAATTAAATTAAAACTTAATTTAATTAAAAATACTCTAAAATTAAAAAAAAAAAAAAAAAAAAAAAAAAGGGGGCACGAAGGGGCGGGCGGGCGGGGCCGAGCCCTCGCCGCCGCCGCCTCCGCCGTCGCCGGGAAGGGCCGGCGACGAGGGGGAGGGTCGGCCGGGGCCGGCGACCCGGCCGACCCTCCCCCTCCGTCGCCCGACCCTTCCCGGCGACGGTGGGGAGGTAGCGAGGGCCCGCAGCCCTCGCCGGATCGCGGCGAGGGCTCGCGGCCCTCGCCGCCGGCCGGCCGGGGCGGCGACCCCGGCCGACCCTCCCCCTCCGTCGCCGGCCCTTCCGGCGACGGCGGGGAGGCGGCGGCGGCGAGGGCTCGGCCCTCCGCCCGCCCCTTCGTCCCCACCCTTTTTTTTTTTTTTTTAAATTTTTAGAGTATTTTTATTTAAAATTAAGTTTTATTTTAATTTAATTAATTTTTTATTATTTTTACACGTCAAACGCGAAACGGCGTCGTTTTTGCATTTTTGCCACGTCGGCATGCAAAAACGACGCCGTTTTGGACCTCCATTGCCGGAAAATTGCGTTTGGCCGGATTTTCGCCGGAGTGGCACTTAAGTGTTCCATTTTACTCCGATATTGGCACTTAAGTGTTCCATTTGAAAAAAAGTGGCACTTAAGTGTACCGAAAAAAAAAAGTTATGGCACTTAAGTGTCCCCCCATGCCAAGTTATGGCACTACGGGTGTTCTTTACTCAAATTTTACCTGTAGACCCGTGCTATGCATGGCCAAAGTCTTAAGATGTGGACTGATATGGAAATAATTATTCTAGAAGTTATACTTGATCTGTTGATACTTACGATTAGAAAATTTATGGCGCAAATGACTTGTTCAGAAGTTCAGTTAAATACTAAGGTGAAATTTCCCTCATTTGTGTGCTGCTGAAGAAGTCGGACTATTGTACCTTCTTGATGATGTGTTAACCAACACATTTTCAATAGTAAATCCATGGAGTCGCTTGTTAAATGTGGAAAAAGGCATTCTTATATAGATCATCGGAACCATGTACCTAAAAATAGCGTGATCCAGACATGGACCTTGAAGAAGCAAAATCACGCACTGTCCATTTAAATTATCCAATGGATCATCTTTGTATACTTTTCTAGTTAAATCATGTACTCGTAATTGCTACACGGAAACACGAACGTGTTAGTTTAGATGGGTAGAGGGTTTGCTCATCTCCTTGTGGTCTTGTGTATCAAGCTTTGCTGGGAGCGCTCTAGAATATATCATGAATAAACCAGGTCAATATAAGAGAGGGCACCCTTACAATCACCCAAGAAAGTGAACTAATCGAGGTCAGCGAAAATCGCCCCACTTCATTGCTAACTTTAAATAAATAAAAAAATGTTGCATAGAAGTGATTGAACCTGATAACTTATACCAAAATGTAATGAACAAATGGATAAATATAATATGTGAATGTATGTATTTCAGGTAAGTTTTCATCCTTACTTAGCCATTTTCAATACAACATTGATAAATTAATTAGTTGGATGAAACGAACATTTTAATGTTCAGATTGAACTCAATTGATCACAAATAACTTGAGCTAATAAGTTTTGTATATTTAGTGTATTCTTGATACCGCACCCATTAAATATCATACTGCACAATTTACATTTACAATTGAACAGTATACTATATTAGACTCCAAGCAAAAATAAATAAATATTCGTGATTTCCAAGGATATTGTTGTCCTTATTTTTATGTAAAATGAGATGAAAATACGAAATCTGGAAATATTTTCAATCGGTGACTACGATATTTTAATTTGGTGACTCTTGCTTGTCAATCTAAAAGATGGGCAACAATCTTTGCCTGCTTGCCTCGATTTGGTCTTTCCTGTGGAAAAGAAAAATTATAAGATGCCTATTTAGTGGACCACCTATGCAATTGTGATTGTACATGAACGATAATCACAGCATGCATGAGAATTCAACCTAATATGTACCTTGTAATTAGGGGTGATCGGGTCCAAGGTGGGAAAGGTCTAGACCTGAACTCTGTTCCCGACCTTATTATAACCGGTTCTCTTTTTTTGAATCCTGTACCCGACCCTATTTGCATTAGACCTTATTTTCGATCCACCCTGTTTTTCCGGTCCGGGAATAAGATTAACCCTGTTTATATTGAAACCTGTTCTGCATAGACAACTAGGCAATATACTGCAAGACCCTCTGACAGCACCCCATAAATTCTCGAGCCACATTCTAGAGCCACAACAGCCTAAATCTGAGTTGGAATTCGATGAAATACCACAGCAAACCAAATCTTTTCATCCACATAAGGAAAGGTCCATCCTTTCCCCTTGCTTATCAATCTTCTCCACAATCAAAAGATCTCTCTTCCTAAGCAAAATAAATCACCTACATGGCGCTATCAACATAAAGTATAAATCAAACCAAATTACCCGATAGCATTCGTGGACGAACTAGGCGCCGATGAGCCATTCAATTTTGACAATATCTCCGTATCCAAACTCTTCACCAACTTATCCAGATTTTTGAACTGACCAGAGTAACTCGCGGCTCCATCCTCCCCGATGAACTCATCAACGTTGCCGGCGATGGAAAATATCGATCAATTACAAATTTAAAACCGAAAAAAATGGAGAATCAAATACAAGATGCTCGATAGCGCAGCACGGAAGTAAGGAAATTTAGAAGGACCAAGTCGCATACTCAATCTCGAGATGAACAGGTTCGGCAGCCCCGTCTTTCAAAGCATCCACGACTAGCTTGTCGTCCATTGCAAGGCACTTCACCAACACTTTCTTCAAGTCCTTCGAGCTCACGTAAACGAACGCGTACTTATCGTCGGCCTCGTTCTAGCCCTCGATCCCAACCTCCTTTGCACGGCCAAAAAACCCAAAAAATTCGAAGCTCTCCGGTCAGAGAAATTCATTCCCAAAACCCCCCGAGCGAAACAATCGGGAACAAAAGGCGGGCGACGCTCTGGCGTGGTGGTGACTTGCTGCAGGGCAGAAGCAGGAGCTCGGCTGCAGATCTCGTGGGTGAGTAGGGGGCTCGGACGAATGGGCTCAGGACGGAATCACGCCAGGAACGACGGCTTCTAGCTTTGGTCGCAGCGGCGATGGCGCCCAGAGGTAGTGAGCGAACCAGCAGACGTCGGCAATGGGGCTCGGGCAGAGCAGCGAGGTAGCAGTAGCTTCACGAAGGGGAAGCAGCGGTAGATCGGTAGCAGGGGAGCTCTGGAAATAGCGCACGGTGAGAACAGGATCGGCGGAGGGCTATTGTGGGTTGCTCAAAGATGCGACAAGGTGGGCTTGCGTACACGAGATCTGCGGGTTAGGGGTGTCGGCAAGGCAACAGTAGCAGGTGGAATGGCGAGATTGAACAGAGGCGGCGTCGATGCTTGGGTGCGAGCTTGGCGGGGGTCAGCGGCTTCGAGGGCAGAACCAATGGAGTGGAGCTTCAGATGACCGGCGAAACGGCGGTGGTGGTGCGAGCGTGAGGGGTGCGACGAGAGTGGTAAAGGCGGTGTCGGATGGAACCAGGATCGGCGGACGGGTGGAGGTCACGAGCTCAGGGAACTGGGGAAGTCTGCCTTCTGCGACTCTGCGGGTGTGAGAGAGAGAGAGGTAAAGATAGAAAGTATAGATTAGGGTTTTGCATTTTGGTTTTTGGGGTGCCTTAACCGGTTCCTGGGTGGGTAATCCCTCGGAATCGGTTCCCAGACCGATTCAAACAGGGTTTGAGTTTTGGAAACCGGTTCCCGGACCGGTTTCAATCAGAATCGGTTCTTGACCCTGTTTTCCGGACGGGCCGATCCGGGAACCGGGTTGACTCGGTTCGGTGTGACCCGGTTTGGTTGCACACCTCTACTTGCAATTGTGTGACCATTTATTTCCCTTTTGAAAAGAAAAAATGCCTATTTCCTTATAACCTGTACCATTATTTTCAAATAAATAAATAAAAGCAGTGAGACATAGGCAATATGTTGAAATTGCAAAACATCTATGGCAAGACATATATGCATACTATTGTTGATCTTAAGCGTCACTTTGTCGGTACCTCAGCCTCTCATGTGGGTTGTCGATTCATTTATAAGAAGCTGCAGAACCAATAACCCATCAAGGAAATAAGCGGCTAGACTAATTGAAGATGCCTATTATTTACGTAAAAAATATCCATGTTTTTCACTTGCTTGTATCAAGTGATATTTCGAGTCTAATTTCTCATACAGATCAAATTTTCCCTTTTGATCCGATTGGAGGTTGGCCATCGATATTGAAATTGAAGGTGATAGGCCATCCAAAGTAGAACATTGAGCTCAAAAGACTTTGACATTTTGCCTTCAGTCACCCCAAGTATCCTTTCACATCAAACCATGAAGTGGCTAAGAAGACACCCTAGAATTCCCATCCATAAAAATTGCTTACCATAAAGGCTATGGCAATCCAATCTCCTCTATCTCTTCTATGACATAAAAGCTAAAATAACAAACACAAAAATTAAATAAAGAAAGGAAGACCATGTCATGTCACCCTCATTAGTGTACATTGTTCAGACTTGGGTCATTTTGATCTTGATGCTCCATACATGCTGTTTCACTCAGAAAGTGAAAATCTTTCACCATATATATTGATGTTAGTTTTTTATAAGGAAAGGATTATGTACTGATCTTGTACAAAAAGTTACTTAGCTGAAATTGAAAGACGTGCTTTTCTAATCCAATGCGCCATGTCGACAGGAGACTGGCCTTGATACAGCTCAAGAGGAGTCTTGGAATCAACCGATTAGATCCTCATAGCATTTATCCGAAGCATGAATCATAATCATCACTAGGTGAAAATAGAGATTACTACTTATGGGAAGACGATGGAGTGCAATGAATTCAATGATCACATTGCCAACCTCGACCTCAGTAGCAATTATCTCTTTGGTACCATACAATACAATATAATTTGTTGTGATGTAACATGAACACTAATGGACCTTGCAATTCGAATTTAGGGTCCGTTCGTTTCGCGGAAAATCGGCCATCTCTAGAAAATATTTTCCAATCATTTTCCTTAAAATGACAATATTTTCTAGTGTTCTTAAAACCCGAAAGTGTTTCGGAAAATATTTTTCGATGTTCGGTAAGGAAAATATTTTACGCTCACTAATTGGTACGAAAAATTGTTCCAAGAGCGAAATAGAAAAAAAAGTGCTTCTGAAGCTCGAGGCTTGCCAGAACACTAACGGAGCCTTAATGCTAGAAGAAGAAATTACACGATGCCAAGTCCGAGTCATTGCCCACCACCAAATCTTTGACCAATCATCTTTCTCTCTCTCATGTACTTATAGAGGGAAAAATCTCAGCCGCACTACCTTATCGGGCCTTGGGCTTTTGGTCCATGACGCGAATCCAAAAGGAGCTAAAACGAATCGGGTCAGGCCCAAGGCCCGTTTGTCTTCTTCTTCTTTGGATCCAATATGTAAGCCCTGGGGTTTTAGGTACGAAGCGATATGAAGCTTCTCTCTCAGTCGAGCTAGCTTCCCTCCGTCGAACCATCGCACCGCTCGGTTCCCAAGGCCCGAGGCAGTTACCGTTTGAGCTCGATTCTCTGAAATTTTCTGTGCTGATTGTTGCGTGATTGTGTGTGTTCCGCTTCCGTGTCGATTTTCGGCCTCTTAGCCGCTCCCTTTTTTCGGTTGATTCTTGTGGATTCGCTTCGATTCATGTCGGGTTCGAATCTGTTTGCTTTCGCTCTGTTTCTGTCCGCTTGGTCGGTTGAGAGTTTCGGCATCATTCGCAGTCGTCGTTCCGGCTTTGCTGAGTTCGAGCTCAATCTGTGGACGGCCTTCGCCCAATCTAATAGGGCCATTAGATGTTGTTGATTCGCGGTGTTTGTTTTCCTGCCGAATGTATTGTGTTGTAAATGCTGTGTTTTGTTTTCGCTTAATTGGATTCTTGTTTATGTGGGTTGATAAAAAGGGTTCTGGCGATGTATTGTGCGAAGTAGATGTTCCCTTTTTCTGAGCTGAGGAGGTAGGAATCGAGTTTCGATGGTTCTGCTTGTCGAGATTGTTCGCGACGTGGCATTTTGTTGTCTAGTGTGCAGTGGGAGTGTGGAGGCTCAAGAATGTTGATGCCCTGAATGGGGATTGTAATTCTAAATTCAGACATAGTTCTTTTACTGTGAATGAGATTTACTTGGATTTCAGCAGTCTAGGAATATATCCCGATTTGTTCTCAGCATGTTTCAGCTTGTTTAAGCTGTTGGTCGACAAAACTTAAAAGTGATGTCATCGAACACGATATTGTTTGGTTTATTCCCTTGTCATGTCATTCTTTCTCTTTTGTTAAAATGGTTATTCCGGATTGAAATTATCACGTCGGCAATGTGGCAGATTGTGTGCCCTTGATATTTAGTTTTCTGAATTTCTATCTAGGCACTGAAAACCACTTTTAAAATTTCAAAGATTGAAATAACAAATTTGCTGTACTTTTCATTAATGCGTTTGGATCATAATCTGTCATGTATTGACTGTCTGATAGCTTTTGCTGATAAGATATATTCACATTTCAGAGCCATCTTAACCTTAAAAGCTTTGTCTTTTCTTTCCTTTTTAGGTAAGTCATGGTTAAACATAACAATGTTGTGACAAATGCGCACTTCAGAAAGCATCGGCAAAATTATGTCAAGACCTGGTTTAACCAGCCTGCGAGAAAGGCTAGAAGACACCTAGGTAATTGAACTACTTACCTAGTTATTGAAGTGAAATCATTGGTTTCCATTCTTATTATCAGAGCATTCTGAAGCTCTTTTATTTCATGCCCAGCTCAGCAAAAGAAGGCTGTGAAGATTTTCCCATGGCCAACAGCAGGTTCCCTCAGACCACCAGCATTATTTTCACCACATTTTTGCATATGAAGCATTGTTAATGCCCGTGTTGTTTTACTGGTATATTACTCCTAGCTGTGGTCAAAGTCACATTTGGCTATTGGAGTGGCAGGTTCCAAGTAGACTTGTGTCCTTTGCTTCATTTAGCTCTTTAAATGGAACGTGGCACTTTTTTTTTTTTTAGCCTTTTCATTGTTTCATCCAGATTCTGTCTGTTAAGTTGGCATGATTTCACTTTTACTAAACATGCTTTTTCCACAAAGGTTTGGAATTACCATAGCTAGTATTTTTATGATAACGAAAACGCCTTCCTGATTGCTCTTTCCTTCAATGATATCCTTTTACAGTTTTCAGCATCCGGTGCAAGCCTCGTGCTTAACTTGCATTTTGCACGTCTCAGGCAGCAGGTATCCCGAAGAAATTAGCTCCAACAATTGGAATTGCGGTTGATCATCGCCACAAGAATCAGTCACTGGAAGGTCTACATGCTAATGTGCAGAGGCTGAAGACATACAGGGCGAAGCTAGTTGTCTTCCCGAGTTGTGCACGGAAATTCAAGGTAAATTGACTACTTACAAAATTCATATCAATATTGTGCGATCCTTCTTCTCGTTGAAATCATCTCATCTTCCTTCTCCATGCAGGCTGGTGATTCCACTCCAGAAGAGCTTGCAAAATGCAACTCAAGTCCAAGGAACTTACCTGCCCATTGTAAGAGAGAAGCCAGCAGTGGAACTTGTGGAGGTCACAGATGAGATGAAATCATTCAACGCATATGCCAAGCTGCGAGTGGAGTGCATGAACAAACATTGCGGGATTGCGAGGATGAAAAAGGCCGCTGAGGCTGAGAAGGAAGATAAGAAGTAGTGAGGCCGGTTCATTTTTTGGTTAAAAGCATGTTTTTAATGAGTATTTAACGCAGTCAATTTTCTCCTTGGTTTTTTAGAGTTCCATCTGTATTTTGACATTCTTTTTTTTTTTTTTTTTTTTTTTTTTTTTTCGTGAGTTCGAATTATTTTTTTCCCTTGACGTATCTCCGCATGCAGATATTAGACTGCTGTTGGAAATGGAATTTGTGGAAAGTTTTTGGTGAGGCTCATCACTTTGATGGTGTGGAAGACTACAGTATAATTTAGCTAGGCTTCGAATGTGCATTTTGACCACATCCATTACGAACATATCGTAATGTTAATACTACCAAAGCACAACTAATGACTATTGACGAGGGGCCTAGGGGTACTCTTTTAACATTTTTCAAACGAAAATCTCCCAAATATATTTGGGTAGATCATCATCAAAGACATTAGTAATTTGAAGAAAAACAATTCTTTCTATTAATTTGCTGATGGATTTTGCTAATTAAAACTGGATTTCAGGAATTGGAGGCTGAGGCCCATCATTGTTGTCTGTTCTTTTGTTAAAAGTCATGATTGGCAATTGCACTAGCGGCCAATGGAAATATCTATTCAAGTAAGTCAAAGCATTAATGGAAATCAACTGTTCTCGTCTTGAAAATGTTTCATTGATCGAGGGGAGAGTTAATGACAAGTATTGACTTCTCAAGGTTAGTTGTGCAAACATTGATTGGCCAACTATCATAAAAGCAATTTTATTGTGGGCCGATCAAAATTGAATTTTGTGGGACTTTGATGTTACATCTAACAAGAAAACTAGCAAGTTGCCCCACCAATTTATTGCGGTTTGTCTTCATCTGTTCTTATTGTTTAAAGCATGGTCATTGTTTAAGACTTGGATGTTGGTGTTAAATTGATTTGGCTAAGGACAATCTGTAAGAGTAATGTTTTTTTCTTTTTTTTTACATGGTCGGCTATAACACTTCCTTTAGGTGTGCAACCATTCATGGTAATCTCATCTAAGAGTCATGTGACTCGGATATGGTTCATGAAATAAATAAAATGTAAACGTGAATTATGCAAGTAGAATTTTTATTTAGGAATTAGGGTCAACATCTCATTTTCAATGCAGCAAAGAATTAAATAGGGTAGTTAAAATTCAGGTGTCTACAAAATACATAGAAGCTTTATGTGACTGAGTGGATATATTTTTAGTCCTAACTTGAGAAGTATCTATGGACTCAACCCATTATTTACGTTTGCATTTATTTCCACACTTTCAAAGTTCTTTATTGGTCTATGCACTAATGACTTGAAGCTTGACTCAAGCAAAAGAGTATGATTACTTCCAACTTAAAGAGGGGAGAGACCATTCTAAGGCTCCGTTTATTTCGGGTAAAATGAATTATTTGACTTTTTTTTTTTGTAAAAATAATCTCTTATATAGCTTAAAATAGTTAGTTTGTGAAAAATAGTTTCATCATCATCAATGATTTATGTTTAAATATATTTTTGGCCCATGAAAATATTTTTATTTATTTGTTTTGTAAATAATACAATCAATCATTTTTAAGAAAATATTCTCTAGATTATATATTTTCCATGAATACCAATGGAGCCTAAGTCATAAATGAAATTTATGAAATTATTGAATATTTCAAAAATGAATAAATAAAAACCAAAATGCTTCATATAAAAAGGTTAACATTATTATCCTTATTCAATACAATACGTATTTGGTCTTTGTCGTATTTTCGATCTAGTTGGTAAACCTGAAATTGCTACACATAACCACCAAGGCGTTGGAAAATTTTTTGCAGAAATTTTCTCCTCTCCTTATGATCTTGAATTCATGTTTTATTGCGAGCATCCTAGGAGCAAAATCCTGATCATACTAAATTGATATAAGGAAGTGCATCCTCAAGATCGCTTAGAAAAATAAACTTATCGAGATGCGCGAAAGCTAATATGTATACTACTTCATTGCTAAATTACACAAAAAAAAAAATGTTAAATAGAAGTTGATTTTATGGGGTTTGTCAGTCGACTCAAAAGTCAATTTGCAAAGTCGAAACTTTGATTAAGAAGCCAGCTACATAAAAAAATATTATAACCTACCATTTGTTTTTAACCCATGGATATACAGGAACAAATGGGATACTAGCAAATCTTGGGCGATATTACGTTGACAAGATGTGTGAGACTTGCAAGTTGAAGTGGCCATCATTTTGTGATCGTTGATTTTATGGTGTCTCTAGTTTTTTGAGGCTGCATTGTTCATGTCATATGAATATGCTAATTTTTCTTTCCATAAAATCAACACGTTACTCTTTTAACATACCTTATGCCAATTAGAATTTGATAAATTACCTCAAAAATAAGAGAAATTATTTCACCTTCAAAATTAAGTGAGTGCTTGCTTAAGAGATTTGTCCGGTCAAAGAAAAATTTATGTTCTATTTTTGTCGTGGTTTTTGTACTTTGTCTAATATCTCTCAACAATGGCAAATGAAGTCCTCAAGGATAACAATTTTTTACCCTCTTCTAGTATGGAGTCTTGAAAAGATCTACAAACTCAACATTTGTCATAAAATTTGTGTCTACCACTTCCATTTTACTCCTCTTATCCTTGTTGGCCTATTATAGGGCTGTCAGTATCTTTTCATTAGCTCATCTACAATCATCGTTCCACACTTCACATTAGTCTCGGTCTCATCCTAGACTGACATCACTATAATTTTGTTTTGAATACACTCATTACTAATCTCGTCTTTTCTTGAATCCACTCATTACTAATTTCGTCTTTTCTGAAATTCTTGCTCGGAGTTGGACATTTTCTTCACTAATAGCATGTGCGCATTTTGGTACTTTACCTACTTGGTTAGCATTGCATGCATAGGTGAGATATTCACTATCAACTAGAAAATGAGTATTTCAATGTTTGGCATTGCTCAATTTGATTACTTCTAGATATCACTGGTTCTTGCCAATGTTCCGAAAAATATTTAGCTTCTCAAAGTATATTTTCAAAATACAATCTCTTACCAACTCAACTAGAAACCCTTCAAATAGAAGCACTACTCAATGCAAAACTTCGACTTTGCAATTTCTTGGGCTTTCAATCTATTAGCAACACATATTCTTGACCATTGATTTTCTCTCTTTAAAGCATAAGAGATCAAAATTGACACCGACGCCTTTTCCTCTCCCAAACTCCCTCCCTCTCTAAACCTTTCTTCGTCTCTTCCACTTCTAGAATGGAGGGATTTGACCTAGATCTCTCCCTATCATCCTAGTTACTTTTTTTCCCCTTTTCCTTATTCTCCCAAATTTAGTTTGAGATTTGAAAGCTTTGCACTCCCGATATTATATCTAGGAGTTTTTGTCTTTGATCTAATTTTAGATTTTAGAGTTCTAATGAATAAATACTCCACCTACAATTTAAATAGCGTTCACAACAGTTTTGGTGTCAAATATATGCTTATTTAACTTATGGTGCTTCGCATTGGCTACAAAACTTACTCCCACAAGTGTCGGATTTGATCTTCTTCAACATGTTTTGTTTTTATATGGTGATGATGTAGGGATGCCTAATCTAGATGTACACCGTTGAATCTAGTTGTATGCCGTCGAAAAGCAGAGTAGTAACTATGAATGAAGATCCTCGCCCCATGCTTCTCCGCCGCGCGTAGTGTCCCGATTTCGGCCGTCCGGAGAAGGCGTCGGGAGCTATGGATCCCTCCGCCGGCGACGCGGTCTCGCCGCCGCCTCATCGCGGGGCGATGGGCGAGAGCGGGAATCTCGTCGTACGGCTCCGATTGTTCCTGGCTCTCGTTTTCCCCGTCGTCTTCTTCTTCTCCTCGTCGTTCGTGATTGGCGTCGTCGCCTTCCTCGTCAGTAATTTCTCGATCCCCAGCCCCACGTCGCTGCCTGCTCAGTGCAAAATCGTCTCCAGCAGTAAGTTCCGTTGAATGATTGCTCATGCTTTCGGGTCTTCACCATTCGAGTTGGCTGAGCTAAGTTGTGGATCGTTACCGTCTTGGCCGTTTTGTGCTACTTCAGCTGCTAGCTAATGATGAGAAATGGACAAGATGTAGTATGTGATGACTCATTTGATCAATGAAACGCAGCGAGTTTCGTTTTCGTACTGTCGGTCGTGTTATGCGCTCGTGTGTCGCATGCTGAGTTTTGAATTTTTTTCTTGCAGGTGTGGATATAAGGTCGTCTAAAGTTTGCGAGCTTGGGCTGTTGAATTATAACGCCAAGATAGTCTTCAGCTCGTCCGAGAAAAGGAAATTCCGATGCCATTATGATTACTATTAGGCGTCAGTATTTAAGGTGATTCTATGTCCTCTGAGGAGTAATTACCGTTTTTAGTGTGCATTTCTTGTCTGTTGGGAGTTTTAGTTATCCCTGTTATCTTTCGTGGCCAATGAGGCTCGGTTTCGGTGTTTCCATTGTCACCTTGTTTTGTCTGGAACTGCGGAATTTTCATAATAATGTATATTTTTCTCTAGAACTTTCTATAGTTATCTGCATATTTTAATGCTAGCCTAAACTCATCTCTGCCATTCAAGCTGAATTTTAGATTGGATAATGTTGTGCATGACCGTAAGAATCTATCTTTTCATTCATTTGAGTGCGCAATGAATCTTATGTTTCCATCATCTATTATATGAAGGTTCAACTAATTAGGAATCATGTTGGAGGAACTACTTGTTATGTCATTTGTCCTATTATCGTAGCTATGAATGTCAATTAAGGAAATATAGTTATAGTAATTTCACTCTATGCTTAGTGTCATTTTGTCATTTATTTAACAATGTCATCTGCCGATATATTTATGAATGCCATATCATTCTTTAAGTCACAGGGGATCTTTGTGAATCAGCTGGTATTGATTCTGCAAAAATAGTGTTCATATGTAAGAATACTGTGAGCTGTTGTGAAGCTGAAAAGGCATTTGCATATTAGTTGATACATTAGATACAATGAAGTTTGAAGCTGTGTAGAAATGTTCATGGAAGTGAGTACTGTCTGCTGCTTTTGAGATAAATAACAGTTAAAAGAATCATTCTAGATACAAATGAAAAAGAGATTGAAAGTTTAACTCTTCTATGATTTGGATGAAGTTGGGAAGAGGAGAAGGGGGTGGTAAAATCTGTTTAATTAGGTTAAACCTGTCTTCGGCAAATGCCCTCCTTGTGTTTAGATTTGATAAATGTTTCCTTGAATGGATTGTTGAATCATTTGATGTTAAATCCGGTTTCCCATAGTATTTCTAGAGACACGTAATTTACTAATTGCCTACTTTCACCAATCTTACTTCTAGAAAGAGACTTGTTATCATAGTGAAGTTATCATAGTGAAAATGAACCAAGTCAGCTTGATCTAAACATATAGTTGACAAAATTGGCAAAAGCATCAGACATAGTTTGCTGGTTTGTTTCTGTTTGTTCAGTCTTCTTATTCAAACAGTCACTCAGTTCTAATCTGATCCTTTTGATGTTCATTTAAGATTGAACCTATGTTGGGGTTGTGTATGTCTATACTTTGGGTGTTTTGGTTTGTATAGTTTGGAATTAACTTTGATAGCAAATTGTGTCTCTTCTTAGCTTGAGTGAGTGCCTTGTTATGCCCCTTTCAAATCAGGCATTCTTGGGAATTGGTGCATATGTGTGTTTATGAACTTTTACTGTAGGCATTAATCGATTGTGCTCCATGCATAGATAGATAGAGATTACAGATGTTTTTATCAGGCTAAGTATCTTAGTTTAACTCAGAAGAGGTAAAAGAATGGCAATTGCAATCATAGGAATAGAAAGCTACCACATTTACTGACTGCCAAATTTACATTACTATTTTGCACCTTCTTACAATTGCAGGTAGAGGTAAAAGAATGGCAATTGCAGTTATAGGAAAAGAAAGCTACCACATTTACTGACTGCCGAATTTACATTACTATTATGCACCTTCTTACAATTGCAGGTAGAATATAAGGATCATTTATCAGGTCCGACAAGATTAGCACTTGCAGAGGCCCCAAACGAGGCCCTTCCTGCTGATTGCAAACCTGGTTTTGGGGTTGCTTGGTTGACCAAAGATAAATTTAAGGTAGGAATGCACCTTTTAACATTTGTGCTATCAGCTAAATTCAAACCATGATATGTAGGTTTTTGCAATCATCCTGAATATTATGTTTATTTCATTGGGATTGTTGTGGTTCCTTTTGTATGTGTTTTCTGATTGCACAACTTCATTACTTATTCTCACACTGGTTTTAGGTGAATAACACTTATGACTACTGGTATACATCTAGCAATTCCAAAGTACGCATCTATCATGATGACTTCTTCAGTTGTCAAGCCAAAGATCCATCTGCAATGGAGATGATGAGGAGATACTATATATTGTGAGCACTCGATTCCTTTTCCGGGCTTCCTTTCCTTTTTGTGTATTAGGAATGTTACAGCAAAAGGGTTGCAATTCCTGTGTGCTGAAAATAAATACACCATTTTAAAGCAGACCCTGACTGGCTTGTATCATGGTCATTTAGATGGTTCTTGGTACTGCCATTTTAATATTCTGTTATACTTTAAGTTACGACCGCATGGGAGGTTGGCTTGGTGGATGAAAGTATTGGAAGCAATGCACGATCTACTGAGTGGTAGTTTGAACCACGTCCAGCACTGCAATTTGCATTTATTACCTTGGCTCGTGTGTAGCATGAAATGTACGTCTCTTGTCTGTTTTAGTAACAAAGTGGAGTGTGGTCTCTCAGCAAACTGCCAAGCAAGGGCTGCCAACATTAGTTCAATCTGATTTCAACCACTCATGGATTTGTTGTCTGGACTGGATATCTGACCTTGGCCAACTAGTAGGACTGGCCAGCCCAATCTGACTTTTAAAATATTGCATTAATCACAAAATTTATAATGGTCAAATTGCCTCGATTTCATTATGTTTTGTTCAGTGTCTTTCTATAATATGAAGGATTTTGGCATGTCTGAAATCAGTTCACTTTTGCAGTCTTAGTCTGGCCTGTGCAACTATTTTGAAGTATACTGTTGTTCTCTGTTTGAAGTGACCAATGACTGTTTTTCATCTGAGTTGCCTGCTAATCATAATGCCATAATAAATGGTGTTTAATACAGAACTCAGTCCCAACAATCATCGCAGGCCAACATCGCCATGTGCCATGTACATCTAATTGTGCTGTAATTTCTTCTTTTTCTGAAGCCCAGTTGCTATTGAGATTACTGTCCGATCTGCTTATAGATAAGTTGTTATTGAACTTGTAGAATATAATATCTGAATTTTTTCTGGCACAAAAGATCATATTCACCATTATGTGACCTTCCAAATGCTGTATCCATCTCCTTTCAAAGTTGCCCTTAAATTACATTTCGCCTGTACATATGCATTTGTTTTCTCTTACTTACATCATGGTTTCTATATTACTTAACGTGGCCCGTGCTTTGTCAGGTTCTCGGAGATTTTCAAATCCTGGGTAACTGGCAAGAGCAGAACTAAATATTGGAAATTGGAAACCATTGTTGGGGTGGTTACTGGTTTTTCAACCTCCTTAATATCAATGAGTTTATCACTCTTTCAATAGATTAAATCTTGGCATTGGTTGTGTCCAACCAGGAACCTACCTTGCGCAGTTAGTGCAAACCGATTGAAGCATGCTTGTTTGTTTGTGGCATATGTATCTTTCACCGGTTGGCTTGCTTTACAATATGGAAAAAGGCTGGGCCTTCCCGTTATTTATGTTTATAGGTAGTTTGGAAAAGCCATTTTTTGTCACCTTGGCATTTAGGATTCTGCTACTAATGTAATTGCAGGATCTTGTTATATATTGTACTTAGTAGAAAAGAGAGAAACATATGCTCAGCAAGTTTTTGGTTTTGTGTGGAATGGCAGGATATATGTAGTGAAGGGGAAGTTCAAGCAAGAGGCAATTCAAAATGCTGCAGTTGATCTCTTAATCATCCTGAATTTGTGATGTAAGATGTGAATTGAGTATATCAATTACTTGTCCTAGCTAACCTCATTACGTAACTAGATGAGAGGGAAAAAACAACAGAACTAGTTTAGACTCCTTTTATTACAGAATGTGTGGAAAGTGAAGCTGCAACTTGATTTCTAATTACAGTGGGTGCCAATGGAGTTAGTACTTGGCATACATAAATAGTTTACATTTCTCATTATGGTGGACATCTAATTGGTCTAAGTTTTGGCAGTGAGTATATACAACCAATACTTTCTATTACTCAATTTATGTTGTGATTTGTTGATTTTATGGCATCTCTTGCTGTTTGAGGCCACATTGTTCTCATCATATAAGTATTGCTAATTTCTATTTCAAACACACTAGAAAGGAATTGCAAGATGTTGGCGATCAGGAATTGAAATAGATTCAAATTATAAGCAGTTGGAAGAACTGGGGACCAACTGCAACTGCCAGTTAAATCACCGGTCTTTCGTTCCATAGAAGCTGCATATAAGCTTAGTGGAATCGTTCCAACCTATCCTTGTAAACGAAAAATAAAAATCAACATACGTGGGTTCTCATCTTGTCATATTAATATGCTAATTTGAGGGGCAAGACGCAATGTAATTCAAGGCTCGCTTGACAGGACTTTGAGATGCCTGCAATAACTGATTGTAAGTTGCGACTAGAGATGTGCAAGAGCATATGCCGAGCTTGTAGAACTGGCATGGTCGGATAAGTTTTGGCATAGATTTTAAAGGTCATAGGATCCAAAAAAATTTCATTGTACTCCATATATTCTATAGAATGTGGTTAATCAGTTGTTCCTGTTGGGGCAATTACAGCAAGAGTTCTCCTGGGTCCTAAGACTTTCATTTCATGCGTTCATGTCTTAAAACTTGTCGTGGTGATCAATTTTTGTCCTTCCATCAGATCTTTTAGGCTTTAGTGGATGAAAAATTCAAATGGCCTTTTTTTTTTTCGTTTTTTTTTTAACAACGGATACTTGGCATTAGAAAAACAATAAAAACAAGCCATATTGACAATTTCTGTCCATTTATGACTGATATAATTAACAAAAAGACTCAAATGTATCAAGTTTTAAGACGTAAATGCTCAAAATGGAATTTTTAGCATTCAAATTTTATTATTGAGACTTGTAATTATTAATTTGCTAACTCATGTTCAATTTTTGACATTTAAATACATGAAGCCTTAGCTAACTAGAGTCTCCAGCCCCATTTCTATCCCCACTCTATCTCCTCTTTCCTCTATCAAAGGCGCCCTCCCTTCCCCTTTTTTATTACTCCTTTTTTCTGGCCATCTTTGGGTTTAATGTGTTAGTTTTCGATAAAATCATAGCCGAATTTTAACTCGATAAAAGATTAGTAATATACAGTATAAAAAAATCGTGTGGTATCGAGGGTTTCAAGTTCAAGGATGGTTTGGAGAGCCTACAAAATAAGCCTTAGAGTACGTATGATAACCATTTTCTTTCTCTATTTCTCTATTCTCTAGAACAAGTTTCAAATAGAAATTCATTTGGTAACGCAATTTCATTTTTTTTTTATATTTGAAACAGATTTTTACTCCATAAATAGATTTGGACAAAAAATCAGAAGTTAAAATTTATAACTTTTCTATTTCTAGAATAAAAGTGATAAATGAAAACTCTTCTAATTGTTCAGTTTTGTTATTGTCTGCTGTCCACTTGCAGCCTATGAGACGTTGGACGCTCACTGGCCTCGGACAATAGCCTCCCCCCCACCTCGCCCCGACAGCGATGGTGGCAGCTGATCGTCAGATGTTGCCTGCCCTCCTCTTGCTGTTGATCGCCAATTGTAGGATGCCTGAGCGCCAATCGCTCACTGCCGGCCACCGGCCGCCGGCCGCTAGATGCCTCCCACTACCTCACAAGAGAGAGAAATTTTATGTTGTTATCAAATCTTTGGAGTGGGTGGTCAACTTGACAAAGCTCACTGAATTGGACATTTCAGGTAATAGTTTCTTTTTGATTATATTAAGCGCAATTGTGACGTCATGTCGTATATGCACTAACCCACTCAATGGACAACAAGTGGCATTATGGGGCCCACCATCATAAGTCCCTCTTTGCTGGTTCGGACAAATCTATTCCCTCCTCCATCTACAACTCCATGGAACCCGATCTCTTGAGCTCCATCATTGCTTGCTCTCACCCCGACCACGACCAAATCCCCCACTGTGACAGCCACGAGCAAAACTACCATCGCCACCTCAAGAGCTTCGAGTATGGCAAGGGCTTGAGCCGGAAGACCTTCTAGCTCGGCAAGTTCAACCAGGTCCTGAACCACGAACAGCTTCATTCATCAACTTCTTCTCCCTCAACTTCCTCAATTTTTTGACCGAAAGGAAAAAAAATAAATAAAGAACTTCCTCAATTAATCCCCCTAGACGTCGTGATCTTGATGGTCGAATTGATGTGCATCTCGTCCTCCCGCAACCTCCTCAAATCCCTAATTTTCAAATTGAAGCTCCCACTATACTCGAAAAACTTGGCCTACACGCTGATCGAACATGCGAGTGGTGGCCATCAATGAAGCCCGATTTTGCCAATCAGATGAATTACTCGACGACGTAGTACGTCCTCTTGCCACCATAGGCGATGAAGGAGAGGATCAAGTCCTGCCTAGAGTTGAGGTGCAAGGCTCGGAGAGCGATTCACGTCCTCGACAAACTAGCCTAGCCGGAAGGCCTTTCGGCTCAGGCCGACGCTGGACTCGAAGCTCCTGAGGCGGCGATGGAGGGGTAGGGTTTTGGGAAGGAGGGAGGAGGATAGGATGATCTTTGTAGCATACCTGGAGATCTTGAGAGCATTGTTGAGGTAGGCCTCGAGGCTGAGGAGGAAGTCCCTGTCTTTGGTTTTTCCTGTGGCCGTTGCGGCAGGGTTTTTGGCGGTGGTCCGGGAGGGAGCGAGCAGTAGTGGAGCTCGAAAGATCAGTGCAGAGAGGAGGAGAGCGAGAGACTTTCCAATTTTTGACAGTGAGCCCTTCCAATGCCTATTTGTCTGAGTGGGCTAGTGCATAATGACTTGGACCTAATATTTTCAGGTGAGGAGATTAATTAGCCAAAGAGAAAATGGAAAATGAAATTGATGGGGTAACTAAGGCTCCTTTGTCTTGTGTCTTTTTTTTTTTTTTCCTTTCTATTTGGTAGATAATTGGTTAAGCAGTGGATTTCCATCTTCATTTGAGAACCTGAAGCAGTTGACTTATCTCGGCCTTTCTGGAAACGACTTGTATGGTGATATTCTGGGTGCATTGCGGAATTTAAAGGATCTTGAAGAGCTTCATCTGAGGTCGCTTAATCTCAATGGCGTTCTCGATGTGAATGATCTATTCACACTCAAGAACTTGAGAATCTTAGTTTTGTCCAACAATAACATATCTTTCACCAAGTCATTCATCAATGCCACGACATCAAAGCTCACCTACTTATACTTGGATTCATGCAACTTGACTGAGTTCCCATGGTTTATAGGCCAATTAAGCAAATTGTCGTTGTTAACCTTATCACACAATAGAATTCGAGGGACCATTCCTAGGTGGATGTGGAACAATAACAAAGAATCTCTCAGGCATGTAGATCTTTCTCAAAATCTTTTAATTGGCTTTGGAAACAACCAGACCGATCTTCCTTTGCCAAACTTGAGGTATTTCGACGTTAGTTCTAACTCGCTAGAAACAACCCTCCCTGTCCCACCTCCCTTGGTTAAGCTGTACAACATCTCCAATAATGTTCTATTTGGGGATATTCCAACATCCATTTGTGAAAGGAACTCTCTCATCATGCTCGATTTTTCCAACAACGCTCTGGATGGCACACTTCCTCCTTGTTTGGGGAGCATTGGTCCCTTGATGTTTCTGAACCTCGCGAGAAATAAGTTCGATGGCATGATTCCTTGCTTTTACCGAGATGATTGTCAATTGATGATGATTGACCTTAGAGAAAACCGACTTAGAGGGACTATTCCAAAATCTTTAGGAAATTGCAGAATGCTGGAGTTTTTGAATCTTGGTGGCAACCAAATTAATGATACATTCCCATTTTGGCTATCAAAATTGGCCTACCTAAAAGTTATTCAGTTGCAGTCCAATAATTTCCATGGTCCCGTAGAAGGTCATCTAAACCAACTTAACTTCACCAGTTTACACATCCTCGACCTTTCCAACAACAGCTTCAATGGTAAACTTCCTTCCAGGTTGTTACAGAGTTGCCTCGCCATGAAGATTATCGATGGTCAAGATAACTTGGCATATATGAGTATTCATCGATTAATGTATATGTCTGTTATCGGATTCAAGTTAAATATAATGACTTATGTGATGACATTGATGAATAAGGGCACGAAAAGGGATTATGTGAAGATTCCAGATACCCTTGCGGCAATTGACCTCTCTAATAACAAGTTTGAAGGTTTCATTCCTAATCTCATTGGAGATTTGAAGTCTCTTCGTACGCTCAACCTTTCGAAGAACTTCCTCATTGGTAGCATTCCTCCTTCCTTGGCAAATCTGATAGCGCTCGAATCACTGGATCTTTCCCTGAACAATCTTATGGGAGGGATTCCTCAACAACTAGCCAGCCTCACATTTCTTGCAGTTTTTGATGTCTCTCACAATCGACTATCGGGACCAATACCACGTGGAACTCAGTTCGACACATTTGGGAGCAATTCATTTGTGATGAATGAGGGTCTGTGTGGAATTCCTCTGTCAAATAAATGCACAAATGTTGATAACGCTCCACTACCACCATCTTTCGTGGTACATAATGAAGAGGAGTCTCTATTCGACTTGGATTGGAAAATCATGCTGGCTGGCGCTGGAGTTGGGTTTTTGGTTGGCGTCGTGCTGGAAAATTTGATCATTGACAAGAAGAGTAGGTGGTTCTTGCGTTGCTCCAAAAGAATGGCAAAAGGATGGAATAGGTAAGGAAAGCTCTAGCAAACTAGAAAATTTATAGCTAGATACTTAATGCTCCGTGTCTAAGTAGTTTGTTGAGAGCGGTCATACATTCATGTCTAAATATTCTAAACTATGTTTGTTTGCATGTTTCAGTAAATTACTATGAGATGTTTTCTTGCTCATGAAAGTTAGTTCTTTAGGTTCCAAGAGAGCATCTTTGTCCATATACACATCAGCAATGTCATAATGTTTTGTTGGAATATTACTTGCCAAATGACTCACGGGTATAGAGAATCTAACGTGGGACTTGGTTTATCTATCCATTTTTTCGAAAGCCTGTAGATACTGCGATTTAGAGACGTAATTGAGATGAGTGGATACTAATGAGAAGCCAATTATTATACATGGTCGAGGATGACTACAGAAAGTTTTGTCGTCCATGGAAATAATGTAGATTAGTGTGAAAATCTTCATGGTTCATAAGTAGAAAGCACCTTCGTTTGTTTGAATAATTTCTTCCTTATTTAGCCGTACTATTTGGATTTGAAATTTCTTCTTGGATCTTGTTTTATTTATGAGCTCGAGTCGAGAGATATTCTCGATAATTTGAATATATAACTTAACAACATAGGATTAGATATTTATATTGTGTCAGGATACTAGTTTGGGTTATTTATGTTATTTTGTGCTGGAAGGCAAATGTTCTGATATAATTAATTACAAAGTGTGTCTCATAAAAAAAAAGTGAGGGAAAACGTGTCATCCCATGTCAATTTCATTTAAGTCATATCAAGTTCATATTTTTGTCGGAAAATTTGCATTGGTGTTCAAGTCTCCTAGAAATTGCCACTTCCCATACTCTTTTAGATATTAGCTTGCAATTTAAGCGAGCTTTGGAAACTAATTTTTTTAATCTAATGTAGTATCCTATCGAAAGATATTTTCATGGAGACTATCTTAAGTTAAATTAAAATTGTTAGCTTAAAGAGCATATGATTTGATGAGTGATTTAGTTAAATAAGAACAAGTGTAAACATGAAATCTAACAAAATAACGATTTCAACGGAACTTTCTACAATTGAACATAATAAAAGAATTATATTGGAATAAGTAGAATAGCGAGCAGGGGCCATGGAAGTCCCCATCTCCATCCTCATCCCACGCCTGCAAAGTGCGGGACAAGGTTGGTGATTGGAGCGATTAAAAAATGAAAAAGGATCATTGAACAATTTTCAGTCCTTTTAACAAGAATGATAAAAAATAAGTATGAAGAGGAGAGATCAAAGGGTTCTATTCGTACCAACTAATGACATGACTAAGATAGATTGACTCTGAACTCACAAACTTGTATCTAGAAGTAGGAATTATTGAGGAAATAGTTAATGATCTATAAGAATTCAGAATATACCTTTTTTTCAATTTTTTTTTTGAAACTTAAGTATTATTAATGACATTAGTAATATTAATGACATGAGTGATATATTGAGTCTGAACTCACAAATTTATATCTAAAAGTGGAAATTATTAAGGAAGTAGTATATGATCTTTAAGAATTCAAAAAAGACCTTTCCTTTCGGTGGATTATGATTCACATGGGATCCTGACATTTATGCCAACCATGCTCTAATGATATGCATTGATTTTAGATTTTTGGATTGTTTTGGAATTTTATGGGCTTGTTTGTTATTATGACTTTTGGGATCTTCTATTACGTATCATTTTGATAATGAATGGAAAACCCTCGGTTCCCCGGCGGCCGGAGATTTTCCCTCCGATCGCTACCTCCGGAACCTGTCGGCCCCAACGCGGAGAGGGCCTCGGGGTTTCCTCGCCCCATGCTTCTTCCCCGCGCGTAGTGTCGTGATATCGGCCGTCCGGATAAGGCGTCGGGAGCTATGGATCCCTCCGCCGGCGACGCGGCCTCGCCGCCGCGTCACCGCGGGGCGACGGGCGAGAGCGGGAATCTCGTCGTACTGCTCCGATTGTTCCTGGCTCTCCTTTTCCCCGTCGTCTTCTTCTTCTCCTCGTCGTTCGTGATCGGCGTCGTCGCCCTCCTCGTCAGTAACTTCTCGATCCCCTGCCCTATGTCACTGCCTGCTCAGTGCAAAATCGTCTCCAGCAGTAAGTTCCGTTGAATGATTGCTCATGCTTTCCGGGCTTCACCGTTCGAGTTGGCTGAGCTAAGTTGTGGATTGTTACCGTCTTGGCCGTTTTGTGCTACTTCAGCTGCTAGCTAATGATGAGAAATGGACAGCATGTAGTATGTGATGACTCGTTTGATCAATGAAACGTAGCGAGTTGCGTTTTCGTACTGTCGGTTGTGTTATGCGCTCGAGTGTCGTATGCTGAGTTTTGAATTTTTTTCTTGCAGGTGTGGATATAAGGTCGTCTAAACTTTGCGAGCTTGGGCTGTTGAATTATAACGCCAAGATTGTCTTTAGCTTGTCCGAGAAAAGGAAATTCCGGTGCCATTATGATTACTATTGGGCTTCAGTATTTAGGGTGATTCTATGTCCTTGAGGAATAATTACCGTTTTTAGTGTGCATTTCTTGTCTGTTGGGAGTTTTAGTTATCCCTGTTATCTTTCGTGGCCAATGAGGCTCGGTTTCGGTGTTACCATTGTCGCCTTGTTTTGTCTGGAACTGCGGAATTTTCATAGTAATTTACATATTTTTCTCTAGCCTAAATCTTATTGTCTATACAGCTGCCTGATAAAATGTCTGTAATATTTGACATACATTTTTAATGCTATAGAGTACTATCTAGGATTTACTCATCTCTGTCGCGCACAAGTGCAGGAGCATGCACACTCCTGTGTGCCTATGACATTTCAAGCTGAAATTTAGATTGGATAATGTTGTGCATGACCATAAGAAGCTATCTTTTCATTCATTTGAGTGCACAATGAATCTTATGTTTCCATCACTTATTATATGGAGGTTCAACTAATTAGGAATCAAGCATGTGTCGAAGGAACTACTTGTTGTGTCATTTGTCCTATTATCATGATCAACCTTTTACTGTCTTTTTTAGCTATGAATGTCGATTAAGGAAATATAGTTATAGTAATTTCACTCTATGCTCATTGTCATTTTGTCATTTATTTAACAATGTCATCTGCCGATATATTTATGAATGCCATATCATTCTTTAAGTCACAGGGGAACTTTGTGAATCAGCTGGTATTGATTCTGCGAAAATATTGTTCAAATGTAAGAATACTATGAACTATTGTGAAGCTGAATTGGCATTTGCATGTTAGTTGATACATTGGATACAGTGAAGTTTGAAGCTGTTTAGAAATGTTCATGGAAGTGAGTATTCTTGCTGCGCTTGAGATAAATAAAAGTTAAAAGAATCATTCTAGATAAAAATGAAAAAGAGATTGAAAGTTTAACTCTTCTATGATTTGGATGAAGTTGGGAAGAGGAGAAGGGGGTGGTAAAATCTGTTTGATTAGGTTAAACCTGTCTTCGGCAAATGCCCTCCTTGTGTTCAGATTTGATAAATTTTTCCTTGAAGGGATTGTTGAATCATTTGATGTTAAATCCAGTTTTCCATAGTATTTCTAGAGACACGTAATTTACTAATTGCCTAGTTTCACCAATCTTACTTCTAGAAAGAGACTTGTTATCATAGTGAAAATGATCCAAGTCAGCTTGATCTAAACATATGGTTGACAAAATTGGCAAAAGGATCAGACATAGTTTGCTGGTTTGTTTCTGTTTGTTCAGTCTTCTTATTCATACAGTCACTCAGTTCTAATCTGATCCTTTTGATGTTCATTTAAGATTGAACCTATGTCGGGGTTGTGTATGTCTATACTTTGGGTGTTTTGGTTTGTATAGTTTGGAATTAACTTTGATAGCAAATTGTTGTCTATTCCTAGCTTGAGTGAGTGCCTTGTTATGCTCCTTTCAAATCAGGCATTCCTGGGAATTGGTGCATATGTGTGTTTATGAACTTTTACTGTAGTCATTAATCGATTGTGCTCCATGCATAGATAGATAGAGATTACAGATGTTTTTATCAGGCTAAGTATCTTAGTTTAACTCAGAAGAGGTAAAAGAATGGCAATTGCAATCATAGGAATAGAAAGCTACCACATTTACTGACTGCCGAATTTACATTACTATTTTGCACCTTCTTACAATTGCAGGTAGAGGTAAAAGAATGGCAATTGCAGTTACAGGAAAAGAAATCTACCACATTTACGGACTGCTGAATTTACATTACTATTTTGCACCTTCTTACAATTTCAGGTAGAATATAAGGATCATTTATCAGGTCAGACTTGATTAGCACTTGCAGAGACCCCAAACAAGGCCCTTCCTGCTGATTGCAAACCTGGTTTTGGGGTTGCTTGGTTGACCAAAGATAAATTTAAGGTAGGAAATGCACCTTTTTAACATTTGTGCTATCAGCTAAATTCAAACCATTATATGTAGGTTTATGCAATCATCCTGAATATTATGTTTATTTCATTGGGATTGTCGTGGTTCCTTTTGTATGTGTTTTCTGATTGCACAACTTCATTACTTATCCTCACACTGGTTTTAGGTGAATAATACTTATGACTACTGGTGTACATCTAGCAATTCCAAAGTAAGCATCTATCATGATGACTTCTTCAGTTGTCAAGCCAAAGATCCATCTGCAATGGAGATGATGAGGAGATACTATATATTGTGAGCACTCGATTCCTTTTCTGGGCCTCCTTTCCGTTTTGTGTATTAGGAATGTTACAGCAAAAGGGTTGCGATTCCTGTGTGATGAAAATAAATACACCATTTTAAAGCAGACCCTGACTGGCTTGTATCATGGTCATTTAGATGGTTCTTGGTACTGCCATTTTAATATTCTGTTATACTTTAAGTTACGACCACATGGGAGGTTGGCTTGGTGGATGAAAGTATTGGAAGCAATGCACGATCTGCTGAGTGGTAGTTTGAACCACGTCCAGCACTGCAATTTGCATTTATTACCTTGGCTTGTGTTAGCATGAAATGTACGTCTCTTGTCTGTTTTGGTAACAAAGTGGAGTGTGGTCTCTCAGCAAACTGCCAAGCAAGGGCTGCCTAAGTTGAATGAGGTCAACATCGGTTCAATCTGATTTCAACCACTCATGGATTTGTTGTCTGGACTGGATATCTGACCTTGGCCAACTAGTAGGACTGGCCAGCCCAATCCGACTTTTAAAATACTGCATTAATCACATAGTTTATAATGGTCAAATTGCCACGATTTCATTCTGTTTGGTTCAGTGTCTTTCTATAATATGAAGGATCTTGGCATGTCTGAAATCAGTTCACTTTTGCAGTCTTAGTCTGGCCTGTGCAACTATTTTGAAGTATACTGTTGTTCTCTGTTTGAAGTGACCAATGACTGTTTTTCATGAGTTGCCTGCTAATCATAATGCCGTAATAAATGGTCTTTAATACAGAACTCAGTCCCAACAATCATCGCAGGCCAACATCGCCATGTACCATGTACATCTAATTGTGCTGTAATTTCTTCTTTTTCTGAAGCCCAATTGCTATTGAGATTACTGTCCGATCTGCTTATAGATAAGTTGTTATTGAACTTGTAGAATACAATATCTGAATTTTTTCTGGCACAAAAGATCATATTCACCATTATGTGACCTTCCAAATGCTGCATCCATCTCCTTTAAAAGTTGCCCTTAAATTACATTTCGCCTGTACATATTCATTTGTTGTGTCTCTTGCTTACATCATGGTTTCTATATTACTTAACGTGGCCCGTGCATTATCAGGTTCTCGGAGATTTTCAAATCCTGGGTAACTGGCAAGATCAGAGCTAAATATTGGAAATTGGAAACCATTGTTGGGTGGTTACTGGTTTTTTAACCTCCTTAATATCAATGAGTTTTATCACTCTTTCAAAAGATTAAATCTCAGCATTGGTCGTGTACAACCGGGAACCTACCTTGCGCAGTTAGCGCAAACTGATTGAAGCATGCTTGTTTGTTTGTGGCATACGTATCTTTCACCAGTTGGCTTGCTTTACAATATGGAAAAAGGCTGGGCCTTCCCGTCATTTATGTTTATAGGTAGTTTGGAAAAGCTATTTTTTGTCACCTTGGCATTTAGGATTCTGCTACTGATGTAATTGCAGGATCTTGTTATATATCATACTTAGCAGACAAGAGAGAAATGTATGCTCAGCAAGTGTTTGGTTTTGTGTGGAATAGCAGGATAAATGTAGTGAAGGGGAAGTTCAAGCAAGAGGCAATTCAAGATGTTGCAGTTGATCTCTTAATCATCCTGAATTTGTGATGTAAGATGTGAATTGAGTATATCAATTACTTGTCCTAGCTAACCTCATTACGTAACTAGATGAGAGGGAAAAAACAACAGAACTAGTTTAGACTCATTTTATTACAGAATGTGTGGAAAGTGAAGCTGCAACTTGATTTCTAATTACAGTGGGTGCCAATGGAGTTGGTACTTGGCATACATAAATAGTTTACATTTCTCATTATGGTGGACGTCTAATTTGTCTAAGTTTTGGCAGTGAGTATATACAACCAATACTTTCTATTACTCAATTCATGTTGTGATTTGTTGATTTCATGGCATCTCTTGCTGTTTGAGGCCACATTTTTCTCATCATATAAGTATTGCTAATTTCTATTTCAAACACACTAGAAAAAAATTGCAAGATGTTGGCGATCAGGAATTGAAATAGATTCAAATTATAAGCAGTTGGAAGAACTGGGGACCAACTGCAACTGCCAGTTAAATCACCGGTCTTTCGTTCCATAGAAGCTGCATATAAGTTTAGTGGAATCGTTCCAACCTATCCTTGTAAACGAAAGATAAAAATCAACATACGTGGGTTCTCATCTTGTCATATTAATATGCTAATTTGAGGGGCAAGACTCATATTGAGTCAATGTAATTCAAGGCTTGCTTGACAGGACTTTGAGATGCCTGCAATAACTGATTGTAAGTTGCGATTAGAGATGTGCAAGAGCATATGCCGAGCTTGTAGAACTGGCATGGTCGGATAAGTTTTGGCATAGATTTTAAAGGTCATAGGATCCAAAAAAATTGCAGTGTACTCCATATATTCTATAGAATGTGGTTAATCAGTTGTTCCTGTTGGGGCAATTACAGCAAGAGTTCTCCTGGGTCCTAAGACTTTCATTTCATGCGTTCATGTCTTAAAACTTGTGGTGATCAATTTTTGTCCTTCCATTAGATCTTTTAGGCTTTAGTGGATGAAAAATTCAAATGGCCTTTTTTTTTTCGTTTTTTTTTTTTTTTTAACAACGGATACTTGGCATTAGAAAAACAATAAAAACAAGCCATATTGACAATTTCTGTCCATTTACTACTGATATAATTAACAAAAAGACTCAAATGTATCAAGTTTTAAGACATAAATGCTCAAAATGGAATTTTTAGCATTCAAATTTTTATTATTGAGACTTGTAATTATTAATTTGCTAACTCATGTTCAATTTTTGACATTTAAATACATGAAGCCTTAGCTAACTAGAGTCTCCAGCCCCATTTCTATCCCCACTCTATCTCCTCTTTCCTCTATCAAAGGCGCCCTCCCTTCCCCTTTTTTATTACTTCTTTTTTCTGGCCATCTTTGGGTTTAATGTGTTAGTTTTTGATAAAATCATAGCCGAATTTTAACTCGATAAAAGATTAGTAATATACAGTATAAAAAAATCGTGTGGTATCGAGGGTTTCAAGTTCAAGGATGGTTTGGAGAGCCTACAAAATAAGCCTTAGAGTATGTATGATAACCGTTTTATTTCTCTATTTCTCTATTATCTAGAACAAGTTTCAAATAGAAATTCATTTGGTAACGTAATTTCATTTTTTTATATTTGAAACAGATTTTTACTCCATAAATAGATTTGGACAAAAAATCAGAAGTTAAAATTTGTAGCTTTTCTCTTTCTAGAATAAAAGTGATAAATGAAAACTCTTCTAATTGTTCAGTTTTGTTATTGCTTGCTGTCCACTTGCAGCCTATGAGACATTGGACGCTCACTGGCCTTGGACAATAGCCTCCCCACCCCCCCCCAACGATGGTGGCAGCTGATCGACGAATGTCGCCCGCCCTCCTCTCGCCGATCGCCAATTGTAGGATGCCTCGAGCGCCAATCGCTCACCGCTAATCGCCGCTGCCGGTTGCTAGATGCCTCCCACTACCTCACAAGAGAGAGAAATTTTATGTTGTTATCAAATGAATTTCTATTTCAAAAATCTAAATTTTATAAGGTGATCAAATACGTATTTTTGCTTAAAATTTATCCACATAATATAAATAGAAAAATTAATTTTTAATCAGAAATTGATTTTTGGAATATAATGATTATTATGACCGTTCTTAGATTCCAAATTCTTGAAATGGACGTCTACATGATAGGATTTTGCAAGTTGGTGAAATCATTCCGATCCTGAAAAACCTGCATCACTTGGTTGTAACTAGTTGTAGCGATATATGATTATTTTTTTTATGTGATCTGCACTCATGTATTAGCCCTATTGGACGTCTTGCGATTGTTTTAACTCGGCAACTTTGTCAAAATCACCGCTAACTTGAGTGGCTTTTAAGGTTGACTTTGAAGGTTTCTTTGGATTTTGAAGAGTCTTAACACAACCTCATTTTTTTTTTTATTTTTTTACCATTGACGTTACTTAGGTGATATGACTCATTTTACTTCTATTTTACTATTTTTACCAATTTAAAAATATATATATTTAAATATAATTCGTCATTAATTGATACAAATAAAAATTTATTTTTATTTTTATGATTTTCCTCTAAAAATTAATACAATACTCTCTTATTAGTCAAATTTGTAACAAAAAAAAAAATTGTTAAAGAAAAATCCTCCATCAATATCTTGTCTCTTTGACTTTCGTATATGTTTCTCTTGATTCTCGGGAAAGAAATTTAGAAAAAGCCTCACAAATCATTTTTCAATTCTTTTTATTTGTGTGTTTTTTAACCTTAATTTTTTTTCTTTGGTCTATAGAGAAGTTGCCAGCTTTTCCTAATCCAATATTATTTCGTGCCTTGATTTTCTTATTTCCTTTCACCGTGTAGAAATTAAAGAGACTTTTCTTCCCTCTCGAGAAATGGGAATAGTCTCACGAGAAAGAGAAGCGTGAACTTTTGGGTAAAACTTGAGTTTCTTAATAAATGAAACAAATTATACAATCTTCATTTAAAACTGATAGAATTAACAGTTGCCTTTCATTTTAGATATTTTATAGTTAATAGGCAATTCAATGAGGAGGATCCAAGTTCCTATGATTAAAATAATTACAAGTGCTTTTTATTAAATTTAATAATTGAAATTTAAAATCAAGGGGAAAAAGCATTTAACAAGCTTGAATTATCAAATATTTCGTTTTCTGTAGGACTGAATAGCATTTTGAAAGTGAGTCCGGCAAAACCATTTAACATGTTTAGATAATTTGAATTAATAAAAATTATAGTAAGGGATTTTCATTGCATTAGGCAAGATCTTATCAATAGGAAGATGTAAAGGAGTTTCTTTTCAAATAAAACTTGCATTAGCAGGTCAATTTTTTTTTTTTTGGTATAACTTTTATTAGTATGCTGGATAGTGTATTTTATCACATCCACACCTTCCTGTAATTTTTTTTTCAAGCGGCCAAGCCAGCCAAATATAGCATTCGTTCTTCTAAGTGAAAATTTAAGGAATCTCTTCGTGAAATAAATTGGTGTTTAAGAATAACTATCCATCACTTTTTATCGTTTAACGAATAAATTGCAAATAAATGAGTTCATATTTTTCTTCTTGTCTCTGCCAAGTCCATGGGCTCCAATATTAAGTAGCTTTCCACAATTAGATTGTAGAAGTAGCTAATGTTACAGCCAAGAAGCCGACCAAAAAATAAAAATAAAAAAATACTGCTTGGCACATAATCATAATATACATTAGAACGTGGATTGCCAATGAATATGTTGCATTATATGATTATATAATATGATTTTTAGTGAAAACAGATAGAAGGATAAAATAACGAACAAGAAAATAGCGTTTACATATAATAACTAATGGAAAACAGTCGTTCAAGATGAATCAAACAAGTGAAATTTTATTTTCCTAAAAATCATATTATAATGATTTTAAGTAATTACACCGGTGTTGTATATATATATATATATATATATATATATATATATATATATATTAACACAAGCAACATTGCACACCATTGATTGGAGAGAGCCGATAGTCATGACCCTTTAAATCAAGGATGGATGAAACTACATACCTGAAATTTTATTTATACTCTGATGGTGTTTTTCCAATGTCTAATACAAACTAGATACACAATGATTAATACTAATCCGTGTAATGAAAGTATTTAATTGCATCCGCAAATCCCTATTGTTCAATGCCTTCTTGATGTTTTCCATCTTTTTGCCATAATCTTTGAGTAGTACAAGAACCACCTACTCTTCTCATCAATGAAAAAGTTACCTAGCACAACACCGATCAAAAAGCCAACTCCAGCGCCGATTAGCACAACTTTCCAATCCAAGTCAAATAAAGACTCGTCGCCATTTTCTTCCTCGAGCGGTGATGTTGGTAATGGTATGTCATCTCCAACCGTTGTGCATTTTTTAGGCAAAGGACTTCCACATAACCCCTCATTCATAGCAAATGAACTGGCCCCGAATGTGTTGAACTAACTCCCTCGTGGTATTGGTCCAAACAGTTGATTATGAGAAACATCGAAAGATGAAAGAAATGTAAGCTGGGCAAGCTGTTGTGGGATCTCTCCTAAGAGTTTGTTTCGAGAAAGATCTAGAGATTCAAGCACTATCAAATTTGCTAAGGAAGGAGGAATGAAACAAGTGAGAATGTTGTTTGAAAGGTTAAGCAAAACGAGTGACTTCAAATCTCCAATGAAATTAGGTATGCATCCTTCAAATTTGTTGTTAGAGAGGTCAATTCCCTTAAGGGCATATGGAACCTTCGAGTATTCTCTCTCTGTGCCTTTATTCATCAATTTCATTTCATAGTCCACAACTTTTTCATATGTATCCAAGGACAGTGGGAGCCTCTGAGAAGTATTCATGTATTCTAATTGGTCTTGACTGACAATCACTTTCATGGCATGGAAACTCTGCAATAACTTAGAAGGAAGTTCACCAATGAAACCATTGTTGGAAAGGTCCATGATATGCAAATTGTTGAAATTCAACTGGCTTTGATGTGTTTCTATTGGACCATAAAACTTATTGGATTTCAAGATAATAGCTCTCAGCTTTGTCAACTTCGATAGCCATGAAGGGAACCCATCATGAATTTGATTGTAACCAAGGTTCAAATACTCTAGCATTGGACAAATTACCAAAGATCTTGGGATAGGCCCTTGCAACTGATTATTTGTGAGGTCAATAATCTTCAACACACAAACTTTTGGGTAAGCATTAGGAATCATGCCTTCAAGTTTATTTCTTCCAAGATTCAAAATTGTCAAAGAATCAAAATTTCCCAGACATGAAGGAATTGTGCCATTCAAGCTATTGAAGGACAAGTTAAGAATGACAAGTGATTTTGCTCTACAAATTGACTGAATTTCCCCAAAGAGGTTGTTGTTGGATATATTGTAATATATTGCTAACGGAGGCGGACTAGGAAGTGTTGTTTTGAGCAAGTTAGAACTAATGTCAAGATAGGTCAACATGGGCAATGCTAGATTGATCTGCTTGTTCAAAAAGCTAGTGAGTAGATTGTGAGAAAGATCCATATATGTCAACTGGGGCATTGGCATATTGATGTGGCTGCTCCCAAAGTCAGTTAGAAAATTGTGAGAAAGATCCATATTCATCAATGTTTCTTTACTACCATTCCACATCCATGTAGGAATACTCCCTCTGATTTTGTTGTTTGACAGATCTACCCACTCTAATCCATTTAGGTAGCCTAAAAACCTTGGGAACTCATGCAAGTTGCATGAAACTAAACTTAAGGTGGAAAGTTTTGGAAGAGTAGCATTAATCTCGGTCTTGCTAACAAAAGATATGTTGTTGAAGTCCAAAAGTAATGTTGTCAAGTTCTCGAGCTTGTGTAAATCCACAGTGCCACTCAAATTATTGTGTTGAAGTGCCAAATATTCAAGATCCTTGAGTTCCCATAAGAAGTTTGGAATTTCACCTTGCCAATTGTTGAATGAAAGGTCAAGCACAACCAACCGTTTCAGGTTCTCAAATGATAATGGAAGTGCACCACTTAGCTGATTAACTGCCAAATGTAGAGAGACAAGACTTGTTAGTATGGCTAGTGATCGAATCATGTCATTTCCATTTTCCCTTAAAAAAAAGAATAAAGAAAAACATTGCTAGTTGAATATTACCTGAAAGGTTCAAATAGTTGAGTTTTGGCAAGTCGACAAGCCAACATGAAATACCACCTGTGAAATTATTTTTAGAGAGATCTAGATATGATAGCTGGGTAAGATTAGCGAAGGAAGCTGGGATTTGACCCATGAATTTACTACGATGTAGATCTAGATAAGCAAGCTGAGAAAGGTTACTAAGTGAAGAGGGAAGTGAACTTGAGAAAATCGTGCCCCCAAGAGACAATGATTTTAGGGGATTACCCCATTGTTGTTCTGGAATAAAACCAAAAAGGTTGTCATTGTAACTGATGTCAAGGACTTCTAGTTTTGGTAATTGAAAGATGCTTACCGGAAATTCTCCATGCAATCCACATTGTCGAAGTACAAGTGACTTCAAAGAAGAGAAGTTTGCAAGTATACGGGGGAATGGTGATGGCATGCTTATAATAGAGAGATCAAGTTCTTTAAGCATAGTTAAGTTTTGAACAAAGTTCTCTACATTGGGCATCTCAAGAGATGCCCACTTAGAAGACAAGTCAAGAGAAGTTAATCTCGAGAGCTGTGAGATGTCTGAGGGGACTTTCCCAGAAAATTCTGAACCAGAGAGATTAAGGTACTGTAACCTGGAAAGATTGCTGAAACCATATGGGATCGAGGAAGATTTGAAGTCGTTGAAAGCGAGATTGAGTGATTCCAAGTGAAGTAGGTGAAAGAGGCTGGTGTTGGAAGTTATGGTACCAAAGAGACAACTGTTACTAAGATCAAGGCCTGTCACGTGCCCATTGGCCTCATTGCATTTGACCCCATCCCATGAGCAGCAATCTCCATGTCCATCCAGTGACCATGATTCAACCTTTGGATAAACACAACGAAATTCTGCTGTGGTGATTCGAAAACTTCGCTTGAATTCCATCAGGGCGGAGCTCTCATCTGGATGGCATAGTGGCTTAGCAAGCGAAGTATGGATCATAAGGAGAAGGACGATCTGAGAAAGAAGAGAATAGAGTAAGGATGCCATGACTTTTCTTCGTTACTGGAGCTGGTTAATACGTGCTAGGTAAAGTGCCATTGAGAAGCTTTTATATATAGCATTGGCCGGTGGCTTCGATGGAAGTTCGCTCTACTTACATCATAAGCCATGTGTGAAAAGAGGCATTTAGATGTAGACCATCAAGAAAATGTCTGTCTTTGATATCATTCGCATATATGAAAATAGCGTGATCGACACATGGATCTTGAAAAAGCATCTGTTTTAACATAATATTGTGCAGATCACACATTATCAATAGAATCATTCAATACAATACTTATATTTTTTTTATGTCTATTTTATTTATTTATTTATTTTATTATTTTTTTTTTTAGTTCGAGCACTTGTACTTGCTACACAGAAGCAACTGGTTTAGATGGCTTAAAATTTTTCTCCTCTACTTGTGGTCTCGAGTATCAAGTCTTGCTGGGGGCACTTTATAAGTAAAATCCTATATGCATTATGTCGATCTGTAGGAGCATGCTCTTAATATCGCCCAGGAAGGTGAACTAATTGAGTTGCATGAAAGCTGGCTCGATACCACTTTATTGCTAAATTCCAAAAAATATTGTTACATAAAAGTGACTAGCTTATATTAATATATTCTTTGATGAAGCATCCATTTTATTTGGTTGGATTGAAATTCAATTCATTTTACTTGTCTGGACTAGAATATCCTCACATCAAAACTAACATTTCCACAATAATGGTCCGCTGATGCTTAAAAAGAAAAAAGAAAATAGTTTCTGAGAGATTTATGCTTTTCCGCAATTGATGGTAATCATCTACACTTTGTCATTAATTTTATATAATACGATGTAATGATATATAACATATAAAAACATATTCAGTGGACGATTACGGTCTTTTATTTTTGTGATCCTAGGACTGAGAATGCTCCTAGGAACCGTGGAATAACTCCTGTTCGTCAATCAAAATGATGGCCCAAAGTCTTGATATGTCATGTAATTTCCTGTGATTGGGAGAAGATTGCTTGCCCAACTTCAGACTTCAGAGTCTGTCCCACTTTCTTTTCTAAATAAGACAGATTTTTCAACCATAGCTCAAACACCTGGTCAAGTGCATTGACTATTAAGAGGCACGCTTGTGATCATAGTCAAATTCATGATTATGCATTTTCCACGTTGTCAAAGTTGAAGTGGCCGCCATCTCAGATTTTCAACTTAGTGGAAGACTTGGAAGACTTGTTTCGAGTCAAGGAGTGGTTCGCATCTTTTGCCGAACGTGGACTTAATGATGAAACGCAATATCGACTTCACTTGCACGGTGTGCATTTTCATCATAGGAATAGTGGAATGCAGGTAGTGAAGGGGAAGTTAAAGCAAGAGTCAATTCAAATGTTGCTGCTGATCTCCTAATCATTCTAAATCTGTAACGCAATATGTGTTTTGACTCTCTCTTTATTGTCCTAGCTAAAATTTTTATGTAACTAGACGAGGGCGGAAGAATAACAGAACTAGTTTAGAGTCCTTTTATTGCACAACATGTGGAGAGTGAAGCTGCAATTTGATTTCTTATTACAGATTAGGCTCCCAGTAAATGTGGTTTTTCACATTCTTAAATAGTTTACTATTCTCATTGTTGGAAGTCTAGTTTGTATGAGTTTTGGCAGTATGTATGTACAACTAATACTTTCTATTACTCAACTCATTTTGTTATTGTTGATTTTATGGTATCTCTTGCTGTTTGGGGCCACGTTATTTGTATCACATGAATTTGTTAATTTTTCTTTTGAAACAAGGGGAGTCCAGATCAAAGAAATTGATACAATTGAAACACTAACCTTTCAACGTATGTTATGCCATATGGGATATGAATTGTACATAGAAGTTACCTCAAAATAAGAAAAATTATTTCACCTTCGAAAATTATGTATTTGGGTGCTTGCTTTCGAGTTATGTCCGGTCAAAGAAAAACTTAGTTCTGTTTTTACTATGATTTCTTTCTGTCTAATATCTCTCAACAATGCTACCGAAAGTTTGAAGGATAACAAGTTTTTACCCTCTTCCTAGACCTCATTTTAGTATTGCAGTCTTGAATAAGACGAACAAACTTAAGATTTTTCCATAAAATCTATGTCCGTATTTTCCTTTTTACTCCTCTTTTCCTCGTTAACCCATCATAAACCCGTATCTTCTCATTAGGTGGTCTATAGTCATCATTCCACTTATCATAACAGTCTCAATCTCAGACTCCATTGACATCACTACAGCTGTTTCTTGAATCCACTTATTTCTAATTTTGTCTTTTCTAAAATTCCTATAGGGAACTTGACATTTTCTTCCCAAACATCATGTGCGCATGTTGGTACTTCACCTACCTTGTTATCATTGCATGCATTGTGTAATTCATGTAGATGAGATATTCATCATCAACTTCAAAATGAGGATTACAATAAATCGGAATTGCTCAATTTCGTTACTTTTGGATATCACTGATTCTCATAGTTCCTAAGAATGTTTAGCTTTATAAAGTTTATATTCAAAGCACAATATCTCCCCAACTCAACTAGGAACCCTTAAAACAGAAGAAAAGCTTCCACTTTACTCTATGTTGGGATTCCATCTATAAACATATGATATATCCTAACTATATATTTTCCTCTTTAAAGTAGAAGAGATCCATGGTTGGAATCTTGACCCTTAAGATAAAGTGAGGAAAAAGTTAACTTGTATGAAGGTCGCTGGCCCTTTTCCTGTTAGTAAGATCATCTAGAAAAATGTTACTTAACAACAGAGCCCTCGATCTTGATAAACTCGTCCATTATCAAAGTCAACAGATATGAACCCTAAAGTCAAATCTTGATGTACCCTATTGGTAAGTGCTGTTAGCGATTAATCTATTGACTTTTCTTTTTCCTCTCTCAAGTTTGATCCTCTTTCTTCTGTGCAAAGATGTGAAAAGAATATAACATGATCGGAATTAATGGTCAAGCTTGGCGGGAGAATTCGAGCTCCAATTTCCACTCTATTTGCTCAATTTTTCTTTCAACATATTCATCTTGCTTCATTCACTAGTAGGCCTTTATATATCTTCCGTTATTCTAGACCTTCTATTGATCTTTTTTTTTTTTTTTCCTTCCGTGTTGATTCATCTAATTCTATGGTTAGCATTCACAAAATTTAACTATAATTAATGCTCCATTTTTTTCTGGCAAAAAATTAATGATTTGGAAAAAGATTTTCTTAATTATAGTTACTTGTATCGCTTAAAATAATTAGTCAATGAAAACTATTTTCATTACCTATAACAATTTAAATCTAAACATTTTTGTGAATAATAAAAATATTTTTTGTTTATTTATTTTTATTAGTGATACAAGCGATCATTTTTAAGAAAATAATTTTCAAACTAATCATTTTCCACAAAACAAACACTCTCAAGCTTTATCAATCTTTTTATTCCCTTTATCGTTTCCTCATTATTTCAAATTCCTGTAAAGTGATCACCACATGAAAACTACTACGGGACTTAATTCCACACGGATTTTGAGCAATTGAGAGTACGCGTTCTTTTAACTAATTTTGTTCTTCTTCTTGCTGTTAATTTCTGTATATACAACTATAAAGTTGTATAATTTCATTAATGTTTTCTTCTTGCTGTTGATTTCTGTATATACAACTATAAAGTTGTATAACAAATTTGCTGTACTTTTTGTTAATGTGTTTGGATCACAATCTGTCATGTATTGACTGTCTAATAGCTTTTGCTGATAAGATATATCCACATCTCAGGTCCATCTCAACCTTAAAAGCTTTGTCTTTTTTTTTTTTTTTAGGTAAGTCATGGTTAAATATAATAATGTCGTGCTAAATGGGCACTTCAAAAAGCACTGGCAAAATTACGTCGAGACCTGGTTTAACCAGCCTGCGAGAAAGGCTAGAAGACGCCTAGGTTATTCAACTACTTACCTAGCTATCGAAGTGAAATCATTGGTTGCCATTCTTATTATCAGAGCATTCTGATGCTCTTTATTTCGTGCCCAGCTCGGCAAAAGAATGCTGTGAAGATTTTCCCACGGCCAACAGCAGGTCCCCTCAGACCACCAGCATTATTTTCACCACATTTTTGCATATGAGGCATTGTTAATACTGGTGTTGTTTTACTGGTATATTACTCCTAGCTGTGGTCAAAGTCACATTCGGCTATTGGAGTGGCAGGTTCCACGTAGACTTGCATCCTTCGCTTCCTTTAGCTCTTTCAATGGAACATGGCAATACTTTTTTAGCCTTTTCATTGTTTCATCCAGATTCTGTCTGTTAAGTTGGCATGTTTTCATTTTCACTAAACATGCTTTTTCACAAAGGTTTGGAATTACTATAGCTAGTTTTTTATGATAACGAAAACACCTTCCCTGATTGCTCTTTCCTTCAAGGATATCCTTTTACAGTTTTCAGCATCCGATGCAAGCCTCGTGCTTAACTTGCATTTTGCACGTCTCAGGCAGCAGGTATCCGGAAGAAATTAGCTCCAACAATTGGAAGTGCAGTTGATCATCGCCAATCAGTCACTGGAAGGTCTACATGCAAATGTGCAGAGGCTGAAGACATACAAGGCAAAGCTAGTTGTCTTCCCAAGACGCGCATGGAAATTCAAGGTAAATTGACTACTTACAAAATTCATATCAATATTGTGCGACCCTTGTTCTTGTTGAAAGCATCTCATCTTCCTTCTCCATGCAGGCTGGCGATTCTACTCCAGAAGAGCTTGCAAATGCAACTCAAGTCCAAGGAACTTACCTGCCCATTGTAAGAGAAAAGCCAGCGGTGGAGCTTGTGGAGGTCACAGATGAGATGAAATCATTCAGCGCATATGCCAAGCTTCGAGTGGAGCGCATGAACAAACATCACATGGGCGCGAGAATGAAAAGGGCTGCTGAGGCCGAGAAGGAAGATAAGTAATGAGGCCGGTTCATTTTTTGGTTAAAAGCATGTTTTTAATGAGGATTTAACGCAGTCAATTTTCAGACGACCTTGGTTTTTGAGAGTTCCATCTGTATTTTGACATTTTTTTTTCGTGAGTTCGAATTATTTTTTTCTTTTGACGTCTCTCGCCATGCAAATATTAGATTGCTGTCGGAAACGGAATTTGTGGAAATTTTTTAGTGAGGCTTATCACGTTGATAGTGTCGAAGACTGCAGTATAATTTAGCTATGTTTCAGGTGTGTATTTCGACTGCGTCCATTACGAACATATCGTAATGTTAATATTACCAAAGCACAATTAATGACTATTGATGAGTGCCTTAGGGGTACTCTTAACATTTTTCAAACGAAAAATCTCCCAAAGATATTTGGGTAGATCAACGTCAAAGACATATTAATAATTTGAAGAAAAACAATTCTTTCTATTAATTTGCTGATGGATTTTACTAATTAAATCTGGATTTTGGGAATTGGAGGCTGAGGCCCATCAGTGTTGTCCGTTCTTTTGTTAAAAGTCATGACCGGCAATTGTACTGGCGGCCAGTGGAAATATCTGTTCATGTAAGTCAAAGCATTAATGGAAATCAATCATCATAGAAGCGGTTTTATTGTGGGCCGATAAAATTGAATTTTGTGGGACTTCGATGTTACATCTAACAAGAAAACCAGCAAGTTGCCCCACTAATTTATTGTGGTTTGTCTTCATCTGTTCTTATCGTTTAAGACTTGGTCCTTGTTTAAGACTTGGATGTTGGTGTTAAATTGATTTGGCTAAGGACAATCCATAAGAGTAATTTTTTTTTTTTTTTACATGGTTGGCTATAACACTTCATTCAGGTGCACAACCATTCATGATAACCTCATCTAAGAGCCATGTGACTCGGATATGGTTCATGACATAAATAAATGGTAAATGTGAATTATGCAAGTAGTATTTTTATTTTGGAATTGGGGTCAACATCTTATTTTCAATGTGGCAAAGAATTGAGTAGGGTAGTTAAGTTCAGGTGTCAACAAAATATATAAACGCTTTATATGACTGAGTGGATATATTTTTAGCCCTAACTTGAGAAGTATCTATGGACTCAACCCATTTATGTTTGCATTTATTTCTGCATTTTCAAAGTTTCTTTATTGGTCTATGCACTAATGACTTGAAGCTTGACTTAAGCAAAAGAGTATGATTACTTCTGACTTAAAGAGGGGAGAGAACAGTTTTTAGATCTATTTAATAAGGATGTCGAAAAAATAAGTAAAGAGAGGAGAGACAAAAGGGTACTATTCATACCAATTAATGACATGAGTGAGATTGATTGAATTTGAACTCACGAAATATATTTAGAAGTAGGAATTACTAAGGAAATAGGCAATTATCTATAAGATTTTAGAAAAAGACCTTTGCTTTCAAATTTTGTTTTTTGAAATTTAAGTCTTATTTAATGACAAGAGTGAGATAGATAGAATCTAAACTAACAAACTTGGAATTAAGAACATTACAAATGTCATAATTTTTGTACTGTTTTCACTCGAGTCCCCTAACGTTTTATTTTCAATGTCATTATTTCTAAAAGAACGTTCACTTTAAGTGCCATAACTTGCAATCGATCACTTGCCATAACTTTTAAAAAAGGTTTACCCAATTGTTGAAAATCTGAAATGGCATGACACTTGGTAAATGTTTTAAAAAAATTATGACATTCAAGTGATCAATTAAAAAGTTATATGATATTCAAGTGACTAGAAAAAAAAGTAACCGCACACAAGTAAGTGCTGTACTAAAATTATGGCACTCAAGTGATAAAAAAAATGATACTCAGGTGAGCAACGTACAAAAATTATAGCATTTGTAGTGTCCTTAATTTAGTATATTACACCATACAACATCAATGAAAAGTGAGCCGGACCGGAGCTGAACGGCCTCCGCAAATCCCAAAGCAAGAGAAATTCAAGAGGCGAGAAATGACACGGACGGGAGAGGAGACACAGATTCGGAGAAATCGCATCATGCAAGTGGGATCTATGAGCATTGCCGGACACCGGGATTGAACCGCCGGAGCTGGAAGCTGCCATCGCCGAGAGAGACGGATAAGATCGGACAGAAAAAGAGAAGGTGGGGGGAATTGAGGGAGCAGAAGAGAAGGTGTTGCGCTAAGCTCAGGTGAACTTCGAGACAGGTTGGAATTCTGCTGGAAACTCGACCCGCATTTTTCCCTTTTTACTAGAAAATACACGTCAGCACGAGCCACGAGCACGATGAGCAAGCGACGCCAAGACGAAGGTCGACGTGCTTTCTTGGGCGAGGGGAGGGGCTGGAATCCGGAGAGAAATGGGCCCGCTAAGAAATGGGCCTTCAGCCCACGATTGGGCCACCTAATCGAATCCCAGGCCCGGTCTCGTGATGGGAAACTGGCAATTGTCCCTTTTCATCTGTCGGTGGGGGTGCCCAAACGAAGAACAACTGGAATTGGTAGATTTTATTTAATATGATGTGGCTAAAACTAGGTCAAGGAACGACTTGGAAGATAAAGGGCGTTCGGCGTTTATGAGCATGTGAAACAACAGTCACATGTACTCGTAAATATATGGTGATGGACTGCCGAAGAAAGTATTTGAGAGTTGAGATTGTTGTACTTTAGCTTTTCCCGAGATATTTGTTTAGTTGATTTACTCGTGTGTCAAATTATGGGTGGATAAATTAATTATATTTACAACAAAAAAAAAACAATAATCTATTATATTTTATATTTGATGAGTAATCGGCCCATTAATGAGGAGTCAATGCCATACCAGATAATTAGCGACGGAAGTAGTAAACGCAGGAGGAAAACAATCATAGTACAAAATAGGGAAAATAAGGAGGGGGCCATATTTTTTTTTAGTTCTTACTGCTTGGTAGATTTCGTTTTCAGTGGAGAAGCTTTTGTAGGCAATGATAAGCAATTCAAGCGTTGAAATTTCATTCTGCTTGGGTGATTCATGCACTAGACACATCAAAAAAGACACTGGCACTAAATTTTGTCTATAGACCCGTGCTTTGCACGGCCAAAGTCTTGAGATGTGGATTGATATTGAAATCATTATTCGAGAAGTAATACTTGATTTGTTGATATGGTGGAATGGTGAAACTAAATCATTTGTGTTCATACAACGTTGTCCAACCCATGTTTAGATAATACAAGGATAACCTAACGTTCTCATGCCGTGACTGATGGTTCGGGTGCAATCATGATTGCATAATTGGTCCATTAAAATGGCATCTCATTTATTTTTCCACATATAGGCCAAAATTGAAAGACCCACAAAAAGACTTTTGCCACTTTGAATTGACAAACAAGGGTCATTCTATAGTTTAGTTTTTTATTTTTTTTTTTGTATTTTCAAAAGTTAATGTTTTAACATATGATTGTACTGATCACACACAATCCATAAAATTATTGAATATAATACGTATTTGATCTTTGTCTTATCTCTATTTAGTTGGTTCAGATGGCCAGAAATTTTCTACTTTCCTTGTAGACTTGGGCTTAAACCTTATTGGGAGCACTCTGGAAATAAAATCCCAATTCCACCAAGTCTATATGATGTAATGCACCCTTAAGATCTCCCAACAAAATGAACTAATTGAAGTGCACGAAAGCACCTCTCAATACCACTTCACCGCTAAATTACGAAAAAGGAAAGTTACATAGGATTGATCATTATGGGTTTTCTTGGTAGAACTCAAAAGTCAGGTTGCAAAGCTAAAACTTACATTAGGAGGTGTGGTACAAAAGAATTGCTATACTTTAACCATTTTTTTTTTTTGAACTTTTCTTTTTAACCAATAGATATACATAAACAAGTAGGGTACTGGCAATTTTGTACAAGATTACATCAAGAAGATGTGTGTGACGTGCAAATTGATGCGGCCGCCCCAAATTCTCAACTAGAGGAAGACTTGGAAGATGACTTTCGAGTCAAGGTGCAGTTGATGACTTATGCTGAACGCGAAGTCGATGAAATACAAACATCGACTTCACCTACACGGCAAGGATTTTGATCATAGGCATGACAAGTGCCTCAAATTCTCTGTCATAATTCTATGAGTATTGCTCTAATTGCTTATGTTATCGTTGACGGTTGGCGATACACCTCTTATTTTCTTAGCCTTTGTTAAGGGGGAGGATTTGATGCAACTGAAGAAGTTCAATCACATAATTTACGCATAGCATAAACAAATACCAAGTATCGAGGAAAACGATCATAGTACAGAATGGGGAAAATAATGAGGGGGCCATTTTTTTTTTTTTTGTTCTTACTGCTTTTTGGTAGATTTCGTTTTCAGTGGAGAAGCTTTTGTAGGCAACGATAAGCAATTCGAGCGTTGAAATTTCATTCTCCTTGGGCGTTTCATGCACTAGACACATTTTAAAAGATGCTAGCACTAAATTTTGTCTATAGACCCGTGCTTTGCACGGTCAAAGTCTTGAGATGTGGATTGACATTGAAATCATTATTCTAGAAGTAACACTTGATATATTGATATGACGGAATGGTGAAACTAAATCACTATGTTCACACAATGTTATCCAAACCACGTTTAGATAGTACAAGAATAACCTAACGTTCCTCGAAATTATTCGGTGAATTCAATATATGTAACGACCTGAGCCCCACTAAGTAATATTGTCCGCTTTGGACACTGAGTCATCATGGCTTTAAAACGCGTTACATAGATCAGAGGGACCCAAGTCTTTATAAACTAGCCGAGGACTCCCTCCTAAGCGATGTGGGACAGGAGACATACCCTTAGCGTCACCCGCGTACTGCCAAGGCGATCTCAATCCATCTCTCCATACTACCCTGGTCTGGGTCGTCATATTCTCCCCCCCTTAAGGCACAATGCCCTCACTGTGGCCGCACACGCGGTCAGGAGTCGGCTTTGATACCATTTGTAACGATCCGGGTTACACTGTGTAATATTGTCCGCTTTGGACACTGAGTCCTCACGGCTTTAAAATATGTTACACAGATTAGAGGGATCCAAGCCTTTATAAACTAACCTAGGATTCCCCCCTACGCGATGTGAGATGGGAGACATGCCCTTAACTTCACCCGCGTACTACCAAGACGATCTCAGTCCATCCCTCCGTACTACCCCGGGTTTGGGTCGTCACAATATACGAATTTATTAAATTTGAACCGTTAGATGTGAGGGATCTGTATGGAGTCTGCTATCTTTAGTGGTTTAGATGCAACTTGATACATTCATATTTTAGTCTGCTTCATAACTTCTCAAAGGTTCATCTTCTTTTTGAGTAACATATTCTGTCCGAACATTCCAATTCAGCTTATTTTTCAAATAGTAGTAAACTAGTCGCAGACCAAGAATTCGAGGTTAGGCAAACTAGATAAAAAAAAACAAATTTCACCAAGATATCATTATATATAATTTTTTTGGGAACTTTTTACATGTAATTAGGGAATTTTCGGACATGAGGGTCGGGCCACCACTGGCCACCAAGGTCTGCGATATCCACAAATTGCTTTATTGATTGCACATTGAGTAAGACTTTACACAAACGAAGCCTTGGCCTCTAAAGTTACTTTGAGTAAGAGACTATAAAACAAATGCGACATCTGCTCCGTGCTTACCACGTGTTTGACCATTCAATCCATTCAATCACATATCAAGGCTCTTGCATCATCTTCTTCTTTTTCCTTTTTTTTTAAAAGGAAACTTGCTTAAAATATAGCCTTACAACGTGAAGACTAGAACTTTGATTCGACGAACACGTTGGGATCACTGATAGTAGCCTATAGATGAGTTCATCTGGCAATGACTTCTTTTGAAGATTTGGCCTCATCCCTCCAGCTTTTCTTTCTGTATTCACAGTCCCACTAGGCATCGCCTAATCCAGGTTTACATGTCAAAGTCTTTTGCATAATAGCGTTGCGTTTTCGGCATGTACAGACCATCTCTGTGGACTCCACGCTTTGAATGAAAGAGACGAGAAAAACGAAGTGCATTAGCACCACAGTGCTTGCATATGTCAGATGTTGATGAATTCTTACTCCCTTATCAATGGGACTCAGTATTTCACAACATTAACATGTTTCAATGATATTACGAAACGATGGAAAACATGTAACTTTCATTCTATCAAGCAATATAATACAGATAGCTAGATGCCGCAAAAAGGAATTAAGTGCATGAGAAGTCCGAAAAGAAATCCAAAAAATTATCTTAAGAGTACAATTGAAATTTAAAACTCTCAAAATGTACAATTAAGTCTTATTTCATATTGGTGCATTCAAATTCTTTCATTAATTCCGTCCAATTTAGATAATGAAAAATGTTGACGTGACTTTTTCGTTTATTTTTCTCATGTTGATTATTTATGTTGACTAAAGTGTGCAATAATGACATGGCGACCCCATTTTCCCCTTGCCCTACGGCGTTGGGTAGGGATTGAAGTTGTGGAAAGCAAGATTAAGCGATTCCGTGCAGACCGATTAAAATGTCCATTTGTCAGAAGTTAAGGTATTCGAAAGGCAACCTACTACTGAGGTCAAAGTAGGTGATGTGATCGATGAATTCATCTCAGTCCACACCGTCCCATAAGCAATAGTCTCCATTACCTAGCATCGATGACCTCGATTTGAGCTTCAGATAAACACAATGAGAATCTGCTCTACTGGTTCTAAATTGCCTCTTTGAATAGCATCAAGGCTAAGCTTTCTTCGACATGACACTTTGGCTTGGCAAAGTGAGTATGAAAAGTGAAACATCACGATCAAAATGACCCAAGTAGAAAGCATAGGCAGTACTGAGGGTGGCATAATAATATTATTCTCTTGTATGTTTTCTGTTAGAGCAATGCCATTTCTTTTATAATTAGCAATTTTTGTGAATAGCAATTTTGGTCCTTATTGTTTTTCTTTGGATTCACCATATCATCTTCACATATACAGAAGAGGTCAGAATCAGAGTTAAATGCCTTTAATCTTTCCTATTCCATGATGAGAAATCAATTAAGGTGATGACGAGTAGAGTCGGTATTAAAATAACACGACGCAGGTGGTTTTTTCTTCTTTATTTTTTTTTTTCCCTTTTGGTGCTACTTCGTAGGTCAAGGCCCCAAGGAAGTAATTCTTGATGTTTTCCAAGTTTTTACTTCAATGACCTACTTTTAATTACATCAAAGAGGTAAATTTAATCCGTGAAGGAAAACTGACTTGAGATATTACCTAACACAAACAAATAAAAAAAAAATCTCGATACTTCAAAAGTGAATTAAATGAGACATATCTAATTGGTCTAGCCACTGATTTGTTGATGGGTCACTGTTTCAACAACATTTTCTTATAAAACAAATCGATAATCCCCAAGAGAGCCCAGGTGTAGACAAAGCGGCAACAAAGATTTAAGTATGCTGTTGCGTCTTGCCATAGATATTTTCCACTTTCGACATAGTGAAGATTTGATACCTCTCTTTCGTTTGTCTAGACTCTAGACTTCTTGATTCATGCACAAAATTTTTTCACCGTCTGAGAATGCCAGCTGTGAATTGTGAATGGGTATGAATTTTTTTGAAAAAAAAAATGGATGGTTTAGATTGGATATACAATAGTATAGGAGATGGGTCATCAAGAGAATTCCTAAGTCTGCCGTGGGATGTTTCTGTTGAACTAATGAGAAAATGCTCTAGATATTGCTTCTCGCTGCCTTGCTTTTTTTCTATAATAATGTTAATTACTGCAACGAACTGAGGCGTTATTTTTTGTCAAAAAGGGAGAAAAATGGTCACACATCATGCCGTGATCGATCGTTCATCTGTAATCATCATTGCAGTTGGTTCATTAAAATGGCATCTCATATTTTTTCATTTTTTTTTATCCACAAAAATGCCAAAATTGAGAGACCTGCGAGAAGACTTCCGCTACTTTTGGATTTCTGACGTTTTGCCCTTATTTCAGTGTGAGTGACCTACTTCCAATCAGATCAATGAGAAAAATTTACTCTGCATGCGATATCTAACTAGAAAGATAATCCAATACAAATAGATGAAAACTTTAGATATTTTGAGCATAAATAACAAGATATATGATTTTTACCAAAAAAAAAAAATAACAAGATATATGACACCCACCAATGGGCAGCGCAGTTGGTTGGGGCTCTACTACTTCATTGCCGATGGAATGAGTTCAAATCTCTACTACCTTAATTTTTGTTTTTAACCAATAGATATACACAAACAAGTAGGGTACTAGTATTTTGTGCAAGGTTACATTGAAAAGACGTGCGTGGCGTGCAAATTGATGTGTCCGCCCCAGATTCTCAACTAGAGGAAGACTTGGGAGATGACTTTCGAGTCAAGGTGTGGTTGAGGACTTTGAGTTCAAATCTCTACTACCTTGATTTTTGTTTTTAACCAATAGATATACACAAACAAGTAGGGTACTAGTATTTTGTGCAAGGTTACATTGAAAAAGACGTGTGTGGCATGCAAATTGATGCGTCCGCCCCAGATTCTCAACTAGAGGAAGACTTGGGAGATGACTTTCGAGTCAAGGTGTGGTTGAGGACTTACGCCGAACGCGAAGTCAATGAAATGCAAACATCAACTTCACTTACACGTTGAAAAAGACGTGTGTGGCGTGCAAATCGATGCGCCCGCCCCTGATTCTCAACTAGAGGAAGACTTGGGAGATGATTTTCAAGTCAAGGTGTGGTTGACGACTTACGCCGAACGCGAAGTCAATGAAATGCAAACATCAACTTCACTTACACATTGAAAAAGACGTGCGTGGCGTGCAAATCGATGTGCCCACCACATATTCTCAATTAGAGGAAGACTTGGGAGATGACTTTCAAGTCAAGGTGTGGTTGATGACTTATGCCGAACGCGAAGTCAATGAAATGCAAACATCGACTTCACTTACACATTTGAAAAAGACGTGCGTGGCGTGCAAATCGATGCATCCACCCCAGATTCTCAACTAGAGGAAGACTTGGGAGATGACTTTCGAATCAAGATGTGGTTGACAACTTACGCCAAAAACGAAGTCAATGAAATGCAAACATCGACTTCACTTACATGGCAAGGATTTTGATCATAGGTGCGACAACTGCCTTAAATTAACTGTAGTAATTCTATGATTATTAATTTTATTGCTTATGTTATTGTTAGCGGTTGGAGATACTCCTTTTTATTTTCTTAACCTTCAATGGTTTGTTAAGGGGGAGGAATTTATGCAATTGAAGAAGTTGAATCACATGATTTACTCATATCATAACTAAATACCGAGTACCAATGCATGACCCAATGAGTTTAACCCATGAATACATAATTCTGTCATGGTCATCCACCTTGGTATTCGACTCATTTTATGGCTTAACGGGGCCGGTCACTTGTAACTTGATTTGTTTTGTTTAATGTAATTCTATTATTCCCTGAAAGAGGAGGAGAAAAAAAGATTTTTCCTGTGTATAATGCCGCAATACAATTGTAATGGCATTAGGGCACTCTATGCCATCCCATGAGCGGCAATATCCATGTGACCATGATAAACCTTCGCACGAACACACTCTGTTTTTAACCAATAGATATACACAAACAAGTAGGGTACTAGTATTTTTGTGCAAGACTACGTTGAAAAGGACTTGCGTGGCGTGCAAATCGATGCGTCTACCCCAGATTCTCAACTAGAGGAAGACCTGAGAGATGACTTTCGAGTCAAGGTGTGATTGACGACTTACGCCGAACGCGAAGTCAATGAAATGCAAACATCGACTTCACTTACACGGCGAGGATTTTGATCAGAGGTGCGACAAGTGCCTTAAATTTTCCGTAGTAATTCTATGATTATTAATTTTATTGCTTATGTTATCGTTAGCGGTTGGAGATACTCCTTTTATTTTCTTAACCTTCAATGGTTTGTTAAGGGGGAGAAATTGAAGAAGTTGAATCACATGATTTACTCATAGCATAAATAAATACCGAGTACCGATGCATGACCCAATGAGTTTGCCCACGAATACATAAATTCCGTCATGGTCATCCACCTTGGTATTCGACTCATTTTATGGCTTAATGGGGCCGGTCACTTGTAACTTGATTTGTTTTGTTTAATGTAATTCTATTATTCCATTAAAGAGGAGGAGAAAAAAAGATTTTTCTCGTGTATAATGCCACAATACAATTGTAATGGCATTATGGCACTCTACGCCATCCCATGAGCGGCAATATCCATGTGACCATGATAAACCTTCACATGAACACACTGAAAATCTGTTTTGTCGGTTCTGAAAACTTCGCTTGAATTCCATCAAGGTGGAGCTCTCATCTTGATGGCATGGTGGCTTAGTAAGTGAAGTATGAATCATCATGAGAAGGACAACCGAGTAAGAAGTGCATAGAGTAAAGATGCCATGATCTCTGTCATTGTTACTGCAGTTGGTTAATATTGGAAAAGGTTGAGCTTGACTGTGATTTATGTTCATAGGCAGTTTGAAAAAAAACCATTTTTTGTCACCTTGGCATAAAAGATTCTACTACTGCTGTAATTGCAGGATCTTGTTGAATATTGTACTTAGCAGAAAAGATAGAGAAAGAGGTTCTTTTGACAATGTCATATGGGAGGGACTAAAAGTTTGGTTTTTATGTGGTATAGCGGAAGGTAGGTAGTGAAGGCAAAGTTAAAGCAAGAGGTAATTCAAAATGCGGCTGTTTATCTCTTTATCATCTTGAATTTGTATTACAATATTTGTATTGAGTATATCTCATATTTTCCTAGCTAAAATTTTTATGTAACTAGATGAGAGGGAAAGAACAACAGAACTAGTTTAGAGTTCTTTTATTGCAGAATGTATGGCAAGTAAAGTTGCAATTTGATTTCTAATTACAGAGTGAGCTACTAGTGGAGTTAGAATTTCACATACATAAATAGATGACATTTCTAATGATGGCAAAATTCTTTAATTTTTTTTAGTTTTGGCAGCATGGTTGTATAACTAATACTCTCTAAAACTCAATTCATTTTGTGATTGTCAATTTTATGGTATCTCTAACTTTTTGAGGCCGTATTTTTCATGTCATGTAAATATGCTAATGTTTCTTTCCATACAATCAACACGTACTCTTTTAATGTTTCTTTCCATACAATCAACACATAAAATCAACACGTACTCTTTCAGCATAATATAGTTCAAGAAGTTTACATCGTTCGTAGCCGGCTAAAATATAGTACAAGAAGCATTCCATGCCAGTCTCATTGATTGCAGTCTTGCTTATACATGTCCTTCGCAATTCCTTCATAACCCAGTCAAATGCAAAGTTCCAGGAGTCAATGGCGCCAGAAATGCCACCTAGCTTCAAAACGGCGTCCTAAACCTCCTTGCTATATTGACAAGCAAAGAAAAAATGGTGTCTTGATTTAGTTTCCAAGCCAAAAGAGCACATTTAACATCCACATGAGACCATTTTTTCATCCCGTCCAACGTGTAAAGTCTATCCGATCGATGAAAACTTTTTCCATCCAACAAACTTAGATTGGAGATGACCATTTCCCCTTCCAGTAAGAAAAAAATCATTTTCCTTTCTCTCTTGCTGTGCGTCCAAGTGAAAAGCATACGAAAATCATCTATTTTTTTTTTTCATATATAATATTTTACAAATTTGATTTCATAATTGTTTTCCTAATTTCTTTGTAATTCTTCTTATTTTGATGGATTACAGAATAAAAGAAAAAGATGTTGATTCTAGCTCGTTATTCATGGTATATCGTCTTTAAGGATACAAGCTACCTTTAGTGGACATACTTATTTATCAAACACGACAAAACCAATTTTTTCAACTTATTTTCAAAAAAAAAAAAAAAAAAAAAAACGCTAGAAAATCATTCAATTTTTTTCCTCAAATATTCTTTTCCAAAAATCATATTCTATGGACAATGCAATTTCACATAGACACGGGATGAATGACACAGTCGCCGGAGCCATTAAACAAGATTCCATCCTCCCCCTATTTGTATTTCCTTCGTCTTCTAGTGTCTCACAATCGACTCTCAAGACTGAAACCACGGGGAACCCAATTCGACACATTTGAGATCAATTCATCTGCCATGAATGAGATTGTGTGGAACACCTCCGCCAAATAAATGCACAGATGGTGATAACTTACAGTTAGCATTACCATCATCATCGCTCGGAGAAGATAATGACAACAATATCCGTTCAACTTGGACTGGAGAACTATGCTGGTAGGCATTGGAATTGGATTCTCTATCGGTGTTGTGCTTGGCGATTTCATCGTTGACAAGGAGAGCAGGTGGCTCCTGCATTACTTTAACACCATATTTGATCTAGTCAATCACTAACAGGGAAAATTACCTAAAAAGTTTTAAACCTATTGCAATTATTTAATTCAGTCCTAAACTTTTTTTTTTTTTGTCCAATTAAGTCCTAAACCTTTTGTTTTTGTTCTAGTTCAGTCCATCCGGCCAAAATTGGCCGGCCGGTGCTGATGTGGATGCCGGCCGAGGACAGCCGGCCGGCGAACGCCGACGTGGCAATTTTTTTAAATTTTTTTAAATATTTTTTCGATTTTTAAATATTTTCTAAATATTTTTGAATTTTTGATTTCTTTTTTTATTTCTTTTCTCCCCAACCTCCTCCTTCCTCTTATGACAAAAAAAAAAAGCCTTCTCCTTCCTTTGGCCGGCGCGGCCGGCCCTCGCCCGCCATCGGTGAGGCTCGCCCCCGCCGGCGAAGGCGAGGGCGAGGCCTCGCCGCATTTGGCGAGGTCAGCCTCCCCGGCCACCGGCGAGGTCAAGGCCCCGCCGGATCCGGCGAGCTCGGCCCTCGCCCGGATCCGGTAGGGCCTCACCCTAGCGGCGAGTCCGGGGGCGAGAGAGGGCTTGCGGAGGGCGAGTGAGGCGAACATGGCGTTGCTGGACCAGACGGTGGAGCGGGGTTGGCGCCACTAGGGTTCTTGTCATCGGCGGAGGAAGGCGGCGCAAGGTCTTCGTACAGTCCGCTCAACATCTCTCTCTCTCTCTCCTCTCTCTCTCTAGAGGCGCGGGTGATGGGAGAACAATAACAATTAGAATAATATCGAATCAACGCAGCGGAATAAAATAATCTCCCCTTTTGTGTAAACCTAGTAGGAATCGATATAGTAGAATAAAATAAATACCAAGCACGCGAACACAAGACGATTTTTACGTGGAAAACCTCCTCGATGTGAGGAGATAAAAAAACCACGGGACCGGAGTCCACCCAAAATTCTCCATTATCAATAAAATTGTTCTTCTCTAGCAAATACTAGAGGTACATAGCAGCAAAGACCTCAAGAACATAATTCTTGGCAATAAACATAAACTTCACAAGAGATCAAGGATAAATCTGACCAAAAACGCAGGTTTTGATCAATCCACAAAAAACTTGATGTAGGCAACTTCAAATGAAAATCAAACCGTTTGGATTCGAGAAGATTGCGTCATGAACATGTTGACAAAATTTCAACTCAATCGGACCACGACCGACCTCCGACGCCAGCTTGATGTAAATCAGATATTGCCTCAACCCCCAGATTTTATGCTTTCTCTTTTTCTCTTGTTACTATTTCCTTTTGCGACTACTACTTTACATAGATAGTGAGAAACCTTATTTCCTCATATAACTTATTATATGGGCTCAAGCCCTTTTTGGGCTTGCAACTCATTGGGTCTCCTCCACATAGGAGTGAACCCAGCTAACAGCGGGCACTGCTTTGCGAGATCGAAGGTCAAGAAGAGGGGCTCTACGGCGAAGAAGAAGACGCCATTGACGACGACGAAGAGAAGGAATGGTTCGAACGGTCGACCCTATCGGATCCGGCGAGGGCCAAGCTCGCCGGATCTGGCGGGGCCTCGCCCTCGCTAGTGGGCTCCCGCAAGATCCGGCGAGGCCTCGCCCTCGCCGGCCCTTCGCCTTCGGCCGGCGGGCGAGCCTCGCCGGTGGCCTCGCGCCGGCCGGCCGAGGAAGGAGAAGGGGTTGGGGAAAAAAAGTAAAAAAAGAAATAAAATTCAAAAATATTTAAAAAATATTTAAAAAATCGAAAAAATATTTAAAAATATTTAAAAATTGCCACGTTAGTGTTCGTCGGCCGGGCTGTCCCCGGCCGGCATCCACGTCGGCGTCGGCCGGCCAATTTTGGCCGATGGATTGAATTGGAACAAAAACAAAATGTTTAGGACTTAATTGGACAAAAAAAAAAGTTTAGGACTGAATTGAAATAATTGCAATAAGTTTAGGACTTTTTAGGTAATTTTCCCATCTCTAACAAGAGCATGACTCTCTAAAAATTGCGATGATGCATCATAGTTTTACATGCATTTCTTGAGTTTTGTCATGTTGCCCCAACAAGTTCTGCGGGCCATTTCTTTTCTTTGAGCTGGAATTCTAGCGGGCTGTTTTTTTTTATTATTTGAAAATGTAAGTCATATGCAAAAATGAACCAAATCGCACGTCCCAAGTGCAGTGATACTTTGACAAAAACGAGGACGGCCTTTTGCGGCAAATTTCGCCTCGAGATCCATCGAATCATGTTCAAATATTCTTAATGACTTGGGAAAATGCCAGAAAGCTAGAGTCGTCCTTCGAGACTTTTTGATAACTAAACCACATGACGGATCTAGCTGTGACAAATTGAAATTGATTTCATTGACTGCAGATTCAATTAAACCGGCGTCCTCGGGCAACTCAACACTGGGTGGGGAAGTGTCCTGATTTTCAAGTAATGACTGGATAATAGTTACTAAACAAGACCTATCTCGTCCATTATATGAGTTGTGTTTTCATAAAACGTGACTATTCATTTAAATAATGTGTCTTTCAAAATACTTCTAAATGAATAGTGTCTTTCAAATTCAATTTAAGATTTGATTTATTTATTTATTATTTCTTATAATATAAAAAAATTGCTAAGTGTGCACTTAACTACAATTTTTTTCTACTAAAAATGTCCCCCATTTTCACAAGAAAAGGAAACACTCCGCCCCGTGGCCTTTAATTCATATGATATAATACAATTTTTCACATTGAACTTAAACCAAAATAAAGACACTCGTTCACATTACCTCATTCATCTCTCTTTGAATTAACAATCTAATTATTTTAATACTAGATTACTGTCTCTGTTCCACTCTCATTCATACGCCTGGTATACCATTTTATTTTCTTCCATGCTTTCTTTTTATCTAATAAAGGAGCAGTACTTACTCATTTCAATGTCTTTATTTGATGATCGGAGTGCATATCCATCCATTTCAATAATATCATTTTATCTTTTACCTTTTCTTTTATTGTGTTGATTTCTTTTTATATTTTGTTTGTTAAGCGTGATTCTTTCTCATTTTACACTAAAAAAAAAAAAAAAAAACGAAGTCATGAAAAGTTGAACAGATAACTAATTCCTGCCTTTTTGTTAGATTATCATGAAAAAAAAATAGTAGTTTACTTTTTTTTTTTTTTTTTATAGTTCGTCTTTTAAATAACATAAAAATGATTAATTTATTAACGTGAAGGTCAAATAACGAATCTTCCATAGGCTCAAGAAAATTTGAATTTCGCGCAGTTTTTAAAAAATATGTGGCCTTCACGCGTGCATGCACGGCACATTTTACTAGTTCTTCAAAATATATGTTAAACATTAAACTATCCCTTCTTTTTGCCATAAAATACCGACCTATCTTACTTGATGTTGCCAGTTACACAAATTGATTCAATCAAAACATGAGATACCTTATAACTTATCCTGCTAAATTTAGGACTCACAATATACACTAAAATATCATCAGAACACTTAAACCCGTTTGCTAATAGCCATAGAATAGTGGAAATCGTAAAATTACCCCAATCCTAATACTTAGGTTAGTACTGCAAGAAAGCAAGGAACCAAAGAAAAGGAGATAGTTTGTGGGGAAGAATTTTGTATTTCTTTTTCTATATCAATTCAACATACAATGCTCTATATTATAATATAAGGTGTGTATAAAGAAAAAGGAAATAATGTATCCTATAAATCAATTCTAATGTCAAATTGATCTTGATTGATTTAGTATATTGTATAGCTCGCACATATCTTCCAACAAGTACAATTGATTTTTCATGAGGAAGAAAATTTTTTGTTGAGGTTTGTCAAGTTTGGTCCCTTTTTTTTTTTTCTTTTCTACGTGAAAAGGATGTAAGGTGTCATTTTACTGATAGGTGGACCATATCAATAAATACTGGCAATGAATGGTGAAGCACGGCCTGATAAAATTTACACTTTCCATGTGCATTTTCAATAAAAGCATTTGACAGATGATGCCTCTCCCTGTCATTTTCGAGAAAATATCGTATGTTCTTTGGACTAGTAGATCGAGCTCATCTTCTTATTGATCACGTAAGTACTATAGTAGAATCCACTTGATTAATGGCTGAAACGATAATTATCTACATTTTTGGTTGAGTTATTTCTAACAACCAATCATGCTGTTATGCATGATTATGAAAAATCTAGAAGGGTTTAAATTTGTTACTTGGCCTTTACACAAATTGTGTTAGACGCATCATAGCACACATGATATAATTAAGAGAGAAACTTCACTACTTAAAAATCAAAATCAAACTATGAATAAGATAATTAGCCTTAAACTTGATGAATCCCAAAATATTTTAAAACAGGACATTTAGTTTGAATGTAATTATTTGATACATGTGAAACTACACATAATACTAAAACGCGTTTCCTCCACCTGGTTCAAAAGACACAAAGGAAACAGCTCAAAAAATTCAAAAGAAAGTTTTGTCTAGGAAGCTTTTTATCTTCTCCTGTCGTACGGGAGGTAAAAAGAGAAGGACGAAAAAAAAAGACTTTTGATTAGAAAACTTGCTTTGGACTTCCAGAATGAGCAGCGCAGCGTGGTTTTGGTCCACCATATGCCAGCTGTAAAGTTGTACTTTTCCTCTGTTAATTCACCCTTTTTTTAATTAAGTTCTTGAGCTTTTAATTTAAGGATTAATATCCTGAAAAATTCTAAACTGGTATACTTGTGACAAATTTACTCCAAACTATTTTTTTAACCACCAAAAATCCCAAATTGGTATATCTTTGACAAATTTATCCCAAACTGGTATACTTGTGATAAATTTACCCTTTATTAGTTTTTATTACATTTTATTGTCAAATTATTAAGTTAAATGACATGTGACAGTTGATTTATATACCAATTTGGGATTTTAGGCTCCGTTTGTTATAGTATACAATTTTTGTGATTTTTTTTTTTGTATTAATCCAATTTAGTAAATGGTATATTTGTCACAAATTTATCATAAATGTACTAGTTTAGAGTTTTTTTTAAGGTCAAATAAATTAGGTTAGGGTAAATTTATCATAAATGTACTAGTTTAGGTTTTTTTTGTTAATCGGGGTAAATTTGTCACGGTGTATACCAGTTTGGGGTTTTTCATGATCAAAAAATTAGTTTTGGGTAAATTTGTCACAAAAAAAAGTTTGGGATTTTTTTGGATATTAACCCTTAATTTAATGAATCGATTCCTTAAACTTGCATTAAATTATAATTAAGTCCAGTAGCAGTTCTGACAAGCTCGATCTAATGTGGCAATCAAATAATTTAGAGTATGATGTGGAAAATAATTAGCCTACACAAACAAACCACCATGGAAATGATGTAGATGGTTTCCCTTATGGAAATGCCACGGTCAAAATTTTTGCATCCACGTACAAGGTGTCAAGATAAAGAAAAAATTTCTTTTTTAAGTCATCCTCCGACCTAATCTAAGGGTTGTGTCACTCTCAATTAATTGTAATTGATGTAATTTCCTGAAAATATTATTGTCTCTTTGGGACACGAGGTAGCATACTAGTCTCTTGTGTTTTCCTTTCTGGTTTATTCAAAAAATACATTGGGGAGACATGTAGTCTCCTGGAACTATTATCTTTGGGGAAACCTTGGCCTCCTAAATAAGTTATTAGTCAGTAGATGTCATTTCTCAACCTCATTTCTTAAAACATCAATGGGTAATTTTTTCAGCTTTGCTTATTTGGAGACACGATGAATAAGTGAAGGTTCAATGGCAACGGCACAAATTATGTAATGAGAAAGGCCTTTTGTTTCGCTAATGTTCTTCATTCATCTAGGAATGACCCCCTTGGATTTATTGAAGGATAGGTCTAAGTACTCTAGTCTTCTCAGGTGGCCAAATTCCCCTAGAGATCCATAGACTAATGTTCGAAAATTCTTCTTGACTTGGGTAAATGCCAGAAGGCTAGAATCCTCCTTTAAGACCTTCTTGATTGGACGTAAAATTGATTTTGTTGACTAAAGGTTCAAAGAACCTAAAAAAGAACCTGCATCTTTGGGCAGCTCAACACTTGATGGGGAAGTGTTATATCAACACCAGTGGTTAGGTTGGTACAACTGGTTTGTCGTAAGGAAGAAAATTCTTTCTTGAGGTTTGTCAAGTTTGTCTCTTTCTTTTCTTTTCTATGTGAAAAAGAAATGGGAAGGGGACCGTACCGATAATACTGGCAATGAATGGCGAGCACGGCACACCAAAATATTCAGTTTCCACGTGAATTTTCAATTATAACTTTTTTGACAAATGATGCCTCATCTATGCTTAAACTCTGGAGTCTCCCGTCATTTCCAAGAAAGTATCGTCTCGCCTTTGGCAATGAATGGCAAGCACGGCACACCAAAATTTTCAATTTCCACGTGAATTTTCAATTATAGCTTTTTTGACAAATGATGCCTCATCTATGCTTGGACTCTGGAGTCTCCCCGTCATTTCCGAGAAAGTATTGTCCCGCCTTTGGCAATGAATGGCAAGCACAGCACGCCAAAATTTTCAGTTTCCACTTGAATTTTCAATTATAGCATTTTTGACAAATGATGCCTCATCCATGCTTGGACTCTGGAGTCTCCCCTTCATGTCTGAGAAAGTATCGTCTCACCTTTGCATCAGTAGATCAAAGTCATCCCCATCGTGGATCACATCAACCCTACAGTAAAATTCACTTAATTAATGATTGAGATAATAGTTATTGATATTTTTCAGTCTAGTTATTGTTATATTATGCAAAATTATAAAAATTCTAAATGGATTTACATTTATTACCTAGCATTTACACAAATTGTGTTAGACACGTGTAAGCACACATGATATAATTAAGGGAGAAACATCCATACTTAAAAATTAAAAATGAAATCATGACTGAGAAAATTAGTGTTAAACTTGATGAATCCCAAAACAAAATCGTTTTTTTTTTTTTTTTTTTTTTTTTTTTTTTTTGGTGGTAAGTGTAGGGAGGGGACAGATGTACAAGTGAGTTTATCGGTGAACGTCCATCCAAGCAAAATAAAAGTTAGAGAGACATGAGTCCACAAATGGGCTTATAGATGGAAGTACGCAGGCTATTCATATGGATGAACAAACAACTATGAACAACTTCTGTACTTGAAATTTACCCTTGAAGTTATGAGTCAAATAAAAGGACATGAACAATTACATGGAAGCTTGTCGCCAATTTCCAATACGTCGCTGAAAGAAAAGAATAAATCCTTTTAATAAAGTATGAAATTTAGATAAAAAAGAGAATGCCAAGCCCCTGCTGCTCTCGGGCCTATATAATGAAAGAAATGTTCATGCGCCTAACATCCTGCAGTCATCAAATCCATACAGAAGGCATACCTAAAATCAGTTTAAAGTATTAGGGTCAAGCACTATGAATGGCCAAGTAGCAAGATAATTCGATTGCCAGAACCAATTAGAACATGAATTGTAGATAGAAGTTACCTCAAAATAAGAGAAATTATTTCACCCTGGGAAATTTCGTGGACGCTTGCTTTTGAGTTTTGTCCGGTCAGAGAAGAACTTAATGTAGTGTTTTTACTGTGATTTCTTTCGCTGTCTAATGTTTCTTAATAATGGCTAATGAAAGCTCGAAGAATAGCAAGTTTTTACCCTCTTCGTAGCCCTCAGTTTAGTGTTGTAGTCTTGAATGAGGTGTGTGACTTGAGATTTTTCCATAAAATCAATATCTTCATGTTGGCCCCTTATAGAGCCGTATATGCTCTTTTTATAAATTTGAATCAAATAGAAAGGTTTACGAAATGAAAAGATGAACAAAGAGAACACTAATGCAGCATAAAAATAAAACTAAGCCAACCTTTTTGCAGAAAAATTAATTCAAAAACAATATGGATTATAGATAGCAAAAATACATTAGATTGTTAAGAACTTTAATCTTGGCTCATATATAGTTTGTTCACATACATGCACACGCACATAACTCTCTCTGTTTCTGTTCATTCGTGCACATGCACACATACGACTTTTTTTATTTCTTCTATGCCGTGCTTTTATCTAATAAAGGTGCAGTACCCACTTATTTCAAAGTCTTTATTTGATTATTCAGAGTGCACATCCATCTATGTCAATAATATAATTTGATATTTCATCTTTTTACGTTCTGATTGTGTTGATATTTTTTTCAATACTTTTATGTTAAATTGGGTGTTTCTCATTTCACACTTAAAACAGAGGTATATGTGAGTTTAAAATTAGAGAGACACATGAGCCCACCTATAAATGGCTTATTGATGGAAGTCTGCACAAGCAACCCACGTTGTTGAACAAACAACTATGAACAACATCTGTACTTGAAATGTAGCCATGAAGCTATGAGTCAAGTCAAACGAGGTGAACAATTTACATGGGAGCTTGTTGCCAATTTCCAATATGTCACCAAAAGAAATGGATGGATTCTATATTAGAAGTATGACAAAGAAATATGGATAAAAGAAGAATGCCAAGTCACTACGCTTGTGCCCTATATAATAAAAGAAATGTTTATACGTCTAAGATCCTACGTTTTTTAAACCCATACAGAAGGCATATGTAAATCATTTAAAAGTTCTGAGGTCAAGCATTATGAATGGCCAAGTAGCAAGAAATTTCCATTGGCAAAACCAATTGTTGCTGCCTATAAAAACCTTCTACGTCACACTCTCCCTCGAAAACTCACTTCAGTAACCAAAAGAACAGAAACAAAAGCAGAAAATATGGCAGCCTTATCATTATATCTGCTGCTTACTTGGATATTCTTGCTTTCTCTCTTTCGTACTAGGTTTGCTGAGGTACTTTGTCATAAGGACGAGAGCTCTGCCTTGATGGAATTCAAGAGAAGTTTCAAAACCAACATGACAGACTGGCGATGCGTTAATCCAAAAGTTCATTCCTGGTCGCTAGATGGAAGTGGAGATTGTTGTTCATGGAACGGCGTCAAATGTGATGAAGTCACCAGTCGAGTGATCACCCTCGACCTCAGTAGCAGTTGTCTCTCAGGCACCATGAGTCCCAACACCACTCTCTTTCGACTCGTTCACGTGGAGTCGCTCAATCTCGCTTTCAACAGCTTCAAGTTCTCCTCAATTCCGTACGGCTTCGGCAATCTTTCAAAGTTACAATACCTTAATCTCTCCGCCTCCGACTTTTTTGGTGAAATCCCTCGCGATATCTCGCAACTCTCCAAGTTAGTTTCTCTTGATTTGTCCACTTCTTGATATGGTTCACTTCGTATGGCAAATATGGGCAGCTTTGTTCATAACTTGAACAGGCTAAAAGAACTTGATCTTTCTTTGGTGAGCTTGTCATCACCTTTCCTACCTATGCTAGCAAATTTCTCTTCCTTAACATTGCTCAGGCTAGAATATTATGGATTGAGTGGAAACTTTCCAATCAGCATTTTTCAGCTGCCAAACTTGGAAGTCCTTTCCATTGCTTACAATCCCAACCTTTCTGGGTTTTTTCCCAAACCGCACTGGGGTTCTCCATTGAAATCCTTACACCTTTCCTTGAACAACTTCTCGAGAGAAATACCCACTTCAATTGGAAATCTTTCTCATCTCACTACACCTCTTCAATGGACCTTTCTCGTCTCACGTAAATAACTTGCAAGGTCAAATTCTTGTTTCCTTTGCTAATCTTACCCAGCTATCGAGGGTATACCTCTCTCACAATAACTTGAGCGGTGATTCCTTGGAGTGGGTGGTCAACTTGACAAAACTCACCATCTTGAGCATTTCAGGTAATAGTTTCTTTTTGGTTATATTAAGCGCAATTGTGACGTCACATCATCTATGCACTAGCCCACTCAGTGGACGACAAGTGGCATTATAGGGGCCCACCATCATAGGTCTCTCTTTGCCAGTTCGAGCGGATCTCTTTCCTCCTTCGTCTACAACTCCATGGAACCTGATCTCTCGAGCTCCATCGCTGGTTGCTTCCACCCTGACCACGACCAAAACCCCTGCTGCGACAGCCACGAGCAAAACTACCATCACCACCTCAAGAGCTTCAATTCCGGCAAGGGCCTGAGCCAGGAGGCCTTCTAGCTCGGCAAGTTCAGCCAGGTCCTGAACCATGAACAGCTTCTTCATCAAATTTTTCTCCCTCAACTTCCTCAATTTTTTGATCAAAAGAAAGAAAGAAAAAAAGATTTCCTCAATTAATCCCCCTGGACGTTGTGATCTTGATGGTCGAATCAACATGCATCTCGTCCTCCTGCAACCTCCTCAAATCCCTAATTTTCATATTGACACTCCCACTATACCTGAAGAACTCGACCTACATACTGATCGAACACGCGAGTGGTGGCCATCGATGAAGATTGATTTTGCCAATCAAACAATCTACTCGACGACGTAGTATGTCCCCTCGCCGCTGTAGGTGATGAGGGAGAGGATAAGGTCCTACCCAGAGTCGAGGTGCGAGGCCCAGAGAGCGTTCACGTCCTCAACAACTAGCCCAGCCGAAAGGCCTTTCGGCTCAAGCCGATGCTGGACTCAAAGCTCCTAAGGCGGCGATGGAGGGGTAGGGTTTTGGGAAGGAGGGAGAAAGATAGGATGATCTTTGTGGCGTACCTGGAGATCTTGAGAGCATTGTCGAGGTAGGCCTCGAGGCGGAGGAGGAAGTCCCTGTCTCTGGTTTTTCCCATGGCCATTGCGATAGGGGTTTTGGCGGTGGTCCGGGAGGGAGCGAGCAGTAGTGGAGCTCCAAAGATCGGTGAAAAGAGGAGAAGAGGGAGAGAGACTTTCCAATTTTTGACGGTGGGCCCCTCCAATGCCTATTTGTCTTAGTGGGCTAGTGCATAATGACTTGGACCTAATATTTTCAAGCGAGGAGATTATTTAGCCAAAGAGAAAAAGGAAATTGAAATTGATGGGGTAATTAATGCTCCTTTGTCTCGTGTCTTTTTTTCTTTCTGTTTGGCAGGTAATCAGTTAAGCGGTGGATTTCCATCTTCTTTTGAGAACCTAAAGCAGTTGACTCATCTTGAACTTTCTGGCAACGACTTGCACGGCGATATTTTGGGCGCATTGCGAAATCTAAAGAATCTTGAGATACTTAATCTGGAGTCGCTTAATCTCGATGGCGTTCTTGATGTGAATGATCTATTCACACTCAAGAACTTGAGATATTTAGATTTGTCCAACAATAACATATCTTTCACCAAGTCATTCATCAATGCCACAACATCAAAGCTGACCTGCTTATACTTGGATTCATGCAACTTGACCGAGTTTCCACGGTTTATAGGCTACTTAAGCGAATTGGAGGAGTTACACCTACAATACAATAGAATTCGAGGGAATCAGTTAAGCAATGGATTTCCATCTTCATTGACTTATCTTGACCTTTCTAGCAACGACTTACACGATGATATTTTGAGCGCATTGCGGAATCTAAAGGATCTCCAATGGCTTTATTTGGAGTCACTTAATCTCAATGGCATTCTCGATGTGAATGATCTATTCACACTCAAGAACTTGAGTGTCTTAGATTTGTCCAACAACAACATATCTTCCACCAAGTCATTCATCAATGCCACAACATCGAAGCTGACCTGCTTATACTTGGATTCATGCAACTTGACCGAGTTCCCACGGTTTATAGGCTACTTAAGCGAATTGGAGGAGTTACACCTACAATACAACAAAATTCGAGGGAATCAGTTAAGCAATGGATTTCCATCTTCGTTGACTTATCTTGACCTTTCTGGCAACGACTTGCACGGTGATATTTTGGGCGCATTGCGGAATCTAAAGGATCTCCAATGGCTTCATCTAGAGTCGCTTAATCTCAATGGCATTCTCGATGTGAATGATCTATTCACACTCAAGAACTTGAGTGTCTTAGATTTGTCCAACAACAACATATCTTTCACCAAGTCATTCATCAATGCCACTACATCAAAGCTTACCTACTTATACTTGGATTCATGCAACTTGATTGAGTTCCCACGGTTTATAGGCTACTTAAGCGAATTGAAGGTATTATGGCTGCAATACAACATAATTCAAGGGATTATTCCTAGATGGATGTGGAACAATAGCAAAGAATCTCTCATGTATATAGATCTTTCTCACAATCTATTAACCGGCTTTGAAAAAAACCAGACCGATCTTCCTTTGCCGAACTTGAACTATCTTGACATTAGTTCTAACTGGCTAAAAACAACCCTCCTTGTCCCACCTCCCTCGGTCATGGTATACAACATCTCCAACAATTTCCTATCTGGGGAAGTTCCAACATCCATATGTGAAGTGAGCTCTCTTACCGTGCTAGATTTGTCCAACAATGCTCTAAATGGCACACTTCCTCCTTGTTTGGGAAGTATTCGTCCTTTGATTTCATTGAACCTTGCGAGAAATAAATTCGATGGCACGATTCCTCACGTTTTCTTAGATGATTGTGCATTGAGGATGATTGACCTCAGAGAAAACCGACTAAGTGGGATTGTTCCGAGATCTTTAGGAAATTGTAGTTTGCTGGAGTATTTGAATCTTGGTGACAACCAAATTAATGATACATTCCCATTTTGGCTATCAAAACTAGCTTACCTAGAAGTAATTGGCTTACGGTCCAATAATTTTCATGGTCCCATAGAATCTAGTCTAAGCAAGCTCAACTTCACCCGTTTACACATCCTGGACATTTCCAACAATGGCTTCAATGGCGAATTTCCTTCCAACTTGTTGAAGAGTTGCCACGCCATGAAGGTCATGGTTGGTGAAGATGCGTTGGCATATTTGGATGTTTATAAAATGGTTCCTAATGTTTCATTCAGCATAAGTACTGTTTATGCAATGAAATTGATGAGTAAGGGCACGGAAAGGGAATATGCGAAGATTCCAGATGTCTTCATGGCAGTTGACCTCTCCAATAACAAGTTTGAAGGGTTCATTCCTGAACTCATTGGAGATCTAAAATCACTTCGCATGCTCAACCTTTCAAACAACCTCCTCAATGGTAGCATCCCCCCTTCCTTGGCCAACCTGACAGTGCTCGAATCACTAGATCTTTCCCGGAACAATCTTGTGGGAGAGATTCCTCAACAACTAGCCCGCCTCACATTTCTTTCAGCATTCGATGTCTCTCACAATCGTCTATCAGGACCAATACCACGTGGAACGCAATTTGATACGTTCGGGAGCAGTTCATTTGTGATGAATAATGGTTTGTGTGGAAGTCCCTTGCCAAATAAATGCACAAATGGTGAGAACGCTCCACCACCACCATCATATTTCAAAGTGGATAATGAAGAAGAGTGTCTCTTCAACTTGGATTGGAGAATCGTGCTGGTTGGCACCGGAGTCGGGTTTTTGGTTGGAATTGTGATAGAGAACTTGATCATTGATGAGAAGAGTATGTGGTTCTTGTGCCACTCTAAGAAAATGGCAAAAGGATGGAAAAAGGTGAGGAAAGCCCTTGCAGACAAGAAAATATGCAGCTAGATATTTAATGCCCTATCTTTAAGTAGCTTGTCCAGAAAAGTTATACATGTATATGTGAAGATTCTAATCTATGTTTATTTGCTATTGTAATATGGAGATGTTGTTTTCTTGCTCATGAAAGTTATAGTTCTTCTAAAGATTCTCACCTGTGTCTGTCCATACATGCATCAGCAATGAATGAATGTTCTATTGTAATATAGAGACGTAATTGAGATGAGTAAATACTATTGAAAAGCCAATTAATATACATGGTGGACGATGTTGTAAAAAATTTCTTTGTCCATGGAAACCAAGGAGATTGGAGTAAAGGTTCTCTTGGTTCACAGGTAGAAAGGGTCTTGCTTTTGTTCATTTGAATGTATATTCAATCGAACTTTCGTAACAGAGCATTAGCAATCCGTATTATGTCAAGATATTCATGTCGGTTATTTATGTCATTTTGAGTGGGTAGACCAATGTTACAATGTGATTGATTACAAATTGTTTCTTCTTTAAAACCGACGAAAACATGTCAATTTCTGAGTATAGTCATATTAAATCCGTGCTTTTCTTGGAAACTTTGTATTTGTGTTCGAGTCACCAAGGAATTGCCACTTCCCATGCTCTTCCAAACATTAGCTTGCAATTTAAGTGAGTTACCAAGAGCTTTTGAAACTATTTTTTCTTTAAACTAATATGGTATCCTACATGAAAGATAATTTCATAGAGTTCGTCTTAAGTTAAATGTAAAACTCTTCACTTAAGGAGCATATAATTTAAAAAGTGATTTAGTTTCATGAGTATGAACGTAAACATGAGATCTAAAAAATCAATGATTTTAACAAAACTTTCTTGAATTGAACATACAAATCCAATTTATAGGATCCGAAAGAGCAGAGGCCGGGGAAGTCCCCATATCTATCCTCGTCCCACCCCTGCGAAGTGTGGGGCAAGGTTGGCTGTTAGAATGATGAGAAAAAGGATTATAGTTCTGCCGGTTCATTTAATAAGAAATGACAAAAAATACGGCAAAAGAGGAGAGATAAGTTTTTACTAAATTAACGACAATAGTGATAGATTGAAAGTGACTCAGAAGCCTGTGTTTAGAAGTAGGACCATTGTGTTTAATTTTTTAAAAATATAACTATTATTTAATACCGATTAGTCTAATTGTTTAAAAAACTTACACATTTGAAGTCTTCACTTTATTTTAAATCATTGGAAAGGTTCTTTTTTTCTATAGAATTTTGTGATGTTGGAATACGTTTTCACTTAATCATCCTTTACAGAATTATGGGAAAATTCATATGACTCTAATATGTCATAGTGATATAGGATAATCTATTGCACAAATGAATTGGAAATTCAAATGCGACATGTCAAGTTGGTGTTATAAAAGGTTTGATGATTTCATGAAAAAAAAATATTATGCCATTTCATGTTATTTATCAATATAGGGAAAAATGGTTGGAAAAGTTATAAATTTATTACATTTTTTTTTTAATTTGGTCATGAATTTTTTAACTCATGCCAATTGATTTCTAAACAATTTTCACATTTTGCTAATTAAATTCATCCGGTTAATTTTAGCTAGATATTGCTTATGTGGACGTCGGGCGTCCATATGGCATAGCTAGTGTGGACGCGGATAAATTTTTCCATGACCTATCAATTCATAAAGAGCATGTCATGGGCCTCTCCGTGCTTAATGAAGGGCATGTCATAGAACATAAATTAATGAAAATTGTAAAGTAATGGGCTACTCCATCCACGCAAAACTTTGGCTAGTAAATGTTGCTCCACGTTATACTAGGGGAAAAAGAAAGGAAAGGAAAAAATAATTGATTTGAAAACTTGCCTAGAATTCCAAGATGACAGGTGTGAATCCATTGTCTCTTCGACGGAAAATTCGACTTTTGGTGTATTAATTTATGTGCTTTTTTCGGGTTAAGGTCTTGAACTTTCGATTAATCTAATCAAGTACAGGCCCTGCCACCAATCCTAATAAATTTGAGCTGACGGGCCTGTCGAACCGTTTGAGAGTACGAAGTGGGAAAAGAAGACTTGCTCTTGGGGACAAGTTAGTGCCAAAATGTCTTTCCTCAACAAATATTAAGGTTAAGTGTAATAATTCAGTCCACACAAAAAATATATGAAGTACCAAAATGCGCATCTTTATTTTCCACCTTCAAAAGACACAAAGGTTCATGGAACCAATTGAAAGAACTAGTAGAAAGTTTTGTCTAGGAAGCTTTATCGCCTCCTTCTAAAGGGGGAAAAAGAGAGACAAGAAAGAAGAAAGGTTGACTAGAAAACCTGCTTGCAATTTCAAAATGAGCAGTGTACCCGTTAAAGGTGATTCTACTTTTCTTCCCTGAATATACGTAGTTTTTTAGTTGAGCGATTGAACTTTAACATATCTATTCAGATCCTTTAACTTTGATAATTTTTTTTGTCGAATTTAAACTTCGATACCAATTTGATAACTTTGAATTGAAGTGGTTGCTGGATTACATCACGGCAAGATGTGGAAAAGAATTGCCTTTGCAGACCAAGTCCACGCAAAATTGGGTCATTACAAGATGTTTAGTTGCGAGAATTTGTGCCAAAATGTCCCTCCTATATTTTCACCTTCTTCAAAAGATAGAAAGGAACTAATTGAAATAAGTGAAAATTCCAAAAGAATTCAAAGTGCCATCAATTTCTCAAATATGAGCCTAAAGTGAACCTTGTTTGGAGTTGGAAGGGCCCTTATTTTCTCAAATAATTGCCTGAAGTGACCATATTAATTTCAGAGAAAAACTTGACCTTATCGGCTATTATAGGGCATTTCTATCCTCTACATTTTCTTATTTTCTTCCTTTTTTTTTTTTTTCCTTTTTTTTGCCATAAAAAAACTAAAAAAAAAAAGATTAAAACTTAAAAAAAAAGAAAGAGAGAGAGAGAGAGAGAGAGAGAGAGAGAGAGAGAGAGAGAACACATATTTGAAAAAAGAAAAAAGGCAACCCTCCTACATGTGGTTGCCGCCTTATCGTTGATGGGTCGTCAACCATGGCTAGCGGGTTCACTAGCACCTTGGTAGGGGTGGCAAGCCTCTCCCAAACTAGGGGGATGGTCGATGACCCTCACTCAAATCTAGGAGAGGGTTCCGGCACTTTCTTGGCAAGCCCTCACCTCTGGTCAGTAAGGGTCACCAACCCTCAACAAGGCATTGGTGACCTTGCTGCCCATGGCAGATGCTCCATGGGCAATCAGGCGGCAACTAGAGGAGAGGGAGGGCTGGCAACTCTACTACCTGTATTTTTTTTCTCCCCAATTTTAGCCTCGGTCTTTTTTTTTTATAGCTTTAAACAAAAAAGAAAAAGGAAAAATAAAAGAAAATAAGAAAAAGTAAATGATGAAAATGCCATTGACCAACTAATGAAACTAGCTCCCCCGTGTTTGAAGTTATGGTACTAGAGAGTAGGGGTGTGCAACAAGAATAGCCCAAATTAGGAACTACTTGAATTGGACCGGACCGATCATCAATTTTGGGCAGTTCTAATGGGCGGCAGTCAAGTTCGTGATTCCAAGGTGTAAACCAGACCGATAGGACTAATTGCAATCAGAATTGTAATGGAGATAGCAACTTCACATGTGCCCAAGAGACCACCAAAACTTTTCTTGTTCCTCTATACTTAACGAAGAAGCTCACTTGTTACTTTCTTCTTCTATCTGATGCGGGACTAAGACTTCAAGAGCCACACTCTCATTCCTCTCTCTCTCTCTCTCTCTCTCTCTCTCTCTCTCTCCCCTCACTTGCAAGAGACAAGGTACTCCAAGCCTCTAAGAGTCTTACATTGAGCAAATACTCAAAGAGCATAAGAGAGATTGTCTATAGAACCCAAACCAAGCATGACCTTTAGCCATATCATTCACGGCCTTTTTGATTAAGATTGAGTGCGAAATACATGAAATGCGATTGATGCCCACACAAGTGGAATTTAAATTTTTTTGCACGTGGGAACAAGTGTGATTTGTTCTATTGGACTACCAAGAGTTGAACTAGATCAATCAGTCCGAAGCACAGTCACTCTTTAGTGAAAAAAAAAATTGTTAGAAGGCTGGTTCTATTGGACCAGACAGGACTGAAACCCGATCGGGTCTAGTTCTCAGTCCTAAGACCGAACGGTCCGTTCCCTAGTTCCCAATTTTGGGAACTGGTTCTCTCGATCTGGTTCTCGATTTCACCTTGGAACTAGACCAGACTGGTAATCGATCATCCTTACTAGAGAACCAATTGCTCCTGAGGTCGAGGCCAATGATGCAATTGATTGTGTTGATCCTGATATGCCTCTTAGGTAGCATCAAGACTAAGCTCTCTCCAACATGGCATGCTGGCTTAGCAAAGCGAGTATGAAATTGGAACACCGCGATGAAAACGACCCAAGCAGAAAGCATGTGCAGTATTGAGGTTGACATGATTATTTTTTTCTCTTTATGCTTTTTCATTAAAGCGCGTACATCAGAGAGCAAGAAGAGATAACAATGCCACTGCTTTTATACTAGGCAATTTTTGTGAATAGGAATTTTGGCGCTCCTTAGGGGCGCACGCATACATGGTACCAACCATGATATCATATACTAAAGGATCTTATTATTAGGAGATGGGTTTATCAAGAGAATTCCTACGTTACTCTTGGGCTAATCAGAAAATGCTCAGCATATTGCCTCTCATTGCCTTTCTTTTTAAAAAAAATAAATAAATAACGTCGATATGTATAAGCATATTGAGGCATCATCATCATTATTATTGCAAAAAGAGAAAGAAATGGTCACACATTCACAAGGTGGAAAATTGATGGTTCATGTGCAATCATGATTGCATGGTTGGTCCATTAAAATGGCATCTCATTTTCTTTTCCACAAATAGACAAAAATTGAGAGACCTACACAAAGACTTTTACCACTTTTAGATTGACAAACAAAAGTAATTTTACATTTTCTTTTTCAAAAAGCTAACAGTTTAACATATGATTGTCCTGATCAGGTATTATCCTTATTCAATACAATACATACTTGATCTTTGTCTTATTTTCGATCTTGTAACACCCCGGGTCTCCACTGTACACATATTGTCCGCTTTGGACACTAAGTCCTCACGGTTTTGTCCTTCTCGAGACAGCCCATACTACCCGAGAAAACGCGTATGTACAGTTAGAGGGCCCATTACCTTATAAGCTAGCCTAGGACTCCCTCCCTAGGCGATGTGGGACAAGAGAGGGACCCATTCCTTGCGCACCTCCGGAGACCAAAGCGCAGACGCACCGCCATCCCTCCTCGCCGTGCACCGTTGCTTGGGCTGTCACAGATCTAGTTGGTAAACTTGAAATTGCTACACAAAACCACCAAGGTGTTTGAAAAATTTTGCCAGAAGTTTTCTCTTCTCCTTATGATCTTGAATTCAAGTTTTATTGGGAGTACCCTAGGAGTAAAATCTCAATCGTACCAAATCAATATGAGGAAGTGCATCCTCAAGATTTTCTAGAAAAATATGTATAGTACTTCACTGCCACATTACCAAAAAAAAAAAAAAATGTTACATAGAAGTTGATTTTTTTTTTCTAGGGTTTGTTAGTTGAACTCAAAAGTCAAGTTACAATGCCGAAACTTAGATTTAGAAGCCAGGTACAAAAATATTATTATACCCTTCCTTTTGTTTTAACCTTAGATATACACGCACAAATAGGGTTCTAGCAAAACTTGTGCAAGATTACATTGACAAGATGTGCATGACTTGCAAGTTGAAGTGACCATCTCAGATTCTCAACTTAGTGGAAGACTTGGGAGACAACTTTCGAGTCAAGGTAAGGTTGACGTCTTACACTGAACGCGGACTCAATGATGAAATGCAATGTTGACTTCACTTACACGGCACACACTCTGATCAATAGGAACAGCAAGTGCCTCAAATTTTCCAAAGTATTTATGTGATTACTCCATTCATTGATTTTAATATCATTAATCATTGTGATACACCTTTTATTTTCCTAACCTCTAATTGTTTCTTATGAGGAAGGAATCGATTTGCAATCAAAGAAGTGGAATCACCTAATTTACATAAAGCATAAACAAATACCAAGTATCGGGCATGATCCAATGAGATTAACTCAACAGTTAAAGAATGAACATCTAGTATAAACAATGTCCATCTTTGGGTTATCCACCTTAGTGTTGAATCATTTTATTACTTAGTCCATACATGTGAGTTCCATGCATCTGCGAGTTAATTATCTATGATGTACATCATTGTCATGGAAAAGGGAGTACTAAGGCAATGCTAGTTCATTCATTCTGCTATATGAGAATGAGTGAGTTGGACCGAGACCAAATAGAAAGACTAACAACTTGTTCAAATCATTTTAGTTCTCTTCGAATGGGCTTTATAGCTTAATGGGTGCAAGTAATCTCACAAGCCTAGTTGGCCGGTGGCTTTAGCCCTACTTGGAATGGAGCAACATTTGCAATTTGTTAGTTATCCTATGTTCTAGATGTTTTTTAAGGGGTCGGAGTACACTTATATCTGACAATGTACCTTGATTTGTTTTGTTTAATGTTGTTATGGTTTTCCTCGAAAGAAGGGGAGAAGAAAAGCTTCATCTCCTGTGTATAAGCATTCATCATTCTTTCTTCTTCTTTTTTTTTCCTTTTTTAGATTATTATCACTTCAAATGTTAATTTTGACGTGAGAATATTTTATTCCCATTCTTCACTCCTATTGTATAACAACACTGGCATTTTAGCCCGTGCAATGCCATGATACTTGAAATAACATCTTTAAGAAGTCATGACTATTTATAAATTTTAAGCATGGAAGTTTGTAAAGTATTGTCCAATAGTAATGGCATTTGGCACTCTATGCTATCCCATGAGCAGCAATCTCCATGTGACCCCGATAAACCTTTGCATAAACACATTGAAAATATGTTCAGTAGGTTCTGAAACTTGGTTGAATTCCGTCAAGGCAGAGCTCTCATCTGAATGGCATGGTGGCTTAGCAAGTGAAGTATGAATTGAAATGAGAAGGATGAATGAGTAAGAAGTGCATAGGCATAGAGTAAAGACACTATGATCTCTATTTTTGTTACTGGAGTCGGTTAATATGGGAAAAGGTTGGGCCTGACTATGATTTATGTTTAGAGAAAGTTTTGAGAAAGCCATTTTTTGTCACCTTGGCATTAAAGATTATGCTACTAATGTAATTGTAGGATCTTATTGAATATTATACTTAGCATAGAAGAGAGAGACGTTGTGACGACCCAAACCTGGGGCAGTACGGAGGGATGGACTAAGATCACCTTGGCAGTACGCGTGTGATGACCTAGACTCGGGGTAGTATGGAAGGATGGACTGAGATCGCCTTGGCAATATGTGGTGAGGCCAAAAAGGCATGTCTCCTGTCCCATATCGCTTAGGGGGGAGTCCTGGGGCTAGTTTATAAGGCTTAGGTCCCTCTAATCTGTATAACACATTTTAAAGTCGTGAGGACTCAGTGTCCAAAGCAAACAACATTATACAGTGGGACTCGGATCGTTACAAATGGTAACAGAGCCGACTCCTGACCATGTGTGGGGCCATAGCGAGGGCGTTGTGCCTTAAGGGGGAGAATGTGATGATTTAGACTCGAGGCAGTACAGAGGGATGGACTGAAATCGCCTTAGCAATACGCGATGAGGCCAAAAAGGCATGTCTCCTGTCCCACATCACTTAGGGGAGAGTCCTAGGGCTAGTTTATAAGGCTTAGGTCCCTCTAATTTATATGACGCATTTTAAAATCGTGAGGACTCAGTGTTCAAAGCGGGCAATATTACATAGTGGGGCCCAAGTCGTTACAAATGGTATCAGAGCCAACTCCCGACTACGTGTGGGGCCACAGCGAGGGCGCTGTGCCTTAAGGGGGGAAGAATGTGACGACCTAGACCCAGGGTAGTATGGAGGGATGGATTGAGATCACCTTGGCAGTACGCAGGTGAGGTTAAGAGCATGTCTCTCTAGTCCCGCATCGCTTAGGGGGGAGTCCTAGGGCTAGTTTATAAAGCTTAGGTCCCTCTAATCTGTATAACACGTTTTAAAGCCGTGACGACTCAGTGTCCAAAGCGGACAATAATGTACAGTAGGACCCGGGTGGTTACACCTGAGGCTAGTTTATAAGGCTTAGGTCCCTCTAATCTGTGTGATGCCTTTTAAAGCCGTAAGGACTTAGTATCCAAAGAGGACAATATTACACAGTGGGGCCCGAGTCATTACAAATGGTATCAGAGCCGACTCTCGACCGCATGTGGAGCCATAGCGAGGGCGCTATGCCTTAAGAGGGGGAGAATGTGATGACTCAGACCCGGGGCAATACGGAGGGATGGACTGAGATCGCCTTGGCAATACACGGTGAGGCCAAAAAGGTATGTCTTTTGTCCCACATCGCTTAGGGGAGAGTCCTAGGGCTAGTTTACAGGGCTTATGTCCCTCTAATCTGTATGACGCGTTTTTAAAGCCGTGAGGACTCAGTGCCCAAAGCAGACAATATTACATAGTGGGGCTCGGGTCATTACAAATGGTATTAGAGCCAACTCTCGACCGCATGTGGGGCCATAGCGAGAGTGTTGTGCCTTAAGGGGGGGAAGAATGTGACGACCCAAACCCGAGGCAGTATGGAGGGATGGACTGAGATCGCCTTGGCAGTATGCGGGTGAGGTTAAGGGCATGTCTCTCTAGTCCCACATCTCTTAGGAAGGAGTCCTGGGGTTAGTTTATAAGGCTTAGGTCCCTCTAATCTGTATAACGCATTTTAAAGTTGTGAGGACTCAATGTCCAAAGTAGACAATATTATACAGTGGGACCCGGGTCGTTACACCTGGGGTTAGTTTATAAGGCTTAGGTCCCTCTAATCTCTGTGACGCATTTTAAAGCCGTGATGACTCAATATCCAAAGCGGACAATATTACACAGTGGGGCCCGGGTCGTTACAAATGGTTTTAGAGCCAACTGCCGACCGCGTGTGGGGCCACAGCGAGGGCACTGTGCCTTAAGGAGGGGAGAATGTGATGACCTAGAATCGGGGCAGTACAGAGAGATGGACTGAGATCATCTTGGCAGTACACGGTGAGGCCAAAAAGGCATGTCTCCTGTCCCACATCGCTTAGGAGGGAGTCCTGGAGCTAGTTTATAAGGCTTAAGTCCCTCTAATTTGTATAACGCGTTTTAAAGCCGTGAGAACTCAGTGTCCAAAGCAGACAATATTATACAGTGGGACCTGGGTCGTTATAGACGTTCTTTGGGCAATATAGAATGGGAGGGGCTAAAAGTTTCGTTTTTATGGGGAATAACGTGATGTAGGTAGTGAAGGCGAAGTTAAAGCAAGAGGCAATTCAAAAGGCAACTGTTTATCTATTAATCATATTGAATTTGTAATGCAATGTGTATTGAGTAAATCTCTTATTGTCCTAGCTAAATTTATTATGTAACTAGACGAGAGGAAAAGAACAACTAAGTTTAGAGTCCTTTAATTGCAAAATGTGTGGGGAGTAAAGCTGCAATTTGATTACTAATTATAGAGTGGGCTACCAATAGAGTTAGTATTTTACATACGTAAATAGTTGACATTTCTAGTTATGGTGGAATTCTATTATTTTTTTAAGTTTTGGCAACGTGGATATACAACTAATATTCACTAAAACTCAATTCATTTTGTGATTGTTGATTTTATGGTATCTCTAGCTTTGTGAGGCTGCATTGTTCATGTCACGTGAATATGTTAATTTTTCTTTCCATACAATCAACACGTCACTCTTTTAGCATACCTTATGCCAATTAGAATTTGATTTGTTGATAAATTACCTCAAAATAAGAGAAATTATTTCACCTTTGAAATTATGTGAGTGCTTGCTTTAGAGATTTGTCTGGTCAAAGAAAAATTTATGTTCTATTTTTGCTGTGATTTTTGTACTCTGTCTAATGTCTCTCAACAATGGCAAATGAAAGTTACGAAGGATAACAATTTTTTACCCTCTACAAACTTAATATTTGTCATAAAATCTGTGTCCACCTCTTCCGTTTTACTCCACTTTTCCTCGTCGGCCCATTATAGAGCAGTAAGTACCTTCTCATTAGATCATCTACAACCGTCGTTTCACACATCACATCAGTCTTGGTCTCATCCCAAATTGACATCACTATAGCTTTGTCTTGAATCCACTCTTTACTAATCTCGTCTTTTATGAAATTCCTGCTCGGAGTTGGACATTTTCTTCACTAACGGCATGTGCGTATTTTGGTACTTTACCTACCTGGTTAGCATTACATGCATAGGTGAGACATTCACCATCAACTGGAAAATGAGGATTTCAAGGTTTGACATTACTCAACTTGGTTACTTGTAGATATCAGGTGTTCTTGTCAATATTCTGAAGAATGTTTAGCTATATGAAGTTTATATTACGAACATAATCTCTCACCAACTCAAATAAAAACCCTTCAAACAGAAGCGTTACTCAATGCAAAGCTTTGGCTTTGCTCTTTGTTGGGCTTCCAATCTATCAACGATAAATATATTCTGACCATCGATTTTGCCTCTTTAAAGCAAAAGAGATCAAAATTGACATTATGTATTTTCCTCTCCCAATCCCCTACCTCCCTCCCTCCCTCTCTCTACCTTTCTTCATCTCTTCCACTTCTGGAAGGGAGGGATTTGACCTAGATCTCTCCCTCCCTTCCTAGTTGTTTTTTTTTTTTTTCCTTTCCTTGCTCTCAAAAAATTAGTTTTAGATTTGAGAGTTTTCCTCTCAATATTATATCTGGGAGCTTTTTCTACGATCTAATTCTAGATTTTGGAGTTTTAATGAATAAGTACTCTGCCTCCACTTTCAATGGTGTTCACAACAATTTTCGTGTCAAATTTATGCTTATTTAAGTTATGGTGCTTCACATTGGCTACAAAACTTGCTCTCACAAGTGTCAGATCTTATCTTCTTCAACATGTTTTGTTTTTATACAGTGATGGTGTTAGGGATGACGAATTTAGGTGTACATCATCGAATCTAGGTGCATGCCGTCGAAAGGCAAAGTCGTAACTATAAATGAAGATCTTAGCATGTGCTCATTACTAATGACATTGTGTGTTTTGTGATTGACCACCAATCCTTTCGCTTGGATGCGGTATTAGATCATGAGCTTGTGATTGCTCTAATGATATGCATTGATTTCTGATTTTTTGTTTGTTTTGGAATTTTATGGGCTTGTCTTGTTATTATGACTTTTGAGATCTTCTATTATGTATCATTTTGATAATGAATGGAATTTTTTTATTTTTTTATTTTAAAAAGCACAAGGGATCCATGGTTTGAATCTTGACCTTAAGATAAAGTGAGAAAAAAGTAACTCATATGAATATCACTGGCTCTTATCCTGTTACTTCTTTTGAAAAATACAAATCCATCTAGAAAAAATGTGGACTTAACAACAGAGTCCTCGATCCTGATAAACTCGTCCATAATCAAAGCCGACAGGTATGAGCCCTAATGTCAAATCTTGCTGCGCCCTGTTAGTAAATGTCGTTAATGATCAATGTACTGACTTCGTTCCTAAGAGAATCGGGGGCGGGTCTCTCTCAAGTTTGATTTTCTTTATTTTGTGCAAAGATCTGAAACAAATATAATATGACCGAAAATCGATGGTCAAGCCCGGCAGCAGAATTCCGATTTCCACTCTATTTGCCCAATTTTTCTTTCAACATATGCCCAAATATATTTTATTGTTGCCTATATATGACTTTATAAAGTTTTTCCAACATATGTCCAAATTCCATCTATATGTCACCATGCTAGATTTGTTTAACAATAGTCTAAACGGCACGCTTCTTCATGTTTGGCAAATAACAAGTCTTTGTCAGATTTGAATCTTGGGAAAAATAAGCTTGAGGGCATGATTTTTTTCATAGTTATACAGATGGTTCTACATTGAGAATGGTAGACCATAGGAAGAATCGATTGCGAAGGGTCTGTTCCTAGATCTTTGGTCAATTGTAGAATGCTAGGGTAGTGAATCTTGGTAACCATCAAAATGGTGATCACTTACCCTTTTGGCTATCAGATTTGACTAAGCCAAAATTTACTGGCTTGCATTCCAGTAAGCTCCATGGTCTGATAGGAACTAATTATCAGGGCCACTTTAACTTCACAAATTTGCAAATCGCGGACCTTTCCAACAATGGTCTCAATGGCAAGCTACCATCCAAGTTGTTACAGATGAATTTATTGTTGATCAATATGAGTTCATGGATATTCTGTAAAAACTTTTTTCCGTGGGTTGGGAGGGGGTGACACGTGGAATGAAACTTATGAATAATGGGACGGGAAGGGAATACTCGAAAATTCAATATGCCCTCATGGAAATTGATTTATCCAACAAGAAGTTCGAGAAATGGATACGCGCACAACTTTGGGATTTGAAGCCACTTCATTCACATGCTTAGCCTTTCAAACAAAAAATTTCACCGGTCCGATCCCACCTTCCTTAGCAAAGCTGATGACTATGCTGGAATCTCTACAACTTTCTTAAAACATGCTCTCCAAAGAGATCCCTCAACAACTAGCCTAGCTTCCGTTTCTTTCTGTTTGGGTAAGTAACTTAGCTTGCATTCCTCAAAACAAAGCAAAGTGGAAGAGCACATCCACTGCAAGCCGTGGTACAAAATCAAAGAAAGAATGGTAGCAAGCCTAGAAGAAAACATACCACTGAGGCTTAACAAAGGGGGAAAAAAAAAGACATCAGAGAACAAACATAAAGCAATAATAAACTACAAAGTTCAAGAATCATTTGTTATAATAAGTCCCGAATTTGAGCCCGTAATTATAGGAAAGTCCAAAAGTTGGATTTCGTGGACGTCTAGTTTTGCGCTTCGGAAATCAAGATTTCCTGCTCGGTGATGTCAAATTGGAGTGGCCCAAGAAAGAGAAATACCACTTGCCTATTTTGACTCGGCGTAGACTTTTTTGACCGACTAGCATGGAACTTCCTCAACCAGTGGATATATATATATATATATTGTAGAATTTTTTTGGTAAAAATATATATATTGTAGAATTAATACAATGAAAAATCTCGAATTGAGACACTTGTAATAAATTTATTCTAAACTAATTTTTTTCATCATAAAAAACCCTAAATCTAGTATATTTGGAACAAATTTATTCTCCATTAGTTCCCATTAAATTTGATTAATACCACGAAAATCACAAACCGGTAAAACCTCAAACTAATATACTCGTCAACTGTCATATGTTATTAAATTCAGCAATTTGACAGTAAAATTTAATGGAAATTAACAGAGGGTACATTTATCACAGGCATACTCATTTGAGGTTTTTGGTAGTCAAAAAATTAATTTAAGGTAAATTTGTTTTAGATGTACCAGTTTAGAGTTTTTCATAGTATTATATATAATGCTTTTGCATTAAGCTGTGGTTTTGTTGATAAAGAGAAAGGGCACAAACACAAGCCACCGTTGATGTGTGCGTAGAGGGCGCTTAAATTATTACTCTAGATATTGAGAACCGGGAGAAAAACACTTAACAAGCTTAAATTATTAGATATTTGATTTTCTATTAGGGTGAATGGTACTTTTAAAGCGAATTTGGCAATAGCATTTATCATGTTTGCAAGTTTTGATGAATTATTGAAAAAACATGGTAAAGAATGTTCACCACATCATGGAAGATCCTATGATATCCATATGTAAATAAACTTAGCCATATGCGGATAGACTTATTTTCAAGAAAAAAAAAACTTTTATGAGCAATTTATATTCTTTATGGTTTAAGTTTTATTCATACTTATAAAAATGGTGAGTTTTAGGATACTAACACGAATAGCCCATAAAGTTCAATCCAACGTGCAATATCATCTTTTAACTCTTTTAATTCTTTCAATGTGGTTCTTGAATTATTAGAAGATGTTATGTAGATTTTTTATTTGATCAAAAAACAAATCAGACTTTATTTGATGACATGAAATATGATAAGTAGCATGGGACTTTTAATATGATGAGTGGGCACGCTACAAGAACATGTGATTATGAGTTTCATTTTTCATTCCATTTACTTTTATTTTTATTTTTTTTTGGTGAAAGTAAGCGATACTTTTATTCTTTATTTGGGAAAGGAAAAAATTTCAGGGAATCAAAATGAACCTCTTCCTCGATATAAATGTTCCATCTTCTTCCTCATAATCAAACTTTTGATGCAATGTGCTTGGAGCCTCTCAAACAGAAATGGTTTGATGGGTTGAGGTTGATGCCAGTGACGTTGTAGCTCCTGGGGTCATGGAGAGTGCACCACCTAAATATGTGCTTGTAGGTGAAGACGTCAAATTTGACCAAATTGAATATGAGGTTGCACCACCCGGAGAATTCTACCTTGTTAAGGCACTTTGGATCGAAGAGTTCTCCAAAGAGAAAAAGAGATCGATGGTTATGAGTTCGCTCGTACCACCGTGTTCATTTTGTTGTAAAGGAGCTGGTATTGTGGGTGTGGAGATCACATTGTGGTCTCGAAAAGGCCAAATTAGAATGGAAAAACAATTAGCAAGTTATTTAAGGAGCGATGTGAATTATCATTTTGGTTTTCTACTTTGATGAAAGCGATGCTCCACTGCTAGAACTGCTGAATTGTGGAATGATCAGGATCGTCAATTTATCTAGTGCGATGGGTATGAAATTACTTGTGTTTTGGAATGAGAAATTATGTTTTAGAATGAAAATTCTTTCACTTTTTCTTCTTATCTTTTTACAGCTTTTCGAGGGACCAGCGACCCTATAACCAAAGAGTTGATGAGAGCATCGTAAAGGCTGAGGAATGAAGAAAAGTAATTGGCGTCTTTTAGAGTGCATTAGGTTTGAGTTGTTTTGAAATAAATATCTTATGTGGATCACATTTCCCTATATAATGAGAATACTTGATATGTATAAATTCAAGTACAACTTTTTTTTCTTGTCCACCATTCAAACTTAGCATGTTAAAGGCCACATCAATGGATTCTGCTTCATCAATTAACTAAAGGATGATATTGAACACCTTCTTATAGTCTAGTGACTATATTGAATATTTAGTGATAGTACAAGTACTACATTAAACAAATTGAAAGTCCAATGATAACATAATACATTATTCGTGTCATTTTCTCATGAATTTTATCATGGCAATAGTTTTGTGAAGTTTTTGTTGTTTTTCAATGACTAAGCTTGTGAAAAGTAGCATGAAAAAGCAGTATACTTGGTAAAAGTAAGGCCAATGTCCGTTAAGAAAAGAGCCAAAAAGGTTGCAGCTTATATAAAAGAAAAGTTAGCAAAGAGCCAAAAAGGCTGATTACTAGGAATCGCCTACCTACTTAGGTTTCTCTCCTATCTTATGGAAAAATTGACTATGACTTATGTGCCTTTTGCAATGTCACTCCGGACTCTATAGACCATCTTTTCTTTGATTGTCACGTCCCTGGACTCTTGCATTTTTCTAGGCCGGTAAATGTAATCTTCCTTGGCGTAATAAGTCTTGGGCGGAGAACCTCCTCGGGGCCTTGAAATTCCTGTCTGGTAAGGATTTTTTCCACTCCATTGCCCGGTTCTCTTTTGGGGCCATGTGCCATTTAATTTGGAAGAAAAGAAATAGTATCATTTTCCAGGGAGAAGCGTTAGAGGTTTCGGCTTTGAAGAATCATCTTATCAAAGTCGTCAAGGACAAAGTGTTGACCTTCAATAAGGTGCCGAATAACTCAAGAAACAGGAGGCTCCAACAAGGGTGGGGTTTTGACCCTTCCGTTTTCGTCGGAGGCCCTGGTCAGCTTACTTAGTGTTGGTGTTTTGGTTGTCCTAGTCCTTTGTTTGGGTGTTTTGCTTCTCTGGCTTCCTTCAGGGTTAGTCTGCTAGTTGCTGCGCCAGCCACTGCTCGTGCTTCGCCTTGCTGCGTGTTGCTGCTCCTTGCTGCCGACTCTTTTTTGTTGCCTTGGTGGCATTATGTGTTCCTGCTTTTTGTTGTTTGTTTTCGCTAATTGTTTGTTTTTTCCTGCCTTTTCTGGCTCTTTTACTTCGACTCCCTTCCACTAATTCTGCCTGTTCGCATTATGAATTAAAGTTTTTGGCGCCAGAATTTTTGTATAGTTGGCTAATCCTCAATATATTCTTACCTTTACCAAAAAAAAAAAAAAAAGTCCAAATGCTTGCATAATAAAAAAATAGGATAAGTGCAATAGAAGTCTTAAAACTTGTAACGAAAATGCAATTGAGTCCTAAAATTTGTAAAAAGTACAATCGAGTCCTAAAACTTGTCAAATTGGTTTAATCAAGTCCTAAAGTTAACAACGTCAACCTTTTTAACGGAAAATACTAACGTGACGTGGACATGACATTTAAAATGATTTTTATTTTCCATGTGGCTTTTTTAAAATTATTTTTATTTAAATTATATTTAAAAATAGAAAAGAAAAGCTAATTAAAAAAAAAAAACAATTCAAAAAAAAAGAAAAATAAAATGGTAGGCATTTCCTTCGTCACCGCCCATCACCGGAGGGGTCGGCAACCGTTGCTAGCCCTAGGCAGGGGTGCCCGGCCAAGGCGAGGCCTCGCCGAGCCCTAGGCGAGGGTCGGGCGACCCTCGCCCCCACCAAGGCCGACGACAGTCCACCGACCCCTCCGGTGATGGGTGATAGTGGCGAGAGTGATGGCAATTTTTTTTTTTTTTTTGAACTGTTTTGTTTTTTAAATAAATTTTACATTTTATTTTCTAGTTTTTAAATCTAATTTGAATAAAAATATTTTAAAAAGCCACATGGAAAATAAGAATTCAATGCCACGTCAGCATTTTTTGTTAAAAAGTTAGACGGTGTTAACTTTACAATTCGATTAAACCAATTTGATGAGTTTTAGAATTTAATTGCACTTTTTATAAGTTTTAAGACTCAATTGCATTTTCGTTACAAGTTTTAGGACTTCTATTACACTTATTCTTAAAAAAATCATCGCAAGTGCAAAAGAAATTAGAGAAATGAGCAAAGCTCCGATGCGAAGATGATTAGCCAAGGGACTTTCGAGACGTGCTGTATTTCAAAAGCAAAATAATTTCGAAAGATTGAGTGATATGGTCACGATGCCATGATGATCGCAAGCTTTTAAAAACCCTCTTGAAAATTTTAGGCCTTTCGAGTCTCTCATGATCCAACATTATAACCATTTTTAGAAGTCTCTTTTAATTGGGATGGTTTGAGTGAAAATGGGAATGCCACAAAGAAGTTACTGCTTCAAGGAGTGGAAGCAATTATATCTTGTCTTATCTTCCAGGTTCCCAACTTGTAAACCCAATGAAGATAGCAACGAATATTCTTTTATTGGCCCCGAAGCAATAATCCATTGTTGCCGCAACCTAAAGTTCGGGTGCATCACCTAGGTTTTGGGCTAATGGACTACTAAGTTTCGAAGTTAGCTCGAGCTCTCCCAAGCCCATACCAATTCGCGACTTAGGTTCAAATTTTTAACATGCAAATGGATTTTATTTAGAAGTTGCCACTACTCAGTTTATGATAGGTCGATTAGATACTTAAGTAAAATAATGGGAGAATTATTTTACTCCTACAAACTAGAGACTTTAAGTACGTGGATTTGGTTACACTAGATTTCTCTACTGCCCTTTCGGTACCATTTCTTTTTATTTTTAAAAATGTTTGGCAAGCAGCTTGAATTAATTTTAATTCACTTCCCTAACATGTGAGACGACCATACGGGTGCGCAAACCACCAATTTAACACCCAGATGAAGTAGTGAATAAATTGCAGGACTTACCTCATAGCAACGAAAGCATCTGCAATGTTAGATCAGAATTCACATCGACAGTCTTAGATATAATTTCTAATTAACACACAATTTCGTTTTTTGCTTTCACTTATTTAATAGGAATCATGCTTTATGCAATGCATACTACTAATCTAACATGAAATGATATGACATGGCAATATAACCTAACTATATGACATAAATAAAATGCAGTCTATACTAAAGAATGCAATTGATTTATTCTAAAGGCAATTTTTTTTTTTTGTATTTTCCCTGAAATTCAAAATTATAAAAATGCGAAAATTATCTACCTAGATTAAGACATCGTATAATTCGTATTAAGAATTAGGTTAAGCCAAATCCTAATTTAAACTAGAACATTATCTTAACCAAGTAATCCTAAAATGCAATCTATCTAAGAGAAATTATCTAAACCTATAATTAATTAAAAAAAGTGCAATCTTATCCTAATATGCAATGACGTGCAAAGAATGCCTGAGTTCTAATATCTTCTTTTTCTTTTTATGAAATTAGAAATTAATAATTGACATATAATTAAACATGCAATTCAAAAAAAAAAAATAACATCCTAAATGAATGCATTCTTTTTGGATTTTTATTTTTTTCAAAAATTCAAAATAAATAAATTCCCTATGCAAAATAACCCTAAAATGATGAACCTAATCTACTCGATTTTTGGATTTTCTTTTACGAAAACAAAATTTATTCAAACCACACAACGGCAAATCGAGCATGATAAGATTGATATCCAAAAATTGATGAACCATATCTCGCGCACGAGATCGAATTAATCAATTTTAAATAAATCGCGAATCGAATCTCAAGCGTAAGATCGATTGGCAATTTTTCAAGCGATTGCGAGTCGGATTTCAAGTGCGAAAATCGGCTATGAATGCCAAATTTCATAGGCAATTTCATGTCGAGAAATCTCAATCTTACATTAAGGAATAATTATACTAAAAAAGAACAAATAAAATAAAATAGAAAATAGAAAAAACTACCTAACGTGGTTTACTTTTTTTTTTTTTTTTTCCTATTTTGCTTTTGCTTTTGTTTCCAAATGAGGTAGGCAGTTGTGGTGGGTCGCCGGGGGTTAGGTCGCCAATGTTTGGAGCTCCGACAGGGGGAAGACGCCGGCGAGGAACTCCGGCGAGAGCGCAGTGAGGGGGTGACCAGCAGCCAAAAGGGGTGATTCGGACTTGCAAGGGACGGCGTTCTTGCTCCAAGCGGCGACGGTGAGTAGCGCAGAGGGCGGCAAGGGTGATTGCTGCGGGTGTCGGTGAGGAAGCGTCGAGTCGGAAGGGCACGGGGCAGCAACAGGCAACGCGAAGGAGCAGCCGGATTCACGGGTGCTGCACCAGCGTCGGAGGGGCAGCAATGGCGTCGCTCGGGCAACAAGAATAGCTAGTAGAGCAAAGGGCTGTAGCGTGCGAGGCGGATAGAGACATGGAGGTTCTGGCAGCACGCACCAATGATAAACGGAGGTGTGGCAGCGCTCAAGCAAGCGGGATCGGTGAGCTGCAATAGGGGTCACTCGTGTTGCAGCGGCGTCGAGCATGGTGAGAACAGGGAGGTCGGCGAGTGGAGCTAGACGTAGGCGCTGCAGGTGTTCGAGCTCGTGGGTCACTGACAAAGTGGTGGAGCTGTGGTGTGAGCTTGCAGGTGAACAACGGGCAAAGCAATGATGAGCCAGCTCGAGATCAGCCGCGGTGAAGCAAAAGCTCGGGCTTCGACGGCTGGGCGATGGGTGGCACTTGGGCTTGGCTACAAGAGCGGTGGGTCACGGTAAGTTGCTATGCAGTTGGTGCTCGTGTGAAGTTGCAGAGGACGACGGAGAGCGCGGTGGGCTACTGAGGGTCTACGCTCAGGAGGAGATGGTGTAGAGACTCCGGCAAAGGATGCGGGTGGCGAAACAGCGATGACGCAAGGGTGCGATTGTGTGGCGTTGTGGCTGGATCTCACGCGGAAGGTGCGGTCGGGGGTCCTTGCAAAGAAGACGATGCACAGCACTCATGTTTTTTTTTTTTTTTCTCTCTTCTTCACCAGTCCCCTCACATGTCTCTCTGATGTCCCTTTTCCCTTTGCACTCTTTTCCTTTTGACTTTTCTTCTCAAGAGATTTTCTTTTTTTCTTCTTTTTACTATTTTTTGAATTTTTTTTTGACCTTGCAATTGAGAGAAAAGCCTCCTTGTGTGGCCGTATATTCAACGTGTGGCCCCTCGAAAACCCTACGTGAACAACTCTTTTACAGGCCAAGGATTATGATTTTATTTTCTTCTTCCATGAAGATTTCTTTTCCGCACGCAATATTGCTTTTTATTTTCCACATCTTTTTTAGATTTCCTTTGTAATAATGAATATTCTCCACCGATTTTTCAAAATTGTAATAGGATTTTTCTCAGATTTGAAATTTCGCAAAGATGAGTTCATAATATCTTCTCGAGGATACAAATCAAACTCGGGCCAATTTGCTCTCTTTGTGGGCTTAGTCCGATTTGTAAATTTAAAGCCAAAATTTAGGTGTCAACGCTTGTGTAAACCCATGACCAAGCCTATATTGCGGTCCTTTCAAAAGACCTTTTTTTATCGATTAGGTTGTGCTTATCACGAATGTTTCCGAAAGCCTTCGACGTAGGTTATGTGAGATACTCTCAGCAACCAGTTACTTCCCACACGAATGGATGGGGTCAAACAACAATTTTCTCAAAAGTACGTGAGAAACTCTTTCTGATTAAGGAGCTCTAGCTTAGCATGCTTAATAAACTTTTTTCACAAATAAAAATCATTTTGATAAGAACTTGTCTCCTAGAGAAGTTGATGATTAATGATGCATCCCTGAGCCATACGACAATTCTGTGTCACATGATGCTAATTGACATCAAATGTTTCTCAAAACAATCAGACTTAGCTTGATTAGCTTGCTTAATTAATGCTGCAATACTGCCAATACATTTCTTGATAACGTCCCTAATGACATTTGCTCAAGCTGAGTTTGATAGGTTTCCCCAGTGTAGCAATGCAGTTCCCAAGGGGTAGACGGCTGCTTCCCTAAAAACTATAGGGTTCATGGTTAGCCTTAAACCATGTCATCTCCAAAGGTTCGTGGTCAAACCTTAAACCATGTCATCTACAAAGGTTCATAGGTTTTCCTTAAACCATGTATTTCCAATCCAGTCGAGACTCGTTATTACACGGTGAGACCTCACTCCTTTCTTCTTCTAATGACATGGTGTGCTTCTATAGCCCGGGATTTTTCCTTCTTCTTATGACACGGTGCGCTTCTGTAGCCCGAGATCTCTCTTTCTTCCTATGACACGACGTGCTCCTATAACACCTGGTCTTTCCTTCTTCTTATGACATGGCGTGCTTCGGCAGCTCGAGGTTTCTCTGTCTTCCTATGACACAGCGTGCTTCTATAACCCGGAGTCTCTCTTTCTTCCTATGACACGACGTGCTTCTGTAGTCTGAAGTCTCTCTTTCCTATGGCACGACATGCTTCTATAGCCCGGGGTCTTTCTTTCTTACTCTTATCGACACAACATGTTTCCATAATTCAGAGTTCCATTGGTTGACCTGGCATGTGCCTATGCACCCAAAGTCTTCCTCCCGTTGAAATAATTTAGGTATCTTCTATATTTGAATACAACCTCTCTAAGACTACATTCAAAGAGGGGCAGCTGTTGGCACCTATTTCTTCCTATTTAGAGAAAAAAAAAAGCGAGAGAGGTCGGGTGGCGCCGGATCCAACCTTGGCCCAGCCCGCCTCTCCTTCCCTTCCTCACTTAGGCATGAGCTCAGACCCTTTTTCTTTTCCTTCTTTTCTTTCTTGCGTGGCCTAGCCCTTCCTCGCTTTTTAGCTCGACCTCACCCCCAACCTATCTTCTTCCTCCCGACCATCCTTTGCGCACATGACCTGCAGAAAGAAGAAAAGGACAGCAACAATGGGTGAGCAGAAGTAAGGACAGAAGGATGGGAACAGAGGAATGTCAGGGTCGACGAGGCAAGGACGGCAAAGACGGTTGCCAGCTAGGGCGTCCTTGTCGAGAGCAGAGAGAGAGAGGGAGAAGGGGGAGAAGGGATAGAGGAAAAATAGAGCAGAAACGAGAGGAAAGAGGGGAGAAACAGGAGGAAAAGGAGGAACAGAGGGCTTGAGAAGGAAGCCGAGGAGAAGGAGAGCCCCCCAGGACACCTTGCCGCCGCCAGTGAACTGCCTGACCAATGCCAACTACTACCATCTCCCCAGAACTTAGTTTGGTATTTTGTCGAACACCTAGTATGCGCTCTTTGGAATCAAGCCGACCGGAGCTCACCTTAACTAGTTTGGGTGAGCTCCGACCCCACCCATCCCTTGTTGTATTCCAGGATGTCTCAGTATACCTCATTAGTTCTCTGGACTCGTGCTCGAGTCTCGACCGAGCCACAAATCTCTAGATTCATTAGTGCACTCCACTCACTTGCTGAAATGCCCAATTGAAAATCATTTTTGATTCCTCTGCTTAGAGCTTTGGCAGGGTCGATAGGCCATTGGAATGGCATTGCCATCTAGCCGAAGGTCGAGCATTGTGCTCCACCCAACTGAGACAGCGCCATCGTGCCTTGGCCGAGGAGCCCTCCCGAGCTGCACGCCATCGCAACTTCCTTGGTCGTGACTGAGCAATCACGAACCAGGGGTCATAAGCCGAGCTGGGCTAGATCATAGATTTGGCTTGCTCGGACTCTTTCGCTTTGCAAGCCAATAGCCCAAAGTTGGTCTAGGCTATGGGCTTGCAAGGAGCTTTTTTTATTTTATTTATTTATTTTTTTTTTTTTTTGGGATTAGGCCCATCGGTTGGGGCCCAATCCCAACCAAGTAAAGGCCTAACCAGCTTTGGTCGAGCTTCGACCTTTTAGGCGGGTTGACCGGCTAGGTCGGACTTGGGCAAGTTTGACCGACCCACCCCAACCGGGTCGACCCGAGCTCGGATCGAGACTAGTCCCAACCCGACTTAGCCCAAAATATATATATATTTTTAAATTAAAAATTTCAAATTTTCAAAAATTAAAAAATGCGAGAATTTGGTTGGGAATTGCCATGTCTTGCATTCTTAGTGTAATTAGGCCTTTTTTTGCTCCCACATTGATTATGTCGCATGTTTAATTTACATATTAAATTACATTTGCGAATGTTTAGTTGCATGTGCTAAATTTTACTGCAATTAGGATCTTGGTTGCTAATTATTATTTTAATGATTACGTACTCGCATGATCACCTCGTGCGTTAGTGAATTGATCTAAAATTAATCCAAACCGCTTCACAAAATTTCTTTCTAAAATGAACAAGATTAGGTACCGAAATGGCACTAATTAGTTAATTAGTGTAATCAATTCTCTAATCATAGATTCTTTAGTTGCGTAGGAAGTGAGGTGTACTCCCATGCCTCACTTGGTTTTTAGTCGACGTCAATAGGCTAGTGGCGACTCCTTCTTTAGAAAATTTTCATACCTTCAATTTGAACACCTAATGTCGCACGAGGTATGGACTTGAGAGAGTTTGTGCCTAAACATGGGTCATAGGCCCGATCTTCAGGCAATACTTTTCGTAACTTTTGGCACTTAAGTGTTCCCTCGTGCACTTCTACTATACTTCTACTGACCTAAAACATTACAAAATCAATCTTAGTCTCAAGTATTGTTGCGACCTACCCCTTGGGAGAGGGAATAGGTTTTGAAAATTGAGACATCCGAGTGCCAAGTCCGACAAAGGCTCCCAAAAATCTTACATTGCTTTTTTCTAATAATATAACTCATAATTGAGTTAGTAAAGAAGAGCCAAAATAACGTTTTATTATTTGAATTTTAATATAAATGTTAATTAAATTAAATTTAAAACTTTTTAGAAAAAACAAAGTTGCAAAAGGCGTTGGACAAGGACTGTGCAAGCCCTGCCGCCGTCTCCCACTCTTGTCAGGCTGGCAACCCCGGCCGACCCCTCCCCCCATCGTCGCCAGCCCTTCCCACCAATAGTGGGGAGGCGATGGTGAGGGCTTGCACAGCGCTTGCCCAACGCCTTCTGCAACTTCTTCTTCTTCCGTGTTTTAAAATAGTGTAGTAAATTTAATTTAATTAATATTTATATTAAAATTCAAATTCGAGACGTCGTTTTTTGCTTATCTAGCCACGTCGGCATGCAAAACAACATCGTTTCGACTTATATAGCCATGTCAACGTGCAAAATAACGTCATTTGTACTTGTCTTGCTGGAAAAAACGTCACGTCAACATTTTAGCCAAATTTTCTCACCATTGGCACTTAATTGGTATATTTTAACCTGATTTTAGTACTTAAGTATAATTTTCCTAACTTTTTGTACTTAAATGTTCTGTTATATCAAATTTTGGCACTCCAAGTGTCCGCATCTTCCTAACACATCTTTATCTACAAGATCTAGATCAATGGGGTAAATGTTCTTCTATACTAATTCATTGTTCTTATTTTGTTATTATCTTTACTTCATTCGTTTTATGCATAATTGATATCATTGGTCCTAATTTTAGATCACCAAATAGTCCATCTAAAGTAATTTGATTTTGGCGAAAGGACTGAAAAGCTAACAATGAATTGTTATTAATTGCAAAGCCAACGTCTCAAGTGTTTTTTCATCTTTTAAATTTACTAGATCTATATAATGACATTAATGATTTCTTTTCAGTAGGTGATAATATTTTGTACTTATAATTATTTATATTTTAGTATCTAATTTATTTTTTTATCATATTCATGAAATTTGATTGTGTAGGCCATCTTAAGATTTTATCTTTCAATTTAAGCTAATAATTTAAAAAAATAAAAAATAAATAAAACTTAGGTGAGATGAAACCGATTGAAAAAGTCAACGGCTTTCGTCACAAAATCAGCGGTCATTAGTTGACTGTCACTCCATCACTAGATGGAGGACGGTCAGCAAAGCCACACTCAAAAAAAAAAAAAAAAAGGGGTGGCTAAGTAATTTCTTGGGCATGATCAATACATAATCATTTCCTTATAAAAAAACTACCATCAACATATTGGTGAAAGATTTTCACTTTTTGAGTGAAACAGCATGTATGGAACATCAAGATCAAAAGGACCAAAGGCTGAATGATGTACACTAATAAGGATGACATGATATGGTATTTCTTTCTTAATATAATTTTTGCGCTTGTTATTTTAGCACTTATGTCATAGAAGAGACAGAGGAGACCGTAATGCCGTAGCCTTCATGGTAAGCAATTTTATGGGTTGGAATTCTAGGCCGCTCCTTAGCCACTCCATAGTTTGATGTGGAAGATCCTTGGGGTGACTGAAGGCAAAATGTCAAAGTCTTTCGGGCTCAATTTTTTACTTTGGATGGCTTATCACCTTCAATTTCACTGTCAATGGCCTACCTCCAATCGGACCAAAGAGGTAAATTAGATCTGTATGAGAAGTCGGACTCAAAATATCACTTAATACAAGCAAGTGAAAAATGTAGATATTTTTTATGTAAATAATGAGCACATTCAATTAGTCTAGCCGCTTATTTCCTTAGTGGGCTATTGTTTTTACAGCTTCTTATAAATGAATTGACAAACCACATAAGAGATTGAGGTATTCACAAAGTGATGATTAAGATTGACTATAGTATGCGTATTTGTCTTCCTTAAATGTTTTGCAATGTCAACACATTGCGTATGTCTCACTACTTTTTTTTTAATATATTTTATTTGAATATAATGGTATGGGTTATAAGCAAATAGGCATTTTCCTTTTTGAAAGGAAAAAAAATGGTCACATATCTACAGGGTAAATATTAGGTTGAAATCTTGTGCATGCCGTGATTATTGTCGTGATTATCATTCATGTGCAATCACAATTGCATAGGCAGCCCACTAAATTGAAAGATGAAATGATAAACAAGTTGTAAAATTTAAAGTGCCAAAAAATAAATTTACAAAAAATAAGACTGAATGGAAAATAATTAAACTTCGTTAACTAATATTTAGGAAAAAGTGTGAGCAAATTTATGATATTCATGGTAAGTATTTATAGTCTACTAACAAAAGTTCCATATATGCAGTTAGTACTTCTAATTACAAATATTGGAACCAACATGTGCTCATGTGGTGTTGAAATCGACACAATTCACTTGTCTTCTAATCCCAAAACTTAAGCAAAATCTGCAATTGACAAATCATCAATGATCAATGTAGATTATTTAGCACCCATTAAATCAACCCCCTTGTTCACAAATGACCTCTTGGATAGTCAACCAAACTTATTACTTGTCAATAATAAAGTTAGTCATGTTTTGGTGTAACACATGCTTTTCTAATCCAATGCATCATGTCGACAAGAGATCGGCCTTGATATGGCTCAAGAGGAATCTTGGGATCAACTGATCAGGTCCTCATTGCGTTCATCCAAAGCATGAATCAGAATCATCACTAGGTGAGAACAGAGATTACTACCCATACGATACTGGTCTTTTCATAAATCTAATCTGTTAGGATCTTGCAATTCGAATTTAACGTTAGAAGAAGATATTACAGGTTGCTAAGTTCGAATCATTCCCAATCGCCAAATCTTTGACCAATCATCTTTTCTTAAACATATTTAATTCTCTCTCTATCTCTCTATCTCGAATGTACTAATAAAGGGAAAAATCTCAGCCGCGCCACCTTATCGGGCTTGGGCTTTTGGTCCATGACGCGAGTCCAAAAAGAGCTAAAAAGAATCGGGTCAGGCCCAAGGCCCATTTTTCCTCTTCTTCTTCGGATCCAATGTGTAAGCCCTAGGGTTTTGTGTACGAAGCGATATAAAGCTCTCTCAGTCAAACCAGCTTCCCTCCGTCGGACTATAGCACCGCTCGGTTCCCAAGGCCTAAGGCAGGTACCGTTTGAGCTCGATTCTCTGAAATTTTCGGTGCTGATTTTTGTGTGATCGTGTGTGTTTCGCTTCCGTGTCGATCTTCGGCCCCTTAGCCGCTCCCTTTCTCCGGTTGATTCGCGTTGGATTCGCTTCGATTCATGTGGGGTTCGAATCCGTTTGCTTTCGCTCTGTTTCTATCCGCTTAGTCGGTGGAAAGTTTCGGCATCATTCGCAACTCGTCCGTTCCGGATTTGCCGACTTCGAGCTCAATCTGTAGATGCTCTTCGCCCAATCTAAGCGGACCATTAGATGTTGATTCGCGGGTGTTTGTTTTCCTGCCGAATGTATTGTGTTGAAAAGGCTGTGTTTTGTTTTCGCTCGATCGGATTCTTGTTTATGTGAGTTGACGAAAGGTTTCTGGTGATGCATCGTCCGAAGTAGCTGTTTCCTTTTTCTGGGCTGAGGAGGCAGGAATCGAGTTTCGATGGTTCTGCTTGTCGAGATTGTTTGCGACGTAGCATATTGTTGTCTAGGGTGCAGTGGGAGTGTGGAGGTTCAAGAATTTTGATGCCCTGAATGGGGATTGTAATTCTAAATTCAGACATGGTTCTTGTACTGTAAATGAGATTTCCTTGGATTTCAGCAGTCTAGGAATATATCCTGATTTGAGCTCAGCATGTTTCGGTTTGTTTAAGCTGTTGGTCGACAAAACTTAAAAGTGATGTCATCTAACACAATATTGTTTGGTTTACTCCCTTATTATGTCATTCTTTCTCTTTTGCGAAAATGGTTATTCCGGATTGAAATTATCACATCGGCAATGTGGCAGATTGTGTGTCCCTGATATTTAGTTTTCTGAATTTCTATCTGGGCACTGAAATCCACTTTTAAATTTCACAGAGTGAAATAACAAATTTGCTGTACTTTTCGTTAATGTGTTTGGATCATAATCTGTCATGTATTGACTGTCTGATAGCTTTTGTTGATAAGATATATCCACATCTCAGAGCCATCTTAACCTTAAAAAGTTTTGTCTTTTTTTTTCCTTTTTAGGTAAGTCATGGTTAAACATAACAATGTCGTGCCAAATGGCCACTTCAGAAAGCACTGGCAAAATTACTTCAAGACCTGGTTTAACCAGCCTGCGAGAAAGGCTAGAAGACGCCTAGGTAATTGAACTACTTACCTAGCTATCGAAGTGAAATCATTGGTTGCCATTCTTATTATCAGAGCATTCTGATGCTCTTTATTTCGTGCCCTGCTCGGCAAAAGAAGGATGTGAAGATTTTCCCACGGCCAACAGCAAGGTCCCCTCAGACCACCAGCATTATTTTCACCACATTCTTGTATATGAAGCATTGTTAATACCCGTGTTGTTTTACTGGTATATTACTCCTACCTGTGGTCAAAGTCACATTCGGCTATTGGAGTGGCAGGTTCCAAGTAGACTTGCGTCCTTCGCTCCATTTAGCTCTTTAAATGGAACGTGGCACTTTTCTTTTTAGCCTTTTCATTGTTTCATCCAGATTCTGTCTGTTAAGTTGGCATGTTTTCATTTTTACTAAACATGCTTTTGTCCACAAAAGTTTGGAATTACTATAGCTAGTATTTTTATGATAACGAAAACGCCTTCCCTGATTGCTCTTTCCTTCAAGGATATCATTTTACAGTTTTCAGCATCCGGTGCAAGCCTCGTGCTTAACTTGCATTTTGCACGTCTCAGGCAGCAGGTATCCGGAAGAAATTAGCTCCAACAATTGGAATTGCAGTTGATCATCGCCACAAGAATCAGTCACTGGAAGGTCTACATGCTAATGTGCAGTGGCTGAAGACATGCAGAGCGAAGCTAGTTGTCTTCCCAAGACGCGCATGGAAATTCAAGGTAAATTGACTACTTACAAAATTCATATCAATATCGTGCAATCCTTGTTCTTGTTGAAAGCATCTTATCTTCCTTCTCCATGCAGGCTGGTGATTCTACTCCAGAAGAGCTTGCAAATGCAACTCAAGTCCAAGGAACTTACCTGCCCATTGTGAGAGAGAAGCCAGCGGTGGAACTTGTGGAGGTCACAGATGAGATGAAATCATTCAACGCATATGCCAAGCTTCGAGTGGAGCGCATGAACAAACGTCACATGGGCGTGAGGATGAAAAAGGCCGCTGAGGCCGAGAAGGAAGATAAGAAGTAGTGAGGCCGGTTCATTTTTTGGTTAAAAGCATGTTTTTAATGAGTATTTAACGCAGTCAATTTTCAGACGACCTTGGTTTTTGAGAGTTCCATCTGTATTTTGACATTCTTTTTTTTTCGTGACTTCGAATTGTTTTTTTCTTTTGACGTCTCTCGCCATGCAGATATTAGACTGCCATTGGAAATGGAATTTGTGGAAATTTTTTAGTGAGGCTTACCACGTTGATAGTGTCAAAAACTGCAGTATAATTTAGCTATGTTTCGGGTGTGCATTTCGACTGCATTTGTTAATATTACCAAAGCACAATTAATGACTATTGACGAGTGCCTTAGGGGTACTCTCATTTTTCAAACGAAAATCTCCCAAAGATAATTGGGTAGATCAACATCAAAGACATATTAGTAATTTGAAGAAAAACAATTCTTTCTATTAATTTGCTGATGGATTTTACTAATTAAGTCTGTATTTTGGGAATTGGAAGCTGAGGCCCATCAGTGTTCGTTCTTTTGTTGAAAGTCATGACCGGCAATTGCACTGGCTACTAGTGGAAATATCTATTCAAGTAACTCAAAGCATTAATTGAAATCAACTATCATACAAGAGGTTTTATTGCGGGCTAAGGTGACATATCCAATCACTGAGCCACGTGTCCTTTCCAGGTGACATTCCAATTCACTGGGCCACGTGCATTCTCTAGGTGATTTACCAACTCACTTACCGATATCCGATCAATTCTCGATCACATAACTAAAATTCCCTTATTTAAGAATATAACTTCAAAATGCACCATTAATTCAGTTCGACACAAATTAAAGGTCAAATAAATAAACGGACTACTCCATGACAATTAGCATGAAATTCCGATCACTAGCCATCCCGGTTGAATTTTCGGAAAATAAATAATTAAATAATTAATTTCGAAAATTAATATTTAAATACAATAAATTCAATTTAGCACAATATAAAACTCAATTAAATAAACGGTCTATACCACGATCATCAGCATAAAATCCCAGTCACTGGCCATCCCAGTTGAATTTCCGGGAAATAAATAATTAAATAATTAATTAAATAAATAATTAAATAAATAATTTCGAAAATTAATATTTAATTCCTAAAAATTCTCCTTAGGCCCGAATTGCTTAATTAACACCCGACAAGGGACGGGAAAAATCCCAAGAAGCGTCCAATAAATACTATAGGTAATTCTCTATCTAATTACACTAATCACACAACTAATATGCAAAGCAATTAACTAATAAACGCTAATCAATTCTAATCTAACCACCTAATTACACTTAGTTAACACTAATCAACCTTTAAGTATAATTAGCACACTAAGAAGGCATTAATGAGTAAAACTTACTCAAAACGATGGGCTCAACGCGAGGATCGACTTTCCTCAAAGCGGGCCGAGCATCCGGACTCAGGAAGACGACCAAAATGGGCCAAACAGTTGCTGCCATACCCATTTTCTTCCTGTCAGTTCACTGCTGGTTGGGGCCAAATTAGGGGCTGAGATGGCAAGGCAAGGCCGGCGGAGGGCGAGCGAAGCTCCGGCGGGTCAAGATGGCGGCATACGGTGGCCGGAGGTGGTTGGTTAACGGCTTGAGGTGGCCAAATGGAGCTGAACAGAGGCGGAATAGAGGTTGGACAGCAGCTCGATCGGACAAGGGCAGACGACATATAGCGGGCGAGCGTGAAGCGGACGGGACGGCGGCGGTGCTCGACGACGGCGACGGCAGGCTCCAGCGAGTCTGCAGCTCCTTCAAGTGACGCCGGTTGCTGCTTCTACTGCTGGTTGGTTCTGTTCGAACCAAAGGGAGGAGAGGGAGCGGAGGCGCGTAGACGCCAGCACCGCGGCGGCGAGAGGCGGTGCGCGGCGTGCGACGACTCCCGGCGTCCTCGACTGTTGCTTCTGCTTGGCGTCCTACTAGATCTGGGATCTCGAGCAACAGATGGAGGGGAAGAAAGAAGGCAGTCGCGCGGCCAGCACAGGCGGAGATGACGCGACTCCGGCGAGGCTGCGACGGCGTGCTGCGGCGGTGGCTCCAGCTTCGGCTATGGACTGGGACGGTGAGGGAACCTGCTGCTTCGGCTTGCTGGGTTTTTCACTGGTCTTCCATGGAGTTTCGAAGAAAGAGAAGATGGGGGAAGAAGATGGAGGTGCTCGACGGTGGAGAGAGGGGAAACCGAATTTCTCCTCCTCTCTCTCTCTCTCTCTCTCTCTCTCTCTCTGGCCCCACCAACCCAGCTGTCGTCCACCCTTCATTTTTTTTTGACAAATATGCCCCCTTCTAGAAGCATTTAGGTAGGCCAAAGTATGGGGTAGAGGTGGCATACGAATTTGCTATGTTTTTCACTCTAATTGGACCTTAATCCCACGTGAATCAAATCAAATTGACTCCCAATAATTTATTCAATGCCTCATCAAACAAATTGGTATTTTTCCTTACCAATGTAGCCCACTTGCATCCCAATTTCACAATAAAAATGGTCCTCTACAAAATTCCGATTAAAAACGGCCCTACCTCAACTTTTTAACAAAAAGTCTCGATCGTCAGAAAAAATCTTCTGAGACTGAGCCGACGCTCCTAAAATGACTTGTGACATGATAGACTCAGAAATTGAAATTAGATTGGTGGTTAATTTCACTCCGACATGCTTTTAGTGTGACTAGGCTACTAGGTAGTTTTCAGAACTTTTTAGGACAAATGACCCATGCTTGATTTTCTTCAAGCCACAATGAGCCCACTCAACACATTGTCGATTCTCGATTGTCGTGAAAATATCGAAGATTCAAATACGGACACAGGGTACCAAAACGATAGTAAAATCAAATTAGTGCCATTCGACAAGAGTTTTCCAATTTAGTGGGGTCACCCACGATTGGTCATTTATCTCAGTTGAACCGACTTATCTCTTATCTTAATTCGATTTTTAACTGTGACGTAATGATCTCTAAAGATGAGCACGGTCAAGAAGTCAATTTTTGGTCGAATTCTCAAGTCTATTTGCCTTAAAGTCCTTAATAACTCACCCAGCTAGTTTAGTTATCTCGTGAGTGGCCAACTCAGAGAAAAGCACTATAGTCGCTCATATGAAATGCCTAATTTATCCAATCAAAGTCAGAACCCAAAAATCTGGATGTCACAAAACGGCCTCTACAAATCCTAAAGCAAGAGAAATTCAAGAGGTGAGAAATGACACGGACGAAGGAGGAGACAGAGATTCGGAGAAATTGCATCATGCAAGGGGGAGCTATGAGCATTGCCGGACACCAGGATTAAACTGCCGGAGCTGGAAGCTGCCATCGTCAAGGGAGACGGATAAGATCGAACAGAAGAAGAGAAGGTGGGGGGAATTGAGGGAGCGGAAGAGAAGGTGTTGCGCTAAGCTCAGGTGAACATACGGAGAGGTTAGAATTCTGCTGGAAACTCGACCCGCATTTTTCCCTTTTTAAGAGAAAATACGCGTCAGCACGAGCCACGAGCACGATCAGCAAGCGACGCCAAGACGAAGGTCAACCGTCGACGTCCTTTCTTGGGCGAGGGGAGGGGCTGGAATCCGGAGAGAAATGGGCCTGCTACGTAATGGGCCTTCAGCCCGCGATTGGGCCGCCTAATCGAATCCCAGGCCCGGTCTCGTAATGGGAAACTGGCAATTGTCCCTTCACATCTGTCGGCGGGGGTGCCCAAAAGAAAAACAACTGGAATTGATCTTTTTTGTATATTATGATGTGGCTAAAACTAAGTCAATGAACGACTTGGAAGATAAAGTGTGTTCGGCGTTTATGAGCATGTGAAACAACAGTCACATATACTCGTAAATATATGGTGATGGACTGCCGTAGAAAGCATTTGAGAGTTGAGATTGTTGTACTTTAGCTTTTCCCGAGATATTTGTTTAGTTGATTTACTCGTGTGTCAAATTATGGGCAGATAAATTAATTATATTTACAACAAAAAAGTAATCTAATATATTTTATATTTGATGAGTAATCGGCCCTATAATGAGGAGTCAATGCCATACGAGAAAATTAGCGACGACAGTAGGAAACGCAGGGAGGAAAACGATCATAGTACAAAACAGGGAAAATAATGAGGGAGCCATATTTTTGTTTTGTTCTTACTGCTTTTTGATAGATTTCATTTTCAGTGGAGAAGCTTTTGTAGGCAACGATAAGCAATTTGAGCATCGAAATTTCATTCTGCTTAGGCGATTCATGCACTAGAGACATTTAAAAAGACACCGGCACTAAATTTTGTCTATAGACCCGTGCTTTGCACGGCCAAAGTCTTGAGATGTGGATTGATATTGAAATCATTATTCTAGAAGTAATACTTGATCTATTGATATGACGGAATGGTGAAACTAAATCATTTGTGTTCACACAATGTTGTCCAAACCACGTTTAGATAATACAAGAATAACCTAATGTTCTCATGCCGTGACTGATGGTTCGGGTGCAATCATGATTGCATAATTGGTCCATTAAAATGGCATCTCATTTAATTTTCCACATATAGGCCAAAATTGAAAGACCCACAAAAAGACTTTTGCCACTTAAAATTGACAAACAAGGGTCATTCTATAGTTTTCTTTTCTTTTTTTTTTTTTTGGTCGATTCTACTATACTTCTATACTAACTTTTATTCTCAGACTTTTGCCTTACTTCCTTGGACGGCGTAAAAGTCAAAACCTACATTTGAAACTAAATCGTCTTCACCCCAACCTCTGAGAATGTGGGGATTCGAACCCCCACCCCCTTCCATTTTGGGAGGGTGACCATTGGCTTTGGCCCCACTTGGAATGGAACAATATTCCTATGTTCCAAATGTAACTTGATTTGTTTTGTTTAATGTAATTATGTTATTCTCCACCTCCATCCTCATCCCCCCGCGAAGTGTGAGGCAAGGTTGGCTATTAGAACAACGAGGAAAATGATTATACTTTTGCCAGTTCATTTAATAAGAACAACGAATAGATATGGCAAATGAGGAGAGATACGTTTGTAAATTACTAAGTTCGTACCAATAAATGATATTAGTGATAGATTGAAACTGATTCACAAACTTGTAATTAGAAGTAGGAATTATTAAGGAAAAGTCAATGATTTATAAGAATTTAGAAATGACCTTTGTGTTTTTAAATATAACTATTATTTAATACTGAACAGTGAATTTTTTTAAAAAGCTCCATATAAAAAATTTTAACTTCATTTCAAATCATTGAAAAGTTTTTTTTTTTTTTTATAGAATTTTGTGATGTCGAAACACATTTTTACCAAATTATCAATTATGAGAAAAAAAGTCCATATGACTCAACATGTCACAAAGATATAGAGTAATCTGTTATACGCATGAAATGGAAAGTCCAAACACAACATGCTAAGTTGGTGTTATGAAAGGTTTGATGATTTCTTTGAAAAAAAATTGTTAGGCTATTGCATGTTGATTTTCAGTATAGAGCGGAGTAAAATATGCTCTTTCCTATTCATTTTTGAGTTTGATAAATGCATTGCTTATCAAGTAAGGGTGATCCTCCGTGACGTATTGATTCATAAAGAGCATGTCACGAGCTTCTCCATGTTTAATAAAGGGCATGTCTTAGAACACAAATTAATGAAATTGTAAAGTTATAGGCTAGCCCATCCACGTGAAACTTTGGCTAGGAAGCATAAGATCCACGTTGTATCAAAGAAAAAAAAGAAAGGAAAAAGAAAAAAAAAAGGTGGATCTAAAAACTTGCCCGGAATTCCAAGATGAGCGGTGTGAACATCCGTCCACTATCTCTTGAAGGGAAAATTTGACCCTTAATTTTTGTGCTTTCTTTGGTTAAGGTCTTTTCAACTTTCAATTTATCTAATCAAATCTAGCCCCTAGAACTGATTCTAATAAATTTGAGTTGACGTGTCTGCCAGATCGCTTTAGAGTATGAAGTGGGAAAGACAAACTTGCTTTTGTGGACTAGTGTCAAAAAGCGTTTCCTCAAATGAATATATAGGTTGAGTATAATAATTCAGTCCACACCAAGCTTTTATGAAGTGCCAAAATGCGCGTCCTTATTTTCAACCTTCAAAAGACACAAATTTTGATAAGTTCAAACATAGTATTTTTTTTCTTTTACAGTCAAGTCCATGTTCTTAGAATTTATCTAGTCAAGTCTTTAAATTTGCATAATTTTTCTAATCAACCGTGCCAATGTTCGAGCTCACAAGTCAATGCCAAAATATGAGTCCTTAAAGAATATTAAGTTTGAGTGTAATTATTTAATCCACGGGCGAAACTACATCAAATACCAAAACGCGTTTCCTCCGCCTTGTTCAAAAGACACTTTAAAAAATCAAAAGAAAAAGTTTTGTCTAGGAAGCTTTTTCTTCTCCCGTCGTACATGGGGTAAAAAGAGACGGATAAAAAAATAAAAAATAAACAACTTTTGACTAGAAAACTTACTTGGACTTCCAAAATGAGCAGCGCACCGTTGTTTTGGTCCACCATGTGCGAGTGGTAAAGTTTTACTTTTCGTCCCTTAATTTACCCTTTTTTTCAATCGAGTTCTTGAACTTTTAATTCAATTAATCAATTCCTTAAACTTGCATAAATTTTTTAATTGAGTTTGATCTTTGGCACTAGTTCTGATAAGCTCGATCAAATGTGGCAATCAAATCATTTTATGACGTGGGAAAAAATTAACCTCCACGAACAAATCATCATGGAAAATAATGTAAATGTTTTCCTTTATAGAAATGTCACAGTTAAATTGTTTGCCTCCACGTACAAGGCGTTGAGATGAAGAAAAGCTTCTTATTTTAAGTCATCCTCCAACCTTATCCGAGGGTTGTGTCAACGTGAATTGATTGCAACTGGTGTAATTTCCTGAAAAAATTATTCTCTTTGGGACACGAGGTCGCATACTAATCTCTTGTGTTTTCCTTTTTGGTTTATTCCGGAAATACATTGGGTTAATCTCCTGGAACTATTATCTTTGGGGAAATCTTGCTTTCCTGAATAAGTTATTAGTCGGTAGATGTCATTTCCCAGGTTCATTTCCTAATACATCACTGGGTAATTTTTTCTGCTTTGCTTATGCAATGAATAATTGAAGGTTCAATGGCGGTGGCACAAATTCTGTAATGAGAGAGGCATTTTGTTTCGCTAATGTTCTTCAATCATCTAGGAATGACCCCCTTGGATTTATTGAAGGACAGGTCTAAGTACTCTACTCTTCTCAGGTGGCCAAATTCCCCTGGAGATCCATCGACTAATGTTCAAAAATTCTTCTTGACTTGGGTAAATGTCAAAAGGCTAGAATCCTCCTTTAAGACATTCTTGATCACTAAACGACGGGACGTAAAATTGATTTCATTGATTAAAGGTTCAAAGAACCTAAAAAAGAACCTACATCTTTGGGTAGCTCAACAATTAATGGGGAAGTGTCATATCAACGCCAGTGGTTAGGTTGGTACAATTGGTTTGTTATAAGGAAGAAAATTCTTTCTTGAGGTTTGTCAAGTTTGTCGTTTTCTTTTCTTTTCTATGTGAAAAAGAAATGGGAAGGGGACCATAACAATAATACTAGCAATGAATGGCGAGCACAGCACGACAAAATTTTCAGTTTTCACGTGAATTTTCAATTGTAGCTTTTTGGCAAATGATGCCTCATCTTTGCTTGGACTCTGGAGTCTCCCCATCATTTCCGAGAAAGTATCGTCTTGCCTTTGGATTAGTAGATCAAAGTCATTCCCATCGTGGATCACGTCAGGCCTACAGTAAAATTCACTTAATTAAAATGATTGAGATAATATTGATTGATATTTTTCGTTCAAATTATTGTTAAGAACCAATGGTGCTATTATACAAAATTATAAAAATTCTAAATGGATTCACATTTATTACTTAGTATTTACACAAATTGTGTTAGACACGTGTAAGCACATATGATATAATTAAGAGAGAAACATCACTACTTAAAAGTTAAAATGAAACCATGACTGAGAAAATCAGTGTTAAACTTGATGAATCCCAAAACAAAATCCCCTTTTTTTTTTTTTTTTTTTTTGGGTAAGTGTGGGGAGAGGACAGACGTACAAATGAGTTTATCGGTGAAGGTCCATCCAAGCAAAGATAAAAGTTAGATAGACATGAGTCCACCTATAAATGGGCTTATAGATCAAAGTACGCGCAGGCTACCCATATGGATAAACAAACAACTATGAACAACTTCTGTACTTGGAATTTACCCTTGAAGTTATGAGTCAAATCAAACGGCATGAACAATTACATGGAAACTTCTCGTCAATTTCCAATATGTTGCTGAAAGAAAAGAATGGATACTTTTGATAAAGTATGAAATATAGATAAAAAAAAAAGAGAATGCCAAGCCCCTGCTGCTCTCGTGCCCTATATAACGAAAGAAATGTTCATGCGTCTAACATCCTGTAGTCTTCAAACCCATACAGAAGGCATCCACGTGAAACTACACATTATACTAAAACGCGTTTCCTCCACCTGGTTCAAAAGACACAAAGGAAACAGTTTTAAAAATCAAAAGAAAGTTTTGTCTAGGAAGCTTTTTATCTTCTTTCGTCGTACAAGAGGTAAAAGGTTAAGGACAAAAAAAAAAAAAAAAAAAACACATTTTGATTAGAAACCTTGCTTGGACTTCCAGAATGAGCAGCGCAGCATGGTTTTGGTCCACCATATGCCAGCTGTAAAGTTTTACTTTTCCTCTCTTAATTTACACTTTCTTTTCCAATGAAGTTCTTGAATTTTTAATTTAATTAATCAATCGCTTAAATTTACATAAAATTTTAATTAAATCTGATCTTCGGCACCAGTTCTAATAAGCTCGATCTAATGTGGCAATTGAATGATTTTAGAGTATGATGTGGAAAATAATTAGCCTCCACAAACAAACCACCATGGAAAATGATGTAAATGGTTTCCTTTATGGAAATGCCAAGGTTAAAATGTTTGCCACCACGTACAAGCCGTCGGGATAAGAAAAAAACTTCTTTTTAAATCATCCTCCAACCTTATCTAAGGGTTGTGTCAACGTGAATTGATTGCAATTGATGTAATTTCTTGAAAAAGTTTTTGTCTCTTTGGGACACAAGGTAAAATACTAGTCTCTTGTGTTTTCCTTTTTGATTTATTCCAGAAGTACATTGGGGTAATCACCTGAAACTATTATCTCTGAGGAGACCTTGACCTTGGTTTCCTGAATAAATTATTATTCGGTAGATGTCATTTCTCAGGCTCATTTCATAGTACATCACTTGGTAATCTTTTTCAGCTTTGCTTCTTTGGAGACAATGAATAATTGAAGGTTCCATGGCGGTGGCACAGATTATATGATGAGAAAGGCCTTTTGTTTCCTTAATGTTCTTCGTTCATCTAGGAATGACCCCCTTGGATATTGAAGGACAGGTCTAAGTATTCTAGTCTTCTCAGGTGGCCTAATCCGCCTAGAGATCCATCGAATAATGTTCGAAAATTCTTCTTGACTTGGGTAAATGCCAGAAGGCTAGAATCCTCCTTTAAGACCTTCTTGATCACTAAACGATGGGACATAAAATTGATTTTGTTGACTGAAGGTTCAAAGAACCTAAAAAGGAACCTGCGTCTTTGGGCAGCTCAACACTTGATGGGGAGTTATCCCGACGCCAATGGTTAGGTTGGTACGACTATTTTATCATAAGGAAGAAAACTCTTTCTTCAGGTTTGTCAAGTTTGTCTTTTTCTTTTCTTTTCTATGTGAAAAGAAAAAAAAAGGGGAAGGGGATTGTACCAATAATATTGGCAATGAATGGCAAGCAAAGCATGACAAAATTTTCAGTTTCCACGTGAATTTTCAATTATAGCTTTTTTGACAAATGATGCCTCATCTTTGCTTGGACTCTGGAGTCTCCCTGTCATTTCCAAGAATGTGAGGTCAAGCACTTGGCAAGATAATTCCATTCGAACCAATTGCTGCTGCCTATAAAAACCTTCTACGTCGCTCTCCCTCAAAAACTCACTTCAGTAACCAAAAGAATAGAAACAAAAGCAGAAAATATGGCAGCCTTATCATTATATTTGCTGCTTACTTGGATATTCTTGCTTTCTCTCTTTCGTACTAGGTTTGTTGAGGCACTTTGTCATGTGGACGAGAGCTCTGCCTTGATGGAATTCAAGAGAAGTTTCAGAAACGACGAGACAGATTTGCGATGCATTTATCCAAAAGTCCATTCCTGGTCATCGGATGGAAGTGGAGATTGTTGTTCGTGGGACGGTGTCGAATGTGATGAAGTCACCAACCGAGTGATCAGCCTAGACCTCAGTAACAGTTGTCTCTCAGGCACCATGAGTCCTAACACCACTCTCTTTCGACTCGTTCACATGGAGTCGCTCAATCTCGCTTTCAATAGCTTCAACTTCTCCTCAATTCCGTACGGCTTCGGCAATCTTTCAAAGTTACAATACCTTAATCTCTCCTCCTCTGACTTCTCCGGTGAAATCCCTCGCGATATCTCGCAACTCTCCAAGTTAGTTTCTCTCGATTTGTCCAGTTCTTCGTATGAGATGGCACTTTATATGCAGGAACTTCATATGCCCAACATGGGCGACTTCGTTCATAACTTGACTAGACTAAAAGAACTTGATCTTTCTTGGGTAAGCTCGTTATCACCTTTCCCACCTATGCTAGCGAATTTCTCTTCCTTGACATTGCTCAGGCTACAATATTGTCGATTGAGTGGAAACTTTCCAGTCAACATTTTTCAGCTGCCGAACTTGGAAGTCCTTTCCCTTGCAGGCAATTCCAACCTTTCTGGGTTTTTTCCCAAACCGCACTGGGGTTCTTTATTAAAATCCTTAGACCTTTATAACACCAACTTCTCGGGAGAAATACCTACTTCAATTGGAAATCTTAGTCTCTTGAATGAGTTAGATGCCTTGAGTTGCAATTTTTCAGGATCGCTTCCCTCTTCAATGGGTAATCTTTCTCATCTCACTAAACTAGACCTCTCTTACAATAACTTGCAAGGTCAAATCCCTGTTTCCTTTGCTAATCTAACCCAGCTATCAAGGCTGTCTCTCTCTAACAATAACTTGAGCGGTGATTTTTTGGAGTGGATGGTCAACTTGACAAAACTCACCGTGTTGGACATTTCAGGTAATAGTTTCTTTTTGATTATATTAGGTGCAATTGTGATGTCATGTCATCTATGCACTAGCCACTCGGTGGACGACAAGTGGCATTATGAGGGCCCACCATCAGAAGGCTCTCTTTGCCGGTTCGAACGTATCTCTTTCCTCTTCCATCTACAACTCCATGGAACCCAATCTCTCAAGCTCCATCGCTACTTGCTCCCACCCCGACCACAACCAAAACCCCCACTGCAATAACCACGAGCAAAACTATCATCGCCGCCTCAAGAGCTTCGATTCCGGTAAGGGCTTGAGCCGGAAGGCCTTCTAGCTCGACAAGTTCAGCCAGGTCCTGAACCACGAACAGCTTCTTCAACAACTTCTTCTTCCTCAACTTCCTCAATTTTTTGACTGAAAGAAAAAAAGAAAAACTTCCTCAATTAATCCCCCTGAACGTCGTGATCTTGATGGTCGAATCGATGTGCATCTCGTCCTCCCGCAACCTCCTTAAATCCCTAATTTTCATATTGACACTCCCACTGTACTCGAAGAAGTCGGCCCACACGCTAATCGAACAAGCGAGTGGTGGCCATTGATGAAGCCCGACTTTGCCAATCAGACAAACTACTCGACGGCGTAGTATGTCCCTTCACCGCCATAGGCAATGAGGGAGAGGATCAGGTCCCGCCCAGAGTTGAGGTGTGAGGCTCGGAAAGCGTTCACGTCCTCGACAACTAGCCTAGCCGGAAGGCCTTTCGACTGAGGCCAACGCTGGACTCCAACCTCATGAGGTGGTAATGGAGGGGTAGGGTTTTGGGAAGGAAGGAGGAGGATAGGATGACCTTTGTGGTGTACTTGGAGATCTTGAGAGCATTGTCAAGGTAGGCCTCGAGGTGGAGGAGGAAGTCCACATCTTTGGTTTTTCCTGTGGCCGTTACAGCAGGGGCTTTGGCAGTGGTCCGAGAGGGGAGCGAGCAGTGGTGGAGCTCGAAAGATCGGTGCATAAAGGAGGAGAGGGAGAGAGACTTTCTAGTTTTTGACGGTGGGCCCCTCAAGTGCCTATTTTTCTGAGTGGGCTAGTGCATAACGACTTGGACCTAATATTTTTAGTTGAGGAGATTATTTAGTCAAAGAAAAAAAGGAAATTGAAATTGATGGTGTAACTAACGGTCTTTTGTCTTGTGTCTTTTTTTTCTTTCTGTTTGGTAGGTAATCGGTTAAGCGGTGAATTTCCATCTTCATTTGAGAACCTGAAGCAATTGACTTATCTCAGCTTGTCTAACAACGACTTGCATGGTGATATTCTGGGTGCATTGTGGAATTTCAAGGATCTTGAAGCGCTTGATCTGGAGTCACTTAATCTCAATGGCGTTATCAATGTAAATGATCTATTCAAACTCAAGAACTTGATTCGCTTAGATCTGGGCAACAACAACATATCTTTCACCAAGTCATTCATTAATGCCACTACATCGAAGCTTGGTGGCTTATACTTGGATTCATGCACCTTGACTGAGTTCCCACAGTTTATAGGTTACTTGAGTGAATTGTCGCGGTTAGCGTTACCACACAATAGAATCCAAGGGACCATTCCTAGATGGATGTGGAACAATAGCAAAGAATCTCTCACATACATAGATCTTTCTCACAATCTATTAACCGGCTTCGAAGAAAACCAGACTGATCTTCCTTTGCCGAACTTGGAGTATCTTGATATTAGTTCTAACTTGCTAGAAACAACCCTCCCTATCCCACCTCCCTCGGTCAAGATATACAACATCTCCAACAATATCCTATTTGGGGAAGTTCCAACATCCATATGTGAAGTGAGCTCTCTTGTCATGCTCAATTTGTCCAACAATACTCTGAATGGCACACTTCCTCCTTGTTTGGGAAGTATTGGTCCTTTGATTTTATTAAACCTTGCAAAAAATAAATTCGATGGCATGATTCCTTGCATTTACCCAAATGGTTGTGCATTGAAAATGATTGACCTCAGAGAAAACCAACTAAGTGGTATTGTTCCGAGATCTTTAGGAAATTGCCGAAAGCTGGAGTATTTGAATCTTGGTGACAACCAAATTAATGATATGTTCCCATTTTGGTTATCGGAATTGGCCTACCTAAAAGTAGTTAGCTTGCGGTCCAATAATTTCCATGGTCCCATAGAATCTCCTCTAAGCCAGCCCAACTTCACCAGTTTACACATCTTGGATATTTCCAACAACAACTTCAATGGTGAATTTCCTTCCAACTTGTTGAAGAGTTGCCACACCATGAAGGTCATGATTGGTGAAGATAAGTTGGCATATCTGAATATCAATGACGAGTTATATCTATCTAATTTTCCAACCAACATAGGTGTGACTTATGCGATGAAATTGATAAATAAGGGCACAAAAAGGGAATACATGAAGATTCTGGATGTCCTCATGGCAATTGACCTCTCCAACAACAAGTTTGAAGGGTTCATTCCTAAACTCATTGGAGATCTGAAATTACTTCGCATGCTCAACCTTTCAAAAAACCTCCTCATTGGTAGCATCCCTCCTTCCTTGGCCAACTTGACAATGCTCGAATCACTGGATCTTTCTAGGAACAATCTTGTGGGAGAGATTCCTCAACAACTAGCCCGCCTCACATTTCTTTCAGTTTTCAATGTCTCTCACAATCATCTATCAGGACCAATACCACGTGGAACGCAATTTGATACGTTCGAGAGCAGTTCATTTGTGATAAATGATGGTTTGTGTGGTAGTCCATTGCCAAATAAATGCACAAACGGTGAGAATGCTCCACCACCACCATCATATTTCAAAGTGGATAATGAAGAAGAGTGTCTATTCGACTTGGATTGGAGAATCGTGCTAGTTGGTGTTGCAGTCGGGTTTTTGGTCGGTATTGTGCTAGAGAACTTGATCATTGATGAGAAGGGTACATGGTTCTTGCACTATTCCAAGAAAATGGTAAAAGGATGGGAAAAGGTGAGGAAAGCTCTGGCAGACAAGAAAATATGCAGCTAGATACCAAATGCTCTATCTTTAAGTAGCTTGTTGAGAAAAGTTATCCATGCATGTCTGAAGATTCTCATCTATGTTTATTTGCTATAGTAATATGGAGATGCTGTTTTCTTGCTCATGAAAATTATAATTCTTCTGAAGATTCTAACCTATGTCTGGCCATTATGCATCGACAATGGATGAATGTTTTTTTTTTTAATATTACTAGCCAAATGACTCTCAAGAATATAGAGATGTAATTGAGATGAGTAGATACTATTGAAAAGCCAATTAATATACATGGTGGATGACGTTGTAAAAATTTCGTTGTCCATGGAAACCAAGGAGAATGGAGCAAAGGTTCTCTTGGTTCACAAGTAGAAAGGGCCTTGCTTTTGTTCATTTGAATGTATATTCGGTTGAACTTTCGTAATAGAGCATTAGCAATCCATGTCATGTCAAGATATTCGTGTCGGTTATTTATGTCTTTTTGTGTCGGTAGACAAATGTTACAATGTGATTGATTACAAATTGTTTCTTATTTAAAATGAATGAAAACATGTCAATTTCGAGTGTAGTCGTATCAAGTTGGTGCTTTTCTTGGAAATTTTGTATTTGTGTTCAAGTCACCAAGGAATTGCCACTTCCCATACTCTTCCAGACATTAGCTTGCAATTTAAGTGAGTTACCAAGAGCTTTTGAAACTACTTTTTTAATTAAAAAAAAAAAAAACTAATACGGTATCCTACATGAAAGATAGTTTTATAGAGATCATCTTAAGTTAAATGTAAAATTGTTAGCTTAACGAGCATATAATTTAAAAAGTGATTTAGTTTTATGAGTATAAACGTAAACACGAAATCTGAAAAAATCAATTATTTAATAGAACTTTCTTGAATTGAACATAAAAATCCAATTTATAGGATCTGAATGAGCAGGGGCTAGGTCCCCATCTCCGTCCTTGTCCCACCCCTGTGAAGTGCGGGGCAAGGTTGGTGTTGCGCTAAGCTCAGGTGAACTTCCAGACAGGTTAGAATTCTGCTGGAAACTCGATCCGCATTTTTTTCCTTTCTACTAGAAAATACGCGTTAGCACGAGCCACGAGCACGATGAGCAAGCGACGCCAAGACGAAGGCCGACGTGCTTTCTTGGGCGAGGGGAGGGACTGGAATCCGGAGAGAAATGGGCCCGCTACGTCATGGGCCTTCAGCCCGCGATTGGGCCGCCTAATCGAATCCCAGGCCCGGTCTCGTGATGGGAAACTGGCAATTGTCCCTTTTCATCTGTCGGCGGGGGTGCCCAAAGGAAAAACAACTGGAATTGATCGATTTTATTTATTATTATGGGGCTAAAACTAAGTTAAGGAACGACTTGGAAGATTAGCGTTTATGAGCATGTGAAACAACAGTCACATGTACTCGTAAATATACGGTCATGGACTGCTGTAGAAAGCATTAGAGAGTTGAGATTGTTGTACTTTAGCTTTTCCCGAGATATTTGTTTAGTTGATTTACTCGCGTGTCAAATTATGGGTGGATAAATTAATTATATTTACAACAAAAAAAAACAATAATCTAATATATTTTATATTTGATGAGTAATCGGCCCTATAATGAGGAGTCAATGCCATACAAGATAATTAGCGACGGAAGTAGAGAACATAAGGAGGAAAATGATCATAGTACAAAACAGGGAAAATAATGAGGGGGGCCATATTTTTGTTTTGTTCTTATTGCTTTTTGGTAGATTTCGTTTTTAGTGGAGAAGCTTTTGTAGGCAACCATAAGTAATTCGAGCATCGAAATTTCATCCTGCTTGGGCTATTCATGCACTAGACACATCTGAAAAGACACTGGCACTAAATTTTGTCTATAGACCCGTGCTTTGCACAGCCAAAGTCTTGAGATGTGGATTGATATTGAAATCATTATTCAAGAAGTAATACTTGATCTGCTGATATGACGGAATGGTGAAACTAAATCATCTTCCTTTCGAGTAACATATTTTTTCCGAAAATTTCAATTCAGCTTATTTCTTCAAATAGTAGTAAACTAGTGGCAGACCAAGAATTCAAGGTTAGGCAAACTAGATTAAAAAAAAAAAGCAAATTTCACCAAGATATCATTATATATAATTTTTTGGGATTTTTTAATTGGTAATTAGGTAAGTTTCAGACATGAGGGTTGGGGACATCACTAGCCACCAAGGTTTGCAATATCCGTAAATTGCTTTATCGATCGCACATTGAGTAAGACTTTACATTAATGAAGCCTTGGCCTCTAAAGTTACTTTGAGTAAGAGACTACAAAATGAATGCGACATCTGCTCTGTGCTTACCACGTGTTTGACTACTCAATCACATATTAAGGCTCTTGCATCATCTTCTTCTTTTTCCTTTTTTTTTTTTTTTTTTTTGAGGAAAACTTGCTAAAAATATAGTCTTACAACGTGAAGACTGGAATTTTGATTCGACGAACACGTTGGGATCACTGATAGTGGCCTATAGATGAGTTCATCTAGCAATGACTTCTTTTGAAGATTTGGCCTAATCCCTCTAGCTTTTCTTTCTGTATTCATAGTCCCACTAGGCATCACCTAATCCGGGTTTACATGTCAAAGTCTTTTGCATAATTGCGTTGCGTTTTTGGCATGTACAGACCATCTCCGTGGACTCCACGCTTTGGATGAAAGGGACGAGAAAAACGAAGTGCATTAGCACCACAGTGCTTGCATATGTCAGATGTTGATGAATTCTTACTCTCTTATCAGTGGGACTCAGTATTTCACAACATTAACATGTTTCAATGATATTATGAAACGGTGGAAAACATGTAACTTTCATTCTATCAAGCAATATAATACGGATAGCTAGATGCTGAAAAAAGGAATTAAGTGTATAGGAAGTCTGAAAAGAAGTCCAAAAAGTTATCTTAAGGGTACAATTGAAATTTAAAACTCTCAAAATGTACAATAAAGTCTTATTTCATATTTATGCATTCAAATCCTTTCATCAACTCCGTCCAATTTAGATAATGAAAAATATTGACGTGACTTTTTCATTTATTTCTCTCATGTTGATTATTTATGTTGACTAAAGTGTGCAATAATGACATAACAACCCCATTTTCCCCTTGCCCTATGGCGTTGGGTAGGGATTGAAGTTGTGGTAAGCCAGATTAAGTGATTTCATGCGGACCAATTAAAGAGTCCACTGTCAGAAGTTAAGGTATTGGAAAGGCAACTTACTACTGAGGTCAAAGCAGGTGATAGACCGAAACAGGTGATGTGACCAATAAATTCGTCTCAGTCCACACCATCCCATAAGCAACAGTCTCCATTACCTATCGTCGATGACCACGATTCGAGCTTCAGATAAACACAACAAGAATATGCTATGTTGGTTCTAAATGCCCCTTTGAATTGCGACATCCTGCAATTCGAGTCCTTTGAGGGATGAATGAATGTAAATTTCATCAATGCATTATTGGTTGATCTCATTCGGAATTGATCACTCCTAAGATATTGACCTTGAGGGGAAAGGTTAACGAGGACAAAACTCATACAACTAAAGAACTTGACCTGGGAAAACAACTTGACCATGAGACTTGCATGAGGATGATCCTATAGATAGACAGGCCGATTTCAAGGACGACTAGAAGTTGATTCATGGACAGAACATAATGGAATGACGGGAGATTCCGTTTGCTATTATCGAACTTGCGAACGACCTTATGTCGATCCTTAGTAATCGAGTACTTTGAAATAAGAATCAATCCTCCATAATTTCATGTAGTTAAGGACGTCCAGGTGTCGAGATGTCTTAAACGTGATTTGACACGAGTCTGTTGTGACCAAATTTTCGGGTGTGAACCACCTAGGGTTTGGCTAATGGATTGTTAAGCCTGGACTTAACTCGGGCTCTCCCAAGCCCATACCAATTCGCGACTTAAGGTTCAAGTTCTTAACAAGCAAATGATTTTTATTTAGGAGTCGCCACTAATCTATTTTGGGTGGGTCGATTAGAAACCCAAGTAAAGTAATGAGAGATTTACTTTACTCCTACGAACCAAAGATTCTTGGTACGGGGACTTGGTTACGCTAGATTCCTCTAACGCCCTTTCGGTACCATTCTTTTATTTAAAAAAAAAAATGTTTAGCAGGCAGCTTGAATTGATTTTAATTATCTCCCTAACATGTGAGGTGATCATGCGGGTGCGCAAACCACCAATTTAACACCCAATAAAGCAATGAATAAAATTACGAGACTTACCTCGTAGCAACGAAAGCATCTGCATTGTTAGATCAGAATTCACATCATCAACCCTAGATATGATTTCTAATTAACACGCAATTTCTATTTTTTTGGTTTTTACTTTGTTTAATGGGAACTTAATTTATATGCAATGCATGCTAATAATCTAATGTGACATGGCAACATGACCTAAATGACATGACAATATGATTTAAACTATATGACATGAGTAGAGTAAATTCTAAAGAAATGCATTAATTAAATGTAATCTGAATGACCTAATTCTAATGATTGACAATTTCTAATTAAATGAACCTAACAAAAATCACTAAATGATGTGCATTGTATGAACCTAATTCTATATGACGTGCACATGGTTCTTATTTTCCTAATAAGCATGCGATCTATGCAATGACATGCAAAGAATGCCCTAAGTTTACATGCATGATGATTTTTGTTGTTTTTTTTTGTTTTTATTATTAATTTCAAAATTAAAATTTAACATGCAATTCAACTAGCATCCTAAGTGAATTTTGCTTTTTCTTTTTTTTTCATGATCTAAAATGAAAATCCTTAATCTAAATATGCAAAGAAACAAATCTAATCCTAATTCAACATTTTTTTTTTGAGTTTTTTTTGTCTCTCTTTTTATTTTGAAATTAACAATTCCTAAACATGCAACCTAAACCAATTAATTTGATTTTTTTGATTTTTTATTATTCTTAAAAAATGAAATTTCTATCCTAAGCATGCAAACCTTAAAACTACATTTTTTATTTTTTATTTTTTTTAAGGAAAATTAATCCAAACAATCCTAGCAAATCAAGCAAAATTGATCCCCCAAATTGACGAACCGTATCTCGCGCATGAGATCGGGTTAGCCAATTTCACAAAAAATCACAAGTCGGATCTCGGGCGACGATCGGATTGGCAACATTTTTAAGTAATTGCGAGTCGGATCTCGGGCGCGAAAATCGGACTGACAACTACTAATTTCATGGCAATTTCATATCATAGAGTTTCAATTACACGTTAAAGGATAATTAAACTACAAGAGAACAAATAAAATAAAATAACAAAATAACAAAAAATAATAAAACAAAGCAAATAGATAAAAAAAACTACCTAAAAATGATTTTTATTCCTTTTTGTTTTTTTTTTTTTTTTTTTGCTTCTTCACCCATGACTTCGGTGGGCTGCTGTCGGTGAGGGGGAAGAGATCTCCGGCGAGGGCTCCGGCGAGACTCCGAAGGACGGCGCGACGGCGGCGTGGCACCGGGGGGCTTCGGGATCGGCACGAGGCGACGCGGGCAGCACGGCAGCGCGAAAATCAGATCGTGGCTGCCACGGAGATCTCAGATCTACAGGCACGGTGGGCTTGGGCTGAGATGGAGCGCGGTGAGATCGAAGGGAGCGGCGGTAGTGTCGAGGAACGGCAGTGGCGTCAAGGACCGGCGCTGGGTCGCGGCTTCACGAGGGGAAGGCAGCTGGGCGTCGAGGCGCTTTGTCGGGGTCGGATCTGCAACTGGTTGGGAGCGGAGCAAAGGGGGCGCTCCCACAGGTCACGGCGGCGTCGGGTGGAGGAAGACTTATGCGCCGGGGACTCGGGGCGGCGCGGCGGTCGCGGCAAGCTTCGGGGCGGCAAGCGGCGCGGGTTGGCAGGACGTTGGGGACGCCGTGCGGTGGCCGGTTGTAGCAGAAAAGTCGAGCGGCTGAGGCGGAGCGGCTGGGAAGAAGATGCACAGTCCTTACTCTTCCCTTTTCTTTTTTTCTCTTTTTTTTTTACTCTCACGTCCCTCTCTCACGTCCTCTCACTGTTGCTGCTGTCCTTTTTCAGCAAGAAACGTGGGCTTCTGCTCACTTTTTTTTTCTTCTTCAACAGCCTCTTTTCTTTTTGTTTTTGTCTTCTGTTCTTCGAAGAACAAAGAACGAAAAGAAAGAACAACGAAAGAGCTCTCCTCTCCTCCTTGCGTTGATTTTTTGACCCAAGAGAAAACCAAGAAAAAGCTCTGCTCAACGTGGCCGTATGTATCAATTGTGTGGCCTCCCCTAAAACCCTACGCGAAAACCTTTTTATAGGCTAAACATTAGGGTTTTAATTTCCTATTCAAGTCAACATCCGCGAAGATTTCTTTTTCGCACGCAATATTACTTTTTATGTTCCACATCTCCTGATTTTATTGCCTAAAAATAATATTGCAACCCAATTTTCTTAAATTCCAAAAAATCCACCGTAATATCATTTCAAATCTCTATTTAGGTAATTTTTGTCATTAAAAGAAAATGGGCTCGGGCCAATTTACTTGCTTCATGGGCTTAGTTCGGCCTGCCAAATTAAAGTTTAGAACGATTAATTCGAGCCCATCCGTCACTGACCCAATGCAAGATGCACCTAAATCTATATGCCACACATTTAGCTATCCTTTTGAAGGATAAAATTAACCCCTAATTTTTAATGCAATAAATGATTAATCGGGTCGCCAAAATTTAGGTGTCAACAGATGCCCCTCTTTGAAGGTGAGCTTGCAAAGGTTGCCTTCAAAGATAAGTTGAACTTAAATTTTGGTCATGCACATGCAATGAATGATTTTTTGTCGGAACATGAATTCCATTTTTTAATGCAATTTATATGATGCATGGAAATGCTAATGCAAATGCATGATGCGAAAGGAAATAACATACAAATAATTGCTCACCAATCAATGTTGTAGAGCATCTTAAGGTACATGATAAATACCCATTTGCTTCACAAGTACCCAATTCTCACTCGGGTTCCTTGAAAAGCCTAACGGGTAATAAATTGAACATTCACATCCAAAGTGAAATGTTCAAATCAAGACATCCAAGTCCGTGACCGAGATGTCAAGAGTTTTGGGCTCGAAATACCTAGATCCGAGACTAAGGTATAACGAGAAAGATTGAAAACATTCACATCTAAAGTGAAATGTTTAAATCGAGACATCCAGATCCAGACTGAGATGTCAAGAGTTTTTGGGCTCGAAATACCTAGATCCAGACTAAGGTATAACAAGAAAGATGAAAAACTTAAATCAAGACATCCAGATCCCGACTAAGATGTCGAAAGTTTTGAACTCTAAATACCTAGATCCGAGACTAAGGTATAACGAGAAAGATGAAAAACTTAAATCAAGACATCCGATCCAGGCGAAACGAGAAAGATGAAAAACTTAAATCAAGACATCCAGATCCAGGAGCGAGATGTCGAGAGTTTTGAACTCGAAATACCTAGATCCGGACTAAGGTATAACGAGAAAGATGAAAAACTTAAATTAAGACATCCGGATCCGGGCGAGATGTCAAGAGTTTTGGACTCGAAATACCTAGATCCGACAAAGGTATAACGAGAAAGATGAAAAAATTAAAGCAAGACACCTAGATCCTGACTGAGATGTCGAGAGTTCGGGACTCGAAATACCTAGATCTAGACTAAGGTATAATGAGAAAGATTAAAAACATTCACATCCAGAGTGAAATGTTTAAATCAAGACATCCGAGATCCGGACTGAGGTGTCAAATGATCTTACCTTTAATGAGGATAGTTGGTGTTACATGTTTAGGACCCGTACTATTCTACGGTCGCCTAGACTGAGGTTTCGCTTGGCTAGGACCTGAACCATTCTTCGGTTGCCCAGCCTTGGGACAGAAATCATCTGACTAGGACCCGAACCATTCTTCGATCGCCTTAATAAGGTTAAATCTGGAGAAAAATCTTTGGGGGACAACTCCATTGAGTGTCAATATAAAGGACTCTGGGCTATGAAAGCACGCCAGGTCAATAAGAGAGAACCGGGCTACGGAAGCACGATGATTCAATAAAAGGGAACCTGGGCTACGAAAGCACGCCAGGCTAATATAAATGGACATCGGGCTACGAAAGCACGCCGGGTCGATGAAAGGGACTCTGGGCTACGAAAGCACGCCAGGTCAATATAAAGGACACCAGGCTACGGAAGCACGCCAAGTCGATAAAAGGGACTCTGGGCTACAAAAGCACACCAGATCAATATAAAGGGACATCGGGCTATAAAAGCACACCGAGTCAAGAGCTAGACATCGGGCTATGAAAGCACGCCGGGTCAATGAAATGAGACACTAGGCTATGAAAGCACGCAAGGTCAATATAAATGACAGCTTGACCAAGTCAAGTGTCAATGCACTTGAGAGAGAATACCTGCACAATGACAAGTATTTAGAGTATGAGTGGAGATATACTTACCTGGTGATATCTCTGATTCTTGGGGAAATGTCTTCTGGAATCTTGTGGAGGTCTCTCACCTCCTGGTAGAAATAAACTTTGGAACATCGAGGATGCACCTTGAATGTTCACGAAGGTTTCTCATCTTCTAATATCATGAAGCATTCGAAAGGAACCTGAATGTCGGGAGCTCTTAGGCCTATCAGACATGATTAGAGCAAAAACTAATATGCATTCATCAAGGAGGTAGACAATTTGAGCTACTCTAGAATGCACATTTCAAAGTTTGGTGGTTTTTTTTTTTTTCAATTCAATGAAGGTTTCTGCATAATGACTTTACCATATTTGCATCATCCAAATTCCCATAGGAGAGAATTGTTGCTTAAGACAATGTTCATTGATTTTTTAAGAATGCTAAACGAGAGACTTTCAGTTAGAAAGGACTTTCACTCACTCTCATTCAGAAGGGTTATTTTATTAGAATCACTCCATCTCACCATCATCATATCAACAAGGGTCTGAGTATTCTCGCAAGCAGTACGATCTTACCAATCTGAGAGGTCTTTAATAGGGACCGTAATGTAGGCTTGGTCAACGGCTTAACAAAGGGACTCTTTGAGTCAAGGCTATTGAAAGAACAATTTTGTATTCATCTCCGGGTTTACAAGTCAAGAACCCTGCAAAATGAGAAAGAAATAATCTTGCTCGCACTTCTTCGAGCAATGCTTAAAACATATGAACTCCTACGTTAATTCAAGTGCCATAATCTGAAGAGACTTTGTAAGGGACGTAACGTAGGCTAAGTTCATGGGTTGAGAAATGAAAGGATCATTAGGCTCAAAATGTGTATAAAGGGTGAGAGTTGATGATCATCTTGGCATTGCCACCAATTTTCTTTTTCACCACGAGGATTGTCTTCATGAGGTGTCTCGTTGATTGTAAAAACTCAGCATTTGAGCTTTTGAGTATTGTTTCATTGGAGATACAAACTTATCTCGACTCTCTTTTTTCATCTATGGGCATTGGCCTTGCTTTTACCAGGCACACTGCTTTTTCATGCCCCTAGTTCTCATTCATTTTTTTCACTTTTTTTCATGGGCATTGGCCTTGCCTTTACCAAGCACACTGCTTTTTTATGCCCCTTAGTTCTATTTTGATTTCAATTCTCGCGCATGATGCATGCGTCAAGCAATTACATTTTGAATGACACTCGAACTTTTCAGGGTCTTCATCTGCCTTTTGCCTTGCCCCAGTGTGGGGGATGATCACCAACTGGGTTTAAAGAAATGAAATTGCAGGCTCAAGTGGGCTATGCAAAGAATATAAGTGTATAGGATAGAGAAAGAAATGCTCTTCGTCATCCTAGGGCACTTAAATTACCACATGAATTCAATGTAATAGCACGACTTGAAGATTGATGCAAGTGAGAGCAAGAAAAATTCTTTTCATTTTCCTCACCTCATGATATTGTCTTACCTCCAGCTTGCCCCAATGTGGGGTGGTTCTTGACAGGGGTAGTTTGAAAAGAATCTCCACAAGTGTATAAGGCTCAAATGGGTTAAGCAATGGATCATATGTAGTGTTTGAGATAGAGAAATGAATTGCCCCTCATCATTTCGGTCATCGTACCTTTCGCAAGAGAACTCTTTATCTTGTGGATATGGAACTTCCTACACTCATCTCATAAGTGTATAAGTAGGGGATTGTGTATGGGATAAGGCTTGCCTTTCATCATCCTGACACGTCTCATTCAGCATTCTTAAGCATTGATGTCATTCCAGAAAATTGTCTATTTTGACAAATCTCCACATGAAATTGGTGAATTAAATAGGCAAATCACTATCAAAATTCTCCTTTGAGAAGAGTCCGACAATTTAAGCATGAGAAACTTCTATGAGAAACAATTTATCATACTCAAAAATGTTTTCATAAGCACGATTTTGGCCATTCATTCAAAGAATTGTCCCACAAAGGCATCATCTTAGTAGTGGGTGTTTTTGGATTGCCCCTGTCGAAAGGGAACAAATACACAAATTGATCAATCAAGGATGAAAAATTCGATCTTTGATTCAATGAAATCTGGCTTTTCCCCGCACGAACAACGTGCATGAATAGGATATTATGCATCATCAAAGTAAATTCAAATTGCATGACCATTTTGGCTCGGATCGAGACTTTGTCTCGATCATGTCACTACTAGAATTTGTAGTGCCCCAATTCATCATCTGCAAGAAAAATAACAATGTCAATTCCAAAATTAATTATATCCATGAACGCAATGTATCCATTTCATCTAAGACGAATGATGTTCTTTTGACTTGTTCCATCATTTTCTCATGGAAATGAGAAACTTGATTTGGCTTTCGACATTTCATACAAATTGTAATGAGATGTGCCACACATCACACTTTAGAATCTGGATGATCTTCTTCTGACTTGCCCTCAGTTTCCTATTGATGTGCAAGGAAATCTCTTGGGACAAGTAGTGTTTAATGTCTTTCTTCACTCTTGGGAGATGTCATCACAATCGGCTAGGAAATGATCCTTTGCCTCCACACCTTCGATGTATGTTCCCAAATCAACGGGTCCACTATCACTGGAAATTGATGCGTTATTTTCAAATGCCTCTATGTTATGATCGAGACATGAGGTAGATGAGTTAGAAAAACAAACAAGGGTAACCTAATGCATGCTTTTTTTTTTAAATGGTTTCAAAAATGATTTTTTAGGGGGAGCATGAAGAAGCCCAGTCCTCGGAATTTCTCCATGGATGATGTTTTCTTTTCATTATTGGATATCGTCACCGGGCTAGTTTGGTATACCCCATCATGTCCTCAAAACAAAACTTGTAATTCGATTGATGGATAATTTTATTGATATCCATCAATCGAATTACAATTATTGGAATATGATGTTCAAGCATTGAAGCAAACAAAGAAATTGAAATCAATATCTAAAAGCAATAGAAATTCCCACACGGGGAAGGTGCAACTGAACATGCCCCTAATTAAATAAGGAAAGCAAACTGCTTAGGACCATGAATTGTGTGCTTGAATTCTTCACCCTCCTTAGTCTTATGATGTGAACCCTCCAAGTCATATATTTTTCCCTCTGGACTAGTCCTTTCATGGTGCCATCAAATTCAGCTGTCTTAGGAAAATGAGACGATTCAAAAAGTCTTCTTGGCTCTCTTCTTGGAGTCGCAATTTATCATTGGAGATAAATCACAGCACTTTTGCTCGACGAGAATAACTCTTTTTGATCCGTCATTTTAGCTCTTGATCGTGAACGGATGGGTGAGCGGGATCGCTCCATAACCACCTAATGGAAATGAACGGGAACATATAAGCATGAGGTGTGCACATAATGAGCCAATCCATGACAATGATCCAATCAATTTTTCCATTATTTTCATTTTCTTATTCATGAAAAGCTTTTACAGGAAGTGAATTTCCTAAAGAGAGCTAGAAAAATGAACACCCTAGCAAGATCAAATTTCCTATGCATGAATTGAAAACAAATTTTCCAAAGTTTTTATTTTCCAAAATGATTCATTGTATGGCAATTTTCTCATTTCATTTTGATTGACAAAGGAATTAGATCAAATGACCAACCTAGATTGTCATGGACCGACCAAAAGCATGACAAAATAAATTGCAAGGTATAGGGATAGGAAACTTAATTCATTAAGAAAGACCATTGGCAATCACATAGACATGCGCATGGTAAGTGGTTCGATTTCTACTCTAAAAGGCTTAACAAAGTGGAGCCACAAGGATGATCGGACTAGCCACGGGCGCGTGGACTATGTCGGGTCCTCATGACTCCGGCTTGGTCAAAGAGCCGACCCGGAGTCGCGGGCATGCGGACCGAGGTGGGTACTCTTGACACCATGAATGAAATTTCGGGATTGAGATGGGTGACTCGTACCATGAGCTTGCGGTCGGAGTAGTATCCATCTCAATACCATCCTAGATGATCCTATGCGGCCCAGGTCCGACGGCAGGTTGTGTGTGCAATGGTATAGTGCTAAATGCAAGGCATGCACAACAGTTTATATCAAGCAACACTTCATACATAAAAATAAACCATTCATTCCTACACCTTCCTGCAAAACAAAGGTCAGTAAACACTTCCCCTTATACCTCCCACTCTGCAAAAACATTTAACACCTTAAATGTTAGGGACGTACCTGAGATCCTCGCTGCCAAACAAAAACATTTTTCAAAAGAAAATAAAAATTGGCCTAAGTCCACTAAGAGTTTTAACTCAAGTCCCCAGCAAAGTCGCCAAGCTATCACGACCAAATTTTCGGGTGTGAACCACCTAGGGTTTGGCTAATGGATTGTTAAGCCTGGACTTAACTCGGGCTCTCCCAAGCTCATACCAATTCGCGACTTAAGGTTCAAGTTCTTAACAAGCAAATGATTTTTATTTAGGAGTCGCCACTAATCTATTTTGGGTGGGTCGATTAGAAACCCAAGTAAAGTAATGGGAGATTTACTTTACTCCTACGAACTAGAGATTCTTGGTACGGGGACTTGATTACGCTAGATTCCTCTAACGCCCTTTCGGTACCATTCTTTTATTTAAAAAAAAAAAATGTTTAGCAAGCAGCTTGAATTGATTTTAATTATCTCCCTAACATGTGAGGTGATCATGCGGGTGCGCAAACCACCAATTTAACACCCAATAAAGCAATGAATAAAATTACGAGACTTACCTCGTAGCAACGAAAACATCTGCATTGTTAGATCAGAATTCACATCATCAACCCTAGATATGATTTCTAATTAACACGCAATTTCTGTTTTTTTGGTTTTCACTTTGTTTAATGGGAACTTAATCTATATGCAATGCATGCTAATAATCTAATGTGACATGGCAACATGACCTAAATGACATGGCAATATGATTTAAACTATATGACATGAGTAGAGTAAATTCTAAAGAAATGCATTAATTAAATGTAACTTAAATGACCTAATTCTAATGATTGACAATTTCTAATTAAATGAACCTAACAAAAATCACTAAATGACGTGCATTGTATGAACCTAATTCTATATGACGTGCACATGGTTCTTATTTTCCTAATAAGCATGCGATCTATGCAATGACATGCAAAGAATGCCCTAAGTTTACATGCATGATGATTTTTGTTGTTTTTTTTTTAATTTCAAAATTAAAATTTAACATGCAATTCAACTAGCATCCTAAGTGAATTTTGCTGTTTTCTTTTTTTCATGATCTAAAATGAAAATCCTTAATCTAAATATGCAAAAAAACAAATCTAATCCTAATTCAACATTTTTTTGATTTTTTTGTCTCTCTTTTTATTTTGAAATTAAAAATTCCTAAACATGCAACCTAAACCAGTTAATTTGATTTTTTTTTGATTTTTTTGATTTTTTATTATTCTTAAAAAAATGAAATTTCTATCCTAAGCATGCAAACCTTAAAACTACATTTTTGATTTTTGATTTTTTTAAGGAAAATTAATTCAAACAATCATAGCAAATCAAGCACAATTAATCCCCCAAATTGACGAACCGTATCTCGCGCATGAGATCGGGTTGGCCAATTTCACAAAAATCACAAATCGAATCTCGAGCGGGAGATCGGATTGGCACCATTTTTAAGTAATTACGAGTCGGATTTCGGCGCGAAAATCGGACGACAACTACTAATTTCATGGCAATTTCATATCATAGAGTTTCAATTTCACATTAAAGGATAATTAAACTATAAGAGAACAAATAAAATAAAATAAAAAAATAACAAAAAATAATAAAACAAAGCAAATAGATAAAAAAAAAAAAACTACCTAAAAATGATTTTTCTTCCTTTTTGTTTTTTTTTTTTTTTTTCTTCTTCACCCATGACTTCGGTGGCTGCCGTCGGTGAGGGGGAAGAGATCTCCGGCGAGGGTTCCGGCGAGACTCCGGGGACGGCGCTATGGCGGCGCGGCACCGGGGGCTTCGAGATCGGCACGAGGCGACGTGCGCAGCACGGCAGCGCAAAAAATCAGATCATGGCTGCCGCGGAGACCTCGGATCTACGGGCGCGGGGGCTTCGGCTGAGACGGAGCGCGGTGAGATCGGAGGGAGCGGGGGCAGCGTCGAGGAATGGCAGCGGCGTCAGGACTGGCGCTGGGTCGAGGCTTCATGGGGGGAAGGTAGCTGGGCGTCGAGGCGCTTTGTTGGGGTCGGATCCGCACCCGGTTGGGAGCGGAGCAAAGGGGGCACTCCCACGGGTCACGGCGGCGTCGGGCGGAGGAAGACTTAGGCGCCGGGGACTCGGGCGGCGCGGCAGTTGCGGCAAGCTTCGGGGCGGCGAGCGGCGCGGGTCGGCAGGACGTTGGGGACGCCGTGCGGTGGTCGGTCGTAGCAGAAAACTCGAGCGGCTGAGGCGGATCGGCTAGGAAGAAGATGCACAGTCCTTACTCTTCCCTTTTCTTTTTTTCTCTGTTTTTTTTTTTACTCTCACGTCCTCTCACTTTTGCTGCTGTCCTTTTTCAGCGGAAACGTGGGCTTCGCTGACTTTTTTTTTCTTCTTCAACAGCCTCTTTTCTTTTTGTTTTTGTCTTCTCGTTCTTCGAAGAACAAAGAACGAAAAGAAAGAACAACGAAAGAGCTCTCCTCTCCTCCTTGCGTTGATTTTTTGACCCAAGAGAAAACGAAGAAAAAGCTCTGCTCAACGTGGCCGTATGTATCAATTGTGTGGCCTCCCCTAAAATCCTACGCGAAAAGCCTTTTTATAGGCTGAACATTAGGGTTTTAATTTCCTATTCAAGTCAACATCCACGAAGATTTCTTTTTCGCACGCAATATTACTTTTTATTTTCCACATCTCCTGATTTTATTGCCTAAAAATAATATTGCAACCCGATTTTCTTAAATTCCAAAAATCCACCGTAGTATCATTTCAAATATCTATTTAGGTAATTTTTGTCATTAAAAGAAAACGGGCTCGGGCCAATTTACTTGCTTCATGGGCTTAGTTCGGCCTGCCAAATTAAAGTTTAGAACGATTAATTTGAGCCCATCTGTCACCGACCCAATGCAAGATGCACCTAAATCTATATGCCACACATTTAACTATCCTTTTCATGGATAAAATTAACCCTTAATTTTTAATGCAATAAATGATTAATCGGGTTGCCAAAATTTAGGTGTCAACAGAGTCGATTACACGGGAATCCTCAGAGCTGCCCGTTAGTCTGAGTTGTACCCAAAATGGTATTGGGCGAAATTGACATGGCACGAGAATTTAAAATTGGGTTTCAAATTATCGAGAACGTTGGGGATGGGCTTGAGATGAAGCCACAGTGACAGTTGACAACGCCAGTTGAGTCGAGTATTTGAAAAAGGGATTTTCGGACCGAGAAGGCAAGCCCACAAGGAAATGGGCTGAGCAAAGCCAATGTGGGCCTTAGGCCCAAGGTGGGACAGCCACCATGGTGGGCCTATGGAAAGCAATTGAGCCCATTGGGCCTAAACCAACTATTCCTTCTTCTAAGCCCATTAATAAATCTTAAGCCCAATTGAGCCCAATCAAGCCCAGCCAATTCCTGAGTCCGTTACTATTCATGGCCAAGCCCAATTCTTAGGCCCATCCACCAATTTCAGCCCAAGGTTAGATTGGTAATTTGTGCAAGGTGGAAATGGCCAAATTGCCCCTAAAAGCAAGTGGATAAGGGCAAAGGAAGAGAGAGAAGGTGAGGGGACTTGCATAGGGAGTGGGCCAAGCATTGATGAGGCCTTGACATCTCTCCCATCACTCTCTCTCTCTCTCCCTCATTTGGTCTCCATCTCGACGGAGCTCTCTCTCTCCTTCATTTCCTTCCTCCAGTTTCTGTTCTAGCAGACCTTCCTCCAAAGATCCGAGTTGACTGTTGGCTTACCGGACGAATCAGCAAGCGAGCCACCCACTGTTGTCTTCAGGACATCCAGACCGTCCTCCTGGACCTCGTCGTTCGCCGGAAGGAGCCTCCGGCTGCCCTGTAGGGCCGTCGCAAGCCACCGGTCACTGGACCGTCTAGAACAGTTTTTCTCCAGCTGACCTTTCGGTGGAAACTCGAGTCAAAAGTGGTCTTTCCAGTTAAATCAGCTCGCTAAACACCCACAATTATCTTCATCACATTCAAATTGTCCAAATGAGCCTGGTTTCATGCCAAACTGAGCCTCCGGCCGCCCTGTACACCAGTCGGAAGAAATCGGCCTCTAGTCTATCGATCCGCCTGCAGCCTGCATTGTTTCGCGTTTTCGGCCATTTTTCTCCCATTTCAGACCTTCCTTTGCCTCCCAACCTCCCACAAGACCCCCAAGACCCTTGGGAACCGCTGGTTTCCGGCCAACCCCCTCGCCGGAGCTCCGGTTAAGTCATTCAACTCAGTTTCTCCTCTGGTAGGGCTGTTTTTCAGAGGTTTCAGTGGGAGTTTGGGCTATGGTTGCTGTGTTGAGCTTGGAACCACCTTGGATCATCGTGGTAGAGGTCTGGGAGCGTCGCCTCCATCGCCACCGCCGCGTCGGTGCCTCCGGCCCGCTTAACGAGTGAGTTTAGCTCATAATCCTTTGATTTGAGCCTAAACTTGCTTAGGGTTAGTTTAATTATTGTTAATTCTAGCTTAAGTGATTTAATTCAATTATTTTATTCCTAAGATAGGTTGTTAGATTAATGGCTAAGATTAGTTTAGCCTAATTTTACTTTATTAGCTTAATGATGCTTATGTGTTTAATTAAGCTTGTTTTGCTTAGTTAATTGTTTGTTTGTTTTAATTAGTATTTTGCTTAATTTCTGAGTTTAATTTATTAAATATTGAATTATGGAAATTACTATTCACGTGACACCATTCATGATTATTGTTCACAGAGTACTGTTCATGAGCACTGTTCATCCAGAATGTGAAAGGTGGTCTAATTTCGCGTGTATTGATTTTATGAAGTGAATGGATGTGTAAATGCATGGGCATCTGCATGAATTGAGTGATGAATTGATTTTTAATTCTAATTTCAGGATTTTATTCCCAAATTAATCAATTTTGGTAATTGATTGGAAATTAACCGAACGTCAGTTTACACCGCCAAAAATATTTTAGTGGACTATATAAAATGGTGGGAATTGTAAAAGTGAAATTATGGTATTTTGGCTAAGGCCGATTGTGTACTCACACACGGTTATTTTTATCAGATATGATAAAAAAAATGGTGAGTTGACTGTATAAGTGGAGTGGTATACTATATCGACCTATGGGCGATATGTCAGCTTTGGATGAGCAGTATACCGGTATACTATATCAGCCTACGGGTGATATGTCAGCTTTGGGTGAGCACCATACCTTATTATCAGCTTTAGGCGAGCATATAATATTAGCTTTCGGCGAGCAAATATAGATAGTATACTAGGATGGCCTGGGGGCCCTAATCATTCAGCTTTAGGCAAGCATATATACAATATACTATATTATCAACTTTAGGCGAATTGTACTATCTATTTATCAGATTTGGGTGAGCAATCCTGATTTGATAGGACTTTATAGATGGTATTGAATATACCAACCAGGAAAAGGTCGTGGTGACATGTAATTGACTAGGTTGATTGATCAATGCTTTGATCTGTTGTCGTGATTGAATTGATTGAGTGATTGATTGATTGAATTGATGGACTCGTGTGATCGATTGATGTGCAATGAGTAGTGCACTATAGTGCAAGAACACATGAGAATCATTGTATTGACGATTCCGGTCATGCATGAGTTAAGTACATTGTTTATGACACGCACGTATGAATTGACAACGTGCAAGGTGTGGCAATGGCCGGGTGAGATCGCTTGTGATGCGACCTGTGTGTGATTGATGAACTGCATCATCTAATGGCCATGTGCATTGCATGTATTGTGCTGAGATATAACATGCAGGGTATGGCATGCCGGTTTAGATTGCATGCGAACCGACTGTTGATTGTTGGTTGTTTACTTGCTTGTGGAGTGGTTCTGAAGAGATACCCCGAGTTGAGTTGGTGTTCTAATCAAGGGCTTAGGGGAAGAACTCGCTAAGATTTATATCTCACTGGTTATTGAATAACCATTTTTAGGTCCCTAGTGTGAAGAGCCAGGAGCTTGAAGCGGAAGGGTCAAGAACATAGGTGACTCAGTAGTTCTTTATGACGTAGACCTTCTGTATAAGCTTGAAGGGTTTATAAAAGTGTATTTGCTTGGAAATTGTTGTCCTGCTTTTCTATCCCAAGTTTGTTGAGGTCAGGGGATTAATAATTCGCTTCCGCATGTGCATTTAAAATGAATGGGTCGGCGACGAGTGCCTGGGAATGTCGCATAGCTAATCGACCACAGTGGGATGCGCGTGCGCTTGGGATTCGGGGCGTGACATGAATAGCACCAAGGCTAAGCTTTCTTTGACATGACATTTTGGCCTAGAAAAGTGCGTATGAAAAGTGAAACATCGCGATCAAATGACCCAAGTAGAAAAGTATAGGCAGTACTGAGGGTGGCATAATAATATTATTCTCTTGTATGTTTTCTATTAGAGCAATGTCATTGCTCTTTATATAAATGCGGACTCTCTCTAATTAATGACTTGACTTTTTGGATTGGACTATCTCACATCACTTGACAATGAATCTTATATGTATCTATGGTTTGTTATTTATTCCTCAATTCCAAATCTTATTGAACACTTTTTGTCACGCACCGATCCTCGGGTGTGCACACATCCTTCCATTTATTCGATTTTAGAATGCGATATCCCAGGACTATGTATTGTCGATCCTTTCATTTAATAAGCACATGCGGAAGCACTTATAAATCCCCCAACAATAAAACAATGGGATAGAAAAGCAAGACCATATTTTTCATATTGAAACTCATAACCAAAATTCACCACTATTCACAACCTCCAAGTCTCACTTTATCTACACACAAACAAGGGTTCACAAAAATAGAATAGACTCTCAATTCTCGTCAAGCTCTTCAGTTTCTTCCAGCTCTTCAACAAGTTCATCCAACAGGTTATCCTCCTCTCCGGGAGCTTCCACCTAGGGGTGTGAAATTGATTTTACAATAACCAATGAGACTATGTCTCAGCGAGTTCTACCCCTTAAGACTCGGTTAGAAAACCAAGACCCAACTCGGTTGCCAAAGCACAACACGAGTCAGAAGACTTACCTTGGCATCAATTCCATCCTGCAATTCAGGGTTATATACATATGCTTCACGTAAAACATCAATCAACCAATTCACAACCATTGGATCAACTCATTGATCAATCGATCTAGTCAATTCACACATCAGTAAGACCACTTCTAGTCATTTCAAATATTCCAAATTAGTTCCCAAATATGAATCACGGTCCTTAGGACACAACTTATTTATAGGTGTTAATCACAGCCCCACCAAGTAACTTCCTTAGATTTAGTGGTTTTATGACCCCCCTCGACACTTTCAATATTTAATAGCTTTACAGTCCCACTCGACCGTTTCAATGTTTAATGTCTTTACGGTCCCACTCGATCCTTTCAATATTTAAATGGCTTTACCGTCCTACTTGACCCTTTTAATATTTAAATCAACATGAAATAAAGCTCAATTAAATAAATGGACTGAACCACGACAATCAGCACGAAATTCTGGTCACCGGCCATTCCGGGTGAATTTCCCCAAAAATAATTAAATAATTAAATAATTATTAAAAATTAATTAATAATTGATAAATAATTATAATAAATCCAATTTAGGCCTGTATTGCCTAATTGGAGTCCGAAACAAGTCGAGAAAATCCTGAGAGACATTCAATAAATAATAGGACATGTCTACCTTCTAATTGCATAATCAATTTAACTAACATGCATTAATAAGTCTCTAATTTAATTACTTTAATCTAATCTATCCACATAATTGCATTTTATTAAATCTAACCAACCCTTAGGCATCATCGGCATACTAAATGAAGATTAGTGAGTAAAACTCACTTGCACAAAGCGAAGACCGGGATACTGCAACAACGACGCTACAGCAGCTGAACTCGGGCCGAGCCAAGAACTTTGCAAGCCCGAAGAAACTTTGGGCTTGGGCCTATTGAAACTCTTGGGCTTCTTTTGGACTGGGGTGATCTTCGTGAACTGGGCCAAGAAACAAAAGAAATTTCTAGGCTGAGCTTGAACTGGGCCTGGAACAAAGCTGAACTGTGGGCTGCTTGCTGGTATAAATTCGACTGGGCTTGAGGATTGCTGGAGATGGGCCGATCAGTTTTGTGTGGGCTGAATAAAAAGCCTGAAGGAGCTGCCAATTTCTTGGGCCGAAAAGAGGCCTGCGAAGGAGGCTTGCGGCTCGTGAAGATGGCTGAAGCTCACGGAGACGTTAGGCCGTGAGATCCGCTGGCTTCGTGTGGCTTGTCTTCGGATGGCTGGCAGTCTGCTTTGGTTGACTCCATGTGGCAAGATGAAGACCGAAGTAGTGAAGATGGGTGCAGGTGGCTGCTGGCATTTGTTCGCTAAAGACACGAGCTTGGAGATGGACGCGGAGAGATACCGCATGACGTCACTGCATGAAGGGGATTCAGCGAACCAACAAGAGACCAAAGTTGGTGGACTTGACCGCATGGACGACTACTAGGTTGCTCGGTCTTCAAACGGTACTGGCGGTAGGTGGAAGATGGGTAAGAAACGTGGCAACAATTTGGCTGAACTTCGGTCAACAATTCAGCTGGAGAAGACTAGAGCTAGGCCACGAACGAGTTGGATTGCTGGCAACTTGCAGGAAATTAAGGCAGAAATTTCGGTGGAGGACTTCGGTGAAGCAGCCCTACGCGAAGATGGACGATGTCGCAACGAGATATAAGAGGGGCAGGCGATGTTGGAAAAGCACCGCCTCTCTCTCTCTCTAGAATTCTCTATATCTCTCTCTATTCCTCCGGTCCTCTCTCTCTCTCTCTCTCTCTCTCTCTCTCTCTAGACTTTTCTCTCCAGATTTCTCTCCCTCTCTCCAGACAATTCCTCAGCCGCAATTGTTGACCCAAGTTGCAATAAAATAATAGGAAGATGATGTGGGAAGTCGGTGGATGTACCCCTATAAATAGGGCTCTTGCCCATTGAGTGTGAGAAGTAGAGAGAAGTGAGAGTAGTGGGTGTGTAAGGGGTGTGCGTGTGAAGTGGTGTGTAGAGTGCGTGTGTGAGGTGTGTGGGTGTGTGTGCAAGGGGGTGTTGTGTAGAGTGTAGAGTGTAGGGGTCTTGTGCAAGAGTGTTGTGTGGTGTGACGTGAGGTGTGCGGCGTGAGTAAGAGAGATAAGAAGAAAAGAGAGTAGTCCATTGTGACGACCCAGACACGGGACAGTACGGAGGGACGGACTAAGATCGCCTCGGCAGTACGCGGGCGAGGCTAAGGGCATTTCTCCTGTCCCACATCGCTTAGGGAGGGAGCCTTGGGAGCCTATATAATGGCTTGGGCCCCTCTTAACCTGTATGACACGTTTTAAAGCCGTGAGGGAGGGAAATGGCTTCGTGCAATCCCATCCAAAGCGGAAAATATTATACAGTGGGGCCCGGGTCGTTACAAATAGTATCAGAGCCGACTCCCACAGCGTGTGGGGCCACAGCGGGGACGCCGTGCCTTAAGGGGGAGAATGTGACGACTCGGACCCGGGACGGTGCGGAGGGACGGACTAAGATCGCCTCGGCGTGCGGGCGAGGCTAAGGGCATTTCTCTGTCCCACATCGCTTAGGGAGGGAGCCTTGGGAGCCTATATAATGGCTTGGGCCCCTCTTAACTTGTATGACGCGTTTTAAAGCAGTGAGGGAGGGAAATGGCTTCATGCAATCCCATCCAAAGCGGACAATATTATACAGTGGGGCCCGGGTCGTTACATCCATCCGTGAGGGTGAGAAAGAGAAAATTGTAGGAGTTAGTGTACTCCGAGTATTGTAGGAGTTAATTTGCTCCGAGTATTGTATGTGGTGTGAGAAAATATTGTAATTATTAAAGTCATATTTTGTAAGTTATATTTGTACCACGTTTTCGCAAACTTCAACAATTGGTATCAGAGCGGGTTGTCAGAGGTTGTGTGAAGACAGTGGTCGGGGACCATTGTAAGTAAGCAAGGTTGTTGAGGATCGTTGAGCCAAGGAGCGGAGTACGTCGGAGAGTTACGCAAGTGCACAATCTGGGATTGTGAAGTCGGTTGGTGCAGGACCGGGCTTGCTTGGTATAGTGCGGGGCATTATACTTAAGTCATGATGGCGGATTTTTCGAGTTTGGGGAACGGCATGGAGAAGCTCAACAACTTCAATTATAATAATTGGAGTACCCGCATGCGGTATTATTTGCTTGGACAAGATTTATGGGATATAGTTGGCGGCAACAACACCACACCACCCACAAATGATGGTGATTTAAGAAAGTGGAACGTCAAATCAGGTAAGGCTCTTTACGTTCTTGCTGTGACTGTTGAAGATGAATTATTGCAGCACATAAAGAGTGCGAAGACCCCGAAGGAGGCTTGGGATAACTTGGTGACGCTGTTTGCGAGGACAAATGATGCCAAGTTAAAATGCTTGGAGAACGAGCTCCTCTCAATCTCGCAACAAAGTATGACGGTAAGTCAATACTTTTCTAAAGTTAAATCTATTTGCGAAGAAATTTCAAAATTAGATTATGAGAATGCCATCTCTGAGACAAGAATGAGAAGAATAATAATTCATGGGTTAAGGCTGGAATATAATGGTATTATTATGGCCATCCATGGATGGGCAAATGAGCCAACTCTAACAGAGTTGGAGAATATACTGGCCAATCAAGAAGCCTTAGATAAACAAATTTCTAAGGTCTCAATTAAGGAGGATGAAAGTGCCCTCTTCAGTAATAAAAGAGGGTTTAAGGGCCAAAATAGAAATAGAGTAAGTGCAAGAGATGGCAAACCATGGAAAAGTCATGGAGATTGGTGAAGGCAACCAGAAGAGAAGGGTTATCAACCAGGGGGAGCTCGTCAAGATCATGACGACGATGAAGATGAAGACAAGAGCAACAAAAGGCGTAGCAAACGGTGCTACGTTTGTGGCAAGGTAAGACATATTGCCAGATTCTGTTGGTACAGGCAGGAAGAAGGAAATGTCGTCACTTCCTGCAAGAAGGAGATTGAAAGCGAAGAAGAATGGGACTTTCAAGCGCCTGTTACAATGAAGGAACGAGAAGAGCTTGCAACAGCTTGTATAGTTGAGTTGGATAATTCGACAAGTTCTATCATGACCTCGAATAAGAGCAAGCCAAGGGAGAACTCGAAGAAGCAACTAACAATGCCAACAAGCACTCTTGAAAAGAAACTGCAAGAGATGCGGGAGATGATAAAGAAATTGAAAGTTGAGAAGGCAAAGATGGAGAATATGTTGAAAAAGAGGGATGAGATGATAAGGCAGAAGGATCAAGATTTCAAGGCAAAAGAAAGGGAGCTAGGGAAGTTCCGATGTGAGTTCAAGAAGCTGCAGAAGCCTTAGGACCTCAAGATGTTCCGAATTAATCATATCGGAAGAGACAATGAACAAATGAAGGAGAAAAAGAAAGTTTTCTTTGAGAAAAGGAGGTCATCCACACCTTACACCCTGTGTGGCAAGAATCAGTGGAATAAGATCAAGCAGAAGAAATTTTATGAGGAAAAAGATCAAGAGGTCTACATTAAAGTGCTTCGGATGGGATTGAATCGGTTGAAGCACGAAATGAAAGTCACAAATGAGATATGTTGAATACAAAGACTGAATTGAGTGAGAAGAAGGAAAAGGAGACTAAAGGACAGAATGAATTGGAATTGCAAAAATTTAAGAATCACAAAACTCAATGGAAAGTCGCAACAGGAGAAGCAACTGAAGATGGAGTCATAGAGCCATCCATGTACAAGGAAGCTTTGCAACATGCTGAATGGAGGAAGACAGTTGACGAGTTCAAAAGCAATATCGGCGTGGCTACTATATCTAAATTGAGAGAGAGTAGTCGGTGAGGGGGAGTGTTGGAAAAGCACCGCCTCTCTCTCTCTCTAGAATTCTCTATATCTCTCTCTATTCCTCCGGTCCTCTCTCTCTCTCTCTCTCTCTCTCTCTCTCTCTCTCTCTCTCTCTCTCTCCAGACTTTTCTCTCCAGATTTCTCTCCCTCTCTCCAGACAATTCCTCAGCCACAATTGTTGACCCAAGTTGCAATAAAATAATGGGAAGATGATGTGGGAAGTCGGTGGATGTACCCCTATAAATAGGGCTCTTGCCCATTGAGCGCGAGAAGTAGAGAGAAGTGAGAGTAGTGGGTGTGTAAGGGGTGTGCGTGCGAAGTGGTGTGTAGAGTGCGTGCGTGAGGTGTGTGGGTGTGTGTGCAAGGGGGTGTTGTGTAGAGTGTAGAGTGTAGGGGTCTTGTGCAAGAGTGTTGTGTGGTGTGAGGTGAGGTGTGCGGCGTGAGTAAGAGAGATAAGAAGAAAAGAGAGTAGTCCATCCGTGAGGGTGAGAAAGAGAAAATTGTAGGAGTTAGTGTACTCCGAGTATTGTAGGAGTTAATTTGCTCCGAGTATTGTATGTGGTGTGAGAAAATATTGTAATTATTAAAATCATATTTTGTAAGTTATATTTGTACCACGTTTCCACAAACTTCAACAGGCGATGATGGGTTTTTGTCCGAGGCTTCAGTGGGTGAAATGAATAAAAGAAAAATGAATAAGCAAGGCAAGGACAGCTGGTCTTTTGGATGAGGCACAAATCGCATGCGAGAGAAAAAGGGATCGGTCAAGTGTCCGGGACAAGCCAAGGAGGGACCAATATCTTCAATCCTTAGCCAACAAATTTAATGCTTTATCCCCTTAAAGGCCACACAAAAATATCTAATGTTCCCCATTCTTTCTTGCTCAAATTCCCATAAAAATATCCAACTTAAATGTCCAAAATGCAGCCTTCAAGCCTAAATCCGAATTTCACTCCATTTAGACTTCAATTTTATCCTCACATTCTCCAAATTTGAAGTCCAAAAATTGATGAAGAAAAGCCTACAAAATTTTGACACTTTCCTGTTGTCAAGTAGCTCGGTTTGGAAATCTAAATTCTCTTCAATTTGGCCCATATGGATTTTCGCTAATTTTTTTCCGCAACGTCCGAAAGATTTTTCGCAAAACTCTTTGAATCTCCAAAAAAATCTTCTGAGAGTGAGTCGACATTCCTAATATAGCTCGTGACACCATAGAACCTTCAATTTCTGAAATCGAACTTAAATTGATGATTAATTTCACTCCGGCACACTTTTAGCGTGACCTAAACTACTGGGTACTTTTCAGAACTTTTTAGGGCAATTGACTTGTGATCGATTTTCTTCGAGCCACATTGAACCCACTCGACACATTGGCAACTCTCGATTGTCGTGAAAATCTCGAGGGCTCGATTACAAACATAGGGTACCAAAATGACAGAAAAATCAAATTAGTGTCAGTCGACGAGAATTTTCCAATTTAGTGGAGTCACCCACGATCGGCCACACATCTCAGTCGAACTAACCTATCTTTGATTTTAATTCAATTTTTAACTGTGCCGTAATGACCTCTAAAGATTAACATGATTGAGAAGTCAATTCCTAATCGAGCTCTCAAGTCTATTGCCTTGAAATTCTTTAATGGCTTATCCAGTTAGTCTAGTTATCTCGAGAGTGATCAGCTCTGAGAACAACCTTATAGACACGTCCATGAAATACCTGATTAATTCAATAGAAAACAATATTGAAAATTCTGGACGTCACACCTTTTGGGTAACATTCCATAAAAAACTTAGAGGTTTGGACAGTGAAAACACTCGGGATTAGGGAGATAGCCCTTCATATATCCCAAAATAAGTAGAATATATGTATTGATTTCAGTGATGCATAAATGAATATTTTTCAATAGATGGAGCATGATACTCCAAGAATCCAACTAAGCGCAATATCTAAAACTATCACACATGACGATTTGAGTAGAGTTCCGAGAGATACAACTTGAATTGGTTAGTTCAATTCTTGATGATGTGATAATGGATGAGTGAATTGGTGAAGGAAGGACGTTGAAGATTGAATGGTGTTCGATGTTTATGATTATTAACGAAACACATTGACACGTGCTCATAGATATATGATGATGGAAAAGCGACAAAAGAGTATTTGAGATTGTCAAATTTTAGCTTTCTTGGAGGAATTACATCGTGGAATAATTCTATGGAGAAAATTGGATCAAAAAATCATAAATTTATTGTACGGCGGTCAATTTAGTGGAGAAAATTGGATAAAAAAAATCATAAATTTATTGTACAGCAATTTAATTATAAGGTAAAAATAACAAGCCGTAAGTAGTCCTTGATGAGTTCTAAGATTTAGTGCCAATGGCCTTTTTTTTTTTTTTTTTTTTTTATCATGTCAAAGTGGTCAATTTACTATGTGCATGGAAGCTCACTTGAGATATCACCAAACATAACAAATGAAAATTCTAAGCATTTTGAGTGTAAATTAAATGAGACACATTTAATTGGTCTAGCCGCAGATTTGTCGATGATTCACTATTTCGCCAGCACAGCATCTTTTAATAAAGGATATCAATAATACACGTGAGAGACTGAGGGTTGACAATGTGACAATTAAGATCAAGTATACTTTGAATGTCCTGCCATACAATAGTGTTGGGAGACTGGTTCATCAATAGAATTCCTAAGTCGGCCATGGGATGTTACTCTTGGGCTAATCTGAAAATACTCAACATATTGCCTCTCACTGTCTTTTTTTGTTGAAAATGATGTCGATGTTCATAAGCAAACTAGGGCCTTTTTATTTGTTTTTGCTAAAAAAAAAAAAAAGGAAATAAATGGTCACACATCCACAAGGTAGAAATTCCAAGTCGAGCTCTCATGTCGTGATTGACGGTTCGAGGGCAATCATGATTGCATGGCTAGTCCATTAAAATGGCATCTCATTTATTTCTTCACAGACAGGCCAAAATTGAAAGGCCCGCAAAAAGACTTTTGTCACTTTGAATTGAGAAGCAAGTGTCATTCTACAGTTTTTTTTTTTCCTTTCAAAAAGCTAATGTTTTAATATATAATCGTATTAATCACGCATGATCCATAAAATTATTGAATAATTACGTATTTGATACTTGTCTTATCTTCTATTTAGCTGGTACAGTTGTAATTGCTACACAAAACCACCAAGGTGTCGGTTCACATGGTCAAAAGTTTTCTACTTAACTTATATACTTGAGTTCAAAGGTGTCGGTTCACATGGTCAAAAGTTTTCTACTTAACTTGTAGACTTGAGTTCAAGCCTTATTGGCAGCACTCTAGAAATAAAATCCCAATTCCATTAGGTCGATATGATGGAATGCGTCCTTAAGATCTCCCAAGAAACTGAAATAATTGAAGTGCACGGAAGCAGCTTTGGATACCACTTCACCGCTAAATTACAAAAAAAGAATGTTACGTAGAAGTGATCATTGTGGGTTTTGTTGGTAGAACTCGAAAGTCAAGCTGCAAGACCGAAACTTAGATTAGGAGGTGAGGTACCAAAAAAAAAATTGTTAAACCTTAACTTCTGTTTTTAACCAATAGATATACACAAACAAATAGGGTACTAGTATTTTTGTTCAAGATTACATTGAAAAAGACATGCGTGGCGTGCAGATCGATGCGTCCGCCCCAGATCCTCAACTAGAGAAAGACTTGGGAGGCGACTTTCGAGTCAAGGTGCGGTTGATGACTTACAGCGAAGGTGAAGTCGATGAAATGCAAACATCAACTTCACTTTCAGGGCAAGGATTTTGATCATATTTTGGAAATTATATCTACAACAAAAAAACAAAAATCTAATAAATTTTATATTTGATGAGTAATATGCCCTTTAATGAGGAGTTTATGCCATACAAGATAATTAGCGACGAAAGTTAGAAACGCAGGGAGGAAACGATCATAGTACAAAATTGGGAGAATAGTGAGGGGGCCATTTTTTTGTTTTGCTCTTACTGCTTTTTGGTAGATTTCGTTTTCAATGGAGAAGCTTTTGTAGGCAACGGTAAGCAATTCGAGCGTCGGAATTTCATTCTGCTTGGGCGATTCATGCACTAGACACATTTGAAAAGACATAGGCACTAAATTTTGTCTATAGACCCATGCTTTGTGTCGCGACCAAATTTTCAGGGGTGAACCACCTAGGGTTTGGCTAATGGATTGTTAAGCCTAGACTTAACTCGAGCTCTCCCAAGCCCATACCAATTCGCGACTTTAGGTTCAAGTTTTTTTAACATGCAAATGATTTTTACTTAGGAGTCGCCATTAATCTATTTTGGGTGGGTCGATTAGAAACCCAAATAAAGTAATGGGAGATTTATTTTACTCCTACGAACCAGAGATTCTAGATACGGGGACTTGGTTATGCTAGATTCCTCTAACGCCCTTTCGATACCATTCTTTTATTTTGAAAAAAAATGTTTAGCAGGCAGCTTGAATTGATTTTAATTTATCTCCCTAACATGTGAGGTAATCATGCGAGTGCGCAATCCACTAATTTAACACCCAAGAAAAACAATAAATGGATGGCAAAACTTACCTCAAAGCAATAAAAGCATCCGCGATGTTAAATTAAAATCCACATCATCAATTCTAGATATGATTTCTAATTAACACGCAATTTTCTGATTTTTATTTTCACTTTATTTAATGAAATTTAATCTATATGCAATGCATGCTAATAACCTAATATGGCATGACAAATTGACCTAAATTATATGACATGAAATGCAATAATAGCAAATTAAATGACCTAATATGCAAATTTTAATTAAATGGCCCTTAACGTGCTCCTAATGTTTTTGGATTTTTTTATCTGAAATTTCGAATTAACAAAAGTCCTAATTGAACTACCCTAAATGAATAATTTTCTAATTCACGTTTGGGATTAATTTGAATTAACCCTATTTTGACTTAGAAAATCATTTCTTTATTTTTTTATTTTAAAAAAGATGCCAATAATTATCTAAATCTAATCCTAACCTATTTAAAATGAGATTTCTAAAAAAATCTAATCCTAAAAATGTGATTCTAAAAAAACCTAATTTACAAACCTGAATGCCTTATTTGCTAAATCTATATATCTCATTTAGTGATTCTACGTGCTCATGCAAAATTTTAATTTTTGTGATTTTATGATTTTTTTTCCTTTTCCTAAAAATTGCTATTTATCCTAAGAAAGTGGAAATAATTTATCCTAAGATATTTGAATGAAATTCCTAACAAAATTAAAATTCCATCCAATTTAACTAGTATCCTAAGTGAATTTTGCTTCCTTTTTGTTTTTTCTTTTTATGATCTAAATAATATCCCTAATCTAAATATGCAAGACAATAAAAAAAACTAATCCTAATCTAAGATTTTTTTGATTTTTTTATTATTTAGAAATTAACAATTTCTAATAACTAAACATGCAACCTAAACCAGTTAATTTGATTTTTGATTTTTTGATTTTTTATTATTTAAAAATTGAAATTTCTATCCTAAGCATGCAAACCCCTAAAACTACATTTTGATTTTTGATTTTTTTAAAAGAAAATTAATTAAACAACCCTAGCAAATCAAGTAAGATTAATCCCCCAAATTGACGAACCGTATCTCGCGCATGAGATCGGATTGGCCAATTTCGCGAAAAAAATCACAAATCGAATCTCGGGCTGGAGATCGGATTGGCAATTTTTTAAGTAATTGCGAGTCGGATTTCGGGCACGAAAATCGGACTGGCAATTACTAATTTCATGACAAATTTATCAAGGAATTTCAACTTAGCACTAAAGGGGACAATTACACAAATAACATGCAATGTTAGTAGTAGTAAATAAAACAGAAAAAAAAAATAACATAAAAGAAGGAAAATAAAGATAAAGATAAATATAAATATAAAGATAAAAATAAAAATAAATAAAAACAGAATTTACCCAAATTTCTTTTTTTTTTTCTTGTTTTTTTTTGTTTGCTTTTCTCTTTTTCCAAAAAGAAAAAAAGGACCGGCCGGCGAGGCGGGTGTGCGCGACGGATCGGGAATCGGCGCGCGCGCGGCTAAGCGACGGGGACGCGGACGTCGGGACGGTAGGGGATTGCAGCGTCTGGGCGGTGCGGCTGGATCTGCAGAGGGGTCGCGGGTCGAGGATCCCTGGGCGCGGGCAGAGGCAGGGGCGTCGAGATCGGCTCAGGATCGCGGACCGACGGGGAGAGTGAGATGGAACGAGCGTCGCAGCGGCGGCGAGCGAGGCGGCGACGGTTACAAAAGGCGCGGCGGCCTCCGGTGCAGCAGATCGACGATGGCAGAGGCGGAGCTGGGCGCTTGAGTCGCGGAGGCGGCGAGTGTCGCGGTGGCGACCGGTGTCGCGGTGGCGCGGCTGGGACGCGGAGGCGCGGCCGGGTTGTGGCCTCGGCGGAGACGGCACCGGCGCAGCCGACGGTGCTGGGCAAAGGGGCAGGGGACCGGCGTGAGCGAGATCCCCCTTCCCCTCGAAGAAGATGAACAGTGGGGGGGCTTCTTTTTTCTTTTCCCTTTTTTTTTTCTCTCTCCCTCAGCTCCCTTTTTTTTGGCTTTTTGTTCTCCTTTTTTTTAAGCAAAAAGAGACCCCCACCCCACGGACGACTCTCTCTCTCTCCTTTCTGACTTGCTTCTTTTCCCTCACGTCTTCTCTCAAAAGCTTTTTTTCTTTTGACTTTTGAAACCCCACTCAGCAGAAGACCCCATAACCGAAGCTTTTTCCTTTTCTCTTCACTTTCGTGTTGTTTTTTAACCCGTAAGAAAAGCCTCTGATATACTTTGTGCGAGATCTATTTTATATGTCTAGAAAAAATGTATCCTCGCGACATATATATTTTCCTTTTTTGCTTGCGCACGATATCCCTAAATATGTCATTGAAATATACACAGTCCGCGCAATATTCCCTTTCGTATTTCTTGCATATTCTATCTAGAAAAATTCATTCTTTGCGCAACATACACCCTTTAATGTATATTACCTAAGAATATGAAAAATCTAAATGGCATATGTGAAAATCTACCATTCACCAACGGCCTAAAACAAAATGAAAATAAAATGTTTCTAAACTATATGCCATGTGTTTTTTTTATTATTTTTTATTTTTTAGCAAAAATTAACCCCAAAAATTTAGGTGTCAACACTTTGCACAGCCAAAGTCTTGAGATGTGGATTGATATTGAAATCATTATTTTGGAAGTAATACTTGATTTTTTGATATGATGAAATGGTCAAACTAAATCATTTGTCTTCATACAATATTGTCCAAACCACATTTAGATAGTACAGGAATGACCTAAACATTTCTAAAAATTATTCAGTGAATTTAGTATATGAATTTATTAAATCTGAACTGTTAGATGTGAGGAATCTCTACAGAGTCTATTATCTTACTATCTTTAGTGGTTTAGATGCAATTTGATACATGCATATTTTAGTCCGCTTCATAACTTATCAAAGGTTCATCTTCCTTTCGAGTAAAATATTTTGTCCGAACATTCCGATTCAACTCATTTCTTCAAATAGTAGTAAACTAGTGGTGGACCAAGAATTCGAAGTTAGGCAAACTAGATAGAAAAAACAAATTTAACGGAGAGATCATTATCTATATTTTTTTAGGAATATTTTACATTTAATTAGGGAATTTTCGGACATGAGTGTTGGGGGCACCACTATGTCACGCCCTGAACCCCGAGCGCATGCACATCCCACTGTGGTTGATAAGCTATGCGACGTTCCCAGGCACTCGTCGCCGACCCATTCGTTTTAAATGCACATGCGGAAGCGAATTACTAATCCCTTGACCTCAACAAACTTGGGATAGAAAAGCAAGACAACAATTTCCAAGCAAATACACTTTTATAAACACTTCAAGTTTATACAAAAGGTCTATGTCATAAAGAACTACTGAGCCATTTATACTCTTGACCCTTCCGCTTCAAGCTCCTGGCTCTTCACACTGGAGACCTGAAAATGGTTATTCAACAACCAGTGAGATATAAATCCCAGCGAGTTCTTCTCATAAGCCCCCGATTAGAACACCAACTCAACTCGGGGTATCTCTTCAGAACCACCTCACAAGCAAGCAAACAACCAACAATCAACAGTTGGTTTGCATGCAATCTTACCCGGCATGCCATACCCTACACGTTATATCTCAGCACAATACACGTAATGCACATGACCATTAGATGATACATTTCATCATTAACATACGAGTCGCATCACAAGCGATCTCACCTAGCCATTGCCACACCCTGCACATTATCAATTCATGTGTGCGTGCCAAAAAAACAATGTGCTTACTCATGCATGACTGAAATCACATATGCCATGATTCTCATGCATTCTTGCACATTGACACAATTCGAAAACACAATGCATATACTCAATGCATACAACAATTGAAACGCCTTATCCACTCAATTAATCACAGGGGTCTCAACCCAATCAATCACAGGGGTCCTGATTATAAGACCAAACCGTTATGACACGTCCCATACCATGCCACACAGTTTCATCTCATAATCAGGTGCATCAACTCAAACAATCATGCGTTCCACTTGTTATTCATTGCCACACACGGGCATAGCCTACTCGCAGTTCGGCTATCTACTGACATTAATGCTAGGCATCGCCTCCCCCTATGGAGCACGGCTTGTCACTACGTCGACGGCATTCCATACAGGAGCATCGGTCCAATCTCCACTGCAATCGGCATCCGTTGACTTGGGGCATTCCCGAAGGAGTATCGTCCGGCCCCAAAGGCTCGTGACGGCATCTCATATCATTCATGCATTCATTCAATTTCGGCCTAGGACACCGTGCATTGCACTCAAATACTTCAATTAAAATGGTGATCCCGGCCTATTTTCTTCATATTAGAAATGCATGGTAAAATAATCGTGTGTGGGGATACGGTCAGATCAAAACCAAAAATTTGTGTCATCTCTTTTTTTCAAACCCCATTGTTTGATATTATACTTAAAATCCATTTTCGGTGTCAAAACCCGACACCCGGGATTTTCTGAATAAAATCCATATTTTCACAATCACCACTCAACTTCACAAATCATCAATCAATTCATGCGGATGTTTATGCAATAACATATCCAATCACTTCATAGGATTAAACACACATGAAATTAGACACTTTTCATTCTTGGGTGAACAATGTTTTGTGAACAGTGTTTTTCGTCAACAATACCTCTTGAACAGTAATCGTGAATAGTGTCTCATGAACAGTAATTTCCAGAATTTAATAAACTATAAATTAAATTTAGAAATCATTAAAAGCATTAATTAAAGCAACCATCAATTAATTAAAGCCAAGCATACTTAATTAACCACATAAACCACATTAAGCAAATAAAGCAAGATTAAACTAGACTAATCTAATCCATCCATCTAACCACCTATCTTAGGGCTAATACAACTTAATTAAATCATCTAAACTAGAATTAAATCTAACTAAACCAACCCTAAACAAGTTTAGGCTCGAATCAAAGGATTAGGAGCTAAACTCACCCGTTAAGCGGGCCGGAGACACCAACGCGTGGCGGTGACGGAGGCGACGCTCTCGGACCTCTACCACAATGATCCAAGGCGGTCCCAAGCTCAACACAGCAACCACAGCCCAAACTCCCACTGAAACCTCTGAAAAACAGCCTTACCGGAGGAGAACCAATGATGCTATTATGCAAAATTATAAAAATTCTAAATGCATTTACATTTATTAGTTAGCATTTACACAAATTTTGTTAGACACATGTAAGCACACATGATATAATTAAGAGAGAAGCATCGCTACTGAAAAATTACAAATGAAACCATGACTATCAGTCTTAAACTTGATGAATCCCAAAAATAAATCTTTTTTTTTTTTGTTATAAGTGTAGGGAGAGGATAGATTTACACATGAGTTTATTGCTGAACGTCCTTCCAAGCAAAGATAAAAGTTAGATAGAGATGAGTCCACCTATCAATGGGCTTATAGATGGAAGTACGCACAGGCTACCCATATGGATGGACAAACAATTATGAACAACTTTTGTACTAGGAATTTACCCTTGAAGTTATGAGTCAAATCAAAGGACATACTTATCTAATAGAATTTATTGTCTTGGTAAAAGAGAGTACTTCGTTTTATTTTTCTCTCTTCTCTCTTAAGTATTCTTAAGTATACTGTCTTGCTCTGTTTGAAATGACCGATGAAGTTTTTCATCTTACTTGCGTGAATATTGACAAACGGTCAACAGTACAGTACTCAGTCTTAAAGATCAGTTGTTGCTGAACTTCTACAATACAAAATCAGTTTTTGATGCCATGCATGATCATATTAGCCATTATCTCACCTTCTGAATGCTGCGTTTCCAACTCCTTTTTAGTTACCTTTCAAGTACATCGAACGTGTACATATTTATTTTCTGCGTCCCTTACTTACATCATGGTTTCTTAATGACTTAATATGGCCTGTGCATCATCAGGTTCTAAAATGTTTTCAAATCCTGGTTGACCGGCAACATTAAGGCTAAATATTGGAAATAGGAAACAGTTGCTGGAGTGGTTACTTGTTTTTCAACCTCCTTGATATCAATGAGTTACATTTTCATTGAAGCGAGCTTGTTTGTTCGTGGCATAAGTATCTGTTACTGGTATGCTTGCTGTATAATACGGGAAAAGGCTGGCCTGACAGAGATTTATGTTTACAGGTAGTTTGGAAAAGCAACTTTTTGTCACACTGGCATTTTGGATTCTGCTACTACTATTGTTGCAAAATCTTGTTGAATATTGTACTTAACAGAAAAGAGAGAAATGTATGCTTAACAATGTAAAATGGGAGGGGGATAGCGGAATGTAGGCAGTGAAGGGAAAATTCAAGCAAGAGGCAATTCAAAATGTTGTTGTTCGATCTCTTAATCATCCTGAATTTGTGATGTAAGATGTGTATTGAGTATATCTCCAAGTGTCCTAGCTCAAATTAACTAAACGAGAGGGACTAAACAATGGAACTAGTTTAGAGTCCTTTTACAGCAGAACGTGTGGAGAGAGTGAAGCTGCAATTTGATTTCTAACTACAGAAGGCTCTCAGTAGATGTATATTTCACATACCTAAATAGTTTTTTTTTTTTTTTTTTTTTTTTTTGGGTTGAACACATATCTAAATAGTTCGCCATTCTCATTATGGTGGTAGCCTAATTTGTATGAGTTTTGGCAGTGTAAATATACAAGTAATACTTTCTATAACTCAAATCATTTTGCAATTGTTGAATTTATGGTATGTGTTCCTATTTGAGGCCACATTGTTTGTATCATATGAATTTGTTAATTTCTTTCCAAACAAGGGGAGCGCTGATCAAAGAAATCTATAAGGTTAATACACTAACCTTTTAACATATGTTCTGCCAATTAGAACATGAATTGTAGGTAGAAGTTACCTCAAAATAAGAGAAATTATTTCACCCTCGGAAATTATGTGGGCGCTTGCTTTTGAGTTTTGTCCGGTCAAAGAAGAACTTAATGTACTGTTTTTACTGTGATTTATTTCGCTGTCTATTGTCTCTTAATAATGGCTAATGAAAGCTTGAAGAATAACAAGTTTTTACTTTCTTCGAAGCCCTCAGTTTAGTGTTGCAGTCTTGAATGAGGTGTACGACTTAAGATTTTTCCATAAAATCAATGTCTTCATGTTGCCCCCTTCTAGAGCCGTATCTACTCTTTTTATAAATTTAAATCAAATAGAAAGGTTTACGAAATGAAATGATGAATGAAGATAACACTAATGCAGCATAAAAATAAAACTAAGCCAACCTTTTTGCAGAAAAGTTCATTAAAAAACAATATGGATTATAGACAGCAAAAATACATTAGGTTGTTAAGAAATTTAATCACGGTCCATATATATTTTGTTCACATACATGCACACGCACATTACTCTCTCTGTTTCTGTTCATTCGTGCACATGCACACATACGACTTTTTTTTTTTTTTTCCTTCTACGCCCTGCTTTTATCTAATAAAGGTGCAGTACCCACTTATTTCAGAGTCTTTATTTGGTTTCTAAGTGCACATCCATCTATGTCAATAATATAATTTGATCTTTCATCTTTTTATGTTCTGATTGTGTTGATATTTTTTTTTCGATACTTTTATGTTAAATTGGGTGTTTCTCATTTCACACTTAAAACAGATGTATAGGTGAGTTTAAAATTAGAGAGACATGAGCCCACATATAAATGGCTTATTGATGGAAGTCTGCACAAGCAACCCATATTGTTGAACAACATCTGTACTTGAAATTTAGCCATGAAGCTATGAGTCAAGTCAAACGATATGAACAATTTACATGGGAGCTTGTTGCCAATTTCCAATATGTCACCAAAAGAAATGGATGGATTCTATATTAAAAATATGACAGAAATATGGATAAAAGGAGAATGCCAAGCCACTGCGCTTGTGCCCTGGATAATAAAAGAAATGTTTATACATCTAAGATCCCGCTGTTTTCAAACCCATACGAAGGCATACATAAATCATTTAAAGTTCTGAGGTCAAGCAGTATGAATGGCCAAGTAGCAAGAAATTTCCATTGCCAAAACCAATTGTTGCTACCTATAAAAACCTTCTATGTTGCACCCTCCCTCGAAAACTCACTTCAGTAACCAAAAGAACATATTCAAAAGCAGAAAATATGGCAGCCTTATCATTATATCTGCTGCTTACTTGGATATTCTTGCTGTCTCTCTTTTGTACTAGGTTTGCTGAGGTACTTTGTCATGCGGACGAGAGCTCTGCCTTGATGGAATTCAAGAGAAGTTTCAGAACCAACACGATAGATTGGCGATGCATTCATCCAAAAGTCCATTCCTGGTCATTGGGTGGAAGTGGAGATTGTTGTTCATGGGATGGCGTCAAATGTGATGAAGTCACCGGCTGAGTGATCGCCCTCAACCTCAATAGTAGTTGTCTCTCAGGCACCATGAGTCCTAACCCACTCTCTTTCGACTCGTTCACATGGAGTCACTCAATCTTGCTTTCAATAGCTTCAACTTCTCCTCAATTCCGCATGGCTTCGGCAATCATTCAAAGTTACAATACATTAACCTCTCCTCCTCCGACTTTTACGGTGAAATCCCTCGCGATATCTCGCAACTCTCCAAGTTAGTCTCTTGATTTGTCCACTTCTTCGTATGAGACACTTCATATGCCCAACATGGGCAACTTCGTTCATAACTTGACTGGACTAAAAGAACTTGATCTTTCTTGGGTAAGTTCGTTATCACCTTTCCCACCCATGCTAGCGAATTTCTCTTTCTTGACATTGCTCAGGCTAAAACATTGTCGATTGAGTGGAAACTTTCCAAAGTGAGCATTTTTCGGCTGCCAAACTTGGAAGTGCTTTCCCTTGCAAGCAATTCCAACCTTTCTGGGTTTTTTCCCAAACCGCACTAGAATTCCCCATTAAAATCCTTATACATTCACTAGACCAACTTCTCGGGAGAAATACCCACTTCAATTGGAAATCTTAGTCTTTTGAATGAGTTAGCAGCCCAGAGTTGCTATTTTTCAGGATCGCTTCCCTCTTCAATGGGTAATCTTTCTCATCTCACTGGACTATACCTTGATGGAAATAACTTGCAAGGTCAAATCCTTGTTTCCTTTGCTAATCTTACCCAATTATTGGTGCTATGGCTCTCTTCCAATAACTTGAGCGGTGATTCTTCGGAGTGGATAGTCAACTTGACAAAACTCATCGCCTTTGACATTTCAGGTAACAGTTTCTTTTTGGTTATATTAAGCGCAATTGTGACGTCACCTCATCTATACACTAACCCACTCAATGGACGACTTATGAGGGCCCACCATTAGAAGTCTCTCTTTGTTGGTTAGGACGGATGTCTTTCCTTCTCCATCTACAACTCCGTGGAACCCGATCTCTCGAGCTCCAGCTACTTGCTCCCACCCCGACCACGACCAAAACCCCCCGTTGCAATAGCCACGGGCAAAACTACCATCGTCCCCTCAAGAGCTTTGATTCCGGCAAGGGCCTGAGCCGGAAGGCCTTCTAGCTCAACAAGTTCAACTAAGTCCTGAACCACGAACAGCTTCTTCATCAACTTCTTTTCCCTCAATTTCCTCAATTTTTTGACCGAGAGAAAAAGAAAATTCCTCAATTAATCCCCCTGGACGTAGTGATCTTGATGGTCGAATTGACGTGCATCTCATCCTCTCACAATCTCCTCAGATCCCTAATTTTCAGATTGACGCTGTCACTGTACTCGAAGAACTCGGCCTACACACTGATCGAACACGCAAGTGGTGGCCATCAATGAAGCTCGATTTTGCCAATCAGACAAACTACCCGACGATGTAGTATGTCCCCTTGTGGCCATAGGCGATGAAGGAGAGGATCAGGTCCTACCTAGATTCGAGGTGCAAGGCACAGAGAGCGTTCATGTCCTCAACAACTAGCCCAGCCAGAAGGCCTTTCAGCTCAAGTAGACGCTGGACTCGAAGCTCCTGAGACGACGATGGAGGGGTAGGGTTTTGGGCAAGAGGGAGGAGGATAGGATGATCTTTGTGGCGTACTTGGAGATCTTGAGAGCATTGTCGAGGTAGGCCTTGAGGTGGAGGAGGAAGTCCCCGTCTCTAGTTTTTCCCGTGGCCATTGTGGCAAGGGTTTTGGTGGTGGTCCAGGAGGGAGCGAGTAGTGGTGGAGCGAGAAAGATCGCTACAGAGAGGATGAGAGGGAGAGAGACTTCCCAATTTTTTACGGTGGGCCCCCCTAGTGCCTATTTGTTTGAGTGGGCTAGTGTACAATGACTTGGACCTAATATTTTCAAGCAAGGAGATTATTTAGCCAAAGAGAAAAAGGAAATTGAAATTGACGGTGTAACTAACACTCATTTGTCTTGTGTCATTTTTTCTTTCTTTTGGTAGATAATCAGTTAAGTGGTGGATTTCCATCTTCATTTGAGAACCTGAAGCAGTTGACTTATCTCAGCCTTTCTCGCAACGACTTGCACGGCGATATTCCGAGCACATTATGGAGTTTGAAGGATCTCCAAGAGCTTTCACTGGAGTCGTTAAATCTCAATGGTGTTCTTGATGTGAATGATCTATTCGCACTCAAGAACTTGACAGTCTTATATTTGTCCAACAACAACATATCTTTCACCAAGTCATTCATCAATACCACTATATCAAAGCTCGCCTACTTACACTTGGATTCATGCAACTTGACCGAGTTCCCATGGTTTATAGGCTACTTAAGCAAATTGGAGGAGTTATCCCTACAACACAACGGAATTCAAGGGACCATTCCTAGATGGATCTGGAACAATAGTAAACAATCTCTTTGGCGTTTACTTCTTTCTCACAATCTCTTAACCGACTTCGAAAACAACTAAACCAATCTTCCTTTGCCGAACTTGAATCATCTTGTCATTAGTTCTAACTTGCTAAAAAAAACCCTCCTTGTCCCACCTCCCTTAGTCTTGATATACAACACCTCCAACAATTTCCTATATGGGGAAGTTCCAACATCCATATGTGAAGTGAGCTCTCTTGCTGTGCTCGATTTGTCCAACAATACTCTGAATGGCACACTTCCTCCTTGTTTGGGAAGTATTGGTCCTTTGACTTTGTTGAACCTCACGAGAAATAAATTTGATGGCATGATTCCTCACATTTACGTAGATGGTTGTGCATTGAGGATGATTGACCTCAAAGAAAATCGACTAAGCGGGAATGTTCCGAGATCTTTAGGAAATTGTGAAATGCTGGAGTATTTGAATCTTGGGGACAACCAAATTAATGATACGTTCCCATTTTGGCTATCGGGATGGGCCTACCTAAAAGTAATTGGCTTGCGGTCCAATAATTTCCATGGTCCCATAGAATCTCATCTAAGCCAGTTCAACTTCACCAATTTGCACATCCTGGATATTTCCAACAACAGCTTCAAGGGTGAATTTCCTTCCAACTTGTTGAAGAGTTGCCATGCCATGAAGGTCATGGTTGGTCAAGATGAGTTGGCATATTTGAATATTATTAAATTGCTTCATTGGACTAATAATTCATTTGGCATAAGTATGACTTATGCAATGAAATTGATGAATAAGGGCACGAAAAGGGAATATGTGAAGATTCCAGTTGTCCTCATGGCAATTGACCTCTCCAACAACAAGTTTGAAGGGTTCATTCCTGAATTCATTAGAGATTTGAAATCACTTTGCATGCTCAACCTTTCAAACAACCTCCTCAATGGTAGCATCCCTCCTTCCTTGGCCAACTTGATAGTGCTTGTCGTGACCAATTTTTCGGGTGAATCACCGAAGATTTGGCTAATGGATTGTTAAGCCTAGACTTAACTCGGGCTCTCCCAAGCCCATACCAATTCGCGACTTAAGCTTCAAGTTTTTAACATGCAAATGATTTTATCTAGGAGTCGCCACTAATCAATTTGTAAAGTAATGGGAGATTTACTTTACTCCTGCGAACCAGAGATTGTAAGTTCGGGGACTTGGTTACGCTAGATTTATCTACGCCCTTTCGGTACCTTTTCTTTTTTATTTTTTGAAAAATGTTTGGCAAGCAGTTTGAATTGATTTTAATTATCTCCCTAACATGTGAGATGATCATGCGGGTGCACAAGCCACCAATTTAACATCCAAGTAAAGCAGTAAATAAATTGCAGGACTTACCTCATAGCAACGAAAGCATCTGTAATGTTAGATCAGAATTCACATCAACAGTCCTAGATATAATTTCTAATTAACACGCAATTTCTTTTTTTGTTTTCACTTATTTAATGAAAATCATGCAGTACATCCAATCTAACATGAAATGGTATGGCATGACAATGTGTTCTAAACTATATGACATGAATAAATTTTTGTGTTTTCTTAATGAACATGCAATAACTAAATATGCAAATCTAAATTAACAAAATGACCTAATTCTAAAGACGGGCAATTTCTAGTTAAATGAGCCTAATTCTATATGACGTGCATTGTATGAACCTAATCCTAAATGACATGCACATGACATTTTTTCTTTTTCCTAAAAGAATGCAATTTATCCTAAAGAATGGAAATGATTTATTCTAAGATGATTTTTGGTATTTTCCATGAAATTTCGAAATTAGAAAAAAGCCAAAATTACCTAGCTAGATTAAGATTCTATCTGCCTTATATTAGGGATTAGACCAGGCTAAACCCTAATTTAATCTAAGATATTATCTTAACATAGCAATCTCTAACCTAAGATGCAATCTATCTAAGAATCAATTTAAACTTAAAATGAAGCATGCGATTTTACCTTAATATGCAATGACGTACAAATAATGCCATAATTCTACATAACATATGCATGATGATTTTTTTGTTTTTTTTTATTAATTTCGAAATTAAAAATTGCCACATAATTAAACATGCAACTTAGATTAAACAAAAACTAACATCCTAAATGAATGTATTTTTTTTGGATTTTTTTAAAGAAATTCGAAATAAATAAATTTCCTATTCTAAACATGCAAGATAACCCTAAAACAAGTAATATCCTAACATGCATCTAATCTAACTCGAACGTTTTTTTTTTCTTTTATGGGAGCAAACAAATAAAGGCATCAAGAACATCACGGCAACAAATCCAGCAAGACATCATCCACGTCCATTTAAATTTGGGAAATAAATTAACGAATCGTATCTCGTGCATGAGATCGGATTGACTAATTTTAAAAATAAAATCACGAATCGTATCTCGAGCGTGAGATCGGATTGGTGATTTTTCCGTACGATTGCAGGTCGTATTTCTAGCGGGAAATCAAACCATCAATCATATGTACGTTGCATAATTAGGAAGATTTCCCAATTTAAAAGGCTACTCAATATCTTGTGGATATGATGGTATCATTCAAATATTCAAAGAAATATTGCGATATTACGAATTAGGCAACGACATATATGAAAATTAGATTAATCGAGGGTCTTACCTAATTCAAGATGTCACGCGGGTGACGTTTCCAAATTCAGACGGATGATGGTGGCATCGGCAATGGCTTATGCTGTACTGATCGGCATGATGGGGCAGCTAGGGGTTCGGCGGACTGATATGGCTTCTTAGATCGTCAATGTCGCTGCCCTCAGTATCTATTGCCTCTTGGGTAAAAGTGTATGGAGTGATGACGATAGTGTACAGTCTAAAGGACACATTTGTGCATGGGATGGCTTTTGCATGAATCCTGAGAAAGAGATAATAAATTAGTGGAGTGTCGAGATGATATTTTTATGAAGAATTATCCTTCTTCTGAACACGTCCTCCCAAGTGTAAGTGTGCATCGCAATGTAAAGTCCACGCCGTAAGATTGCTTCACAACAGCAACAGCTCGCAACTGGGACTCCTCGGTTCAGTCTGGTACGGGCCCACTTTAGGTGAGGTAGCAGTTGGCTATGCGTCGCCGGGTCAAAGCGGGTTGAGGCGGCGCGCGACGGTAGGCACAGATTGACGAGCGGCGGTAGCAGGCGGTCACTCAGGCGTGGGAGCAGTGGTTGATCGGAGACGCGATAGAGCAGCAATAGCGACGGTGACGATCGGCTCGGGTTGCTGCTACGGCGGTGCATGGCTTGTGATCTGGGCAATGCTCGGCTTGTTGAATTCTTGCCATGATCCGCAACTCGGACAAACCAGCGGGTTGTCCTGTGGTGCAGGAGACAACTTTGTCGACGCTTCCCGCGTGGACAACTTGCTATAAAATCCAGGAATAACCTATAAAATAGAGAGAATAGAAACGTAGGTCGTGGGACCAAGAGGAAGCAGCAACGTCAGGCTCAATTCGGCTGAGGAGACGCGCTTGAGGAAGAAACGCTTCCTCTCTCTTATTTCTCTTTTTTAGTCAGAAGCTCCCTACGGATGATAGAAAAATTCTCCCTCTCACTCTCTCTCTCTCTCTCTCTCTCTCTCTCTCTCAATCATAATTCTGGCCTCCCCTACGAAGAAATAAAAAAGAAGTCCCACAGCCTCTCCTCAATTGCTTGGCCGATTCTCTCAATATTGTGGACGAACCCTCTCGATTTTTTGTGTGCCATGCTATGGCCGTGTATTCCCAAACTGTGGCCCTTTTGAATGATGAATTGCCGGCCTCTTGAATCAGGAACGTCATATGGGATGACTTGTGGGCAAGGCAGAACAGGTGGCCTTTGATGATGAGTGGACGCGTCGAATTGTGGGTTGATTCTTTTTGCCCACACGACTGAATCTTCACCACGTTGGCTCTGACATCTTTTGCAAGTCAAAGTGAATGGATTTTCTTCATGCAGCAAGCGGAATTGTCTTCTTTGACTGGATAATATTCTACGTGAATGCTTTCGGCGAAAGAACCTCTCCTAGAATTGCTGGAGCTCTCTCAATGTAATCGTGTGTTCAATGTATTGTGGCCTCCCCACAAAACCCTACGCGTTTTTTCTTTTTTATAGTCTATGAATTAGGGTTTTAATTTTTCCAAATCGAAATCCACGAAGATTCTTTTTCTAAACGCAATATCACTTTTTATTTTCCACGTCTCCTGATTTTATTGCCTAAAGATAATATTTCAACCCGATTTTCTTAAATTCCAAAAATCCAACGTAATATCAATTCAAGTCTCCATTTAGGTAATTAAAAGAAAACGGGCTCGAGCCAATTTGTTTGCTTCATGGGCTTAATCCAATCTGCTAAATCAAAGCTTAGAACCACTAATTCGAACCTGTCCGTCACCGGCCCAATAAATAAATGCAAATGCACCTAAATCTATACGCCACGCAATTAACTATTTTTTTTCAGGGATAAAATTAACCCTTAATTTTTAATGCAATAAGTGACTAATCGGGTCGCCAAAATTTAGGTGTCAACAGCTGCTCCTCTTGAAGGTGAGCTCGCAGAGGTTGCCTTTAAAGACAAATTGAATCCTAAATTTTGGTCATGCTTATGCAACGAATGATTTTTTGTTGGAAAATGAATTCCATTTTTTAATGCAATTTATATGATTTTTTTTTTTAAATATGAATGTAACTTTCATGATGCATGGAAATGCTAATGCAAATGCATGATGCGAAAGGAAATAACGTACCTATAATTGCTCACCAACCAGTATTGTAGAGCATCTTGAGGTACATGATAAATACCCATTTGCTTCACAAGTACCCAATTCTCACTCAGGTTCCTTGAAAAGCCTAACAGGTAATAAATTGAACATTCACATCCAAAGTGAAATGTTCAAATCAAGTCATCCAGTCCGTGGTGAGATGTCAAGAGTTTTGGGCTCGAAATACCTAGATCCGCACTAAGGTATAACGAGAAAGATTGAAAACATTCACATCCAGAGTGAAATGTTTAAATCGAGACATCCAGATCCAGACTGAGATGTCAAGAGTTTTGGACTCGAAATACCTAGATCTAGACTAAGGTATAACGAGAAAGATGAAAAACTTAAATCAAGACACCCGATCCCGACCGAGATGTCAAGAGTTTTGGACTCGAAACACCTAGATCCAAACTAAGGTATAACGAGAAAGATGAAAAACTTAAATCAAGACATCCAGATCCAGACTGAGATGTCAAGAGTTTTGGACTCGAAATACCTAGATCCAGACTAAGGTATAACGAGAAAGATTGAAAACATTCACATCCAGAGTGAAATGTTTAAATCGAGACATCCAGATCCAGACTAAGATGTCAAGAGTTTTGGACTCGAAATACCTAGATCTAGACTAAGATATAACGAGAAAGATGAAAAACTTAAATCAAGACACCCAGATCCTGACTAAGATGTCAAGAGTTTTGGACTCGAAACACCTAGATCCGACTAAGGTATAACGAGAAAGATGAAAAACTTAAATCAAGACATCCAGATCCAGATTGAGATGTCAAGAGTTTTGGACTCGAAATACCTAGATCCAGACTAAGGTATAACGAGAAAGATGAGATGTTTAAATCAAAACATCCAGATCCAGATTGAGATGGCAAGAGTTTTGGACTTGAAATACCTAGATCCAGACTAAGGTATAACGAGAAAGAGTAAAAACATTCACATCAAGAGTGAAATGTTTAAATCAAGACATCTAGATCCAGATTGAGATGTCAAATGTTTTGGACTCGAAATACCTAGATCTAGACTAAGGTTTAACGAGAAAGATGAAAAACTTAAATCAAGACACCCAGATCCTCACTGAGATATCAAGAGTTTTGGACTCGAAATACCTAAATCCAAACTAAGGTATAACGAGAAAGATGAAAAACTTAAATCAAGACATCCAGATCTAGACTGAGATGTCAAATGATCTTACCTTTAATAAAGATAGTTGGTGTTACATGTCCATGTGGCATCCCAAAAAAAAAAAAAAAAAAAAATTTGGGACAACCACTAGAGATATTAAAGCCTATAATTAGGTAATGGAAATTTCCTTTAAATTTATGCTTTAGCTATTAATTTTCTTTAAGGCCAAGTGTTATGTGCATAAAAATATATATTGTGTTCATAAATTAATAGAGTTGGTATTATAGGGTAATTTGATAAGGAGAATTTGCTCTTGGCTATGCACTTCTTAGATTTAATTTTTATGGCCACATGAAATTATAAATTTGGTAATTGAAAAAGAAGAATTAAGATAAATTACTAAGATTAAATATAGGCTTGATTTAGGAAATTCTTAAAAACAATTGGGATTGGACTTTAAGCCCAAGAAGAGTTGGACTTAGAGTGGGCCGAATGGCCAGCCCAAGGAGCCCATTGGGCCGTCGGCCACAAGGAGAGGAAGGCCCATAGGCCCATCTCCAAGCCCATCATGCATGTGGCTTGACAAGTGGCGAAAAGGGGAGTAATTTCATTGGCCAATTTGGGCGGCCAAGAATGATTGTAAATGATTGCAATCAAGGGGGATAAAAGAGAGAGATGGCCGGTTTAGGAGGGGCTGTCGACGGTGAGAAGAGAGAGAGAGGAGAGAAATAGAGAAAGGAGAAGAAGGAAGGAGAGGAAGAAGGAGCCGATTCCTCCAAGCCGTCCGTCAACCACTTTGCCCGCCCTTTTTGCGTTTGTTTTTGCTGAGTTTAGAGGCAAGATTTGATCCTTGAACTACTCTTACATGTTGTGCTTTGATTGTATTGTTGTGTGGTGGTTGATTTCGTGTGTCTTGAGTGTGGAAACCGAAGTCTTGAAGTGTTTTACTTGATGCTATGAACTGTTCTCGAGTATATCACCATGTACCGGAATGTTGTGAGGGCTTGCATGTGATTTTAGAGTTGGATTTTGACTTCGACTCCTTCACGAAAGTTGTAGATCACATCTTAAAATATAACATACTAAAATTTTAAGTAAAATGGATGAGTTTTGAGGGATGAAACCCATCTTCTACGGAAATGGCCAGATCTGGAATTGCATGTCGACCTTTTGGTGATTTTAGGCCTTGCATGTAACTTTTTATTGAGAATCTCTCTTTGATTTCTTCATGAACGTTGTAGGGAACACCTTGAAGTTAAACATACTCAAATTTGAGATAAAACTAACAAGTATAGCTTAGTCAAATATATTTTTTCTTAAAGACGTGGAATCTGGACAAGCTTTGTTGAACACCAGCGACTTCGGGGAAAATAAGACAACTTTCCTTTGGAAATTTCACCTTGACTCCTTAATGAAAGTTGAAGTGGACACTTTAAGCTAGAACATATCAAAAATCCAGAAGCAAATAAGGAGAATAAGTAGGTAAAATGGTGATTTTTCGGTAATAGTTTAGTCTGGATGTTTTGGTACAAAGAACAGAGGCTTTCATCAACTATAATTAATTATCTAGGATGAATTTGGCCTTGATGTTTTCATGAAAATAGACCTCAAAGTCTTTACTATCACGTGGTAAAATTTCATAATTTTTTATGGTCGTTTGGGTATTTAATTTGAAGTGATTCTAAAACCGTGCAATCTAGTGTGTCCGAAATTGTGAGCTGTATTGCCTAAGCTGTAACTTTTCGTGTGAAGATATTTTGGGCATGAGTTCTTCATGAAAATTGTGCCTTTATGTCTTATTTGTTATGTGGTAAAATTTCATAATTTTTAAAGGTCATTTGGATAGTTAATTTGGGAAAATTCTAAAACCGTGCAAACTGGTATGTCCAAGATTTGTATGCTGTGGTGTTTGAGTTGTATCTTTTTATGTGGTGATTTTTAGAACATGCATTCTTCATGAAAAGCGTGTCTTTATGTCTCAACTATCACGTTTGCAAATCTCATAATTTTTGAAAGTCATTTGGGCATTCAATTTATATATTTTCAAAAATCATGCATGCTGGATTTTATAAATTTCAAAGAAAATGATATGTGAACTATTTTAAATTGCATAAACCAAATGGATGATGATGTCTTAGGTGATTGAATCATGCCGCATGTGTGATGACATTTGGCATTTCATAAAGTCATTAAATGTTACCATCATATCACATGCCATGATGAAATAGGGCCATAAATGTGAATGTAAATTAAGATAAATGAGAAGGCCGTCGGAGGTGTGAGCCAACGATGTCCCGAGAATGTCGGGATGCCCGGAGGTGTGTGCCGGATGCCGTCGAGGGTGTGAGCCGACGATGCCCCGAGAGTGTCGGGATGCCCGGAGGTGTGTGCCGGAAGCCCCGGAGGTGTGAGCCGTGGGATACCTCGCGATGCCAGTTGGGGTGCGAGATGCCCGGAGGTGTGTGCCGAAAGCCCCGGAGGTGTGAGCCGTGGGATACCTCGTGATGCCAGTTGGGGTGCGAGATGCCCGGAGGTGTGTGCCGGAAGCCTAAAGGTGTGTGCCGGGGATGTATTAAATCAAAAGAATAAAAAAATTGAGAATTGAAATTGAGTCATGCATAGTGTGATGACATGTATGCATGGTATATGCATGGGTATTTGATGGTAAGTGCATGGATGTATATGCACCTAAGGCATGATGCTGACATATGCATGGGTCTTTGATGGTAAGTGCATGGATATATATGTACCTATGGCATGATGATGGTATATGCATGGATGTTTGATGATAAGTGCATGGATGAATATGCACCTATGACATGTATGCATGGTATATGCATGGGTACTTGATGATATGTGCATGGATGTATATGCACCTATGACATGTATGCATGGTATATGCATGGGTACTTGATGATATGTGCATGGATGGATATGCACCTATGACATGATGATGTATACATATATGGTACGATGACATGTAAATGGCTGCAAGGTAAGTAGTGCTTGTATATATAAAACAATATGTGCTACACCATGATACCTTGATTGTCTTGTGTGATGCGTGAGTAGCTAAAGGGATCTTTTATCTGCTGAGTGGTTGTACTCACCCCTTTTGGGGACTAACATTTTAGATTAATGAGATGCCGCTCCCTCCTATCACGCGGGGTACATTTTACGGCATTCCATCTGACATGGAAGTCGAGTGTATGGAGATTGACTATCCCACCATCCCTGGTCTGACTTTCATTCGGGTTCGTGTGCTGGTAATTTATGAGGTGGGCCTTGGCTGGGGGCCCAGTTGTCCAGGAGTTCATATCCGTCCATGTCCGTCGTGATGGAGTGATGCGGGGGATGTTGCCGCCGCCACCACCCGACGCACAAGGATGGGTGTGATGGCCCGCGTGAGCAGTAGGAGCTGACATTTTTTTGGACATAGCCGACACTTGTAGATGGATGGTCCTATATATGATCGACAAGGAGAGTCGAGGGTTTCTTTTTGAGCTGTAGCCAAGTTAGCTATAAGTTTTGGCTTTATCTTTTTGGCTGTACCGACCCGAGAAAATCCATCTTGTTAATATGTAAATAAAGAGTGGTTCGGCTTTATCTTATGATGCTTAGTTGGTGTGCATTGCCTCATGGTTATTGGAGGGAGAATTGGTGAGATTTGATATGCTTCCGAAATTAAGCTGCGCTGGGATTGTAAATAAAAAAAATATATGCCTAAGAACTACGGCTCATCTTTAATCTTGAAATAGTAAAAAGGGTAATTGTGGCGACCTCAGTTGGTTCAGGGGTGCTACAGCGCTGTGCAACTCTCCCCTCCTTAAAGAATTTCGTCCTCGAAATTAGACATGACTTGTGTTTCCTCAAACAAGTGAGGGTATTTTTCCCTCATCTCATTTTCACTCTCCTAGGTAGCTTCTTCCAAATCATGATGTCGCCATAATATCTTAACCAACGAAATTCTCTTGGTCCTGAGAATTTGTTCCTTTCGATCCAGTACTTGCACAGGCTCTTCAATGTATCTTACTTTCTCATCCACTTTGATGGCTTCATGATCGAGTATGTGACCAGGATCCGGTTGGTACTTTCTCAACATCGATACATGAAACACATCAAGCAAATTTCCCAATTTTGGAGGCAACGCCAAACGATAAGCTACATCCCCTATTCTTTCAAGTATTTCAAAAGGTCCAACAAATCTAGGGCTTAACTTACCCTTCATTCCAAATCGAGATACTCCTTTTATTGGGAATACTTTAAGGAATACATGGTCTCCTACACTAAACTCTAAAGGTCTTCTACGCTTATCTACGTAATCTTTCTGTCTACTCTGAGCTATTTTAAGTCTTTTCCTGATAATTTCAATAGCTTCAGTGGTAACATGTACCAATTCAGGTCCTATCAATTTCCTTTCACCTACTTCGTTCCAATAGACAGGAGTCCTACATCTCCTTCCATATAATGCTTCATAGGGAGCCATGCCTATGCTTTTCTGGAAACTATTATTATAAGCAAACTCCACCAGATGCAGTCTCTCATCCCAGTTTCCTTTGAAGTCAATCACGCAAGCCCTTAACATATCCTCCAATGTCTGAATTACTCTTTCCGTTTGTCCATCTGTTTGAGGATGAAAAGCAGTGCTAAACTGGAGTTTAGTTCCTAAGGCATCTTGAAGACTTATCCAAAAGTTTGAAGTAAATCTTGAATCCCGATCTGAGGTAATAGTTACTGGGACACCATGTAAGCGTACTAGTTGGCCTACATATATCTCTGCATATTTGTTCATTGGGTAGTCTATGCGAACTGCTAAGAAATGAGCAGACTTAGTTAAACGATCTACTATTATCCAAATAGAGTCATGACCATTCGACGTCATTGGCAATCCTTGTACAAAGTCCATCGTTATATGCTCCCATTTCCACTCTGGTATGTCTAACGGTCTCAAGAGTCCTGCAGGTTTGCGGTGTTCCGCTTTTACCTATTGGCACGTCAAGCATTGAGATACGTGCTTAGCCGTATCTGTTTTCATACCATTCCACCAAAATTGCTGACGCAAATTCCTGTACATCTTCGTACTACCTGGATGAATACTATAATTACTCTTATGTGCCTCCGACAAAATTTCCTTCTTTAACTCTTCGTTGTCGGGAACACAGAGTCGTCCCTGACATCTTACCACTCCATCTTCAGAGATTTGAAATTCTGGTCTTTTTCCTAAAGACACTACATCCTTCACTTTCATAATTTCTGGGTCAGACTTTTGTAAGGTCTTAACTTTTTGAATAATTTCAGGTTCAATTCTCAATGCACTAAGCATACCAGTAAGACAATCCACCTTTAATTTAAACTCTAAGTCCGTCACAGATTTTAACAGGCTCCATTCTACCGTTCTCAAACTGGCTATTTCCATAGCTGACCTACGACTAAGAGCATCCGCTACTTTATTCGCCTTTCCTGGATGGTATCGTATCTCACAATCATAATCCTTCAATAATTCCATCCACCTCCTTTGTCTCATATTTAACTCCTTTTGTGAGAATAGATATTTCATGCTCTTATGATCCATATATATCTCAAACCTTTCCCCATACGTATAGTGTCTCCATATCTTTAAGGCAAACACTATAGCTGCTAATTCTAAATCATGCGTTGGGTAGTTCAGTTCATGGGGTTTCAATTGTCTAGATGCATAGGCTATGACCATGCCATGCTGCATCAAAACATATCCTAGTCCTTTGTGAGATGCATCACTATACACTGTAAAGCCATCAGATCTAGACGGTAAAGTCAGGATTGGGGCCGAGGTTAGTTTTCTCTTAAGTTCCTGGAAACTCCTTTCACACTCCCCATCCCATTCAAATTTCGTGTTCTTTCAAGTCAATTTTGTTAAAGGACCCGCCAATTGCGAAAATCCTTCAATAAATCTCCTATAATAACCAGCCAATCCTAAGAAACTTCGTATTTTAGTAGGCGTAGTCAGTCTTGGCCAATTTATCACCATCTCAACTTTCGCCGGGTCTACTGCAATCCCTTCTCCTGATACTACATGCCCCAAAAATATTATCTGGTCCAGCCAGAATTCACACTTGCTAAATTTGGCATACAACCTATGATCTCTTAGAGTTTGCAAAACTATCCTCAAGTGTTGCTCATGCTCTCTAGGCCCTTTAGAATATACTAAGATATCATCAATAAAAACAATCACAAACTAATCCAAATAAGGCTTGAGTACCCGATTCATTAAATCCATAAATGCAGCCAGTGCATTTGTCAATCCAAATGGCATAACAAGGAACTCGTAATGTCCATAACGAGTCCTAAACACAGTCTTAGGAATATCCTCTTTCTTAATTCTTAATTGATGGTATCCCGACCTTAAGTCAATTTTAGAGAAGACCGAACTTCCCTGGAGTTGGTCAAAAAGATCATCAATCCTAGGCAAAGGGTATTTATTTTTAATGGTCACTTGATTCAGTTGCTTATAGTCAATGCACAAGCGCATCGATCCATCTTTCTTTTTCACAAACAAGACTGGTGCACCCCAAGGTGAAGCACTTGGCCTAATGAATCCTTTATCAAGCAACTCCTATAGTTGCACCTTCAGTTCCTTCAACTCGACTAGTGCCATCCTATATGGAGCTTTGGATATTGGTGCTGTTCCAGGCATCAATTCAATTTCAAACTCAATTTCCCGTTCCGGCGGCAATCCAGGCAATTCTTCAGGGAATACATCTTGAAATTCATTAATTACCCTAATTTCCTCAATCTTAGGTTCTTCCTGAGTGTAATCTTTAACCATGGCTAAGTATCCTTGACATCCTTCGTCAAGTAACGCACGGGCTTCTATTGCTGAAATAAGTGCTACAGATAGGTGGTTCCGACCTCCCAAAAATTCACAACTAGACTGATCAGGTAAAGTAAATCGAATCACCTTTTTATAACAATCTACCTTGCCTTGATACTTATGAAGCCAATCCGTTCCTATGATGACATCAAAATCATACATGGCCATTACGACTAAGTTTATCTCCATATCTCTTCCTCCCACTGTTATCTTACAATTTCCACACCCCAGCGTAGACAACACCATGTTCTTTAAAGGCGTAGAAACACAAAGAGGCGTCTCAAGAGGCGTAGTTTCTATCTTATTCAATTGTTTATATCTTTCAGACACAAACGAATGTGTAGCACCCGTATCAAACAATGCATATGCCTTTCTATCATTTATAAGAATCGTACCTGAAATAACATTTTTGGAAGCTTCCGCTTCCTCCTGGGTGATCGCATACACCCTCCCTTGTGCTGGTGGCCTCTGAGGATTCCTTGGTAAATTTGGTCTAATAGCATTCTGTTGTGACTGTCGCACTGAGCCTAACTCATTTGCGACCTTTCTCGTGGGCAGTTTTTCTTAAGATGACCCGTTTGTCCACAAACATAACATTTCAGTTGCCCATTGCAAGGTCCTGGGCCATGTCGTCTATTACACCTTTGACATTCTCCATTTCTATTAGGTGCTCTTCCTAAATTCGGGCCATCCCTGGCTTTTCCAAATTTCCCAAATTTGCCCTTCTTCTTAGATTGCCAGGTCTGTCCTTGGCCTATATAGGGGTCTCTTACCCCGTCTTATATCACCAAAAGACATTGGTTTCTTACTCTCCGAATGTTCCCTTTCCAATTCCTGCTCTACCAACTGTGCCCTCTCATAGATCTCAGTATAGTCTCTTATGTTCAAAGGCACTAGTTGTTTCCTAATATTGGTTCTCAACCCTTTGAAAAATCTCTTAGCTTTCTCCTCTTGGTCCTCAATCAATCTAGGAGCATATCTAGATAACTCATAAAATTTTGCCTCATACTGATCTACGGTCAATTCCTTTTGTTCTAACTGAACAAACTCAGTGATCTTTCGATCCTTAGCACAATCAGAAAAATGCTTCCTATTGAAAGCCCTAACAAACTCATCCCAATTCATAGCAATACCTGGTGGAAAGATCGTAGTATATTCTAAAGGGCCTAGAGAGCATGAGCAACACTTGAGGATAGTTTTGCAAACTCTAAGAGATCATAGGTTGTATGCCAAATTTAGCAAGTGTGAATTCCGGACCGACCGATAATATTTTTGGGGCATGTAGTATCGGGAGAAGGGATTGCAAAGAGACCCGGCGAAAGTTGAGATGGTGATAAATTGGCCAAGACTGACTACGCCTACTAAAATACGAAGTTTCTTAGGATTGGCTGGTTATTATAGGAGATTTATTGAAGGATTTTCGCAATTGGCGGGTCCTTTAACAAAATTGACTTGAAAGAACACGAAATTTGAATGGGATGGGGAGTGTGAAAGAAGTTTCCAGGGAACTTAAGAGAAAACTAACCTCGGCCCCAATCCTGACTTTACCGTCTAGATCTGATGGCTTTACAGTGTATAGTGATGCATCTCACAAAGGACTAGGATGTGTTTTGATGCAGCATGGCATGGTCATAGCCTATGCATCTAGACAATTGAAACCCCATGAACTGAACTACCCAACGCATGATTTAGAATTAGCAGCTATAGTGTTTGCCTTAAAGATATGGAGACACTATCTGTATGGGGAAAGGTTTGAGATATATATGGATCATAAGAGCATGAAATATCTATTCTCACAAAAGGAGTTAAATATGAGACAAAGGAGGTGGATGGAATTATTGAAGGATTATGATTGTGAGATACGATACCATCCAGAAAGGCGAATAAAGTAGCGGATGCTCTTAGTCGTAGGTCAGCTATGGAAATAGCCAGTTTGAGAACGGTAGAATGGAGCCTGTTAAAATCTGTGACGGACTTAGAGTTTAAATTAAAGGTGGATTGTCTTACTGGTATGCTTAGTGCATTGAGAATTGAACCTGAAATTATTCAAAAAGTTAAGACCTTACAAAAGTCTGACCCGGAAATTATGAAAGTGAAGGATGTAGTGTCTTTAGGAAAAGACCAGCATTTCAAATCTCTCGAAGATGGAGTGGTAAGATGTCGTGGGACGACTCGTGTTCCCGACAACGAAGAGTTAAAGAAGGAAATTTTGTCGGAGGCACATAAGAGTAATTATAGTATTCATCCGGGTAGTACGAAGATGTACAGGAATTTGCGTCAGCAATTTTGGTGGAATGGTATGAAAACAGATACGGCTAAGCACGTATCTCAATGCTTGACGTGCCAACAGGTAAAAGCGGAACACCGCAAACCTGCAGGACTCTTGAGACCGTTAGACATACCAGAGTGGAAATGGGAGCATATAACGATGGACTTTGTACAAGGATTGCCAATGACGTCGAATGGTCATGACTCTATTTGGATAATAGTAGATCGTTTAACTAAGTCTGCTCATTTCTTAGCAAGCCGCATAGACTACCCAATGAACAAATATGCGAGAGATATATGTAGGCCAACTAGTACGCTTACATGGTGTCCCAAGAACTATTACCTCGATCGATTCAAGATTTACTTCAAACTTTTGGATAAGTCTTCAAGATGCCTTAGGAACTAAACTCCAGCTTAGCACGCTTTCATCCTCAAACAGATGGACAAACAGAAAGAGTAATTCAGACATTGGAGGATATGTTAAGGGCTTGCGTGATTGACTTCAAAGGAAATCGGGATGAGAGACTGCATCTGGTGGAGTTTGCTTATAATAATAGTTTCCAGAAAAGCATAGGCATGGCTCCCTATGAAGCATTATATGGAAGGAGATGTAGGACTCCTGTCTATTGGAACGAAGTAGGTGAAAGGAAATTGATAGGACCTGAATTGGTACATGTTACCACCGAAGCCGTTGAAATTATCAGAAAAGACTTAAAATAGCTCGAGTAGACATTTAAAGATTACGTAGATAAGCGTAGAAGACCTTTAGAGTTTAGTGTAGGAGACCATGTATTCCTTAAAGTATTCCCAATAAAAGGAGTATCTCGATTTGGAATGAAGGGTAAGTTAAGCCCTAGATTTGTTGGACCTTTTGAAATACTTGAAAGAATAGGGGATGTAGCTTATCATTTGGCGTTGCCTCCAAAATTGGGAAATTTGCTTGATGTGTTTCATGTATCGATGTTGAGAAAGTACCAACCGGATCCTGGTCACATACTCGATCATGAAGCCATCAAAGTGGATGAGAAAGTAAGATACATTGAAGAGCCTGTGCAAGTACTGGATCGAAATGAACAAATTCTCAGGACCAAGAGAATTCTGTTGGTTAAGATATTATGGCGACATCATGATTTGGAAGAAGCTACCTGGGAGAGTGAAAATGAGATGAGGGAAAAATACCCTCACTTGTTTGAGGAAACACAAGTCATGTCTAATTTCGAGGACGAAATTCTTTAAGGGGGAGAGTTGCACAGCGCCGTAGCACCCCTGAACCAACTGAGGTCGCCACAATTACCCTTTTTACTATTTCAAGATTAAAGATGAGCCGTAGTTCTTAGGCATATATTTTTTTTTATTTACAATCCCAGCGCAGCTTAATTTCGGAAGCATATCAAATCTCACCAATTCTCCCTCCAATAACCATGAGGCAATGCACACCAACTAAGCATCATAAGATAAAGCCGAACCATTCTTTATTTACATATTAACAAGATGGATTTTCTCGGGTCGGTACAGCCAAAAAGATAAAGCCAAGACTTATAGCTAACTTGGCTACAGCTCAAAAAGAAACCCTCGACCCTCCCTGTCGATCATATATAGGACCATCCATCTAGAAGTGTCGGCTATGTCCAAAAAAATGTCAGCTCCTACTCCTCACGCGGGCCATCACACCCATCCTGGTGCGTCGGGTGGCGGTGGCGGCAACATCCCCCGCATCACTCCGTCACGATGGACATGGACGGATATGAACTCCTGGACAACCGGGCCCCCAGCCAGTCCCACCTCATAAATTACCAGTGCACGAACCACATAAAAAGATAGTCGAGATATAAAGACACGCTTTTCATGAAGAATGCATGTTCTAAAAATCACCACATAAAAATATACAACTCAAACACCACAGCAAACAAATCTTGGACATACCAGTTTGCACGGTTTTAGAATTTTCCCAAATTAAATATCCAAATAGCCTTTAAAAATTATGAAATTTTACCACATAACAAATAAGACATAAAGGCACAATTTTCATGAAGAACTCATGCCCAAAAGATCTTCGCACGAAAAGTTACAGCTTAGGAAATACAGCTCACAATTTCGGACACACCAGATTGCACGGTTTTAGAATCACTTCAAATTAAATACCCAAACGACCTTGAAAAATTATGAAATTTTACCACGTGATAGTAAAGACTTTGAGGTCGATTTTTCATGAGACATCAAGACCAAATTCATGCTAGATAATTAATTATAGTTGACGAAAGCCTCTGCTCTTTGTACCGAAACATCCAGACTAAACTATTACTGAAAAATCACCATTTTACCTACTTATTCTCCTTATTTTCTTCTGGATTTTTGATATGTTCTAGCTTAAAGTGTTCACTTCAACTTTCATTAAGGAGTCAAGGTGAAATTTCCAAAGGAAAGTCGTCTTATTTTCCCCGAAGTCGCTGGTGTTCAACAAAGCTTGTCCAGATTCCACGTCTTTAAGAAAAAATACATTTCACTAAGCTATACTTGTTAGTTTTATCTCAAATTTGAGTATGGTTAACTTCAAGGTGTTCCCTACAACTTTCATGAAGAAATCGAAGAGAGATTCTCAATAAGAAGTTACATGCAAGGCCTAAAATCACCAAAAGGTCGACATGCAATTCCAGATCTGGCCGTTTCCGTAGAAGATGGGTTTCACCCCTCAAAACTCATCTATTTTACTTAAAATTTTAGTATGTTATATTTAAGATGTAATCTACAACTTTCGTGAAGGAGTCGAAGTCAAAATCCAACTCTAAAGTCACATACAAGCCCTCACAACATTCCGGTACATGGTGATCTACTCGAGAACAGTTCATAGCATCAAGTAAAACACTTCAAGACTTCGGTTTCCACACTCAAGACACACGAAATCAACCACCACACAACAACACAATCAAAGCACAACATGCAAGAGTAGTTCAAGGATCAAATCTTGCCTCTAAACTCAGCAAAAACAAACGCAAAAAGGGCGGGCAAAGTGGGTGACGGACGGCTTGGAGGAATCGGCTCCTTCTTCCTCTCCTTCCTTCTTCTCCTTTCTCTCCTTTCTCTATTTCTCTCCTCTCTCTCTCTCTCTTCTCACCGTCGACAGCCCCTCCTAAATCGGCCATCTCTCTCTTTTATCCCCCCTTGATTGCAATCATTTGCAATCATTCTTGGCCGCCCAAATTGGCCAATGAAATTACTCCCCTTTTCGCCACTTGTCAAGCCACCTGCATGATGGGCTTGGAGATGGGCCTATGGGCCTTCCTCTCCTTGTGGTCGACGGCCCAATGGGCTCCTTGGGCTGGCCATTCGGCCCACTCTAAGTCCAACTCTTCTTGGGCTTAAAGTCCAATCCCAATTGTTTTTAAGAATTTCCTAAATCAAGCCTATATTTAATCTTAGTAATTTATCTTAATTCTTCTTTTTCAATTACCAAATTTATAATTTAATGTGGCCATAAAAATTAAATCTAAGAAGTGCATAGCCAAGAGCAAATTCTCCTTATCAAATTACCCTATAATACCAAATCTATTAATTTATGAATATAAGATATATTTTTATGCACATAACACTTGGCCTTAAAAGAAAATTAATAGCTAAAGCATAAATTTAAAGGAAATTTCCATTACCTAATTATAGGCTTTAATATCTCTAGAGGTTGTCCCAAATTTTTTTTTTTTGGGATGCCACAGTCCAGACTGTACCATTCTAAAGTTGCCCAGAACAGTAACATGACTTTGTGAAGATTCTGCTTTCCCAAGACCCGTACCATTCTATGGTCGCCTAGTATGGTAGAAAGAAACTGCTTTTCCAGGACCTGTACCACTCTACGGTCGCCCAATACGGCAGAAAGGTTTTGTTTAGGACCCGTACCATTCTACGATCGCCTAAATGGAGAAATTGCTTTTCCAGGATCCATTCTATGCTATGGTCACCTGTTAGAGCAATAAGTGTTGTCAAGGACCCGTTCTATTCTACGGTGGCCTAGACTGAGGTTTTGCTTGGCCAGGACCCGAACCATTCTTCGGTCGCCCAGCTTTGCAACAGAAATCATTTGACCAGGACCCGAACCATTCTTCAGTCGCCTTAATCAAATTGAATCCGGAGAAAAAAATTTTGGGGACAACTCCATTGAGTGTCAATGTAAAGAACTCTGGGCTACGAAAGCACGCCAGGTCGATAAAAGAAAACTGGGCTACGGAAGCATGCCAGTTCGATAAAAGGGAACCTAGGCTACGAATGCATGCCAGGTCAATATAAATGGACACCGGCCTATGAAAGCATGTCGGGTCGATAAGAATGGGCTCTGCGCTACAAAAGCACGCTAGGTCAAGAACTAGACACTGGGCTATGAAAGCACACCGGGTCAATGAAATGGGACACTAGGCTACGAAAGCACGCCAAGTCAATATAAAGGACACCGGGTTACGGAAGCACGCCGGGTCGATGAAAGGGACTCTGGGCTACGAAAGCACGCCGGGTCAATATAAAGGACACCGGGCTACGAAAGCATGCTGGGTCAATGAGAATGACAGCTTGACCGAGTTAAGTGTCGATGCACTTGAGAGAGAATACCTGCGCAATGACAAGTATTTTGAGTATGGGTAGAGATATACTTACCTGGTGATATCTCTAATTCTTGGGGATATGTTTCTGGAATCCTGTGGAGGTCTCTCACCTCTGGGTAGAAATAAATTTTGGAACATCAAGGATCCATCTCAAATGTTCGTGATGGTTTCTCATCTTCTAATATCATGAGGCATTCCGAAAGGAATCAATGTCGAGCTCTTAGGCCATCGGATATGATTAGAGCAAAATTGATATGCATTTATCAAAAAGATAAACAATTTGAGCTACTCTAGAATGCACATTTCAAAGTTCAAAGTGGGTTTTCTTCAATTCAATCAATGTTTCGCATAATGACTTTACCATATTTGCATCATCCAAATTTCCACAGAGAGAATTGTTGTTCAAGACAATGTCATGAATTTCTTAAGAATGTTAAATGAGACTTTCGCTTAGAAAGGACTTTCACTCACTCTTATCCGAAAGGCTATTTTATGAGAATCACTCAATCTCACTATCATCATACCAACAATGGTCCGAGTAATCTCGGCAAAGCAAGTTTACCTTACCAATCTGAGAGGTCTTTAATAGGGACCGTAATGTGGGCTTGGTCAACGGCTTAACAAAGGGACTCTTTGAGTCAAGGCTATTGAAAGAACAATTTTGTATTCATATTCGGGTTTACAAGTCAAGAACCCCGCAAAATGAGAAAGAAACAATCTTGCTCGCACTTCTTCGAGCAATGCTTAAAAACATATGAACTCATACATTAATTCAAGTGCCATAATCTGAAGAGACTTTGTAAGGGACGTAACATAGGCTGGGTTCATGGGTTGAGAAATGAAAGGATTATTAGGCTCAAAATGTGTATAAAGGGTGAGAGTTGATGATCATCTTGGCATTGCCGCCAATTTTCTTTTTCACCATCAGGGGTTGTCTTCATGAAATGCCCAATTGATTGTAAAAACTCAGCATTTGAGTCCTTTGAGTATTGTTCCATTTGAGGTACAGAATTATCTCGACTTTCTTTTTTTTTTTTTTTTCATCTATGGGCATTGGCCTTGCTTTTACCAGGCACACTGCTTTTTCATACCCCTAGTTCTCATTCATTTTTTCTTTCACTTTTTCTTTCATGGGCATTGGCCTTGCTTTTACTAGGCACATTGCTTTTTTATGCCCCTTAGTTCTATTTTGATTTCAATTCTCGCGCATGATGCATGCGTCAAGCAATTACATTTTGAATGACACTCAAACTTTCTAGGGTCTTCATCTGCCTTTTGCCTTGCCCTAGTGTGGAAGATGATCACCAACTGGGTTTACAGAAATGAAATTGCAGGCTCAAGTGGGCTATGCAAAGGATATAAGTGTATATGATAGAGAAAAAAATGCTCTTCATCATCTTAAGGCACTTAAATTACCACACGAATTCAATGTAATAGCATAACTAGAAGATTGATGCAAGTGAGAGCAATAAAATTTCAATCCATTTTCTTCACCTCATGACGCCATTTTTCCTCCCATTTGCCCCGATGTGGGGGGATTCTTGACAGGTGTAATTTGAAAAAAAATCTCCACAAGTGTATACGGCTCAATGGGGTTAAGCAATGGATCATATGTAGTGTTTAGGATAGAGAAATGAATTGCCCCTCATCATTTCGGTTATCGTACCTTTTGCGAGAGAACTCTTTACCTTGTGGATATGGAACCTCCTACACTCATCTCACAGGTGTATAAGTAAGGGACTGTGTATATGATAAGGCTTGCCTTTCATTACCCTAATATATCTCATTCAGCATTCTTAAACATTGATGCCACTCCATTAAATTGTCTATTTTGACAAATCTCCACATGAAATTGGTGAGTTAAACAAAAGGGTAAAATCACTATGTAAATTCTCTTTTTAAAAGAGTCCAACAACTTTAAGCATGAAAAGCTTTTGTGACTTCAAACAAACAATTTACTATACTCGAAAATGCTCTCATGATTTCAAGTATTCATTCAATGAATTGTCCCACAAATGGACTGTCTCAGCAATGGGTGTCCTTGGATTGCCCCTATTAAGAGGGAACAAACAAATTGATCAATCAAGGGTGAAAAATCCGATCTTTGATTCAATGAAATCTGGCTTTTGCCCCTGCACAGAACAACATGCAGGAATAGGATATTATGCATCATCAAAGTAAATTCAAATTGCATAACCATTTTGGCTCGGGTCGAGATTTTGTCTCAGTCATGTCACTACTAGAATCCATAGTGTCCCAATTCATCATCTGCAAGGAAAAGAACAGAGTGTCAATTCCAAAATTGATTATGTTCATGAACACAATGTATCAATTTCATCCAAGACGGATGATCCTCTTTCGACTTGTTCCATCATTTTCTCATGGAAATGGCATCACACACAAATTGTAAAGAGATGTGCCACACATCACACTTTGCAATCTAGATGATCTTCTTTTGACTTGCCCCAATTTCTTATTGATGTGCGAGGAAATCGCTCGAGACAAGTAAGAGGATAAGTAATGTTTAAAGTCTTCTTCACTCTTGGAAAATGTCATCACAATCGGCTAGGAAATGATCCTTTGCCTCCACAGCTATTTTTCCTTTAGATGTATGTTCCCAAATCAACAAGTCCACTATCACTGGAAATTGACGCGTTATTTTCAAATGCCTCTCTGTTATGATCTGAGACATGAGGTAAATGAGTTAGAAAAACAAACAAGGGTAACCTAATGCATGCTTTTTTGAAATGGTTTCAAAAATGATTTTTTTATGAGAAAACATGAAGAAGCCCAGTCCTCAGAATTTCTCCACGGATGATTTTTTTTTTCATTGTTGGATATCATCACTGGGCTAGTTTGGTATACCCCATCATGTTCTCAATATAAAAGTTGTAATTTTATTGATATTCATCAATCGAATTACATTTATTGGAATATGATGTTCAAGCATAGAAGAAATTGAAATCAATCCCTAAAAAGATATAAAAATTCCCACGCAGGGGAAGGTGTATGCCCCTAATTAAATGAGGAACTCGAACTAGACCATAAACCATGTGTACTTGAATTCTTCACCCTCCTTGATCTTGTGATGCGAACCCTTCTGGTTAGTCCTTTCATGGTGCCATCAAATTCAGTTGTCTTAGGAAAATGAGACGGTTCAAAAAGTCTTCTTGGCTCTCTTCTTGGAGTCGCAATTTCTCATTGAAGATAAATTGCAGCACTTTTGCTTGGCAAGATAATCTCTTTTTGATCGGTCATTTTAGATCTCGATCGTGAATGGATGGGTGAGCGGGATTGCTCCATAACCACCTAATGGAAATGAACGGGAACATATAAGCATGAGGTGTACATATAATGAGCCAATCCATGATAATGATCTAATCAATTTTTCATTTTTTGGCATTTATGAAAAGTTTGTACAAGGAGGGCATTTCCCAAAAATAGACTATGAAAATAAAAATAGATGCTCTAGCAAGACGAAATTTCTTAGACATGAATTGAAAATAAATTCTCCAAGGTGTTTTTTTTTTTTTTTTTTTTTTTTTTTGCAAATGATTCATTGCATGGCAATTTCCTCATTTCGTTCCTAATTGACAAATGAATTAGATCAAATGACTAACCTAGATTGTCATGGACCGACCAAAAGCACGACAAAATAAATTACAAGTTATAGGGATAGGAAACTTACTTCACCAAGAAAGACCAATGGCAATCACATAGACATGCGCATGGTAAGTGGTTCGATTTTTACTCTAGAAGGCTTAACGAAGTGGAGCCACAAGGATGATCGGACTAGCCACAGGCGTGTGGACTATGTTGGGTCCTCATGACTTCGGCTTGGTCAAAGAGCCGACCCAGGTCGCGGCCATGCGGACCGAGGTGGGTATTCTTGACACCATGAATGAAATTTCGGGATTGAGATGGGCGACTCGTACCGTGGGCTTGCGGTCGGAGTGGTATCCACCTCAATACCATCCTAGATGATCCTATGTGGCCTAGGTCCGGCGGCAGGTTGTGTGTGCAATAGTGTAGTGTAAATGCAAGGCATGCACAACAGTTTAAATCACACAGCACTTCAATAACTTGAATTTAAAACATTCATTCCCAACTCCAACCTACAAGACAAGAGTTAGCAAAGACTACTCCCCTTATATCTCCCAATCTACAAAAACATTTAACAGCTTAAATGTTAGGGACGTACCTGGGATCCTCGCTACCAAACAAAAATATTTTTCTAAAAGAAAATTGGCCTAAGTCCACTAAGAGTTTTAACTCAAGTCCCCAACGGAGTCGCCAAGCTGTCGCGACCAATTTTTCGGGTGAACCACCTAAGATTTGGCTAATGGATTGTTAAGCCTAGACTTAACTCGGGCTCTCTCAAGCCCATATCAATTCGCAACTTAAGGTTCAAGTTTTTAACATGCAAATGATTTTATCTAGGAATCGCCACTAATCAATTTGTAAAGTAATGGGAGATTTACTTTACTCTTGCGAACCAGAGATTGTAAGTTCGGGGACTTGGTTACGCTAGATTTATCTAACGTCCTTTCGGTACCTTTTCTTTTTTATTTTTTGAAAAATGTTTGGCAAGCAGTTTGAATTGATTTTAATTATCTCCCTAACATGTGAGATGATCATGCGGGTGCACAAACCACCAATTTAACATCCAAGTAAAGCAGTAAATAAATTGCAGGACTTACCTCATAGCAACGAAAGCATCTGTAATGTTAGATCAGAATTCACATCAACAGTCCTAGATATGATTTCTAATTAACACGCAATTTCTTTTTTGTTTTCACTTATTTAATGAAAATCATGCAGTACATCCAATCTAACATGAAATGGTATGGCATGACAATGTGTTCTAAACTATATGACATGAATAAATTTTTGTGTTTTCTTAATGAACATGCAATAACTAAATATGCAAATCTAAATTAACAAAATGACCTAATTCTAAAGACGGGCAATTTCTAGTTAAATGAGCCTAATTCTATATGACGTGCATTGTATGAACCTAATCCTAAATGACATGCACATGACATTTTTCTTTTTCCTAAAAGAATGCAATTTATCCTAAAGAATGGAAATGATTTATTCTAAGATGATTTTTGGTATTTTCCATGAAATTTCGAAATTAGAAAAAAGCCAAAATTACCTAGCTAGATTAAGATTCTATCTACCTTATATTAGGGATTAGACCAGGCTAAACCCTAATTTAATCTAAGATATTATCTTAACATAGCAATCTCTAACCTAGGATGCAATCTATCTAAGAATCAATTTAAACTTAAAATGAAGCATGCGATTTTACCTTAATATGCAATGACGTACAAATAATGCCATAATTCTACATAACATATGCATGATGATTTTTTTGTTTTTTTTATTAATTTCGAAATTAAAAATTGCCACATAATTAAACATGCAACTTAGATTAAACAAAAACTAACATCCTAAATGAATGTATTTTTTTTTGGATTTTTTTTAAAGAAATTCGAAATAAATAAATTTCCTATTCTAAACATGCAAGATAACCCTAAAACAAGTAATATCCTAACATGCATCTAATCTAACTCGAACGTTTTTTTTTTTCTTTTATGGGAGCAAATAAATAAAGGCATCAAGAACAGCACGGCAACAAATCCAGCAAGACATCATCCACGTCCATTTAAATTTGGGAAATAAATTAACGAATCGTATCTCGTGCATGAGATCGGATTGACTAATTTTAAAAATAAAATCACGAATCGTATCTCGAGCGTGAGATCGGATTGGTGATTTTTCCGTACGATTGCAGGTCGTATTTCTAGCGGGAAATCAAACCATCAATCATATGTACGTTGCATAATTAGGAAGATTTCCCAATTTAAAAGGCTACTCGATATCTTGTGGATATGATGGTATCATTCAAATATTCAAAGAAATATTGCGATATTACGAATTAGGCAACGACATATATGAAAATTAGATTAATCGAGGGTCTTACCTAATTCAAGATGTCACGCGGGTGACGTTTCCAAATTCAGACGGATGATGGTGGCATCGGCAATGGCTTATGCTGTACTGATCGGCATGATGGGGCAGCTAGGGGTTCGGCGGACTGATATGGCTTCTTAGATCGTCAATGTCGCTGCCCTCAGTATCTATTGCCTCTTGGGTAAAAGTGTATGGAGTGATGACGATAGATGTACAGTCTAAAGGACACATTTGTGCATGGGATGGCTTTTGCATGAATCCTGAGAAAGAGATAATATATTAGTGGAGTGTCGAGATGATATTTTTATGAAGAATTATCCTTCTTCTGAACACGTCCTCCCAAGTGTAAGTGTGCATCGCAATGTAAAGTCCACGCCGTAAGATTGCTTCACAACAGCAACAGCTCGCAACTGGGACTCCTCGGTTCAGTCTGGTACGGGCCCGCTTTAGGTGAGGTAGCGGTTGGCTATGCGTCGCCGGGTCAAAGCGGGTTGAGGCGGCGCGCGACGGTAGGCACAGATCGACGAGCGGCGGTAGCACGCGGTCACTCAGGCGCGGGAGCAGTGGTTGATCGGAGACGCGATGGAGCAGCGATAGCGACGGTGACGATCGGCTCGGGTTGCTGCTACGGCGGTGCATGGCTTGTGATCTGGGCAATGCTCGACTTGTTGAATTCTTGCCATGATCCGCAACTCGGACAAACCAGCGGGTTGTCCTGTGGTGCAGGAGACAACTTTGTCGACGCTTCCCGCGTGGACAACTTGCTATAAAATCCAGGAATAACCTATAAAATAGAGAGAATAGAAACGTAGGTCGTGGGACCAAGAGGAAGCAGCAACGTCAGACTCAATTCGGCTGAGGAGACGCACTTGAGGAAGAAACGCTTCCTCTCTCTTATTTCTCTTTTTTAGTTAGAAGCTCCCTACGGATGATAGAAAAATTCTCCCTCTCACACACACACACACACACTCTCTCTCTCTCTCTCTCTCTCTCTCTCTCTCTCAATCATAATTCTGGCCTCCCTACGAAGAAATAAAAAAGAAGTCCCACAGCCTCTCCTCAATTGCTTGGCCGATTCTCTCAATATTGTGGACGAACCCTCTCGATTTTTTGTGTGCCATGCTGTGGCCGTGTATTCCCAAACTGCGGCCCTTTTGAATGATGAATTGCCGGCCTCTTGAATCAGGAACGTCGTATGGGATGACTTGTGGGCAAGGCAGAACAGGTGGCCTTTGATGATGAGTGGACGCGTCGAATTGTGGGTTGATTCTTTTTGCCCACACGACTGAATCTTCACCACGTTGGCTCTGACATCTTTTGCAAGTCAAAGTGAATGGATTTTCTTCATGCAGCAAGCGGAATTTTCTTCTTTAACTGGATAATATTCTACATGAATGCTTTCGGCGAAAGAACCTCTCCTAGAATTGCTGGAGCTCTCTCAATGTAGCCGTGTGTTCAATGTATTGTGGCCTCCCCACAAAACCCTACGCGTTTTTCTTTTTATAGTCTATGAATTAGGGTTTTAATTTTTCCAAATTGAAATCCACGAAGATTCTTTTTCTAAACGCAATATCACTTTTTATTTTCCACGTCTCCTGATTTTATTGCCTAAAGATAAGATTGCAACCCGATTTTCTTAAATTCCAAAAATCCATCGTAATATCAATTCAAGTCTCCATTTAGGTAATTAAAAGAAAACGGGCTCGGGCCAATTTGTTTGCTTCATGGGCTTAATCCGATCTGCTAAATCAAAGCTTAGAACCACTAATTCGAACCTGTCCGTCACCGGCCCAATAAATAAATGCAAATGCACCTAAATCTATACGCCACGCAATTAACTATTTTTTTTTTAGGGATAAAATTAACCCCTAATTTTTAATGCAATAAGTGACTAATCGGGTCACCAAAATTTAGGTGTCAACAAAGTGCTCAAAGCACTGGATCTTTCCTAGAACAATCTTGTGGGAGAGATTCCTCAACAACTAGCCCACCTCACATTTCTTTCAGTATTCAATGTCTCTCACAATTGTCTATTAGGACCAATACCACGTGGAACGCAATTTGATACGTTCGAGAGTAGTTCATTTGCGAGGAATAATGGTTTGTGTGGAAGTCCCTTGCCAAATAAATGCACAAATGGTGAGAACGCTCCACCACCACCATCATATTTCAAAGTGGATAATGAAGAAGAGTGTCTCTTCAACTTGGATTGGAGAATCATGCTGGTTGGCGCTGGAGTTGGGTTTTCGGTCAGTATTGTGATTGAGAACTTGATCGTTAACAAGAAGAGGACGTGGTTCTTGTGTTGCTCCAAGAAAATGGCAAAAGGATGGAAAAAGGCGAGGAAAGGTCTGGTAGACAAGAAAATATGCAGCTAGATATTTAATGCTATGTCTTTAAGTAGCTTGTCGAGAAAAGTTATACATGCATATGTGAAGATTCTGATCTATGTTTATTTGCTATAGTAATATAGAGATGTTGTTTTCTTGCTCATGAAAGTTATAGTTCTTCTTAAGATTCTAACCTATGTCTGTCCATATATGCATCAGCAATGAATGAATATTTTGTTGTAATATAGAGACGTAATTGAGATGAGTAGATACTATTGAAAAGACAATTAATATACATGGTGGATGATGTTGTAAAAAATTTCTTTGTCCATGGAAACCAAGGAGATTAGAGTAAAGGTTCTCTTGGTTCACAGGTAGAAAGGGCCTTGCTTTTGTTCATTTGAATGTATATTCAATCGAACTTTCGTAACAGAGCATTTGTGATATCCTGAAATTCGAGTCCTCTGAGGGATGAATGAACGTGAAATTCGTCAATGCAATGTTGGTCGATCTCACTCGGAATTGATCACTCCTTAGATACTGACCTTAAGGGGAAAGGCTATGAGGACAGAACTCGTACGACTAAACGACTCGACCTGGGAAAACGACTTGACCGTGAGACTTGTGTGAGGAAGATCATGTAGATAGGCAGGTCAATTCTAAGGACGACTGAAAGTTGATTTGTGGACGAAACATAATGGAACGATGGGTGATTCTGATTTACCGTTATCGAGCTCACGAACGACCCTAGGTCAATCCTTAGTAATCATGTACTTTGAAATAAGAATCTATCCTTCGCAATTTCATATAGTCAAGGACGTCCATGCGTCGAGATATCTTGAACGTGGTTTGGCACGAGTCGGTGACGCGTGAATCCTCAAAGCCACCTGTCAGTCTGAGTTGTGACCAAAATGGCATTAGGATGAAATTAACATGGCTTGAGAACTACAGATCGGGCTTCAAATTATCGGGAATGTCTGGGACAGACTTTGGATGAAGCTACAACGACAGTCGACAGCGCTAGTTAAGCCGAGTATTTGAAAAAGGGATTTTCGGATCGAGAAAGCGATCCCGCAAGGAAGTGGGCCGAGCTAAGCCAATGTGGGCCTTAGGCCCAAGGTGGGACAGCCACCAAGGTGGGCCTAAGGAAAGCAATTGAGCCCATTGGGCCTAAACCAACTATTCATCTTTCAAGCCCATGATCCAAACTCAAGCCCATTTGAGCCCAACCAATTCCCAAGCTCGTTACTATTCATGGCCAAGCCCAATTCTTAGGCCCATCCACCAATTTCAGCCCAAGGTTAGATTGGTAATTTGTGCAAGGTAGAAATGACCAAATTGCCCCTAAAAGCAAGTGGATAAGGGCAAAGGAAGAGAGAGAAGGTGAGGGGACTTGCATGGGGAGTTGGCAAGCATTGATGGGGCTTGACATCTCTCTCATCAGTCTCTCTCTCCCTCATTCGGTCCCCATCTCGACGAAGCTCTCTCTCTCTCCTTCATTTCCTTCCTCCATTTTCTGTTCCAGCAGACCTTCCTCCAAAGATCCAAGTTGATTGTTGGCTTACCAGATGAATCAACAAGTGAGCCACCTACCGTTGTCTTCAAGACATCCAGACCGTCGTCCTGGATCCCATCGTTTACCGGAAGGAGCCTCCGGCCGCCCTGTAGGGCCGTCGCAAGCCACCGGTCACCGGACCGTCTGGAACAGTTTTTCTCCAACTGACCTTTAGGTGGAAACTCGAGTCAAAAGTGGTCTTCCCGGTCAATTCAGCTCGCGAAACACCCACCATTATCTTCATCACATTAAATCATCCAAATGAGCCTAGTTTCATGCCGAACAGAGCCTCCGGCTGACCTGTACGCTGGTCGGAAGAAACCGACCTCCGGTCCATCGGTCCGCCTGCACTGTTTCGTGTTTTCGGCCATTTTTCTCCCATTCCAGACCTTCCTTTGGCCATCCCATCCACCCACAAGATCCCCAAGGCCCCCAGGAGCTGCCGATTTTCGGCCATCCCCTTCACTGGAGCTCCAACCAAGCCATTCAACTTGTTTTCTCCTTCGGCAGGGCTGTTTTTCAGAGGTTTCAGTGGGAGTTTGGGCTGTGGTTGCTGTGTTGACCTTGGGACCGCCTTGGATCGTCGTCGTAGAGGTCCGGGAGCATCGCCTCCATCGTCGCCACCGTGTCGGTGTCTCCGACCCGCTTAATGGGTGAGTTTAGCTCCTAATCATTTTATTACAGCCTAAACTTGCTTAGGATTAGTTTAATTATTGTTAATTCTAGTTTAAGTGATTTAATTAAATTATTTTAATTCTAAGATAGGTTGTTAGATTATTGGCTAAGATTAGTTTAGCCTAATTTAACTTTATTAGCTTAATGATGCTTATGTGTTTAATTAAGCTTGTTTTGCTTAATTAATTGTTTGTTTGTTTTAATTAGTGTTTTGCTTAATTTCTGAGTTTAATTTATTAAATATTGAATTCTGAAAATTTACTGTTCATGGGACAATATTCACGAGTTACTGTTCACGCGACACTATTCACGAGTTACTGTTCACCCGAGAGTGAAAAATTGCCTTGTTTCATGAGTGTTGATTTTATGAAGTGAATGGATGTGTAAATGCATTGACATTCGCATGAATTGAGTTGATATGACTGGAATTCCGTGCTGATTGTCGTGGTGCAGTCTGTTTATTTATTTGAGCCCTACGTTGTGTTGAATTGATTTAATTATGTATTTTTAGGATTTATTCCTAAATGATTTGAATTGTGGTAATTGATTAGTAATTACCAGGCGTCGGTTCACAGCGCCAAAAATGTGTTTATGGGCTATTGAAAATGGTGGGAGGTTCTGAAAGCAAAATATGATATTTTGGCTAAGGCCAACCGTGTAACCACACATGGCTATTTCATCGAGAATGTTGAATTGAAAGAGATAGTATACTATATCATCCTACAAGCTCTGATATGTCAGCTTAGTGAGAGCAGTATACTGGTGTACTATATCATCCTGCGGGCTCTGTTATGTCAGCTTAGCGCGAGCAATACACTTTATCAACTTAGAGTGAGCATCAGGGGTATATCATATCAGCCTACAAGCAATATGGCAGCTTAGTGAGAGCAGTATACTGGTATACTATATTAGTCCACGGGCTATATGTCAGCTTAGTGCGAGCTATACTATCTATTATCAGTTTAGAATGAGCAGTCCTAATATGAACTAACTTATAGATAGTATATGATGAGCCGACCAAGAAGGGGTTGAGATGACATGTAATCGACTAAGTCGATTGATCAATGCTTTGATCTGTTGTCGTGATTGAATTGATTGAGTGATTGATTGATTGAATTAATGGACGCGTGTGATGGATTGATGCGTGTTAGGTAGCGCACTATAGTGCAAGAGCATATGGGAAGCATAGCGTCGTTGGTTCCAGTTATGCATGAGTTGGTCACATTATTTATGGCACGCATGCATGAATCGATAACGTGCAGGATGTGGCAATGGCTAGGTGAGATCGCTTGTGATGCGACTTGTATGTGAATGATGAACTGCATCATCTAATGGCCATGTGCATTGCGTGTTTTGTACTAAGATTCCACGTGTAGGGTATGGCATGCCAGGTAAGGTTGTATGCGAATCGATTGTTAATTGTTGCTTGTTGTGGGGTGGTTCTGTTGAGATACCCTGAGTTGAGTTGGTATTCTAACCCAGGGCTTAGGGGTGGAACTCACAGAGATTTATATCTCACTGGTTATTGAATAACTATTTTCAGGTCCCTAGTGTGAAGAGCTAGGAGCTTGAAGCGGAAGGGTCAAGAGCATAGGTGGCTTAGTAGTTCTTTATGACATAGACCTTCTGTATAAACTTGAAGTGTTCATAAAAGTATATTTGCTTGGAAATTATTGTCCTGCTTTTCTATCCCAAGTTTGTTGAGGTCAAGGGATTAGTAATTCGCTTCCGCATGTGCATTTAAAATGAATGGGTCGGCGACGAGTGCCTAGGAACGTCGCATAGCTGATCGACCACAGAGGGATGTGCGCGCGCTCGGGGTTCAGGGCATGACAGCATTAGCAATTTGTATCGTGTCAAGATATTCATGTCGGTTATTTATGTCATTTTGAGTGGGTAGACCAATGTTACGATGTGATTGATTACAAATTGTTTCTTCGTTAAAACCAACGAAAACATGTCAATTTTGAGTGTAGTCGTATTAAATTCGTGCTTTTCTTGGACATTTTGTATTTGTGTTCGAGTCACCAAGGAATTGCCACTTCCCATGCTTTTCCAAACATTAGCTTGCAATTTAAGTGAGTTACCAAAAGCTTTTGAAACTATTTTGTCTTTAAACTAATATGATATCCTACATGAAAGATAATTTCATAGAGTTCGTCTTAAGTTAAATGTAAAATTCTTCACTTAAGGAGCATATAATTTAAAAAGTGATTTAGTTTTATGAGTATAAACATAAACATGAAACCTAAAAAATCAACGATTTTAACAAAACTTTCTTGAATTGAACATAAAAATCCAATTTACAGGATTTGAAAGAGCAGAGGCCGGGGAAGTCTCCATCTCTATCCTCATCCCACCCCTGCGAAGTGCCGAGCAAGGTTGGCTATTAGAATGATGAGAAAAAGGATTATAGTTCTGCCAATTCATTTAATAAGAAATGACAAAAAAAAATGGCAAAAGAGGAGAGATAAGTTTTTACTATATTAACGACAATAGTGATAGATTGAAAGTGACTCACATCCTTGTGTTTTAGAAGAAGGACCATTATGTTTAATTTTTTAAAAATATAACTATTATTTTAGAAGAAGGACCATTGTGTTTAATTTTTTAAAAATATAATTATTATTAAATACCGATCGATCGATTGTTTAAAAACCTACACATATGAACTCTTAACTTTATTTCAAATCATTGGAAAGGTTCCTTTTTTCTATAGAATTTGGTGATGTTGGAATATGTTTTTACTAAATCATCCTTTACAGAATTATGGGAAAATTCATGACTCTGATATGTCATAGTGATATAGGATAATCTATTACACAAATGAATTGGAAATTCAAATGTGACATGTCAAGTTGGTGTTATAAAAGGTTTGATGATTTCATGAAAAAAAGTATTATGCCATTTCATTTTATTTTTTTTGGTAAAATTATGCCATTTCATGTTATTTATCAATATAGGGAAAAATGGTTGGAAAAGTCCTAAACTTATTACACTTTTTCTAATTTGGTCATGAATTTTTTAACTCATGCCAATTGAGTTCTAAACAATTTTCACGTTTTGCCAATTAAGTTCATCCGATTAATTTTAGCCAGATATTGCTTATGTGGATGTCAGACGTCCTATATGGCATAGCTAGTGTGGACGCGAACAAAGTTTTCCATGACCTATCAATTCATAAGGAGCATGTCATGGGCCTCTCCATGCTTAATGAAGGGCATGTCATAGAACATAAATTAATGAAAATTGTAAAGAAATGGGCTTCTCCATCCACGCGAAACTTTGGCTAGTAAATGTTGGCTCCACGTTATACTAGGGAAAAAAAGAAAGGAAAGAAAAAAATAATTGATTTGAAAACTTGCCTAGAATTCCAAGATGAGTGGCGTGAATTCCCTGTCTCTTCGATGGAAAATTCGACTTTTGGTGTATTAATTTATGTGCTTTTTTTCGGGTTAAGGTCTTGAACTTTCGATTAATCTAATCAAGTACAGCCCCTGCCACCAATCCTAATAAATTTGAGCTGACGTGCCCGTCGAACCGTTTGAGAGTACAAAGTGGGAAAAGAAGACTTGCTCTTGGGGACAAGTTAGTGCCAAAATGTCTTTCCTCAACGAATATTTAGGTTAAGTGTAATAATTCAGTCCACACAAAAATATATGAAGTACCAAAATGCGCATCTTTACTTTCCACCTTCAAAAGACACAAAGGTTCATGGAACCAATTGAAAGAACTAGAAGAAAGTTTTGTCTAGGAAGCTTTATCGCCTCCTTCTAAAGGGGGAAAAAGAGAGACAAGAAAGAAGAAAGGTTGGATAGAAAACCTGCTTGCAATTTCAAAATTAGCAGTGTACCCGTTAAAGGTGATTCTACTTTTCTTCCCTGAATATACGTACTTTTTTAGTTGAGTAATTGAACTTTAACATATCTATTCAGATCCTTTAACTTTCATAATTTTTTTTTGTCAAATTTAAACTTCGATACCAATTTGATAATTTTGAATTGAAGTGGTTGCTGGATTACATCACAGAAACATGTGGAAAAGAATTGCCTTTGCAGACCAAGTCCACGCAAAATTGGGTCATTACAATATGTTTAGTTGACGCGAGAATTTGTACCAAAATGTCCCTCTTATATTTTCACCTTCTTCGAAAGATAGAAAGGAACTAATTGAAATAAGTGAAAATTCCAAAAGAACTCAAAGTGCCATCAATTTCTCAAATATGAGCCTAAAGTGAACCTTGTTTGGAGTTTGAAGGGCTCTTATTTTCTCAAATAATGGCCTGAAGTGACTATATCAATTTCAGAGAAAAACTTGACCTTACCGGCTATTCTAGGGCATTTCTGTCCTTTACGTTTTCTTATTTTCTTCCCTTTTTTTTTCTTTTTTCCTTTTTTTTTGTTTCCATTAAAAAACAAACTAAAAAAAGATTAAAACTTAAATAAAAAAAGCAGAGAGAGAGAGAGAGAGAGAGAGAAAAACACATATTTGGAAAAAAAAAAAAAGGCAACCCTCCCACCTATGATTGCCGCCCTATCGTTGATGGGTCGTCAACCATGGCTAGCGAGGTCACCAGCACCTTAGTAGGGGTGGCAAGCCTCGCCCAAACTAGGGGGAGGGTCGACGACCCTCACCCAAATCTAGGAGAGGGTTGCGGTACTTTCTTGGCAAGCCCTTGCCTGGTCGAAGGGTCACCAACCCTCAACAAGGCATTGGCGACCTTGTTGCCCATGACGGATGCTAGAGAGTAGGGGTGTGCAACAAGAATAGTCCAAATTAAGAACTGCCTGAATTGGACCGGACCAATCATAAAAGAGAGAGACGTTCTTTCGGCAATATAAAATGGGAGGGGCTAGAAGTTTGGTTTTTATGGGGAATAACGTGATGTAGGTAGTGAAGGCAAAGTTAAAGCAAGAGGCAATTCAAAAGGCAACTGTTTATCTATTAATCATATTGAATTTGTAATGCAATATGTGTATTGAGTATATCTCTGATTGTCCTAGCTAAATTTGTTATGTAACTACACGAGAGGAAAAGAACAACTAAGTTTAGAGTCCTTTCATTGCAGAATGTGTGGGGAGTAAAGCTGCAATTTGATTTTCTAATTACAAAGTGGGCTACCAATAGAGTTAGTATTTTACATACGTAAATAGTTGACATTTCTAGTTATGGTGGAATTCTATTATTTTTTAAGTTTTGGCAACGTGGATATACAACTAATATTCTCTAAAACTCAATTCATTTTGTGATTGTTGATTTTATGGTATCTCTAGCTTTGTGAGGCTGCATTGTTCATGTCACATGAATATGTTAATTTTTCTTTCCATACAATCAACACGTCACTCTTTTAGCATACCTTATGCCAATCAGAATTTGATCTGTTGATAAATTACCTCAAAATAAGAGAAATTATTTCACCTTCGAAATTAAGTGAGTGCTTGCTTTAGAGATTCGTCTGGTCAAAGAAAAATTTATGTTCTAACCTTGCTGTGGTTTTCGTACTCTGTCTGATGTCTCTTAACAATGGCAAATGAAAGTTATGAAGGATAACAATTTTTTACCCTCTACAAACTTAATATTTGTCATAAAATCTGTGTCCACCTCTTCCATTTTACTCCACTTTTCTTTGTTGGCCCATTATAGAGTAGTGAGTATCTTCTCATTAGATCATCTACAACCATCGTTCCACACATCACATCAGTCTTGGTCTCATCCCAGATTGACATTTTCTTCACTAACGGCATGTGCGCATTTTGGTACTTTATGAAATAGGCTAGTGAATCAACCTAGAGGGGGGTGAATAGGTTATTGCGGAATTCTTTTGGAATCTTTTGCGATAGAATACTTTAATATCAAAGATATTTCAATAACAAATAAATCACGCATTCATAAAGTAAATAGAGTAGGGTAAAAGAGAATTGACACAAGGATTATAGTGGTTCGGCATATTCCAAGCCTAAGTCCACTCTCCACGCTGGCAATCAACTGGCTGTAATCACTATGTAGCAAATGAGAGCTGTTACAGTTCACGAACTAGACTTCTTCAATAGACAGTCTCTCCTACAGCTTCCTGCTGTTTTTCGCACTATAAGTGACTCTCTTTGATACACAATTTGAACATGAGAGATTTTAGAGAACAAGTGGTTTCAGAGGTTCTAACATCGAGATTTTTCTATCAAGTTTCTCCTTATTTTCGAGCAACACAGATCCACCTTAAATAGCCTTCGTGCCTCCATACCCGTTGACACTTTCCAAGAATTCATCCAATCAACCCGTTGGACTGAATCAATTTAAGTGATCTTTTCGTCGCCGAAAATGTAAGTAGACAATAGCTCGTCAATCCTGCTCGCCCATACAATCAGGATCTTGAGTTCCCAAAATTAGATCATTCCAAAAATACACTTGATCTTCAACGGATAAAATCCGAAGAAAAAATCTTCCAAGCTCACAATCACAGCTAGAGATATTCCATGGTTAAGTTAGGAAATATAATATCCAAATCTTACTTTCCTTAACCATAAAAATAACCTGTAGCCAGCCTATCAAAATCGCAAACTATCTTTAGACTTAGATTTGGGTCTAAAAGGTCTTCAGACTGAAACTGAGTCTTGACTGTCCTTAGACGGAAAAACTTCAGACCAAACTTTAGGTCTAACAGTCTTCAGACGGAAAACCTTTGGGTCTTTGAATTCTTCAGGCGTAACCAACTGAGTCTTGGATTCTTCAGACCATACCGTAGAGGCCGTTTTGTCAACTTCAAAAATCCAAGGAATTTTTCTTCAACAATCTCCCCCTTTTTTATGGTGACAAAACCCTCGGCAGATTTGCGAATTTAAAACCTGTAATGAAAACTCATATATACGTTGAGGATTATTTCGCAAAATAGAGTATTAGTCCAATAACAATTATCCTCACAAATATAATGATCCTGCAATGCAAATTCACAAGTCTAGAAAACCAAACATCAAATCAGCATTAAGTCACAGAAGTTCAAATAAACAACCCAACCAAAATCAAATACAAATTAAAAAACAGTCTAAGCAAACGAAATAAGAATAGCAAAAATAAACTTCAAAAAATAAACTTCAAAGCTTCAAATCTGCAAACTCTCCCCATTTTTGTCCCATCAAAGAGGTAGAGTGAATAAGGGATGGTTTTGAAAAGATTTAGGGCCTTTCAGTGAAACGAACAAGCTGAAACTTGCTGAGCTCCTGTACTGATTTCTCGAGATTTGCTAGAGCTTCCTTCACTAAAACCAATTCTGCACTGGTCTGATTTGATTCCACTTGAGCTCTTAGTGCGTTGATCTGATCTTGCATATTTACGGAAGTACTCAGCAACGCCTTCTTTAAGTCCATCAGCTCAAAGTCCATTCTAAACACCTGCTTTTTCAGGTCCAACATAATATCTAACAGCTATGTAAAGGCTGTCGAATTAGAGTTACCTCCACTAGGACCAGCAGATTCAGTTCTAGGAGTTTGGAAACTAAGAGCATCCTTCTCAGCCCTTTCCTTCTCGATTGGAGAGGATTATTCATGCTATGGGAAATGAGATGCATAGACCTCCTCAGGATCAGCACCTGACCTAATCACATTACTAAAATATAGTGGCAATATAGTCCCCTGTTCTGCAGCGACTCTCCCTATGTTGATACCAGTGGGTGGAGTAGAATATTCTTCGCCAACATCCATATCAGCACTTGGATGTTTCTCGGTCTCTTCCCCAGCAAAAGATGGCTCTAAACCAGCAGCCATATCCTCCCGCATTCTACTTTCCTCTTCATCCTTTTTCCTTCTTTCTTCTTCTTCTCTTCTCATTTCTTCTTCTTCTTCCCTTCTTCTTTCTTCTTCTTCCTTTCCTCGTCTTTCCTCTTCTTCTCTCTCGTTCCTCTTCTCTTCTTCTCTCCTCCTCTTCTCCTTTTTCTTTCTTCCTCTATTCTCTTCCTTTCCTCTTCTCTCTTCCTCTGTTTCTCTTCCTCTTTCCTCTGCTTCTTAGCTTCCTTCTCCTTTGCTTCTTTTCTTGCTCTCTCTCCAGCCTCTGTTCTCAAACTAACAGGGCTCCTCAATTTTGAGAGAGCGGTCAAAGTCATGACATCATCCTCATCCTCTTCATCTTGCAGGATGATTTTTCGACGCTTCTTTTCAACCATGGGCTTTTTGCCCTTTCTCTTTGATGAAGCAGTGGGGATTTCCTTCGAAGGTGTCTCTTTCCTCAACCTTTCCAGTGCAGCATTCAGCTCTGGAAACTTCATCTTTATCACCATCTTGTGACCAACAAGCATCAGACTTAAACTGGTCAGGCATAAAGGTGCAGGAATTTGTATATCGAAATGCCTGAACAATTTGATGATGATTGATTAATAAGGCAATTGACCCTTATCCTTAACCACTGTTCTGTACATGTGGAAAAGAATAACATGTGGGAGAGAAAAGGGTCTGCCTTGGTTGATGGCAAACATCAGCTTAGCTTCGGTCTTGGAAACATTGGTCTTTGAGGTAGTCTTGGGTCGGATACAGTTGATGACGATTTTATGTAGCAATACATTTGTGGCATTCATCCTAGTATAGGATATTTTGCCTTCAACAGTTCTGTCACGCACAATATCTAAAGTTGCAAAGGCTATAGAGACTTTGATTGGTTGGAAACTCCTCCTTTCCACCCCAATAATATCAGCCAGCAAATCAACATCAACTATAAAATCCTTGTCCATAAAAGAAAAGGACAACCGATTCACATCCAAAAACGATAAATTTGAGTAAAAATATGCCGTAAGTTCATAATGGGCATTTGTCGTATCCGTGCAGAATCTTTCCAGTTGTAGCCTAGCAAACTTCCCTCTAAGATTTATCTTCAACGAATCAAGGAAGTCGAAATCCACACTTCTCAGATTTACTACACCCCTCTTCAACAACTTTGTGTACACTCGCTCATGCTCTTTAGAACGAAACAAACTTCCCGAAGGACAAACAGAGTTAGCAGCCACACCATACCGAGGCTGAAAGTGAGAGGAAAGTCTCTCATCATCGTCTAGGGTCTCAGTTGGAGTATTTTCAAGCGGATTACTCAAAATATTCTCCAGCGCCCTTTGTACAGTTCCTTCCTTAACAACCTTCAACTTCTCCATCTCCCTCAAGAAGATATACTCGCTTCTAAACCCTGTTTCTTTCAAAAATTCCTCAATCGTCTTTAAGCTTACTCTTCCATCCTTAAGCCTTTTGTAAAGATCATAAGCAACATTCCGTTTAAGAGTTCTTACAGGTTCTGCTTGTATTATCCCTTCCTCAAAGTGCTGACTTTCGGCTTCTCTTTGAGGAGACTCTTCTCTTGTGAGGTCCACCCTTGTAGGACCCTCTGATTGTCTCTGTGGTCCCCTGCTTGCGATTCGGGAAGACTTCTGAGACGACATTCTTGGAGAGCAAGCGAAGATTCAACTTATTCTCCAAAAAGATGGAATCTTTGTGCCGAGAAAGGAATGGAACAAGAACGGCAAATGGAACATTTAGGGTTTCGAAAGCGAAAGAGAATGAAGATGAATTTTCAAACGAGTAGTAGCGGATGAAAGTGACGATTCGAGTGTATAAATAGTAAGAAAAATAAAACGGGAATATGAATTGTCGCCAAAAAGTAAAGATAAAAACTGCTAAAAATAAACCGTAATTTCGAAAAAGAAAACTGCATTTTTGAAAATATAAACTGCCATAATTGCATGTCAGAAAGTGAGTAAGAAGAGATTTTGAAAATTCAAAAAGTAATTACCAAAAATAAAATAAAGCAGTGAATACGGAGAAATTAAAATAAATAAAAAGACTAAAAATAAAGAGTCTGATAGTTATTCGGACTTTACCTCGAGTCCGAACTCTTTTCGTCGGACTTTACCTTTGAGTCCGAACGCCATCGGACTTTTTGTAGAGTCTGAAACGCCTTCAGACCTTGCGTTGAGTCTGAACCGCCTTCAGACCTAGCATTGAGTCTGAACTTTTCAAGACTTTAATTTTGAGTCTGAACATCTTCAAATCTTACAATACTCAGTCTTGAGCGAATTGATTCAAAGTGAGCCTTTTCTATGGGCTTTGTGAATATGTCTGCTAATTGATACTTTGAATCTACATGCTGAATCATAACTTCACCACTTTGAACATGGTCTCGAATAAAATTATGCTTGATTTCAATGTGCTTTGCTCTGCAATGAAGTATTAGATTCTTTGTGAGATTGATTGCGTTTGTGTTGTCACATTTGATTTCTGTACTTGTTTCCTCTACTCCAAAGTCTCTCAATTGTTGTTGCATCCATAGGATTTGAGAGCAGCAACTTCCAAGAGCTATGTACTCTGCTTCAACGGTTGAAAGAGCCACGGTACCCTGTTTTCTTGAGAACCAAGACACAATCCTGTTTCCCAATAGTTGACATGTACCTCTAGTGCTTTTTCTATCCACTCTACAACTAACAAGGTCAGCATCAAAATATTCAAGGAGAGTAAAATCTCCTTGTTTGGAATACCACAGACCTAGCTTAGATGTTGTTGCAACGTATTTAATAATGCGCTTAACAGCAGTCATATGAGATTCTTTAGGACCAGATTGAAATCTAGCACATATGCAAACACTAAATAGAATATCAGGTCTAGATGCTGTAAGGTAAAGAAGTGACCCGATTATATTTCTGTATAACTTTTGGTCTACACTCTTTCCTTCTTCATCTTTATCCAGCTTTGATGAGCTTGACATAGGAGTTTATGTTTTCTTGCAATTCTCCATTCCAAACTTCTTGATAAGGTCTTTTGCATACTTCTCTTGGTGAATAAAAGTTCCTTCACTTGATTGTTTGACTTGAAGTCCCAAAAAGAAGTTCAATTCTCCCGTCATGCTCATCTCAAATTCATTCTGCATACACTTTGAAAAATTCTTGCAAAGCTTTTCAGTAGAAGAACTAAATATTATATCATCAACATAAATTTGAACAAGTATGAGATCCTTGCCTTCTCTTTTTATAAATAAAGTAGTATCAACTTTACCTTTAGAGAAACCATTTTGAATTAAGAAATTACTTAACCTTTTATACCATGCTCGAGGTGCCTGTTTTAAGCCATATAAAGCTTTCTTTAGCTTGAAAACAAGGTTTGGTCTTCTAGGATCTTCAAATCCTGGTGGTTGTTCCTCATAGACTTCTTATTGGATAATTCTATTTAGGAATGCACTTTTCACGTCCATTTGGAATAACCTGAAATTTTTAAAGCAAGTAAAAGTAAGAAGTAATCTTATAGCTTCTACCCTTGCCACCGGAGCATAGGTTTCGTCATAGTCGATGCCTTCTTCTTGAGTGTAACCTTTAGCCATAAGTCTTGCTTTGTTCCTTACCACTTTTCCTTGTTGATCAAGCTTATTCCTAAAAACCCATTTGGTACCAATAATTGATTTACCTTTTAGTTTAGGAACTAGCTCCCAAACATTGTTGATTTTGAATTGATTCAATTCTTCTTGCATTGCTTCAATCCAGCTTTCATCTTTCAATGCATCTTCTATGTTTTTAGGTTCGATCTCGAAATGAGTGCAAGAGCACTAGAAGCTTCACACCTTTTAGATCTTGTACGAACTCCTTCATTAATATTGCCAATGATGAGATCCGCAGGGTGACTTGATTTGTGCTTCCAATTTGTAGTTGGTTTATCATTTTGATGAAGCTCTTCTTCAGTTGGAACTACTGAATTGGTTTGTGGCTAAGTGTCTGAGATTTGATTTTCTTCAAGAGAATTTGTAGACACTTGGCTAGACACAAAATCTTCAGATTGAGTCTGATTTTGTACTGAGTCTTCAAACTTCACAGTTTGAGTTCGTTTGTTGAAAACTCTAAAAGCTTTGCTTGTCATAGAGTAGCCAAAGAAGATTCCTTCATCTGATTTTTCTTCAAACTTTCCAATTCAATTACTAAAATTCTTTAGGATAAAACATTTATAACCAAATATATGAAAATAAGAAACAATAGGTTTCTTACCTTTAAGCAGCTCGTAGGGTGTTTTCTCTTAAATAGGTCTTAGAAAAATTCTATTTATAATATAGCAAGCAGTTGAAGTAGCTTCAGCCCAAAAATGAGGAGAAATATTGCTTTCAATCAAAAGAGTTTTTGCCATTTCTTGCAAAGAACGATTTTTCCTTTCTACAACTCCATTTTGTTGTGGAGTGTATGGGGATGAAAAATTATGTTGAATACCATAGTCATCACAATGTTTAGCAAAATCATGATTCTCAAATTCTCCACCATGGTCAGTTCTAATACTGGAAATTGCATAACTTTTCTCAATTTGGATTTTCTTTGCATAGTAAAATAAGACAATGCATCAGATTTATTTGCAAGAAAGAATACCCAAGTAAAACGAGAATAATCATTTATTATAACCAAACAATATCTTTTACCTCCAATACTTTGAATTCTTGTTGGCCCGAACAAATCCATGTATAATAGCTGCAAAACACGATTAGTGGATACCTGATTTATAAATTTATAGGAATTTTTAACCTGTTTTCCAAGTACACAAGGAGTGCATAATTCATGCTTTTGATACTTGAGGTTAGGAAGTCCTCGAACAAGCTTTTTGGATGACACTTTTGCAATTTGCTTTAGATTGACATGTCCAAGCTTCCTATGCCAAAGAATGACTTCATCTTGGATTGATATCAAGCATTGTGGACTGTCAGACTTTACATCTAGCAAATAAATATTTCCATGTCTTCATCCAGTAAAGGATTGTGAGAGATCTTTGCTTGTTCCATAACATGTATCTTCTTGAAAGTTGATTTTGTATCCAGTATCGCATAATTGACTAATACTCAATAGATTGTAGTTCAATCCTTCAACAAGAGAAACATTGTTGATTGTGAGGTTTCCTATCTTCACGGTTCCTTGACCAACAATTTTTCATTTGTTGTTGCTACCGAAAGAAACATTTCCTCCTTTTACATGAGAGAGTTTTGTAAAACAATTTGAGTCTCCCGTCATATGTCTTGAACAGCCACTATCCAAATACCACTTGATTTTCTTCTTGATGGTGACATGCATTTAAAAGAAAGACTCATGTCTTCTTTGGTACCCAAACTTTCTTGGGTCCATCATTGTTAGTAGCATAAACAGTCTTTGCCCAGCTCTTCTTAATAGGTCTCCAAACTTTGGGACACTTCTTCTCAAAATGTTCTACACTTTTACATTTTGAACATGTATGAGCATTTCTACCAACAGGCTTTACAAAAACCTTTTGGTAATGATTTTTATAAAAAGTTTTTATTGGCCTATTCTTGATTCTTTCCTTTACCTTTGGGAAATCAATCAAATGAACGGTTTCATGTGTCATTCCTAGACCAGATTTATTAAAATAAGGTCTTTGAATAGAAAGAATTTTATCCAACTTTTCAGAACCTATTGAAAATTTCTTTGTAACGTTCAACAAGTCTTCTTTCAAGCAAGCATTTTCTTTCGAAAGTTCATTCTCATTTTCTTTTGAAACAGCAAGAGACTTGTCTAGACTTTCAAATTTTTCAAATAAGATTTTTCTTGTTGTTTCATTTTGGAATTCTCCCTTTTCGTTCAGAAATCTTTTAAGAGAGCCTTTAAGATTGAGACAAAGTTCATCAATGTATTTTGATACTTTGGTAGGAATTTTTAAATTTCTAACCTTAATACCGCTGTTTGAGTCTGAGTCTGAGTCTGAGTCTTAGTCTGAGTTTGCCATAAGACAAATATTTGCATACTCTTCACCACTCTCCTCACATTCAGTGTCACTCCAAGTTTCAGCTTTGAGTGCTTTCTTGAACCTTTCAGGTTTTCCTTTCTTTTTCTTCAATAAGCGACAATTGGGTTTAATGTGTCCTTTTTTTTTGCATTCAAAGCAAACAACTTCTTTGCTGGTATCTTCTTCTTCATTTGATTTCTTTTGAAATCTCTGATTGTTTTGTTTCTTTCCATTGAACCTTCTATTTAACCTTCGAACTTTCTAATCGAAGTGCCAACTCCTCATCATCCAAGTCTTCTTCTAAATCAGAGCATCGAATCATCATTAGATTTTAAAGCAATTGAATTCTTACCTTTTGTGTCAAATTCCTCATTGAATTGCTCGACTTCATAAGATTGAAGTATGCCAACCAATTCATCTACTGAAAGAGGCATGATCCTTTGTGTTTCTCTTATAGATGTCTTGACGTGATTCCAATCTTTGGAGAGTCCTCTCAACAGTTTATTGACCTTCATAGGTCCCGAGATTGGCTGTCCTTGGTATGCCAAGCCGTTTACAATTTCTGTAAATCGACTAAACATATCCGAGATGGATTCTCCTGGCTTCATTTTGAAGGCTTCATATTGTCCAAGAAGGATGTTGATCTTGGTTTCTTTGACTCGATCTGTTCCTTCATAGGTGACATGCAATCTGTCCCAAACTTCTTTGGCTATTTCACAAGATGAAATTCTATTATACTCAGTAGAAGATAATGCACAATATAGAGAGTAGATAGCCTTTGCATCAAGGGTTTGTCTCATTGAAATATCAGTTCGTGATATTCCTACTTCATCAGGTAATTCTTTCCCTGTAAGTGATGCAACATTAGGAGCAATTCCATTTTCCACTACATCCCATTCCAAAAGATCTTTGGATCTTAGGAATGCCTTCATCTTGTTTTTCCATACGTTGTCCTCCTTTCCATCGAAGTAGGGAGGTCTAGTATTGCTTTGCCCTTCAATTAAACCTGGAGCCAAAACACTACCCATAGATCTTTTGCTTTAGAAATAATAATACTTATAATAAATAAGCAACCCGCTTTGATACCAATTGAAATAGGCTAGTGAATCAACCTAGAGGGGGTGAATAGGTTATTGCGGAATTCTTTTGGAATCTTTTGCGGTAGAATACTTTAATATCAAAGATATTTTAATAACAAATAAATCACGCATTCATAAAGTAAATAGAGTAAGGGTAAAAGAGAATTGACACAAGGATTATAGTGGTTCGGCTTATTCAAGCCTACGTCCACTCTCCACACCGGCACCAATTGGTCAGTAATCACTATGTAGCAAATGAGAGTTGTTACAGTTCACGAACTAGACTTCTTCAATAGACAGTCTCTCCTACAGCTTCCTGCTGTTTTTCGCACTATAAGTGACTCTCTTTGATACACAATTTGAACATGAGAGATTTTAGAGAATAAGTGATTTCAGAGGTTCTAACATCGAGATTTTTCTATCAAGTCTCTCCTTATTTTCGAGCAATACCGATCCACCTTAAATAGCCTCCGTGCCTCCATACCCGTTGACACTTTCCAAGAATTCATCCAATCAACCCGTTGGACTAAATCAATTTAAGTGATCTTCTCGTCGTCGAAAATGTAAGTAGACAATAGCTCGTCAATCCTGCTCGCCCATACAATCAGGATCTTGAGTTCCCAAAATTAGATCCTTCCAAAAATACGCTTGATCTTCAACGGATAAAATCCGAAGAAAAAATCTTCCGAGCTCACAATCACAGCTAGAGATATTCCATGGTTAAGTTAGGAAATATAATATCCAAATCTTACTTTCCTTAACCATAAAAATAACCCGTAGCGACTGTCAAAATCGCAAACCTGTCTTCGAGACTTAGATTTGGGTCTAAAAGGTCTTCAGATTGAAACTGAGTCTTAACTGTCTTCAAACTGAAAAACTTCAGACGGAACTTCGAGTTTAACAGTCTTTAGACGGAAAACTTTTGGGTCTTTGAATTCTTCAGACGTAACCAACCGAGTCTTGGATTCTTCAGACCATACTATAGAGGACTGTTTTGTCAACTTCAAAACTCCAAGGAATTTTTCTTCAACACTTTACCTACCCGGTTAGCATTGCATGCATAGGTGAGATATTCACCATCAACTAGCCAATGAGGATTTCAAGGTTTGACATTGCTCGACTTGGTTACTTGTAGATATCACGTGTTCTTGCCAAAGTTCTGAAGAATGTTTAGCTATATGAAGTTTATATTACGAACACAATCTCTCACCAACTCAACTAGAAACCCTTCAAACGAAGTGCTACTCAATGCAAAGCTTCGACTTTGCTCTTTGTTGGGCTTCCAATCTATCAACAATAAATATATTCTGACCATCGATTTGTCCTCTTTAAAGCAAAAGAGATCAAAATTGACACTATGTATTTTCCTCTCCCAACCCCCTCCCTCCCTCCCTCCCTCTCTCTACTTTTCTTTGTCTCTTCCACTTCTAGAAGGCAGGGATTTGACCTAGATCTCTCCCTCCCTTCCTAGTTGCTTTTTTTTTTTTCATTTCCTTGCTCTCATAAATTTAGTTTTAGATTTGAGAGTTTTTCTCTCTCGATATTATATCTGGGAGCTTTTTCTACGATCTAATTCTAGATTTTGGAGTTTTAGTGAATAAGTACTCCGCCTCCACTTTCAATGGTGTTCACAACAGTTTTCGTGTCAAATTTATGCTTATTTAAGTTATGGTGCTTCGCATTGGCTACAAAACTTGCTCTCACAAGTGTCAGATCTTATCTTCTTCGACATGTTTTGTTTTTATACAGTGATGGTGTTAGGGATGACGAATTTAGGTGTACATTGTTGAATCTAGGTGCATGCCGTCGAAAGGCAAAGTCGTAACTATAAATGGAGATCCTAGCATGTGCTCATTACTAATGACATTGTGTGATTTTGTGATTGACCATTGATCCTTTCACTTGGATGCAGTAACAGATCATGAGCTTGTGATTATTTGTGCCAACCATGCTCTAATGGTATGCATTGATTTCTGATTTTTGCTTGTTTTGGAATTTTATGGGCTTGTCTTGTTATTATGACTTTTGAGATCTTCTATTATGTATCATTTTGATAATGAATGGAATTAAAAAAAAAAAAAAAAAAAAAAAACACAAGGGATCCATGGTTTTAATCTTGACCCTAAGATAAAGTGAGAAAAAAGTAACTCATATGAATATCACTAGCTCTTATCCTGTTACTTCTTTTGAAAAATACAAATCCATCTAGAAAAAATGTGGATTTAACAACAAAGTCCTCGATCCTGATAAACTCGTCCATAATCAAAGCCAACAGGTATGAGCCCTAATGTCAAATCTTGTTGCGCCCTATTAGTAAATGTCGTTAATGATCAATCTACTGACTTCTTTCCTAAGAGAATCAGGGGCGAGTCTCTCTCAAGTTTGATTTTCTTTATTTTGTGCAAAGATCTTAAACAAATATAATATGACCGAAAATCAATGGTCAAGCCCGGCAGCAGAATTCGAGCTCCGATTTCCACGAAAATCATTCCCTTAAACTAGTATATTTGGAACAAATTTATTCTCCATTAGTTCCCATTAAATTGGATTAATACCACAAAAATCACAAACTGGTAAAACCTCAAAATAGTACACTCGTCAGCTATCACGTGTCATTAAACTCAGCAATTTGACAGTAAAATTTAACGGAAATTAACAGAGGGTACATTTATCACAGGCATGCTCATTTGAGGTTTTTGGTAGTCAAAAAATTAGTTTAAGGTAAATTTGTTTTAGGTGTACCGGTTTAGAATTTTTCATGGTATTATATATAATGCTTTTGCATTAAGCTGTGGTTTTGTTGATAAAGAGAAAGGGCACAAACACAAGCCACCGTTGATTTGTGCATAGAGGGCGCTTAAATTATTACTCTAGATATTGAGAACCGGGAGAAAAACACTTAACAAGCTTAAATGATTAGATATTTGATTTTATATTGGGGTGAATGGTATTTTTAAAGCGAATTTGGCAATAGCATTTATCATGTTTGCATGGTTTGATGAATTATTGAAAAAACATGGTAAAGAATTTTCATCACATCATGGAAGATCCTATGATATTCATATGTAAATAAACTTAGCCATATGCGGATAGACTTCTTTTCAAGAAAAAAAAAACTTTTATGAGCAATTTATATTCTTTCTGGTTTAACTTTTATTCGTACTTTTAAAAATGGTGAGTTTTAGGATACTAACGTGAATAGCCCATAAAGTTCAATCCAACGTGCAATATCATTTTGAACTCTTTTAATTCTTTCAATGTGATTATTGAATTATTAGAAGATGTTATGTAGATTCTTTATTTGATAAAAAAAAAAAAAAAAACAAATCAGACACTATTTGATGGCATGAAATATGATATGTAGCATAGGACTTTTAAAATGATGAGTGGGCACGCTACAAGAACATGTGATTATGAGTTTCATTTTTCAATCCATTTACTTTTATTATTATTATTTTTTTTTTTTTGGTGAAAGTAAGCGATACTTGTATTCTTTATTTGGGGAAGGAAAAAAATTCAGGGAATCAAAATGAACCTCTTCCTCGACATAAATGTTTCATCTTCTTCCTCATAATCAAACTTTTGATGCGTTGTGCTTAGAGCCTCTCAAACAGAAATAGTTTGATGGGTTGAGGTTGATGCCAGTGACGTTGTAGCTCTTGGGGTCATGGAGAGTGCACCACCTAAATATGTGCATGTAGGTGAAGACGTCAAATTTGACCAAATTGAATGTGAGGTTGCACGAGCCGGAGAATTCTACCTTCTTAAGGCACTTTGGATCGAAGAGTTCTCCAAAGAGAAAAAGAGATCGATGGTTATGAGCTCGCTTATACCACCGTGTTCGTATTTGTTGTAAAGGAGCTGGTATTGTGGGTGTGGAGATCACATTGTGGTCTCGAAAAGGCCAAATTGGAATGGAAAAACAATTAGCAAGTTATTTAAGGAGCGATGTGAATTATCATTTTGGTTTTCTACTTTGATGAAAGCGATGCTCCACTGCTAGAATTGCTGAATAGTCGAAGGATCAGGATCTTCAATTTATCTAGTGCGATGGGTATGAAATTACTTGTGTTTTGGAATGAGAAATTATGTTTTAGAATGAAAATTCTTTCACTTATCTTTATACAGCTTTTCGAGGGACCAGCGACCCTATAACCAAAGAGTTGATGAGAGCATCGTAAAGGCTGAGGAATGAAGAAAAGTAATTGGCGTCTTTTAGAGTGCATTAGGTTTGAGTTGTTTTGAAATAAATATCTTATGTGGATCACATTTCCCTATATAATGTGAATACTTGATATGTATAAATTCAAGTACAACTTTTTGTTCTTGTCCACCATTCAAACTTAGCATGTTAAAGGCCACATCAATGGATTCTGCTTCATCAATTAACTTAAGGATGATACTGAACACCTTCTTATAGTCTAGTGACTATACTGAATATTTAGTGATAGTACAAGTACTACATTAAACAAATTGAAAGTCCAAGGATAACATAATACATTGGTCCATAATTTAGGGATTATTCATGTCATTTTCCCATGAATTTTATCATGGCAATAGTTTTGTGAAGTTTTTGTTATTTTTCAATGACTAAGCTTGTGAAAAGTAGCATGAAAAAGCAGTGTACTTGGTAAAAGTAAAACCAATGTCTGTCAAGAAAAGAGCCAAAAAGGTTGCATCTTATGTGAAAGAAAAGTTAGCAAAGAGCCAAAAAGGTTGATTACCAAGAATCGCCTACCTACTCAAGTTTCTCTCCTATCTTATGGAAAAATTGACTATGACTTATGTGCCTTTTGCAATGTCACTCTAGACTTTATAGACCATATTTTCTTTGATTGTCACGTCCCTGGGACTCTTGCATTTTTCTAGGCCGGTAGATGTAATCTTCCTTGGCGTAATAGGTCTTGGGTGGAGAACCTCCTCTAGGCCTTGAAATTCCTGTCTGGTAAGGATTTTTTTCCACTCCATTGCCCGGTTCTCTTTTGGGGCCATGTGCCATTTAATTTGGAAGAAAAGAAATAGTATCATTTTCTGGGGAGAAGCGTTAGAGGTTTCGGCTTTGAATAATCATCTTATCAAAGTCGTCAAGGACAAAATGTTGACCTTCAGTACGGTGCCGGATAACTCAAGAAACAGGAGGCTCCAACAAGGGTGGGGTTTTGACCCTTTCGTTTTCGTCGGAGGCCCTAGTCAGCTTACTTAGTGTTGGTGTTTTGGTTGTCCTGGTCCTTTGTTTGGGCATTCTGCTTCTGTGGCTTCCTTTGGGGTTGGTCCACTGGTTGCTACGCCAGCCACTGCTCGTGCTTCGCCCTTGCTTCGTGTTGCCGCTCCTTGCTACCGACTTTTTTTTGTTGCCTTGGTGGCATTATGTGCTCCTACTTTTTGCTTTTTGTTTCGGCTACTTGTTTGTTTTTTCCTGCCTTTTCTGGCTCTTTTACTTCTGCTCCCTTCCACTAATTCTGCTGTTCGCATTATGAGTTAAAGTTTTTGGCGCCAAAATTTTTATATAGTTGGCTTATCCTCAATATATTCTTACTTTTACCAACAAAAAAAAAAAAAGGTCCAAGTGCTTGCATAATTAAAAAAATAGGATAAGTGCAATAGAAGTCCTAAAACTTGTAACAAAAATGCAATTGAGTCCTAAAATTTGTAAAAAGTGCAATCAAGTCCTAAAACTTGTCAAATTGGTTTAATCGAGTCCTAAAGTTAACACCGTCCACCTTTTAACAGAAAATACTAACGTGGTGTGGACATGGCATTTAAAATGAATTTTTATTTTCCATGTGGCTTTTTAAAATTATTTTTATTTAAATTATATTTAAAAATAGAAAAGAAAAGCTAAATTTAAAAAAAAAAAAACAAAACAAAACAAAACAGTTCAAAAGAAAAAGAAAAATAAAATGGTAGGCATTTCCTTCGCCGTCGCCCATCACCGAAGCGGCCAACAACCATTGCCAGCCCTAGGCAAGGGTGGCCGGCCCTCGCCTAGCCAAGACGAGGCCTCGCCAGCCCTAGGTGAGGGCCGGGCAACCTCGCCTCGCCCAAGGCCGGCGATAGTCGCCGGCCCCTCCAACGATAAGTGATAGAGACGAGAGTGATGGCCATTTTTTTTTTTTGGAACTGTTTTTTAAATAAATTTTACATTTTCTTTTCTAGTTTTCAAATCTAATTTGAATAAAATATTTTAAAAAGCCACATGGAAAATAAGAATTCATTTTAAATGCCACATTAGCATTTTTTGTTAAAAAGTTAGACAGTGTTAATTTTACGATTCGATTAAACAAATTTGATAAGTTTTATGTAGCACCCCAAGACCCTCTTAAGGTCGCTACAGTCATCCTTTGTCATTTGCCTTTCATATCAAGCCGTGAATTCTTAGGCTCTCTCTTTTTTTTTTATTTTAAATGGTCCCCGCGCAACATTATCACGGAAGCATAACCAAACCTCTCCCTTCAAAAACTAAATGAGCAATGCACACCGACTAAACGTCATAGGATAATGAAACCGGACCACTTTTATTTACATAACTATAAGATGGATTCTTTCGGGGTAGGTACATATCAAAGGAAAGCCAGCTTAGGACTAACGTGGCTTATATTCAAAAAGAGTAAACCCATCTACCCCTCAAAATTCTCATACATAGGCTCATCCATCTCTCGGTCTCGGCTCGTCAAAAATACCCCAGCTCCTAGCTCCCAGCTCCCCCGCAGGCTCTATCCCATCCCTTGCACATCGGGTGGCGGTGCTAGCATGCCTTGCATAGACCTCAGTATAATTCCTTATGTTTAGAGGCACCAGTTGTTTCCTAATATTGGTCCTCAGTCCCTTCCAAAATCTCTTAGCTTTCTCTTCTGGATCCTCAACTAATCTAGGAGCATACCTAGATAACTCAGAAAATTTGGCCTCATACTGGTCTACAGTCAGTTCCTTTTGTTCTAATTGAACAAACTCAGTTATCTTCCTATCTTTGGCACAATCAGAAAAATGCTTCCTATTAAAAGTCCTAACAAACTCATCCCAATTCATAGGAGTACCTGGTGGAAAGATCGTATCCTTTGAAGCTCTCCACCAAAACTTTGCATTTCCCTCCAGTGGTACTCGCCAAAGTTATTTTCTCAGCATCATTACAGCCCAACAACCTGAAAATTTGTTCCATTCCATCAATCCAATGTTCCGCCTCCTCAGGACTTCCCATTCCACTAAACTTAGGTGGCTTTAACTTTAAAAATTGTTCCACCAGTCCTTGAGTACGGCGTTCTGCTCCAGGTTGTTGCTGTGCTTGTCTTTCCATCAAATTTCCTATATTGGCCAATGCTTGCAGGATATCTTCCATTCGAGGTTCAGCCCTTGCAGCAAAGGCTTCAGCCCTCGATTGTTGAGCACTTCCAGCTCGTACCATGCTTTTCCTGCAGTTTCCAAGCATTGCCTCAGGAATAATATGAGACTTACCGTCTCCATTAAAATTACCACAATTATATAAGTAACATTTACATGTTACTAACAACCTAAAGGCAACTCTAATAGGGATCTACGAGTGAATACCCATTACCCGTTATTCATAGTTAGACAACTATCTCAGTTAGTATCCTATGGTGTGCATTGTCGTCTTATCCCTCAATCTCCAATTGAGGCTCCTTATCACTCCAAATAAACCATAGCTCGATACCACACAAGCCGGCCGTTGCACCCCAAGACCCTCTTAAGGTCGCTACAGTCATCCTTTGTCATTTGCCTTTCATATCGAGCCGTGAATTCTTAGGCTCTCTCTTTTTTTTTTTTAAATGGTCCCTGCGCAACATTATCGCGGAAGCATAACCAAACCTCTCCCTTCACAAACTAAATGAGCAATGCACATCGACTAAACGTCATAGGATAATGAAACCGGACCACTTTTATTTACATAACTATAAGATGGATTCTTTCAGGGTAGGTACATATCAAAGGAAAGCCAGCTTAGGACTAACGTGGCTTATATTCAAAAAGAGTAAACCCATCTACCCCTCAAAATTCTCATACATAGGCTCATCCATCTCTCGGTCTCGGCTCGTCAAAAATACCCCACTCCTAGCTCCCAGCTCCCCCGCAGGCTCTATCCCATCCCTGGCACATCGGGTGGCGGTGCTAGCATGCCTCGCATAGACCTCAGTATAATTCCTTATGTTTAGAGGCACCAGTTGTTTCCTAATATTGGTCCTCAGTCCCTTCCAAAATCTCTTAGCTTTCTCTTCGGATCCTCAACTAATCTAGGAGCATACCTAGATAACTCAGAAAATTTGGCCTCATACTGGTCTACAGTCAATTCCTTTTGTTCTAATTGAACAAACTCAGTTATCTTCCTATCTTTGGCACAATCAGAAAAATGCTTCTTATTAAAAGTCCTAACAAACTCATCCCAATTCATAGGAGTACCTGGTGGAAAGATCGTATCCTTTGAAGCTCTCCACCAAAACTTTGCATTTCCCTCCAGCTGGTGCACTGCCAAAGTTATTTTCTCAGCATCATTACAGCCCAACAACCTGAAAATTTGTTCCATTCCATCAATCCAATGTTCCGCCTCCTCAGGACTTCCCATTCCACTAAACTTAGGTGGCTTTAACTTTAAAAATTGTTCCACCAGTCCTTGAGTACGGCGTTCTGCTCCAGGTTGTTGCTGTGCTTGTCTTTCCATCAAATTTCCTATATTGGCCAATGCTTGCAGGATATCTTCCATTCGAGGTTCAGCCCTTGCGGCAAAGGCTTCAGCCCTCGATTGTTGAGCACTTCCAGCTCGTACCATGCTTTTCTCCCCGGTTTCCAAGCATTGCCTCAGGAATAATATGAGACTTACCGTCTCCATTAAAATTACCACAATTATATAAGTAACATTTACATGTTACTGACAACCTAAAGGCAACTCTAATAGGGATCTACGAGTGAATACCCATCACCCGTTATTCATAGTTAGACAACTATCTCAGTTAGTATCTTATGGTGTGCATTGTCATCTTATCCCTCAATCTCCAATCGAGGCTCCTTATTACTCCAAATAAACCATAGCTCTGATACCACACAAGCCGGCCGTTGCACCCCAAGACCCTCTTAAGGTCACTACAATCATCCTTTGTCATTTGCCTTTCATATCGAGCCGTGAATTCTTAGGCTCTCTCTTTTTTTTTTTTAAATGGTCCCTGCGCAACATTATCGCGGAAGCATAACCAAACCTCTCCCTTCACAAACTAAATGAGCAATGCACATCGACTAAACGTCATAGGATAATGAAACCGGACCACTTTTATTTACATAACTATAAGATGGATTCTTTCGGGGTAGGTACATATCAAAGGAAAGCCAGCTTAGGACTAACGTGGCTTATATTCAAAAAGAGTAAACCCATCTACCCCTCAAAATTCTCATACATAGGCTCATCCATCTCTCGGTCTCGGCTCGTCAAAAATACCCCAGCTCCTAGCTCCCAGCTCCCCCGCAGGCTCTATCCCATCCCTGGCACATCGGGTGGCGGTGCTAGCATGCCTCGCATAGACCTCGGTATAATTCCTTATGTTTAGAGGCACCAGTTGTTTCCTAATATTGGTCCTCGGTCCTTCCAAAATCTCTTAGCTTTCTCTTTCGGATCCTCAACTAATCTAGGAGCATACCTAGATAACTCAGAAAATTTGGCCTCATACTGGTCTACGGTCGGTTCCTTTTGTTCTAATTGAACAAACTCGGTTATCTTCCTATCTTTGGCACAATCAGAAAAATGCTTCCTATTAAAAGTCCTAACAAACTCATCCCAATTCATAGGAGTACCTGGTGGAAAGATCGTATCCTTTGAAGCTCTCCACCAAAACTTTGCATTTCCCTCCAGCTGGTACTCTGCCAAAGTTATTTTCTCAGCATCATTACAGCCCAACAACCTGAAAATTTGTTCCATTCCATCAATCCAATGTTCCGCCTCCTCAGGACTTCCCATTCCACTAAACTTAGGTGGCTTTAACTTTAAAAATTGTTCCACCAGTCCTTGAGTACGGCGTTCTGCTCCAAGTTGTTGCTGTGCTTGTCTTTCCATCAAATTTCCTATATTGGCCAATGCTTGCAGGATATCTTCCATTCGAGGTTCAGCCCTTGCAGCAAAGGCTTCAGCCCTCGATTGTTGAGCACTTCCAGCTCGTACCATGCTTTTCCCCGTGCTTTCCAAGCATTGCCTCGGGAATAATATGAGACTTACCGTCTCCATTAAAATTACCACAATTATATAAGTAACATTTACATGTTACTAACAACCTAAAGGCAACTCTAATAGGGATCTACGAGTGAATACCCGTCACCCGTTATTCATAGTTAGACAACTATCCCAGTTAGTATCTTATGGTGTGCATTGTCGTCTTATCCCTCAATCTCCAATCGAGGCTCCTTATTACTCCAAATAAACCATAGCTCTGATACCACACAAGCCGGCTGTTGCACCCCAAGACCCTCTTAAGGTCGCTACAATCATCCTTTGTCATTTGCCTTTCATATCGAGCCGTGAATTCTTATGCTCTCTCTTTTTTTTTTTTTAAATGGTCCCCGCGCAACATTATCGCGGAAGCATAACCAAACCTCTCCTTCACAAACTAAATGAGCAATGCACATCGACTAAACGTCATAGGATAATGAAACCGGACCACTTTTATTTACATAACTATAAGATGGATTCTTTCGGGGTAGGTACATATCAAAGGAAAGCCAGCTTAGGACTAACGTGGCTTATATTCAAAAAGAGTAAACCCATCTACCCCTCAAAATTCTCATACATAGGCTCATCCATCTCTCGGTCTCGGCTCATCAAAAATACCCCAACTCCTAGCTCCCGCCTCCCCGCAGGCTCTATCCCATCCCTAGCACATCGGGTGGCGGTGGTAGCATGCCTCGCATAGACCTCAATATAATTCCTTATGTTTAGAGGCACCAGTTGTTTCCTAATATTGGTCCTCAGTCCCTTCCAAAATCTCTTAGCTTTCTCTTCTAGATCCTCAACTAATCTAGGAGCATACCTAGATAACTCAGAAAATTTGGCCTCATACTTGGTCTACGGTCCGGTTCCTTTTGTTCTAATTGAACAAACTCGGTTATCTTCCTATCTTTGGCACAATCAGAAAAATGCTTCCTATTAAAAGTCCTAACAAACTCATCCCAATTCATAAAAGTACCTGGTGGAAAGATCGTATCCTTTGAAGCTCTCCACCAAAACTTTGCATTTCCCTCCAGTGGTACTCGCAAAGTTATTTTCTCAAAGATCATTACAGCCCAACAACCTGAAAATTTATTCCATTCCATCAATCCAATGTTCCGCCTCCTCGGGACTTCCCATTCCACTAAACTTAGGTGGCTTTAACTTTAAAAATTGTTCCACCAGTCCTTGAGTACGGCGTTCGCTCCAAGTTGTTGCTTTGTGCTTGTCTTTCCATCAAATTTCCTATATTGGCCAATGCTTGCGGGATATCTTCCATTCGAGGTTCAGCCCTTGCAGCAAAGGCTTCAGCCCTCGATTGTTGAGCACTTCCAGCTCGTACCATGCTTTTCCCGCAGTTTCCAAGCATTGCCTCGGGAATAATATGAGACTTACCGTCTCCATTAAAATTACCACAATTATATAAGTAACATTTACATGTTACTGACAACCTAAAGGCAACTCTAATAGGGATCTACGAGTGAATACCCATCACCCGTTATTCATAGTTAGACAACTATCTCAGTTAGTATCCTATGGTGTGCATTGTCGTCTTATCCCTCAATCTCCAATTGAGGCTCCTTATCACTCCAAATAAACCATAGCTCTGATACCACACAAGCCGGCTGTTGTACCCCAAGACTCTCTTAAGGTCGCTACAGTCATCCTTTGTCATTTGCCTTTCATATCGAGCCGTGAATTCTTAGGCTCTCTCTTTTTTTTTTATTTTAAATGGTCACCGCGCAACATTATCGCGGAAGCATAACCAAACCTCTCCCTTCACAAACTAAATGAGCAATGCACACCGACTAAACGTCATAGGATAATGAAACCGGACCACTTTTATTTACATAACTATAAGATGGATTCTTTCGGGGTAGGTACATATCAAAGGAAAGCCAGCTTAGGACTAACGTGGCTTATATTCAAAAAGAGTAAACCCATCTACCCCTCAAAATTCTCATACATAGGCTCATCCATCTATCGGTCTCGGCTCGTCAAAAATACCCCAGCTCCTAGCTCCCAGCTCCCCCGAAGGCTCTATCCCATCCCTTGCACATCGGGTGGCGGTGCTAGCATGCCTTGCATAGACCTCGAGTATAATTCCTTATGTTTAGAGGCACCGGTTGTTTCCTAATATTGGTCCTCGGTCCCTTCCAAAATCTCTTAGCTTTCTCTTACGGATCCTCAACTAATCTAGGAGCATACCTAGATAACTCAGAAAATTTGGCCTCATCTTGGTCTACAATCGGTTCCTTTTGTTCTAATTGAACAAACTCGGTTATCTTCCTATCTTTGGCACAATCGAAAAATGCTTCCTATTAAAAGTCCTAACAAACTCATCCCAATTCATAGGAGTACCTGTTGGAAAGATCGTATCCTTTGAAGCTCTCCACCAAAACTTTGCATTTCCCTCCATTTGGTACTCGCCAAAGTTATTTTCTCAGCATCATTACAGCCCAACAACCTGAAAATTTGTTCCATTCCATCAATCCAATGTTCCGCCTCCTCGGGACTTCCCATTCCACTAAACTTAGGTGGCTTTAACTTTAAAAATTGTTCCACCAGTCCTTGAGTACGGCGTTCTACTCCAGTTGTTGCTGTGCTTGTCTTTCCATCAAATTTCCTATATTGGCCAATGCTTGCAGGATATCTTCCATTCGAGGTTCAGCCCTTGCAAAGCGGGCTTTAGCCCTCGATTGTTGAGCACTTCCAGCTCGTACCATGCTTTTCCTGCAGGTTTCCAAGCATTGCCTCGGGAATAATATGAGACTTACCGTCTCCATTAAAATTACCACAATTATATAAGTAACATTTACATGTTACTAACAACCTAAAGGCAACTCTAATAGGGATCTACGAGTGAATACCCATTACCCGTTATTCATAGTTAGACAACTATCTCAGTTAGTATCCTATGGTGTGCATTGTCGTCTTATCCCTCAATCTCCAATTGAGGCTCCTTATCACTCCAAATAAACCATAGCTCTGATACCACACAAGCCGGCTGTTGCACCCCAAGACCCTCTTAAGGTCGCTACAGTCATCCTTTGTCATTTGCCTTTCATATCGAGCCGTGAATTCTTAGGCTCTCCCTTTTTTTTTTTTTTTTTTTTTTGAAACGGTCCCAGCACAACATTATCACGGAAGCATAACCAAACCTCTCCCTTCACAAACTAAATGAGCAATGCACACCGACTAAACGTCATAGGATAATAAAACCGGACCACTTTTATTTACATAACTATAAGATGGATTCTTTCAGGGTAGGTACATATCAAAGGAAAGCCAGCTTAGGACTAACATGGCTTATTTTCAAAAAGAGTAAACCCATCTACCCCTCAAAATTCTCACACATAGGCTCATCCATCTCTCGGTCTCGGCTCGTCAAAAATACCCCAGCTCCTAGCTCCCAGCTCCCCCGCAGGCTCTATCCCATCCCTGGCACATCGGGTGGCGATGGTAGCATGCCTCGCATAATCCCGTTCCGTTGTACAAAAACAGAAATGAACTCTTGGAACACTGGGCCATCCTCTAGACCCACCTCATAGCATACCAAGACTCGCACCCGGAAGAATGTCAACCCAGGGACATTTGGACTGTCGATCTGAGTAATCCCCACCTCTAAGTCAGATGGAATGCCATAGAAAGAACCTGGCGAGACTGGCTGGAGCGGCATGACTAGGCTGAAAGTTTGTCCCCAAAAAGTGGTGAGTACAACAACTCAGCAAATAATTGGTTCCCTATGGCTACTCATACATCACACAGGACAGTCAAACATGTCACATCATCATCATATAACAGCCACATACATATCATGGCATCATATAACATCAACAGGTATAATCATGTCTATACCAACAATCAAGCCATAGGTACTCAACCATTCATGCACTCACTATCCAATGCTCATGCAATTTCCATGCATACATAGCTCCTTATGCATATATATGTGTATATCATCCAATGCCCATGCATACATTTCACCATATGCATATATATCACCACATGTGTATTTCATTTCCAATTTTCACAATTTTAATTAGCTTTTAATGCATTCCCGGCACACACCATCCGGGCTTCCGGCCCCCCACATTCCGAGCATCTCGCACCCCAACTGGCATCACGAGGAATCACGGCACATACCATACGTGCTTCCGGCATTTACACTCCCTGGCCGGGCATCTCGCACCCCAACTGGCATCACGAGGCATTCACGGCACACACCATCCGTGCTTCCGGCATCCCCTACGCTCTGGGCATCTCAACTCCGAGGCCATCCAGATTTATGGTCACAGGGCTACTGGGCATTCGGCATTTTCACTCCCTGGCTGGGCATCCCGACACTCCCGGGGCATCATCGGCTCACACCATCCGGTGGCCTTCATAAATCACATACACATGCATGGTTCATGGCACACAATATGATGCTCATTCTTCATTATATGCAATGCCAAACGCCATCACTCATGTGGCATGAAAATCACATAGGCTCACTCCATCCATTTAGTTCCCATCCTTTTCTTTACAACTCACAAGATTCAGCATGTATGGTTTTCTAAAAACGTTTCAATTAAATACCAAATGACTCTTAAAAATTGTGAAACTCACACAAGTGACAGTCAAGATAATATGGCACACTTTTCATGAAGAATGTATGTCCTAAATGTCACCACATAAAAAGATACACTTCAGCCATTGCAACACAGCAATTCCAAACATCACAGCTTGCACAGTTGCAGTATAACACTAAATAAAATATCCAATTGTCCTCTAAAAATCATGAAACTTTACCACATCAACATTAAGACATAGAGGAACAACTTTCATTAAGAACTCATGCTCAAATAATCCTTACACAAAAAGATATAAATTCGGCAATCCAGTTCACAATTTCAAACCTTCCAGTTTACACAGCTTTGGAAATCCTTCAAATTAAATACTCAAACGACGTTCAAAAATTATGAAATTTTACCACAAGATAGCCAAGAGTCTAAAGTTGATTTCTCATGAAGACACTTACATCAGATTCGTCCTAGGTAATTAGTTACAATAAACACAAGTCTCTGTCCATAACACTAGACCGTCCAGAATCAACAAACCACCGAAATTTCACCATTTAACCTACCTATTCTCCTACTTTTCTTCTAATTTTTGGATATGTTCTATTTTAGAATGTTTTCTTCAACTTTCCTTTAGAAGTCAAAGTGAAATTCCCAAAGGAAAGTCACCTTATGATCCACACAACCTACTGTCGTTCCACCAGTTAATTCCAGATTCTCTGTCTTTCAGAAAATACGCAATTCACTAGGCTATACTAGTTGGATTCACCTAAATTTTGAGTATGTTGTTCATCAGGATGTCCCTTAGAATTCATATGAAGAAGTAGAAGAGAAATTCATGGTAAAAAGTCATGTTCAGCAACCATCAAGCATCGAAGGTCGACATGCAATCCGATATTCAACCAGTTTCATAGAAAATCGATTTCACCCCTCAAATCTTGTTCGTTTTGCTTCAAATTCGAGTATGTTATAATTCAAGACATGCTCTACAACTTCCATGAAGAAACCGAAGTCAGATTCTAACCCTAAGATCACCTACAAACCCTCTCAAACTTCTGGCGCATGTTACTCTACTCGGGTCAGATTGCACCCACAGCAAATTCACCTTCAAAACATCAATTCCTACCCCCAAAGTTCACGAATTTCACCATGATACAACACCACATCAACACCACAGCATGTATGAGCAGTTAAAAGACCAATCTTGCCTTAAATTTTCGGCTAGGCGTGCGAAGGAACGGCGACAACTCACGGACGGCGTCGGCTTCTCTTTCTCTCCCTCCTTCTTCTTCTTTTCCTTTTCGCCTTTCTCTCTCTCTCACACTCACTTAGCACGGTCGAAAGTCCTCACAAAACCGGCCATTTCCTCTTTTATATCTCTAATTAGTCATCATTAGAAGAAATGATGGTTTTTCATGCACCTTGACACCTAGCACACACTTAGACACTTGGAATGACACATGGAGCTTACTTGGACAGCTCACTCGGCCACTCCCTTTGGCGTGCGTGGGGTGGCTCGGCCGAAGTCCTCATGGGCTTGTTGGCCAGCCCAAATCCATTCCCCCTAGAGCCCACACTCGGCCCAAGTCCTTAGGCCCAAATTCCTAAATTTAAATCCTAAACCTTGCAATTTATACGGCATTTTCGGTCGGCACTCTTAGTCCTATGATCTCATGATTTATCAATCCATTCTCTAGTACAAGTCTCGGTCATACATGAGCATATGATAATTTTTAACAAAACAATAACCCATTCAATGCTTGGCCCTTGCTTATGTGTAATCCATTGGTCTAATGACTATATTATAGTCCGACAATACTTTCATCACCTAATGGTGGACCGTTGTGTATCTCGGGGTCATCAGGCAATTTGAGGATGCCACATTTTAGAACTTAATTGCACTTTTTATAAGTTTTAGGACTCAATTGCATTTTAGGACTTCTATTGCACTTATCCCTAAAAAAATCATTGCAAGTGCAAAAGAAATTAGAGAAATGAGCAAAGCTCCCATGCGGAGATGATTAGCCAAGGGACTTTTAAGACGTGTTGTCTTTCAAAAGCCAAGTAATTTTGAAAGATTGAGTGATATGGTCAAGATGCCATGATGATCACCAGCTTTTAAAAACCCTCTTGAAAATTTTAGGCCTTTCGAGTCTCTCCCGATCCAACATTATAACCATTTTTCGAAGCCTCTTTTAATTGGAATGGTTTGAGTGAAAATGGGAATGCCACAAAGAAGTTACCGCTTGAAGGAGTGGAAGCAATTCTATCTTGTCTTTTTTTCCAGGTTCTCAATTTGTAAACCCGATGAAGATAGCAACAAATATTCTTTTATTGGCCCCAAAGCAATAATCCATTGTTGTCACTACCTAAATTTTGGGTGCACCACCTAGGGTTTAGGCTAATGGACTACTAAGTTTTGAACTTAGCTCGAGCTCTCCCAAACCCATACCAATTCGCGACTTGGGTTCAAATTTTTAACATGCAAATGGATTTTATTTAGAAGTCGCCACTACTCAGTTTATGGTAGGTCGATTAAACACCTAAGTAAAATAATGGGAGAATTATTTTACTCCTACAAACTAGAGACTTGGTTACATTAGATTTCTCTAATGCCCTTTCGGTACCATTTCTTTTTATTTTTAAAAATGTTTGGCAAGCAGCTTGAATTAATTTTAATTCACTTCCCTAACATATGAGGCGATCATACGGATGCGCAAACCACCAATTTAACACCCAGATGAAGCAGTGAATAAATTACAGGACTTACCTCATAGCAACAAAAGCATCTGTAATGTTAGATCAGAATTCACATCGACAATCTTAGATATGATTTCTAATTAACACACAATTTCTTTTTTTTTGCTTTCACTTATTTAATAAGAATCATGCTTTATGCAATGCATACTACTAATCTGACATGAAATGATATGACATGGCAATATAACCTTACTATAGGACATAAATAAAATGCAGTCTATACTAAAGGATGCAATTGATTTATTCTAAAGGCAATTTTTTTTGTATTTTCCATGAAATTCGAAATTATAAAAATGCGAAAATTATCCACCTAGATTAAGACATCATCTAATTCGTATTAAGAATTAGGTTAAGCCAAATCCTAATTTAAACTAGAACATTATCTTAACCAAGTAATCCTAAAATGCAATCTATCTAATCTCACGCATGAGATCGGGTTGGTCAATTTTAAATAAATCGCGAATCGAATATCAAGCGTGAGATCAAATTGGTAATTTTTCAAGCGATTGCGAGTCAGATTTCAGGCGCGAAAATCAAACTATCAATCCCAAATTTCAGAGGCAATTTCATGTCGAGAAATCTCAATCTTACATTAAGGAATAATTATAATAAAAAAGAACAAATAAAATAAAATAAAAAAGTAAATAGAAAAAACTACCTAATGTGGTTTTCTTTTTCTTTTTTTCCTTTTTTGCTTTTGCTTTTGTTTCCAAATGAGGTAGGCAGCTGTAGTGGGTTGCTGGTGTTCAGAGCTCCAGTGGGGGGAAGACGCCGGCGAGGAACTCCAGCAAAAGCGTAGCAGGGGGTGACCAGCAGCCAAAGGGAGTGATTTGGACCTGCAAGGGACGGCGTTCTGGCTCCAACGGTGACGGGGAGTAGCGTAGAGGACGACAAGGGCGACTGCTACAGGCGTCGGTGAGGAAGTGTCTAGTGGAAAGGGCACGGGGCGGTAATAGGCGACGAAGGAGCAGCCAAATTCACCAGTGCTAGAGCACCGTCGGAGGGGCAGCAATGGCATCGCTTGGCCAATAAGAATAGCCAGTAAAGCAAAGGGCTGCAGCGTGCGAGGTGGACAAAGACAGGGAGGTGCTGGCAGCATGCATCGGTGATAGGTAGAGGCGCGGCAGCGCTCAGGCAAGCGGGATTGGCGAGCTGCAATAGGGGTCACTCGGGTTGCAGCGACATCGAGCATGGCGAGAACAGGGAGGTCGGCGAGCGGAGCTAGACGCAGGCGCTACAAGCATTCGAGCTCGTGGGTCATTAACAAAGCGGTGGAGCTGTGATGCGAGCTCGCAGGTGAACAGCGGGAAAAGCAACAACGAGCCGGCTCGAGATCAGCCAGGGCGAAGCGAGAGCTTGGCCTTCGGCGGCTGGGAGACGGGCGACACTCGAGCTTGGCTGCAAGAGTGGTAGGTCATGGCAAGCTGCTGCGAGTCGGCGCTCGTGTGAAGCTGCAGAGGACGACGGAGAGAGCGGTGGGCTACTAAGGGTTGGTGCTCGGGAGGAGATGGTGTAAAGATTCCGGTAGAGGACGCGAGCGGTGGAGTGGCGACGACGGAAGGGTGCAGTGGTGCGACTTTGTGGCTGGATCTTGAGCAGAAGGCATGGTCAGGGGGTCCTTGCGAAGAAGACGATGCGCAGCACTTTATTTTTTTTTTTCTCTTCTTCACCAGTCCCCTCACATGTCTCTCTCGCTGTCCCTTTTCTCTCTGCACTCTTTTCCTTTTGACTTTTCTTCTCAAGAGCTTTTCTTTTCTTCTTCTTTTTGTTGTTTTTCGATTTTTTTTTTTTTGACCTTGCAATCGAGAGAAAAGCCCCCTTGTGCAGCCGTATATTCAACGTGTAGCCCCTTGAAAACCCTACGTGAACAACCCTTTTATAGGCCAAGGATTATGATTTTATTTTCTTCTTCCATGAAGATTTCTTTTTCGCACGCAATATTACTTTTTATTTTGCACATCTCTTTTAGATTTCCTTTGCAATAATGAATATTCTCCACCGATTTTTCAAAATTGCAATAGGATTTTTCTCAAAATCCAATTTCACAAAGATGAGTTCGTAATATCTCCTCGAGGATATAGGCTTGGGCCAATTTGCTCTCTTCGTGGGCTTAGTCCGATTTATAAATTTAAAGACAAAATTTAGGTGTCAACACTTATGTAAACCCATGACCAAGCCTATATTGCGATCCTTTCAAAAGACCTTTTTTTATCGATCAGGTTATGCTCATCGCAAATGTTTCCGAAAGCCTTCGACATAGGTTATGTGAGATACCCTCAGCAACCAGTTACTTCCCACACGAATGGATGGGGTCAAACAACAATTTTCTCAAAAGTACGTGAGAAACTCTTTTTGATTAAGGAGCTCTAGCTTGGCATGCTTAATAAGCTTTTTTCACGAATAAAAATCATTTTGATAAGAACTTGTCTCCTATAGAAGTTGATGATTAATGATGCATCCCCGAGCCATACGACAATTCTGTGTCACATGATGCTAATTGACATCAAATGTTTCTCAAAGCAATCAGACTTAGCTTGATTAGCTTGTTTAATTAATGTTGCAATACTGCCAATACATTTCTTGATAACATCCCTAATGACATTTGCTCAAGCTAAGTTTCATAGGTTTCCCCAGTGTAGCAATGCAGTTTCCAAGGGATTGACGGGTGCTTCCCTAAAAACTACAAGATTCAAGGTTAGCCTTAAACCATGTCATCGCCAAAGGTTCATGGTCAACCTTAAACCATGTCATCTACAAAGGTTCATAGGTTTTCCTTAAATCATGTATTTCCAATCCGGTCGAGACCCGTTATTACACGGTGAGACCTCACTCCTTTCTTCTTCTTATGACATGGCGTGCTTCTATAGCCCGGGATTTTTCCTTCTTCTTATGACACGATGCGCTTCTGTAGCCCGAGATCTCTCTTTCTTCCTATGACACAGTGTGCTCCTATAACCCGTGGTCTTTCCTTCTTCTTATGACACGGCGTGCTCCTGTAGCCCGTGGTCTCTCTTTTTTCCTATAACACCACGTGCTTCGTAGCCCGAGGTTTCTCTGTCTTCCTATGACACGGCGTGCTTCTATAGCCCGATGTCTCTCTTTCTTCCTATGACACAACGTGCTTCTATAGTCTGGAGTCTCTCTTTCCTATGGCACGGCATGCTTCTATAGCCCGGGATCTTTCTCTCTTACTCTTATCGACACAACATGTTTCCATAATTCAGAGTCCCATTAATTGACCTAGCATGTGCCTATGCACCCAAAGTCTTTCTCCCATTGAAATAATTTAAGTATCTTCTATCTTTGAATACAACCTCTCTGAGGCTACATTCAAAGAGGGGCAACTGTTGACACATATTTCTTCCTTTTAAAAAAAAAAAATGAGAGAGGCCGAGTCGCACCAGATCCGACCTTGGCCCAGCCCGCCTCTCCTTCCCTTCCCCGCGTAGGCCTGGGCTCGGACCCTTTTTCTTTTCCTTCTTCTCTTTCTCGCGTGGCCCAGCCCTTCCTCGCTTTTTAGCTCGGCCTCACCCCCAACCTGTCTTCTTCCTCCCGACCATCCTTCATGCACACGACCTGCAGAAAGAGAAAACGAACAACAACAATGGGTGAGCAGAGGCAAGGATGGAAGGACGGGAACAGAGGAATGTCACGGTCGGCGAGGGACGGTCGCCAAGGACGGTTGCCAGCTGTCACGACCTCTCATTTTCCGTCCGGGGAAAGAAAGAATGTTTAGGGGTATTTGCCTAAAGAAGTGAACCAATGGCCCTAAATTAGGCGCAGGCTCTCCCAAGCCCATACCTCGCGTAACGTTGGATTTTGTTTTTTAGTTCTTAACAACCTAAATATTTCTAGGAGTCGCCACTAGCCTATTGGGGTCAGCTAGAAACCAATCGAGACACGGGGGTATTGTCTCGATTCCTACGCAACCAGAGATTTCTAGGAACGGGGACTTGTTTACGCTAATGTTTCTATTAGCGCCCTTGCGGTACCACTAACTTGAAAGGTTGTTTATCTAAAATGGTCACACAATCTTGATTACCAATTATAACCTTTATGAAACCACTAAGTGTCCATGCAAATGTTTTTATAGGTTTTTTTAATGTCTAGGCTAATCCTAACATAATTTAGAAGATAAATTCACACTCAAATTATTGAAAAGCGGTGCGGTAAATAAACATCCAAGAAATTGAAAGGACTTGAAAGTAAATATGGAAAAGGAAAATCCGATACAAGTCGGGCAAATAATATTACATGGCCTTGTTATCACACCCCGGACAGGACCCTCGTGAGCAAAATGGGAATTTAAATATGCATGAAATTACTCTAAATGCATGAAATTATTCTAAATAATTTTAATCCACACAAAAGGGATTATTTACAAAAATGGTTAGAGAATACCAAAATAGCATTAAATTAGGAAAATGACCTTTTACAATTATAAAAATTTCCTAGATGTCATTTCTATCATAATTTGATAGCATCTATCATTTTTATAATTTTTTGAAATTTTCATATTTTTTTATATTTTTTAATTTTTATTTAAAATTAATTCCCTAAATCGATATATGTTGATTTATACTAATATGGGACTGCCGAGTACATGAATATGACAAGAACCAAGCTCAAATCGACCATTTCAAGATCAAAACTTGGTTTGCGCATTTCGTCAAACACTTGGCTTGTATCAAATCATCTCAAAACAGCTTCCCGAGCCATGTTCGCGGCCTTCAATCTCGACCCATAAGCAATCTCACATGGAAGCAAAGTATCAAGGATATACTCTTACATGCAAAGAACAGGTTTAGCAAGAAATCACATCCTAGAATACACAAGAACCACACTGAAAACGGCCTCCAATATGCGGGTTGGAGCCGTTTTTTGCAAATATGGGTTTCAACCCAAGTCAAGCAAACAGGTTACATGCCCATATTCAAGCCCCGACACTCATCACATGCAAGATCTAAGGAAAACATTACTTAATCCGAATGAAAGTAGGTGACATGGGCTTTCAAATGCAACAAACATCATAGAGAATGACCAACTGAACACATCAAAATGATCTCTCCAAGAAGCATACATGCAAAGTCTACACTGACCAGATTCAAACACTTGGAAAAAATTCTAGCCTCAAAAATCAGTTTTCTGGACTGGTTTTCCTCTTGATTTTTCATGGTTGAAACATGTTCAAAAATGAATAAAACTACATCTATGATATTTATCTTGCTTCCTAGTTTATTTTTCAAGTGGTTCTTGGCCGAGGAAACCAAGAAATCATCCTTGGGGGCACGTGGAAATTGGCTCCTTCAAACTGGAAGTGAGATCTATAGAAACAAGAACTGACAACGAAGGTTTTTGTTGAACTCTAAAATTAGACTTCAAGACCTCTTTTGTTGGAAAACTTAACACCAAACAAAACTATATGTATTATAGCTTGGGTTAAAAGTCAAGCTTTTCCTCATTTGTCTCTCAGTTTTCTGAAAAATACTCGCTTTCCCTCACTCATGACCAACCGGGCTCAACGCCAAAAAAAATTTCGAACTTTCTTGGCCCGCCAGGAGGGTGGTTTTCGGGGAATTTAGGAGACCTTCCCGAACTCCATTTTGGACGTACGACCATGGATGGAAAGATCTTTGAGTGAAGTTTAACTCTCTAGTTGAAGGTTTTGGCTAATTTTGGCCATAGCTATGTGAAAATATCATATTTCTCTCTCTAGGTCGGTCTGGGATTTCTAGGCTTCTCTTTTGGGAGTTGCTTCTGAGGGTGTGTTTGGGGGACGACCATGAGGTCTCGCCTCTCCTCCTCGTCTTCTCTCTCTCGTCCCCTGAAAGAGCTTGCTTCCGTGATCTTCTCCACTGAATTAAGGGATTTTTGGTCGGTCTTTTGTCCACCTACCAAGCCTGTCAACAGGGCTACTCCAACAACTTTCTGACCTAGCCAAAATTTTCGACTTCTGCAGCTATTGAGTGTGCCAGTTTTGCCGCGATTTTCCCGTGCCTTTAGCAGCTTATCCCCAACCAATGTTTGTCCACTTGCAGTACCAATAATGGTCTTCCATCACATGCAAAGATCGAGCTGAATGGGCGGCTGAGTGGGATATGGTGGGGCCACCAATATGCCTACTTAGCAGGTCCGAATTAAGACTTAACCGTGGGCTGAGTTTTGGTAGCTCGTTTGAGTGCTTTAATCCATCAATTTGGCTACAGTTTTTGATCAATTAGCAAGCTCATGTATAGTAGTTTAAAATATCAACCAGCTTTTGCAACTGTGCCCACCCAATTTTGCAAGAAAGTTCCTCAAAGTTAGCCATTTTCTTATCCAAAAATACCCAATTCAAGGCAAATTTGGTCCTTTTGGCCCAATTTGATTGATTCGACTTGGCCCAAGTTCAATTTCAACTTAATTGGTGGCCAAGATGATGATTTAAGGGTTTGGGCGACATTATACGAAATTTGTGAATTGGTCCCTCAACTTTTGAAAATTGCATTTTGGCCCCATCTTGCCATTTGAATTCCAATTTGACCTCTTGGGCTTGGCTAGTCACAATTTGGCCCCAACTTGCTCTTTTTTTTCTTTTTCTTTTTTTAATATTAATTTTTTATTTTTTTTTAATAATTTTTTTAAAGGAAAAACATTCTCCATTAAAAAAAACTATACTAAACACCTAGATAATCTATATGCAATAATTTGACATGAAATATTTTTGTGGAAAATCAAGTTCCCATTTTTTTAAATGATTTTTAGGCAAAAATTTAGGTGTCAACACCAAAAGGCGTCCTTGTCGAGAGCAGAGAGAGAGGGATAAGGGGGAGAAGAGACAGAGGAATAAAAGAGCGAAACGAGAGGAAAGAGGGGAGAAACGGGAGGTAAAGGAGGAGCAGAGGGCTTGAGAAGGAAGCTAAGGAGAAGGAGAGCCCCCCAGGACGCCTTGTCGCCGCCGGCGAACTGCCCGACCGACGCCAAGTGCTACCATCTCCCTGGAACTTAGGTTGGTATTTTTTCGAACACCTAGTGTGCGCTCTTCGGAATCAAGCTGGTCGAAACTCACCCCGACTAGTTTGGGCGAGCTCCGGCCCCTACCTATCCCTTATTGTATTCCCGGATGTCTCATTTATACCTCATTAGTTCTCTGGACTCGTGCTCGGGTCTCGACTGAGCCACAAATCTCTAAAATGCCCAACTAAAAATCATTTTTGATTCCTCTGCTTAGAGCTTTGGCAGGGTCGACAGGCCACCGGAATGGCACCGCCGTCTAGCCGAAGGTCGAGCATTGTGCTCCGCCCAACCGAGACGGTGCCATCGTGCCTTGGCCGGAGAGCCCTCCCAAGCTGCACACCATTGCAACTTCCTTGGTCGTGACTAAGCAGTCACGGACTAGGGGTTGCAAGCCGAGCTAGGCTAGATCATAGATCTGGCCCGCGCGGCCTCTTTCGCTCCGCAAGCCAATAGCCCAGAGTTGGTCTAGGCTGTGGGCTTGCGAGGAGCTTTTTTTTTTTTTTTTTTTTTTTTTGCTATTGGGCCCATAAGTTGGGGCCCAATCCCAACCAAGTAAAGGCCTAACCAACTTTGGTCGAACTTGGACCTTTCAGGCGGGTTGACCGGCCCACCCCAACCAAGTTGGACTTGGGCAGGTTTGATTGACCCACCCCAATTGGGTTAGACCCGAGCTCGGATCAGACCGGTCCTAACCCGACTCAACCCAAAAAAAATATTTTTTTTAAATTAAAAATTAAAAATTTTCAAAAATTAAAAAAAAAAAAAAAAAAAAGCGAGAATTTGGTTGGGAATTGCCATGTCTTGCATTTTTAGTGTAATTAGGCCTTTGTTTGCTCGGACATTGATTATATCGCATGTTTAATTTACATACTAAATTATGTTTGCAAATGTTTAGTTGCATGTGCTAAATTTTACTGCAATTAAGATCTTGGTTGCTAATTATTATTTTAATGATTGCGCACCCACATGATCACCTTGTGCGTTATTGAATTGATCTAAAATTAATCCAAACCGCTTGACAAAATTTCTTTCTAAAATGAACAAGATTAGGTACCGAAATAACACTAATTAGTTAATTAATGTAATCAAGTCTCTAATCCTAGATTATCTAGTTGCGTAGGAAGTGAGGTATACTCACATGCCTCACTTGGTTTCTAGTCGACGTCAATAGGCTAGTGGCGACTCCTTCTTTAGAAAATTTTCATACCTTCAATTTGAACACCTAATGTTGCGCGAGATATGGACTTAAAAGAGTCCGTGCCTAAACATGGGTCATAGGCCCGATCTTCAAGCAATACCTTTCGTAACTTTTGGCACTTAAGTGTTCTCTCGTGCACTTCTATTGTACTTCTACTGGCCTAAAACATTACAAAATCAATCTTAGTCTCAAGTATTGTTGCGACCTACCCCTTGGGGGAGGGAACAGGTTTTGAAAATTGAGATATCCGAGTGCCAAGTCCAAAGCCAAAGGCTCCCAAAAATCTTACACTGTGTTTTTCTAATAATATAACTTAGAGTTGAGTCGCAAAGAAGAGCCAAAATAACGTCGCCTCTTATTTGAATTTTAATATAAATGTTAATTAAATTAAATTTAAAACTTTTTTAGAAAAAAAAAGTTGCAAAAGGCGTTGGACAAGGGCTGTGCAAGGCCTCGTCGCTGTCTCCCACCGTTGTTAGGCCAGCAACCTTGGCCGAGCCCTCTCCCCATCGTTGCCAGCCTTTCCCACCAATAGTGGGGAGGCGATGGTGTGACATCCTGATTTTCAGGTTCTGATTTCAATCGAATAAGTTAGACATTTCATTAACGTGACTATAGTGTTTTTCTCTAAGATGGCTACTCATGAGATAACTGACCTATCAGGTGAAGCCGTAAAGGGATTTTAAATGTAATAGACTTGGGAATTCGACCAGGAATCAACTGCTCGATTGTGCTAGTCTGCAAGGGTCATTACGGCACAATTAAAAATCAATTAGAGACCAGGGATAAGTCGACCTGATTGAGATAGCGATCAAAGTGTGGGTGATTCCACCTAATTACAAAATTCTCGTCGAACGGCACTAAACCTATTTTCTATCGTTTTGGGTACCCTATGTCCGTAGTTGAAATCTCGAAACTTTCACGACCACCGAGAGTCGCCAATGTATCAAATGGGTTCATTGTGGTTCGAAGAAAATCGATCACGGGTCAATTGCACAAAAAATTCCTAAAAGTTACCAGGTAGGTAAGGTCACACTAAAAGCGCGTTTGATTGAAAATAACTACGAATTTGAATTTGATTTCGAAATTGAATATTCTGTCATGTCACAATAAATTCTAGGAGTGCCAGCTTAGTCTCAGAAGATTTTTCGTAGATTCCGAGATTTTTACAGAAAACTGGATCGGACAATGCGGAAAATGAACAGAAATTCAGATTGGCCATTTTGAAGAGACTTTTGACATCCTGTAAATGAATCGGTGAATGAAAGTTGTTTGCGCTTTTCGACTTCACCCGACCACAACCGAATTTATTTGTTCGGAAAATCGGATACCGAAAAAAAATAAATGGAAGTCGGATCTATGGGGAGGGCGGCACATTTTGGCATCAATATTAGATTTATTGGTGGAAATTATGCTTGAAAATGATGGGGGAGATATAAAGGATGAGATTGAGGCTTGTGGGACCAAAACAATTAATGAATTGGCTAAGATTGTTGAGTTTTTGTTCCCCCTTAGCTGGCTTCTCCATCTACGTACGCCACCCTCCTCTTTCGGACACTCACGGCCACACAAACACCACAGCTGAAGAAGAGGAGAAACCCACGCCATCTGCTCTCTCTCTTCTTGCGCCAACACCCCACGTTTTCTTTCCTTCTCTACCCATTCACCCCACCCGAAGTCACTCAACCTCATCAACCGCCCCTCTCCACTAATAGTTGTCCCCTTGGTCAACAAATCCACAAAACCCCTCCTTGTTGACTCCTTTTCTCGCCAACGAAGCCACGCGTCCCAGTTGCCTTCAGCCCGTGTCTTCTTATTTGGTCTCCCTCAGCAGAATCGTTGACTGCCAAGCCACCGAACAAGCTGTATGTGTGGTCTTCTCTAGCCAAACTGAATCCCCCAACTGAAACCACGCACGAAGCAGCTGCTCGAAGTACTGCTGCCTCCACTGATCCTCTTCAAGCGGCCACCGAAGACCCACTTAGCAACTCCACGCGTCCCACCGAAAGAGGTCTCCATCGTCAACAACCGACTAAAGCTGCTTCTCATCCCACGCATGGTCATCAGATCAGCCCATGCGGCCACCGAGGTTGACTCCTCTCCACGGTTTTTTCGTCGCCAGCAAATCCACACCTTCGGTCCAGCAAAATCGAGGTCCACCATTCAGCAAAGCCAGCCTGTCTTCGGCCCATAAGCCCTGCAGCAGCTCAGCCCTTAGATCAGTGAATTTCAGCCCGTGTCTTCAGCCCATCAACAACAGAATTTGAAGCCCAAGCTCAGGCCTAAGTTTAGTTCGGTTTCAGCCCATTTGAAATTCAGCCCGCAAATCAAGTGAAGCCCAGCCCAAGTTGAAAACAAATCTTAGTTCGGCTGAGATTTGTTGGGCCCGTTTTAGGCCCAACCTAAGAGTTTGCCGACGTCGCTGAAAATTAGGATTTCTGCCGCCGTTGCATCGTCATCACAATGTCCCGTCTTGTTTTTTTCGCCCAGTAGTTTTTTACTCACTGATGCCTTCTTAGTTTGCTAATTATACTTAAAAGTTGATTAGATTTAATTAATTGCAATTAGGTGGATATATTATATTAAAGTAATTAAATTAAAAACTCATTGATGCATGTTAATTAAATTGATTGTGCATTTAACTAGTAAACATGTCCTATTATTTATTGGATGCTTCTTGGGATTTTTCCGTCCCTTATCGGGTGTTAATTAAGCAATTCGGGCCTAAAATGAATTTTTAGGAATTAAATATTAATTTTCGAAATTAATTATCTAATTATCTATTTAATTATTTATTTTCTCAGAAATTCAACTGGGATGGCCAGTGACCAGGAGTTTATGCCGATGATTATGGTGCAAACCGTTTATTTAATTGAGCCTTATATTGTGCTAAATTGAATTTATTGTATTATTTATTTAATTTTCGAAATTATTTATTTAATTAGTTATTTCTTCGGAAATTCAACCGGGATGGTCGATGACCGGAATTTCGTGCTGATTGTCATGGTGCAATCCATTTATTTATTTGAGCTCTACATTGCGTGGAATTGAATTGATTGTGCAATTTTAGGGATTTATCCCCAAAATGAATGAAATTGAATGATTGATTGGTTGATGATCGAGTGTTATTATTTAGCATCGATGATTCTATAATGATTGGTAAAGCAGAGGGAACTGTGAAAGGGAATTGGGGAAATTCTTGGCTGAAACCAATCAGGAACGATATAATGAGACATACGTGGTTCGGTGATTAAAGGATATCACTAGTGAAAATGGCACCTTAAATAACGCACGAGTTCTATCTATTACATGCAACAGTATGGACATACGTGGTTCGGTGATGGAGGATATCACTGGTGAAAATGGTGCCTTAAAGAACGCACGAGTGCTGTCCATTATACGCGTCACCTTAGCGGAAGCAGCGCCCAAGAGCATTAATGAGGCTCTGTGACTAAGTGTACTGCTGGAGGTTATCTTGAAAGGGTCGAGTGGGACCATAAAACCATTGAATCTTGAAAGGGTCGAGTGGGACTGTAAAGCCATTGAATCTTGAAAGGGTCGAGTGGGACCGTAAAGCCATTGAATATTTGAAAGTTGCTTGGTGGAGCCGTGATTACCACCTATAACAAGTTGTGTCCTAAGGATCGTGACTCATATTTGTGAATTGATTGATTGAATGGGAATGACCGTGAGTGGTCTTGTTGGCGTGTGATCGACTAGGTCGATTTGATCGATACTTCGATCTGTGATGTGATTGCTTTGGTGCCTATTTGATCTGTGCTAATATGTGGGTGGAATCTGAGGCCAAGGTAAGTCCTCTGACTCATGTTGTGCATAGGTAGCCCTAAGGTATATTAACTTACTAATCAGGTCTTAGGAGGTAGAACTTGCTGAGACATAGTCTCATCCCGATTGTGGGATTATATTTCAGGCCCCTAGATTTCCCGAAGACAAGCCAACATTTGAAGTCGAGAATGAACGAGAAGAAGGAGATGAAGAGTTTAGAAAATGAGCCTAGTGGTGAAAGACCTGAGGAGGATTGGAATGATGATCCTGAGCATGGTCCTATCCTCTTTTGTGAACCCTGTACATGTGTAGTTGTGAATTTCAATAAGTAAAATTATGGCTTGCTTTTCTATCCGATTGTTTTATTGTCTGGGGATTTATAACTGCTTCCACATGTGCATATATAAAAGAAAGGGTCGGCAATACATAATCCTGGGATATCGCATTTTAAAATCGACCAAAGGTAATGGATGTGCCCGTGCCTGAGGATCGGGGCGTGACAGATGGCGAGGGCTTGCACAGTGCTTGCCCAACGCCTTTTGCAACTTCTTCTTCTTCTGTTTTTTAAAATAGTGTAGTTGTAAATTTAATTTAATTAATATTTATATTAAAATTCAAATACGAGACGTCATTTTTTGCTTATCTAGCCACGTCAACATACGAAACAACATCGTTTCAATTTATGTAGCCATGTCAACGTGCAAAATAATGTCATTTTGTACTTGTCTTGCCAAAAAAAAACATCACGTCAACATTTTAGCCGAATTTTCTCACCATTGGCACTTAATTGGTATATTTTACTCATTTTAGTACTTAAGTATAATTTTCCTAAATTTTTGCACTTAAATGTTCCGTTATATCAAGTTTTGACACTCCAACTATCCGCATCTTCCTAACACATCTTTATCTACGAGATCTGGATCAATGGAGTAAATTTTCTTCTCTACTAATTCATTGTTCTTATTTTGTTATTTTCTTTACTTCATTCCTTTTATGCATAATTGATATCATTGGTCTTAATTTTAGATCACCAAATAGTCCGTCTAAAGTAATTTGATTTTGGCAAAAGGATTGAAAAGCTAACAATGAAATGTTATTAATTGCAAAGCCAACGTCTCAAGTGTTTTTTCATCTTTTAAATTTACTAGATCTATATAATGACATTAATGATTTCTTTTCAATAGGTGATAATATTTTGCACTTGTAATTATTTATATTTTAGTATCTAATTTATTTTTTTATCATATTCATGAAAAATTGATTGTGTAGGCCATCTTAAGATTTTATCTTTCAATTTAAGTCAATAATTAAAAAAAAAATAAAAATTAGGTGAGATGAAACGGGTTGAAAAGGTCAACGGGTTTCGTCACAAAATCAGCTGTCATTAGTTGACTTTCACTCCATCACTAGATGGAGGACGGTCAGCAAAGCCACACTCAAAAAAAAAAGAAAAGAGTAGCTAAATAATTTCTTGTGCAAGATCAATACATAATCATTTCCTTATAAAAAGCACCATCAACATATTGGTGAAAGATTTTCACTTTTTGAGTGAAACAGCATGTATGGAACATCAAGATCAAAACGACCAAAGGCTAAATGATGTACACTAATAAAGATGACATGATATGGTATTTCTTTCTTAATATAATTTTTGCGCTTGTTATTTTAGCACTTATGTCATAGAAGAGACAGAGGAGACCGTAATGCCGTAGCCTTCACGGTAAGCAATTTTATGGATTGGAATTCTAGGTCGTCTCCTTAGCCACTCCATAGTTTGATGTGGAAGGATCCTTGGGGTGACTGAAGGCAAAATGTCAAAGTCTTTCGGGCTCAAATTTTTTGGATGGCTTATCACCTTCAGTTTCACTGTCAATGGCCTACCTCCAATCGGACCAAAGAGGCAAATTAGATCTGTATGAGAAGTCGGACACAAAATATCACTTAATACAAGCAAGTGAAAAACGTAGATATTTTTTATGTAAATAACGAGCACATTCAATTAGTCTGGCTGATTATTTCCTTAGTGGGCTATTGTTTTTACAGCTTCTTATAAATGAATTGACAAACCACATAAGAGATTGAGGTATTCACAAAGTGATGATGAAGATCGACTATAGTATGCGTATTCGTCTTCCTTAAATGTTTTGCAATGTCAACACATTGCGTATGTCTCACTACTTTTTTATAAATATATTTTATTTGAATATAATGGTACGGGTTATAAGCAAATAGGCATTTTCCTTTTTGAAAGGGAAAAAAATGGTCACATATCTACAAGGTAAATATTAGGTTGAAATCTTGTGCATGCCGTGATTATCGTCGTGATTATCATTCATGTCCAATCACAATTGCATAGGCAGCCCACTAAATTGAAAGATGAAATGATAACAAGTTGTAAAATTTAAAGTGCCAAAAATAAATTTACAAAGTAAGACTAAATGGAAAATAATTAAACTTCGTCAACTAATTTTTGGGAAAAAGTGCGAGAAAATTTATGATATTCATGGTAAGTATTTATAGTATACTAACAAAAGTTCCATATATGCAGTTAGTACTTCTAATTACAAATATTGGAACTAACATGTGCTCATGTGGTGTTGAAATCGACACAATTCACTTGTCTTCTAATTCTAAAACTTAAGCAAAATCTGCAATTGACAAATCATCAATGATCAATGTAGATTATTTAGCACCCATTAAATCAACCCCCTTGTTCACAAATGACGTCTTAGATAGTCAACCAAACTTATTACTTGTCAATAATAAAGTTAGTCATGTTTTGGTGTAACACATGCTTTTCTAATCCAATGCATCATGTCGACAAGAGATCGGTCTTGATATGGCTCAAGAGGAGTCTTGGAATCAACTGATTAGGTCCTCATTGCGTGTATCCGAAGCACGAATCATAATCGTCACTAGGTGAAAATAGAGATTACTATTCATGGGAAGGCGGTGGAGTGCAATGAATTCAGTGTTCACATTGCCAACCTCGGCCTTAGTAACACTTGTCCCTCCGGTACCATACAATACTGGATGCTAAGTCCGAATCATTCCCAATCACCAAATCTTTGACCAATCATCTTTTCTTAAACATATTTAATTCTCTCTCTCTCTCTCTCTCTCTCTCTCTCTCTCTCGAATGTACTAATAAAGGGAAAAATCTCAGCCGCACCACCTTATCGGGCCTTGGGCTTTTGGTCCATGACGCGAGTCCAAAAAGAGCTAAAAAGAATCGTGTCAGGCCCAAGGCCCATTTTTCTTCTACTTCTTCGGATCCAATATGTAAGCCCTAGGGTTTTGTGTACGAACACGAAGCGATATAAAGCTCTCTCAGTCAAACCAGCTTCCCTCCGTCGGACCATCGCACCGTTCGGTTCCCAAGCCCCGAGGCAGGTACCGTTTGAGCTCGATTCTCTGAAATTTTCGGTGCTGATTGTTGCGTGATCGTGTGTGTTCCGCTTCCGTGTCGATCTTCGGCCTCTTAGCCGCTCCCTTTTTCCGGTTGATTCGCGTCGGATTCGCTTCGATTCATGTCGGGTTCGAATCTGTTTGCTTTGGCTCTGTTTCTATCCGCTTAGTCGGTTGAAAGTTTCGGCAGCATTCGCAACTCGTCCGTTCCGGATTTGCTGACCTCGAGCTTAATCTGTAGATTGTCTTCGCCCAATCTAATCGGGCCATTAGATGTTGTTGATTCGCGGGTGTTTGTTTTCCTGCCGAATGTATTGTGTTGAAAATGCTGTGCTTTGTTTTCGCTCGATTGGATTATTTTTTATGTGGGTTGGTAAAAGGTGTCTGGTGATGCATTGTGCGAAGTAGCTGTTTTCTTTTTCTGGGCTGAGGAGGTAGGAATCGAGTCTCGATGGTTCTGCTTGTTGAGATTGTTTGCGACATAGCATTTTGTTGTCTAGGGTGCAGTGGGAGTGTGGAGGTTCAAGAATTTTGATGCCCTGAATGGGGATTGTAATTCTAAATTCAGACATGGTTCTTGTACTGTAAATGAGATTTCCTTGGATTTCAGCAGTCTAGGAATATATCCTGATTTGAGCTCAGCATGTTTCGGCTTGTTTTAGCTGTTGGTCGACAAAACTTAAAAGTGATGTCATCTAACACGATATTGTTTGGGTTACTCCCTTATTATGTCATTCTTTCTCTTTTGTGAAAATGGTTATTCCGGATTGAAATTATCACGTCAGCAATGCGGCAGATTGTGTGCCCTTGATATTTAGTTTTCTGAATTTCTATCTAGGCATTGAAAACCACTTTTAAAATTTCAAAGAGTGAAATAACAAATTTGCTGTACTTTTCGTTAATGTGTTTGGATCATAATCCGTCATGTATTGACTGTCCGATAGCTTTTGCTGATAAGATATATCCACATTTCAGAGCCATCTTAACCCTAAAAGCTTTGTCTTTTTTTTTTTTTTTTTTTTCCTTTTTAGGTTAGTCATGGTTAAACATAACAATGTCGTGCCAAGTGGGCACTTCAGAAAGCATTGGCAAAATTACGTCAAGACCTGGTTTAACCAGCCTGCAAGAAAGGCTAGAAGACGCCTAGGTAATTGAACTACTTATCTAGTTATTGAAGTGAAATCATTGGTTTCCATTCTTATTATCAGAGCATTCTGATGTTCTTTATTTCATGCCAGCTCGGCAAAAGAAGGCTGTGAAGATTTTCCCACGGCCAACAGCAGGTCCCCTCAGATCAGTTGTCCATGGTCAAACCGTGAAATATAATATGAAGGTCAGGGCTGGGAAGGGATTTTCTCTCGAAGAGCTTAAGGTATAGCCACAATGAGTAATTTGTTTGAATGGGTTCTTTTGTCATGAAGAATCTTCATTACCTTGTCAAGATAATATGTCTGAGTGTTGATCGAAGTAATATGAATACATTGGGTCATCCAGCCTGTTCAAACTCTGTGCCAATAAGATTTAACTATCATTTCACTTCCTGCTTAACTTATATTTCTGTCAGCTACGAAATTGTGCTCTGCCCCTTTCGGATTTTTCTTTACCAAATTACAATGCATCATGAGGAGATTAGCTATGTTTACTAAACCAGCATTATTTTCACCACATTTTTCTACATGAAGCATCGATAATGCCTCCGTGTTGTTTTACTGGTATATTACTCCTACCTGTGGTCAAAAGTTGCATTCAGCTATTGGAGTGGCAGGTTCCAAGTAGACTTGCGTCCCTAGCTTTTAAATGTGGGCACTTTTTTTTAAACCTTTTTATTGTTTAATCCGGATTCTGTCTGTTAAGTTGGTATGTTTTCATTTTTACTAAACATGCTTTTTTCCACAAAGGTTTGGAATTACTATAGCCAGTATTTTTATGATAACGAAAACGCCTTCCACGATTGCTCTCTCCTTCAAGGATATCCTTTTACAGTTTTCATTATCCGGTTCGAGCTGCGTGCTTAACTTGCATTTTGCACGTCTCAGGCAGCAGGTATCCCAAAGAAATTAGCTCCAACAATTGGAATTGCAGTTGATCATCGCCGCAAGAATCGGTCACTGGAAGGTCTACAAGCTAATGTGCAGAGGCTGAAGACATACAAGGCAAAGCTAGTTGTCTTCCCAAGACACACACGGAAATTCAAGGTAAATTGAGTACTTACAAAATTCGTATCAATATTGTCCGATCCATGTTCTTGTTGAAAGCATCTCATCTTCCTTCTCCATGCAGGCTGGTGATTCTACTCCAGAAGAGCTCGCAAATGCAACTCAAGTGCAAGGAACCTACCTGCCCATTGTAAGAGAAAAGCCAGCTGTGGAACTTGTGAAGGTCACGGATGAGATGAAATCATTCAATGCATACGCCAAGCTGCGAGTGGAGCGCATGAACAAACGTCACGTGGGCGCGAGGATGAAAAAGGCCGCTGAGGCTGAGAAGGAAGATAAGAAGTAGTGAGGCCGGTTCATTTTTTGGTTAAAAGCATGTCTTTAATGAGTATTTAACGCGGTCAATTTTCTCTGCGGGTAGTAAACATTTTAGCCAGCCGGGAAGTTGAAAATTGGATGAGTGTCGTTTTGCTTTACAGTTTCATGCTTTTTTGGTACCATGTTGAGCAAGATTGTCGGGCGACCTCGGTTTTTGAGAGTTCCATCTGTATTCTGACATTCTTTTTTTTTTTCCACAAGTTCTAATTATTTTTTTCCCTTGACGTCTCTCCCCATGCAGATATAAGACTGCGGTTGGAAATGAAATTTGTGGAAATTTTCATTGAGGCTCATCACTTTGATCATGTGGAGACTAAGTATAATTTAGCTATGTTTCGTGTGTGCATTTTGACCGCATTACAAACGTATCGTAACCTATTGGAATCTCTTTTACCAGCATCGCTCGGCAGTCTTATCCTAAAACAGGTGCACAACCCCTAATCGGTTTTTAAGATTCCACTTCTCTCTTGCATCGTTTCGTAACGTGTTGTCAAGTAGAATGGTAATCGATTTTGGAGAGAGGCAAAGGCTACGTTTTATGTTTTTCGTTACTTACCAAAAATACGAAAAATACACACCTTGCTTTTGATCTAACAACTAATTGTGTGCCCCCGTTTCTGCAAATGCCTTTCACCTACCTCTAAGCATAAACCCCGACATCCAAATGGCCAAATTCTCCTTCCTTGCAAATTTATTTCGGCATTTGCTTAGGTTGTGATTCAGTTTTCGGATGCTTTTGAGTGTTCTTTTGTGAAGTTAGTTTTGGGTATTTGAGGATGGGGTTTTTTGGGAAGAAAATGACATTTTTGTGAAAAAGAATACTAAGATAATTGATGCAAAGGTGTAAAATGATCTTCAAAGGTTAAATTCGGAGATGTGTTTGGTACCTTTGAAATAGAGATATGTATATAGTCATTGAGTGAAAGGTAGAGGTATGCTTTTGGTATTTTATTATTTTATTAACAATGCAGACAATGGGTAGGGATGTAAATACATAGATCATAATATAGATTGAATTGGTAACTTTCATATGAAACTGACTTTTATATGATAAGAACATCACTACGTAAACTTTAATTTACGTATATATAGTGATTTCAATTGATAAAATCTACTGATCTTACTCTCGCATGGTGGGATTCCTTCATATTTCTCCAATCCTGCGAACCAAACGAGCCTTTAATCTAACAGTAAAAAGTCGGCTCCTCCTTTTAATGAGGCCTGTAAACATCTAACTAAAAAGCCTATGCAAATCGTTCGTCTCTAATCCCAAAAGCTTCACTGCCCGCGGCTGAACAAGGCTTTTTCTTGTTTTTTTCAGAATTAGCCAGAGAAGCCTATTGCTCGATCTTCGTTGGCTGATCTTACCTTCGGATGTTCAGCACATGTACATTTCCTTGGATTATAAAATAGAAATTTGGCACTGTGCGTTTACTACACGAGAGATCACATGTCCTGGCATCTAAACTTGTGCTTATGGACCATGGTAAGGGATGCCGCCATCAGTTCCCCTAGGAATGTCGAGTGAACAATGAACAGAACTGGCGCTTGCTCGAAGGGTCGAATTGGATCGCCTCGTCGCACAGTTGCCTCTTCCCCCACGGCCCGGCCGCCTCTCCCTCTCTCCCTCTTCCACCCCCCTTTCACTTGCTGAATCGTCGCCTCCTCCGTGGATTTGCCCCCGCCGATCTCTTCTTGTCCTGCCCACCCCCTTCCTCCTCACCCCACCGAGTGGTCCTCCATCCTCAGCCATTCTCCCCGTCGGCGGCTCCTTGGCCACTGACTCGCCCTGCAAGGTTGTGGCCATGCACAAGGGCCAAATTCCCCCGTGTACCGCAACCTGGTGACCGGAGGGGAGGAAGACTCGGACTCAGAATCGACCCTGTTGCGAATCTCAGCCGACATCGGCTGCTTGAATTGGATGCTATAATTCCCATTTCGTGGCTCCACTTCTTTCCTTTTGATTTGCGCCATTCGAACGAGCTAAAGTTTATGCCATTCTTTGATAATTCCATAAGAATTTGTTTTTTCTTTTAGTCTCAGGGCATTTGAATGTGTGGTGGAATCTCTGGAGATAAGGAAGAACTTTGTTGCATCACAATGTTCCTTCGAAACGTCTTTTGCTCATTTGCCTTTTGAAAAACCAAAAGAAGATGCAAAGCATCTCAAGCTAAACATCCTAGTTTCGATTCTTTTGAATCAGCACGGGCTGTAAGAAGTCCATTTAGATTTGATATTCTCCGGTTTTCTAGAAAGGTTTATGTTAGACTCGTGATTATTTTGATGGACCTTGCCAACAAATGACCCCAGTGTTAATTAAGTTAACTAAAAGTGAAAATAACACTCTTCAAGGCACATTAAAAGTCAATGAATTATATATTTTAATATAGTCATTACTGTGGATAGAAAAATTTACATTTTCAAAATATTTTCAATAAGACTTAACGAGCAGCAAGAGAGAACCTCTTAAAATATTTTTTATACGCATATATCGTGGTCACCTTTAAAAAATTTGCATTTTTCGTATGCTTTTCACTTAGACGCCGAAACCATCTACACTTCTCCCCTTTTGGCGAGATGGACTTTTTAACCATCTTATAGCTCTCACTTATCAAGAAAAAAAAAATTCACTTTTATTGCTGTCATTCATTTTCATATGGCACAAGTTAATATATGGAAAATGCTTTTAAGAAAATCACTTTTCAGAAAAACAATAATATTTTTCCCATATTTGGCTAAAATTTGAAAAAGAATCAGAAAATATTTTTAATTTTTTTAAAAAAAATGAAAATCTAGTTTAATTTTTCTTTAATACACATACATTATTAGAGCGCCAATGAGTTGCGCATGGGTAGCTAAGCGTAGGCACTAGGATCCCAAATCCAACCTCGATGGACCCCAGCCCATGTGTCTAGGACCCAAGCAGGGCACAAGCACTAGGTTTCTGGGCTCGACCTTGATGGATCCAAGCTCAAGCACAAGGGATCCGAACATGGGCACTAAAGGCCTAAGCCTAAGCACCATAGACTCAAGTCTAAGTGTCGAGGACTTGGGCATGACCTTTGTGGACTTTGGCCCAAGTGTCGGGGATTTGTGCTCGGCTTTTATGGACTTGACACTTGGTGTCAGGGCCTTGAGCCTAACCTTGATGGACCACAGAAGTCCCAAGCTTGACCTCTATGGACTTAGGCGTAGGCACTAGGGTCTAAGTCTGGCCTCAATGGATAGGGAAAAAGAAAAGTGTTAGGGTTCACATGGTTTGATCTAAGCCTCATTATCCAGTAATATATTAAAAAAAATGACTTATGATTCTTATAAATATGAAATCATTTTCTTAAAGTTAAGCACTGATCGTTGACTAGGAAAATATTTCAGTCGACTTATTTTTTGAAAAATGAGAAAAATATTTATTGGAGAAATGTTATCCCCAAGCAAGGATCCATTTTCCAATAGCTTTAAGTTGATCGATAGTCAACCTTTGGAGCCTCCCAAGATCCTAAATCTGAAAATACATATATTGGAAGCCGTTAATGGTGACCGAGTTCGACATGGTGTACTTCATAAGTTTTTCATATATGTCAATCAAACAGATATCACCAAATTGCACAAGGTGAATTAGTAATCGAATTATATTTTCCAAGGCGAATGATCACACGATTATATTTATGAATATTTTGTTAGAGACCGAGGCATCCTGTCCAAAATATTTAATTAAGTCTACTAATACTGTTGCGCTGAAAAACAACTAAAAGCAAATTCTTTTTATTACTCTAAAAAGGTAGACGAAACGGAAAAAGTCGGTACTGAATCTGAATCCTGTAAAGACTAAGCCAAAAAAATCCTAGCAAATGATATAAAGAACTGCCGATGATCGACATCATAGAGCGTATAGCAATATTAAGGAGAGAATCCATGCGCATCTCACTTGGCTGGTGCCGGCGCCAGTACAAGTGCCGATTACGGGTTTGGCGTTGGTGTTGGTTCCTCTATTGGCAATATTGGTGTCAGCCCCGGCACTGGCTCCTCCGCCGGAGGTGTCGGCCCCTCACTTGGGCTCAATGGTGTCGGTCCAGGTGCTGGCTCATCTATTGGCAGTGTTGGCTCTGGTGCTGGCCCCTCAATTGGCGGTGTCGGCCCCAATGCAGGCCCCTCAATTGGGGTAGTTGGTGTCGGTCCTGTTGCCGGACCTTCGATCGGGGTTGGTGGTGTCAGCGCTAGTGCCGGTCCCTCAATTGGCGGCTCCTCTATCGGCGGTGTTGGTCCCAATGCAGGCCCCTCGATCGGGGTCGGTGGCGTCACTCCTGGCTCCGGCTCTTCAATCGGGGTCAATGGTGTCGGCCCTAGTGCCGGCCCCTCAACTGGGGTCGGTGGTGTCGCTCCTTCTCTTGGCTCCTCGGTTGGTGGTGTGGGCTCCAATGCTGGCCCCTCGACCGGGATCGGTGGCATCACCCCTTCTCCCGGCTCCTCTATTGGTGGTGTGGGTTCCAATGCCGGCCCCTCAACGGGGGTAGGTGGCATCAATCCTACTGTCGGCCCTTCCACCGGCGGCGAGGGTATTATCGGCTTTGGTTTGGAAGCTGGAGGTGGCGTCGAGGGTATCGGCTTCGGTTTGGACGTCGGAGGCGGCATCTTCGGTGCTTGTGGCGGAGGAACAGGGCGAGGGAGCCACGGGAAAGGGTAAGGGAAAGGGTAAGGGTAAGGAGGACGCAAGAAGGGGGGGAGAGGAGGGACTATGGGGAAGCGGGGGCGGGGAAACCACCACCACCAATCGGTCCAGAACGATATGGTGCCGCTCGACCCGGTCGAGTCTTGGCTCTTCTCCTCGAGCTCTCTACCATTGCAAAGCTCGACAACCGAGCAGCAAACTAGGAAAACAATGAGAAATGTGGACGCGACGTTCTTGAGACTCGACTTCCCCATCATTTTCCCCTTTCTCGTCTTTCTCTTCTTCTCTAGTTATAAGCTGGTCGTCGTGAGAAATCCTTATATAGAACCGAGGAGATGAGGATCGCGATCGTGAACTCTAAATTTGAAGTCGATATGAAAAAAAACTGAACTTCTCCATTTCGTAATTTCAAGGTGATTCCTTCTTCGAATTTTCTCTCGAAATGAGTTCGTATTTAGATTCATATTCTTCTCATTTTATTGGATTTTGTTGGGTTTTAGATTTGAAAATGGTGCAACCGTCCCTGCACCCGAATAAGGTCGTCTTATGGATCAAATCATATCATGGTAGTTCTCAGAAATGCTTGCAAAGAATAACATATGATGTTCGAAAATCATTTTGGTTGGACAAAGGATACCTTAGTGAGCAAAAGATAAAGTGCAATCGAAAATCTTCAAATTTCTGGGGGGAGGAGAGAGAGAGAGGAGAAAGAGATATGAACAAGATCATCTATTTAGCTCGAATGATCTTTCAGAAGCTTTTCATATATACGTATATGTTTATTGTTGTCGACAACTATAATTTGAACTGTTATACTCAGCATTATTGACGTATAAGTGCGATTACTGATTATCTTTGTTTTCAATGGACCAATTAGGGATAACGTCCAGGTGTTGATCAGCTGGATAAAACAAAAATCAAATGTTTGATTCCTAATCATTAACGATTATTATCTTATCCTAGATTTATTCGACTCTTCAGATAGAAATGGAAAAGAAAAGGACAAATGGAATCAAGGTGTCTCCACCTATAGTATGAGGCTGAAGTTTATCTTTTGGAGTATTTGAACATGATGTTCACGTAATGCATAGTACATGTGCAATACGAGGATTAATTGGGTTAAAGTTCGGATATCATGTGTTATAGAAAATGTATATAATTAAATTAATAAAGCATTGTTGGGTCTCCTTTCGCGCATCAGTTTTAAAATCTAAAAACAAAGTCCACCAAAAAAGAGAGAGAAAAACACTCATGAAGAATTTATGGCGATGTAAATAATTAGAACATTGATAAAATAGGAAAGCTGGAACAATGTGATGTTCATCAGGTAAAACAATGGCTATAAGAAATTGTTAAAGATCAATTGCACATGTCAATCTGTTGGTTTAAAGGAATCAATCCATTAAGCATTACTTATGCAGTCAAAGGAAATTAGAAAACATGGATATGGCGTCGATAATTTCTTTAAGAATTTCAAATTAAAAGATTAGGAAAGTAATTTTTGATAGTGAAAACGAAGATTTTTTATTTTCAAACTAGTGAAATATTATTCGATGTCCACTTTTTGAGATAAGAACTTCCACTCATAAATCATGATAATCCAGAACATTGCCAAACACAGTTTTCCATCATGAAAACAAGATTGGTTCTTTTGTTTTCAAACGAAACTAAAATTCTTACCTTAGCACTCAAAATTAAATTATCTGCTTGGGGAGTAAAACCGACCAATAGGCCTAGGAGACCAATTTCGAGTTTTATGTAAATTGCTTCTCCGTTTAAATATACAAATTATAGATTAAACATAATATGAGAAAAAAATTGTGTATTAAACATGATGTTCTTTTCTCTAGCAAGTGTCCATGCACGCCCCTTTTCTTTGGTTGCTTCATGGAAGTTTTCCTCAAACAATATAAGTTACCCAAATTTTGTTTCTTTATACGGGATGCCTACTTTCTTATTTCTTTATCCAAGATGCACTCTAATAAAAGAAAAACTCTATATTATGGAATTTATTCATGTATGGCTTTAATACCAAAACACGCTAGCAATACACAATAAAACGTACTTATTGGGATAGTTAACATGTTATACACATCTAATTAAGTTATGTAAAACACTACAACTATTGAATCATCCAAGCCCTCTCGTTTTAATACAATTCCTAGACGTATAATGTTCATTCGTTTTGCAATGGTGGTTGTGTTATTCAAGAGGAAGCATTTACTTTATCATTTTTTATCAATAAAGTATAAATAGCTATTGCCATGAAATAGTCGTTCGATCAAAATCAGAAATAGCTATTTCATGGGGGCCAAAAGAATAGCTAATTCCTTTCAGGTTGAAATACTTCCCGCCCATTTTCCACGAAAGGGAAAATTTCTGTGATTCTTGCTTAGTCAACTCAGTCTCATCCTGTCATTCGCGGTTCTTGCTCGGCTTCCAATCTATATCGTGCTTTTTAAAGAGAAGATACCGCAGCTAAGCCTTCCTTATAAAACGAAGGATTTTTACAAAGGGGAACTAGAAATGAAAACGGAACTTTTTAGCTCCTTGCCTTCGTAGTTCTAATGGCTGTGTATTTTTAGTAATTGAAATTTTGTTAATAATTGAAGCCCAAATTGAGATCACTAAAATCATATTACATAAGAAAATATTAATACGGGTTAAATGGATTACTTCGGGTTTTTTTTTCGTTGAACACCTACTCATTAATAGGCTTATTGTTTGTACTCGATTTTATTTTGGGAAAATTATATAAATCGTTCTTGAATTTTGGCTAAATTTACAAAGTTTCTTTTAAGTTTTTGATTTGTTCAATGTGGCCCATGAACTTTAATCTAATATGTAGTGTTGTCCTTAAATTTTCTATTTATTCAATATGGTTTTTGAACTTTTAGTATATGTTCACTTCAGCTCATGAACTATATGAAAATGCTTAATATTATCATTTCATTAATTCAAGTGAACAATATTTTCTCATTCGACTTCGAATTCAGCGTGTTTGAATGGTGGAAAAAGAAACGTTACATATGACTTATTCACACAAGATATTCAACTTAAATTAGAATATAATAATCTTTTTATATGATTCAACTTACAAAACTGATTATCCATGTTATGTGATGACATGAATTATTACAGCCCAAGTTGAACTATCTTACGTGGGGAATCCAGGTGTAATGTTGCACTGTGCAAACTTACGGAATAAAAATCTAAAATTAGCAAATTTCGTTAACTTGAATTAATATAAAAATAACATTGAATATCTTTATATAACCTGAAAAGTATAATGAATATTCACTAAAAAATTAGGGACCACGTCAACATATTAACTCAAAGTCCAAAGGGATTATTTATGTAGCTACCCTTTTTATTTTCCAAAGGAATAGTCATTTCTTTCTTAGCTTGTTTCATTTAGCAAATTAGGTGGGTATGGCCCCCAACACCCAACCGCCCAAATTACTCCACTTGTACGGCGTTCCCAGGGAATATCCAAAGTGCAAGATGGGAGCACTCATCTCTCTCTCTCTCTCCCCCTTACTTTTTTTTTTTTTAATTCTTTTTACATCCGACGGATCTCGGCCGTTGAACAAATCAAACTCCTGATGAATAAGAAAAGCCCAATTTTTCAAAGATGGTACGCCCCGAAGAAACGCGATGCCACAGTAGAGTCGCCTATTTAATTGCCACCCCATCCCCATCCGTTCCGTCTGTGCACATATCTGACGCTCCCCCACGTTGTTACTCTCCCCACATCGAGGAATTACCCCGGAGAAACCGAGGCAGCGGATCGAGCGAGCGAGATGGGTTTGAAGGTCGCCTTCTCGAATTCTTTTCTCTGGTCTTTTTTTCTTTTCTATGTTGACGATGAGATCGTTCTTTGTCTCTGTCGTTGTTGAGCAATGGAATCTGCGTGCTCTGGCTTTGTGGGGTGTTTGATTTACCTGAGCTGAATAAAGGGTCGGATCTTTCTTTTCCTTTTTTCTCCGCGCGTTGTTCTTTATTGGGTGCATCAGATCGGTTCTTGATTGAGCTAAAGTTTGGTTTTTTAACAGATCGCGTGTCCTTGCTTCGACTTGCGGAGAAACCCATGATGTGCAATTTTTATATTTAGTTTCTTTACGGATTTTTGGGTTCATTATCCTGGATTTGCTCTTCTGGGTATCTGTTTTATCCACCATGCGATTAGTGTGATCTTTTCTTGATGTGAGTGAATCTGTAGCTTATGTCTGTTTGATTGTAAATAGCTGCTGCCAGAACTGCTCAATGGGCTCCACTAGTTAGCTACTAATGGGCGTGCAAGAGGGAGTGATCCTCTTTGTGCTTTAACAAGAGGGAGTAACCCTCTTTGTGCTTTAACGAAGTATCTTCGACGGGATAGATTCATAATTGGCGTAGTCTTAAGTCTAAGAAAAGAAAATGAGCAGATTGAATTGAATTTTGGGCAGATCGGCCTTTTCGGTTATTGCCTTTTTTAAGTGCAACGTATAAAGGTAAGGTTGAGTTGGATGATCCTTATGTATCAGTCCAGGCTCCTCCAGTGATGATTCTGTACGTTTTACACTTTTTAGATTTGCATTCAGAAGCAAATGATCTCTTGTATCTTCCCCTGCACTCTCTAAATTTCAATGGGAAAGCTGTTTCGCGAGTTATTTTGTGCACAGGCATCTCCGTTCCATGTGTTGCCTAAAATACCATTCTTCTTCAGAATATCATGCGCTTTTTATCTTCTTCTTTTTCTTTTTTGTGGTGACCGCATAGTAAACGTTTTACTTTGTTTAATTCATGTTGGTTTTCGTACTTCTTTTATTAACTTTGCGGACTTGTTAGTTGTTCTCTTCTTGTGTGCTTTTATAGAGCTTTGAGGAAGTTGATGTGTACTTTTAGTGTCATCCTTGTTAACGTCATCACCTAGTTGGTTTATGCAGGAGGACTTTGAGGAATATGCTGAGAAAGCCAAGACCTTGCCAGAGAGTACAACCAATGAGAGCAAGCTCATCCTCTATGGGCTTTACAAGCAAGGCACCGTTGGACCGGTGAACACCAGTCAGTAACTCACCCTCATCTAATGGGTTTTGGATTTGCAGCTTGTCATGCTTCAACGCTTTGTTTCTCAACCAGATCCATCTCCGAGATAACTAATGCCCGTTTCACATTACTTGCAGGTCGCCCTGGAATGTTCAACATGAAGGATCGGGCGAAGTGGGATGCATGGAAGGCTGTTGAAGGTAGAAACATAGAATAGTAGCACTTATCTTGCAACTTCCATTTTTTTTTTTTTTTTTAAATGATTTGTATTGGACTTTGCTATTTCTAAATTTAAAATTTTTGCTTGTTGGCAGCGAAATCAGCGGACGAAGCAATGAACGATTACATCACAAAGGTGAAGCAGCTGTTGGAAGAAGCTGGTGCCTCTGCTTGATGTCTGTGACTCTATCTATCCTCTAGGGGCTTAATTATTGCTGTGTTTGAAACTCGTACCCTATGACAATTAAGAACACCATGTGATCGCTCTCTTTATTACTTTTCAGAATTTCATGTGTCCCGGCAACTTTCGTTATATTCCTCGCACTTCACTTTTCGTGTGTCTTGCCTGTAGCAAGTTCTCAAAAATGGATGGTCTATTCAGAAATTTCTGATTAGCAGATGTGAGCTATTTTCTGGAATGTGATGGATGTGTTGCCTGACATATAGCGTTTGTAATGGTGAATGTCGCATAAAAGTAAAGTGGTAGTGCAAATGTAGCTCCATGTTTGAACATGGTGAATCTCTCGTTGCCAGCTTCACAGTTTTAGAGCAAGTGATGGAGCAAATATGACTCCATGTATGAATGAGGCATAGCTTTATGGGCAAGTGATTTCGAAACCTCTTTGTTTCATTCGATTAGGGAATGTGTGATTCACAATGGCAGAGGTTATAGCTGAGAGTATTTTCTTGGAAAATGACTTTACACGATGACATCGATGGTTGCTTCATATCCTGCATATGTTTTTATTGCTTGAAGAAAGTTGGGAAGGTTGTTGGGAGATGATGAGAACTTTGATGATGGGTAGTTGTTGAATTCTTAAGTTGTCAATTCCCAGTGTACCAGCGCGAGGATGTATCTTTAATGTTTGCGTCCTTGGCTGTCTTGGAGGCTAACGGGTGGCAGTAGGTGGTCGGTTACCGCTCAGGGGTGAATGATATCGCATGTTCTGGAAATGGACTTGTGATCGATTTGGTGATCGCCAAAGCAAGTCGGTCTGTAGGAAAGCAATGTCTTTTCCGCTTTGAAGGGACTACGATAGTTGAGGAAAAGACCCGGTTCACTATGAGCAAGAGGAAAAGATGGACTTCTATGGAAGGTTTCATGTTCTGTACATGTATAATCGTTAATAGGTATTGAGAGCAGGCTTCTGAGAAGGCCAGACCCACGGGTTTATATGTTTCTGAATTTCCGTCGTGAGTGTAGCTCTAGGCATACACGGCGCAAGCAGCCACCTACAATGTGAAAGAAACAGGCTTCGATTGCATTTACGGTATCGATTTGAGGCAAGTCCATGGCATTTACGTTCAGCAGGAGGAGGCTCTTGAGAACCTCATTTGTTATGGTTAAGAGTGGTTAATGAGGGCAAGTTGAGTCATCTGTGATCAATGACTGTAGGGCCTAATGCTGCAAAAAAGTTTCCCTGTATTCCTGAAAGTGAGTGGTAACTTGTAAATTGAAATGAATGTCAGCAGAGACTATCGACAACTTTAATTCCATTTCATTGAGATCAGGAACATTTACGTGGGGAATATTACAGATTGTGGCCTCCGAGCCACTTGCTTTTCTTGCCCAAAGCATGCTCCTTTTCAAGCACGAAGAGTGACATGACATGACCAAAAAGAAAAGGCAAGTTTTTCCTTCCCCTTCTTTTCTGCACAATTTTCACACCCCCTGAAGATTTTCACATTGGCAACTCACGTCGAGCGAGCTAAGCAGGCAGGACTTCTTGCTCACCAGCATCCAGTTTCTTGGTCTTTTCCACCTCGAGGAGATACAATCTCTCTGCTTCAGGTATTGCCAATATGACCGCCTGTAACTTGATGTTGAGTTCTTGGATCTTTTCCATGAGCCTGTCGTTCGTGAACATGCCGACACAGACGCTCTGGATAGTCTGCCAGCTCTCAATCACCGGCAGGGCGATGATGACCACAGAGCCGATGGTTCCCCATGCTATCGCAATGACAGCCCAGAATGTAAAATACCCTTTACTGAACTCCCCTGCAGAAAAGCAAAGCAACAAGAAGGTTTCAGAAAAAGCAGACATAAAATGTTGCCTGCAATTTGTCGGGCAGTCTAAGGCTTAGGAATTTGACTTACTTGCTGGGAGCGAGAGAACCGGCCATAACACGACGATGACGAGAGTGAACCCAACGCCCCATCTCACGATCCATGCCTTCGCCCTCATCAGCTTCTCTTCCTTGAACTCCTCCGACAGCAGGTCGGTCTTATCCTTTTCGACCATGGTGATCTCCTTGGTGGTTTCCCAATCATAGTTTTGAGGCCACAGGAAGCTACAGATGGCATGGATTGCCCCGCCAGTAAGAATTGAGACGAGATTCCCCACGAGCATCGGCGCATTCCTCCCTGTGGTGTCCAGATTTACCTGGCCATACTCAATGCTCGTGACCACCAACCAAGTTATGATTCCCAGGATGCACCCACAGATCGTCCCAAGAATCGCACCGAGTGCATTTGCTTTCCTCCAGAGGAGCATGAATGCAATGGGAATGACAGCTGAGCCAACGATCACTCCCGTCGCAAGGTACATCCAGCCGAGTGAGACTCCAGCCTTGTTCAAGATCACCGCAAGCACTCCCATGAAGCACCCAAACCCGAGGATGATGCCCCTTGAAACCTGGAGGATTTTCTTCCCGCTTGCATTTGGATTGATGTAAGTGCGGTAGATGTCATATGTGCACAATGAAGACACCGCTATTAGTTCCGAGGAACCGGCGGATGTCACAGCCCTGACACATAAGAACAGAGCAATTCTAAGTTCGCTATTTGATCTTAGTTTGATGCCGATGTACCATTTTTCTGCCCGACAAATGCGAATCAAATGATAAAATCGTCCTGCTTAATTTGTGTCCCTTGCAGGAGTATTGACAGACGCAGAACTTACATGAAGAGCATAGTGAGAAGGAGGACAGCTCCTCCTTTCCCCATCAAAGCAATAACTGTAGCTGGGGGAACAAGTCCATGGCTTGCTTCACTTGCTGTAATTGGCAAATCAAGCGCAAGTGCTCCTAGACCAAGGGACGTGGCCAGCGAGAACGGCACAGCAAACCACACCAGTCCGCCTAACAAATAGCCCTTGTGTGTCGATGAGGGTCTCGCAGCTATGGCACTCACCCAGTATCCCTGCAACGTTTCAGTCAAAACGTGACATTGCGGTTAATGAAAGGGAAAAATTTATGCCCACATATGGCCGAAAGACCATTCTCAGTGATGAAACTCACATTGTCGACAAAGACGGTACCAAAGTTGCCGGCAATGTTGATAATACCGAACACGAGCCCTCCAGAGCTCAACATTGTCAAGTAAGATCCATCATAGTTGCCACTAACAGGACCACAAGATTGCCCACCATGGGAAATCGGCTCCTGACATGATCTTGATTTGCTCGCTACCTCCAAGAGATGTCTGTAAACGACGCTGGGGCTACCGAGCTCGTGGCTCGCTGTGTATACCAAGTAGATGAAGATTACCAAAACCACGTGCACTGTAAGTGAAAACATCACCCAGTTAGCGCTTGCATTCCACATCAATACAGCTTTCATGAAAACTACGAAGCTTATGCAGCAAAATACCTATAACAGAATGTATGTAGCTCGCCAAGAAGGTGGCTTTTAGGCCTCCGGCCAATGTGTAGACAATCACTCCAAGGGGGATCAGGAAGCTAGCGGCATATATATTCATTCCGGTCAGAGCATTTACAACAGCAGAGCCACCGAGAAGCAACATGGCAGTGACGATTATGTTGGTCATGAAGCAGAAGACGAGGAAAACAATATGCGCAGCAGTTCCCCAACTGAAGTTGAAACTTACTGATATTAGCATAAGAGAGTTCGTTGCGACGTGCATTAAACCGAAAAGATAGAAGTGTTACATCTTGGGCCAGTTGACACATACCGAGCTCTTACGATTTCACAGAGTGTGCGCGTGAGGAGCTTTTCTTTTGATCTCTATGGCCATTATACCGAATAAGAGTACCTATTTGCAAGCATATAGTGACTCAGCTGTGAGAACTCCAGTGTCTAATTTCGCTTGGAAGTTAAAGTCAATAAACACGAATGAGCAATCAGATGGAAGTTTTGCGTACCTGGATCGTAGCACCGCTGGCGTACCAGAACGGCCCGCTAGCTCCATATTCCCAGGCGACATTGGAGCTTTGCAAGATTGTAGCGGCCCATGTCCACTTCAAGAGTTCAACCCAAGAGATATGAGTTGTTTGAGCTGGTATTCTGTCTAAGCTGCCTAACTAACAATGCAGAAGGAATACCTGAGAAACGATCACACTGGCTATTAGTCCAGTTTTGACATTTCTTCCTGCTGTGTTGAACCATTCAGAAGTGTGGCGCGATCCGACATAACGCTTCTCCAGCCAGACCTGGCATCACAGGAAATTACTAATCATTAATCAGAATCACAATTAAGCTTCCGTACCATGCCACTGATTCACTCGATTCTGTAAGGAAAAGAATGAGCAACTAGCGCCAGTCTGGAATGCCAGAAATGTAGAAATGCAGTTTTCCGACTATAATGAGGTAGCAAAGCAATCCTACTGATTAAATGATTTGCTGGTGTCTCATGGTTATTGAATAGTGAATACAGGCTTGTCTGAACGATTTTCATGTCATCAATTTATGGTACAGAATAGACCCGATTGCACTGATAGTTAAGTCGGAACATTCTGCAATTCATGAAAGGACTTATCATTGTCTTGTGGTATTAACCGAATGTTCAAATATCCAGTCCTATTGAATATGATGAGTAACTCCCATAACCTTGGAAAGAACATCGACAAGAAAACGACAACAAAAGAGAGAGACGTGATACATCTAAGACCCAGCTTGATCATCAGGTTAGATAGGATCATCGACTATCAAGAGAGACACTGCAGATAGTAGCGATTCTATGTAGTGTGCAACAAGTTTCTTCAAAGATCAACTTAAGGTCCCTTTATCAAGCAAGCAATGAAAACAATGGATCATAATGACCCACCCCTTAATGAAAACCTCGTCATGAAAATCAGGAAATCATCATATAGTGCTGCAGAAAATTCTAGTCCCCCAACCGAAGAAAGAGCCACGGAGCTCTCTATGGCACTTTGCCTGAATTTCATATCTTGTCATGCATACCAAATGGTCAAAACCGAAACAACCTCATCATCGGTGAAGAGAAATGCTTTCTTTCAACCAAAAGCACCACGATTCATAGAGTGAAAAGAAAAAAAAACAAAGGCCGAAAACCAACACAAAAAGAAGTCTGCGCAAGGGGAAAAGAGCGAATGAGCTGAATGAGCACCAGGAAAGAGGTGAAGACAGCGAAAAAGGCACCGAACCCAAGAACGACCGAATAATACCCAACTCCCTGATTGAGCACAGCTTGGCCTCCGAAGAAGCTGCTCTGCCTCACGCAGCTTCCTCCATCCGCAGACACATGGTAGTACTTCCCGCCGAATCCCAACGGAGGACACTGCGTCAAAGAACTGGCGGCCATCAAGAATGATGGTGAGAAAGAAGATGAAGGAGGAGACGCGAGGACGCAGTTGCGTTCAGTATTATGGCATGGATCGATGAATCGCAGAGTATTTATAATTGATCTTCAAGGCTGACATCTTCTAAGAAGAGAGATGGGAGAGAGTACGGATTTACGGATGGGATGAGTGCGCGTTTTTCGTTCCTTGTTGCTCTAGATCAGGACCAAAGGCCCCGATGGTATCTAAAAGTCCACACGAGCGGGTATCGCTCCCTCAATGAAAGGGGAATCTCCACCAGTCATCATCACTATCTCTGACCAAGCCACCACCATCTTCTCTCGAACTCATCCCACTAGATTCAGGGAAACTTGGGTAGATTCAAACGTCACTGCTGGAGCAAGGAAACTGAATTTCTTGGACAAGGTCGGATCGAACTGCATGAACATGAATTGAAAGGAACTTGCCTCGTGTTCGTAATCTTTGGGAAAGAAGAGAAATGATTTCGCAGGCGAAATGGATTGTCCATAAATACGTACAAACATAGTGATCCACCTTACCAATCGTAATTTTACTCTTCATTAAGGATGAAGGTAATAAAAGCTCTCGTTTACTTCTAGTGATTCGAATCAAATTTCATCTCCTCTTTTTCTCCCTTCAATTTTCTTTTACTCGTGTAAACGGTTAAAAAGTTAATCCATTATTTTCTCTTTTCTATCGTCTATGACTATCCACAAACATGTGAATCTTTGTGAGCCTGTAAAAACTCCAGGATTAGAGTTAGTTTGCAAAAGCTCAGCGCGTGTCCCATCATTAGAAAAACGTATGGAAAATCTTTTTCACAATAATTTTATCCTCTCATGCAATTTATATTAAAATATGGAATATTCTCGTCAATGTAAGCCCGACGTAATTGATAGCTACAAACAAGAAAATATTCATGCTTTTCGAGGTGTGCCATGGGCCCGCTTGCATGGCTTCATTCGCCTATGGTCATCTTGAAAAGTCTTTCTTGGAATGATCTATTTGACTTTTATACATCTCGAGAAAATAGCATAGCGGGCAATTAGAGGGTGTTTGATAATCATTTTATTCCCAAAATAATTTTTTATTAGAAATAATTTTTTTTATTCTACTCCTGATAACAATTTTTAGTCATTTAATGCATTTGGTAAATATCCAAAATTTCTATTTATGGATAGAATTACGTTTGGCACCATTATCAAAATTTCTACTTCAAATCATTTTTTTAAAATTTTTTAATAATTTTATCGCTTTTCCTTTTTTTTTTTTTTTTTCTTTTTTTTTTTTTTCTCTTCTCCTTCCTCTTCAAGCTCTGGCCGGCAACCTCGCAGGAGTGTTGCCAACTCTTGGCAAGACCGCACCTCATCAGTCGAGCCTCGCCAGCAAATAAGCGAGCCGAGCCTTGGCTAGACGAGCTCGGCCTCGCCAAATCTGGGTCAAGCCTCACCCAGCCCAACTAGGGCTCCGCCAACCAAGCGAGACTGGCTAGGCGAGGTCCGGGCGAGGCTCGCTAGTGGCTAAGCAAGCCTTTAGTGAGCTCATTAGAGGTCGCCCAACCGATCACCTGCAATCAATGGCGGTGGACGACAACGGCGGCCGATGGCGGCAGCAGTGGAAGAAGAAGATAAAAGGAAGAGAAAAGAAAAGTAAAAATTTTAGTTGGCTTGATTCTAAAATTGTTCCCAGGAACAAAGAATCAACTTTTTTTGACTTCTTGATTATACTCAAAATCTATTTCGAAAACAAAAAATTTACCAAATAGATTTATGTTCTAAATCTATTCCTTGGAAACAAAATAACATAATCAAACACTACTTAGTCGGTTGTCAAACACGCCCTTATTCATATGGAGATTAAAAAATTACTGAAAATTCATTTATGCAACATAGAGATACAGGAAGGAGCTTATACAGGCTCTGATCAGCATTTTCTGCGACGTGCAATGCAAGGCTACATTTGCCAACGAGAATCTTAAACTAAAAAAGCTTTTGGCTTTTGGTCATGCTTAATTAGTGGTTGAGGACGTTTTACGTGATCACATCCATCAACCGTTAGTTTGCAAATTAAACTAACAAATTAGTACTAATTCTACGACGTGTGTAATCTGTCTTGCATGGATACGTGACATTTATTCGATGCATGATAGATAGAATAGAGCTTGAATTGAACCCAATGAGGGCTCTTGTCGATAAGCATGTCTTCTTAGCGAAGTTCAAGATTCTCATAATTAGGTTTTTTCGTTTCTTTCAGTTTGTTGATGGGGACAAATTATTATGGAGAAAAGTGCCTTAAAACTCATAAACCAATTGTATTTGTATTAATTTAATTATAAACCTTTTAATAATGTCAATTTATTCCTAAATCTTTTGACCTGATGTCAATTAGTCATTTCAACTAATTTTGGTCAGATATTACTGATGAATGCTAACCAATTTACATGACATCACTAGCTGTAACGTAGACAATTCTTAGTAATTTTTAAATAAATTTTAAGTTTCTATTATTTTCTATTTTACTCTCCTTTCTTTTTCCTTTGTTTGCTCAGTAGCCACCAGCCATGGCCACGGCAAGGCCGCGCCCTAGCAATGGTCAACCTCACTAGATCTAGCCTAGGCGAGAAATATAGCAAGCCTAGCCCTCAACCCTGCCAAATTTGGTAAGGGGAGCTCTCACCGAGGCTACCCTTGTGGGAGCCTAAGTAGCATGGACACCGCGACACGACACGCGACACGACACGACACAACACGCGACACGTCATTTCTCAAAAGTAAAGAATTTCGACACGTTCCGACACGTTAAATATTAAATAAATATTTTTATTTTTAATTAATTTGATTCAAATTCACAAATAAATAAATAAATAATTTACAATAAGTTTATACTAATAATATTAATAAATCTTATACTTTTTTTATTTCATTATCCCAACTTTACATTTATTTTTCGAAATCCCCCTTCCCTCAAATTTACTTTTATTTTTCAAAAACCCCCCAAACCTGTGCCCAAACTCCCTCGTCTCTTTCTCCCCCAAATTTTTCACTTTTTTTCCCTCCCCATCAGCTGACAGCCCAATCTTTTCCCTCCCCCACCACCTGACAACCCGTCGATTCCCCCACCCCAAAATTAATTTTTATTCTTTCCCTCCCACCATCATTTATTTCCCCCACCTGTCCGTCACTTTCCCTTCCCCCAAAATACTAACCCATCAGAGTCCCCTTCTTTTCTCAGAAACCCTAGCTCTCTTCCTCGCCGCACGCGACCTTTCCTCTTCTCCTCCTCCCTCCTCGCCGCACGCACGACCCTCTTCCTCTTCCTCGCCGCTCACCGCTCCTCGCCCGACCCCTTCCTCGCCCCTCGCCGCTCCTCGCCGCACGCACGACCCCTTCCTCGTCGCTCGCCGCTCCTCGCCCGACCCACTTCCTCGCCGCTCGCCGCTCCTCGCCCGACCCCCTTCCTCGCCTCAGTCTATGCTCGGCCGTCTCTCGCCGTCGTTCGCGGTCTACTCCCTCCCGGACACGCATGTCGAAACGTGTCGGGCAAAGGTTGACCACGTGTCGGATTTCCGACGCGCGCGTTGACCGCGTGTCCGACCGTGTCTGAGCGTGTCGACGTGTCCGACACGCTCGCCATGGCTAGGTGAGGAGAACTGCCCTACCTAGGTGGGACATGGCTAGTGGCCAATCCCACCCGGACATGGCTAGTGGCCAATCCTGCAAAAGGAAGAAGAAATGAGAGAAAAAATAAATAATAAAAATATTATTTAAATTATCGACATCAACGCTAGCAATACCACATAAATCGGCTAACGTCCATATTAACAACGTTCAATTAAAATTAGACGAAAGGACTGAATATATTTTAGATTAAATTGATATCAATATAATAGATTTAAAACATTTTTGGACACTTTTCCCAATTATTATGAACTCATTTGCATCAAGCTGTTATTATTTGTTAGGGCTAGCCACAAGCAATTTGGGCTAGCCGCATACTTGCTTGTGTATGCACGTCGCACGGTCGTGTTGTGAGAGCTGTCGGGTAGAGCGTAAGCAGAAGTTGACAATGTACTTTGTGTACAAGAGTGATGCCATCAGCAAGAAAGAACTTGGCAAAATCCAGTTAAATTAATTAGTGACGGAGTCCTTTCTTTCATTTTTCTTAATTTTTCTACTCAAATTCCTGCAACTTGATTCGGAGAAAAGAATACCCAGTTGCTGCTGCTGCTGTAGCATCAGTACGGACATCACACCCTCCATTTCTTGAAGCCACCTTTTCAGCATCATATAGTCTCGCTAGTTTTGCGTTCTTAAAACGATATGATGAAAAAAAAAAAAAATCCAATCAAGTGCCAGTCGAGCGCGACCATCACGTGCAGAAACACTTCTGAGCCAAAACTTCGTATCATAATTTTTTTTTCATCCTTGACTGCATAAATCACCTGTGTTTTTACATTGTGGGTCCAAAAGGATTTTACCTCTCAATGCATTTTGGATCTTAAGAGATTACTTTGATATGATATTGCGCAAGCACTGTAGAGTTTAGCATAGGGGCTTTACTCACATGTGAACTGAAGTGCCTACATTCATTAGGAAAATTATCAAGGAGCTCAAATCCAAGACTGCACATTTCCATTTAGGACTATCTTCACTAAAAAATTTAAGCTAATAAATAATTGACCGGCTAAAATTGTTAATCACTCTACACCATGTCAATTCTTGAATGTGAGACTTGTCTAATAAAATTCATACGTGCATCTCAACATACTACATTCGCACTTCATGTTATAATAAGTAGGAAGCAAGTATAAAATTTTGTTGTATCAAGTGGCCAAGAGAAAAGAAAAGGAACGCTCAGTGGTATTGAAGTATACGAGAGGGGAATACTTCCTTGAATGAATCTTTGACTTAGCCCACGCAGAAGCGGCGAACGGCGCAGTTCATCGTCCCTACGGTTCATTCACATGGCCTCTTTGCACTGCCCTAAAGGCCGTCTCTCGGCCATTATTTTTGAAAACGATGATGTTTATATAGCGGACTTTTGCGATTCCTGTCTCTGTTCTAAATCTTGAAACTCTCTGAACTATCCATTGAATATTCCCAATTTGCATTGCAGAAAGAGTTCTTCCTCATCTTACAGTTTCAATCCCCATCGGACAATATGTAACTTATTGACTTCATTCACTATTCATTCAAAACGGGTGGAGTTTTCGCAGTTTGATCTGTTTCAAATTTGAAACCTTGAATGGAAGGAGATATTTTGAATTTGGAAACTGTAGGAGTGCTCATATATATAAATATATATATATATATATATATATATATATATATATATATTGGGAGACCTTACGTTGTTGCCTTGCAAAATTGGTCTTTGGTGAACACATCATCTTGTACAACTTCTGTTAAGATTTCCAATCATAACATCGACAAGTTAATATATGAGTGTAGTATATCTACTAGGGGGAGCACCGGTTCTAGGATCTATAGGAGTTCTTGCACTTTTCTGGAGATTGCTCAAAAAGTTGTCCTACATGTCGTGAAAAAATTTGTCCAACTAAATGATGGCACTCAGAGGCAGATTGGACGCCAATCTGCCATCATTTAGTCAGGGAAGTGATTGTGACTTTCGAATTGTAGGACAAATAAGCACCACTCCTAACTTGGTGAAAGCCAACACATTGGACAAACATTTCCAGGACATGCACCATTTGGTCTCCACATCCTTTAAAGAGTTCAATTCTTTCAAGTCGTCAATAGCTCTCAACACTTCATAATAACATAGCTAAAGACATTGTATTTTTTTTTTCATCTTTTATGGATTGCTGCTTTTGGCAAATGAAAATTTATATTGTTGTTTTAACTTTAATTTTGCTTGACTAAGGATGAGCTAAACTTCCCAATCGTATTGTATTTTTGTTTGTTTTGTATTGTATTCCTTGGCATTTTGTGATTCTACTATTTTGATGTAACCATTATTTGTCTTGATTGTAAATTATAGGATGTTTTACTAAAGTTTGTCTTTTCAAGGAATAAAAAAAAAAGGAAACCCAAAAAAAAAGGAAATTGGCCGCTTCTCCAATATACTTGGAACTAGACCGAACTGATAGAGTCAATTCCTAGATCTACAAGGTAAGTTTTTAGTTCTAAAATTGGGAACTGATCCCAACAAGGTAAATTTCAAATTATAAGTCTAGATCATTTCCACTCAAGTACAATCCATCCTATTATATATATATATATATATAGATCTGAACTGACATGGACCATTGGAAACGCTATATCCATATGGCTCCCATCGACAGGAGATTAAGGGGCAGGCAAACCACTTAGCCCCCCAAGTTCACGAGATAGATGGGCGAGCTTGTACTTGGGCAAGGTTCTTACATAAGTAAGCGCGACCCCTCCAACTTTACAAACTCAGGCGAAGCTCGAGAATTTCTATGTCAATTTCATATTATTGACGGGCTCAGGCAACAAATTAGGCCGAATCTAACCGGAGCTTGCTTGGTGCTCACCTTTAGTCCCACTAGATGTGACTGTCCAAATTCAATTGAATACATGTATGCATCATATTCACTAAATAATTTATCGATAGCCTCACTCAACTATGTCAGAAATCTTGTTAGTAGTTAGATGAGTATCCTTTCACAAGTATACCCATGATTTCAAAGTTTAAAAGCTAATTTCACCATTTTTAATAATGATATTCCGATAACGTATGACAGATATATCATGTTTTGTGGAAGGAAAATTTAAAAATAATCCATAGCTAAAAAAGAAAAAAAAGAAAAGAATGTTGGATAATTCTTTTCTATCACAGTTGTGCCTAAGAATACTTTTTCCTTCGACTTGTTTTCTTCCATCTCGCTATAGGAGATTTCTTCTGATCAAGACATCGCTTATTGAAGTACAAACATAGATCATCATCTGCATTCACTTTTAGTCAAGTTTGCATGTAGCTGATATTCATATTTATACACTCATCACAAAAGTCTGTAGCAATATATGGCTTTTTCCAAAAAATATCCTAATCGTGTCGAGGACTACACTCAATCTCATGAAAGTCCATTTTCCACATACGCAACCTGGTTCGTATACCCTCCACTCCAAATAATGGTGATCCCTAAGAAGGCTCGGAGCTTTTGGTGTTCACATTATCTTATGGCAAAGACATATCATCTCCATGACCTACAAAAGCCACCCTTTCAAGTGGTCAGAAACGAAGCCGGATGACGTCCTCGAAACTTTTGGGTTGGGCTTTCTCTAACATGATGTTGACCCAGTTAAAACAATAAGTGATCGATTCAGTTCTTTCATTTCTCGATTTTTCTACCCAAGATTATGCAACATAATTTGGAGAAAAGAATTCCCAGTCGCTGCTGCTGCTGACAAGATGGGAAAGCTTCTTGCATGGATCTTTGACTGGCCCACGAGGAAGCGGCGAACAGTAGAGCACGTTGTCCCTAAGGCTCCTTCGCAAGGGCTCTTTGCTCTGCCCTAGAGACGGTTCGCCATTATGTTCGAACACAATGATGTTATGTAGCTGACTATTGTGATGCCTGGCTCTATTATTCCAATCTTCAGTTCAACCCTCTAAGCGGCGAATGTTATGTGCTTTCTCACCTTTGACAACATGCAACCCCATCTGACGACATCTAAATTATGCTTTTCTTACTCATTCATCGTTTACATTTGATGGAGTTTTCGTAGTTTAATTCAACTCATGTTTGAAACTTCCAATCAAACTTGACATTATGAATTTGGGAACTTTCCTTCGTACAACTTATGTTCTGTTGAGGTTTCCGATCGAGATGTCTTTTATCATAGTGTCGATAAATTTTTACATAGTGTATCTACTAAACTGAGTTGAACACGAACACAAACTATTGGAAACGTTGGGTCCTTGTGAGTCCCATCAAGAGGTGATCAATGAGCGGGTGGGGGTTGAGAGGTTAATAGATGGGCTTGGACTTGGGCCACGTTCTTTCACGAGTAAGCCCGGAACCTCCAACTCTACAGGCTTGGCCCAGCCCGAGAATTTGTGGGTAAATTTTTTATTATAGACAGGCTCAAGCATCAAATTCGGCCTAACCTTTGGGCCCAACCTATATATAGAGCCAACCTGGTGCTCACATTTAGTCGCACTAGAAATGATGATCTAATGTTCAACTGGGTACATGCTTGCACCATATTCTTTAAATAGTTTCTCACAGCCTCACTACACTGCAGCCAGAAACCTTGTCTAAAGTTGGTTTAATGAAATATTATATTGGCAGGTATACCCATGATTTCAAAGTCTAGGGGCTAATTTCACTGTCTTTAGATAGGATGTCCTGATAAATATACTATAGAAATATCTTGTTTCATGGAAGGATAATTTAAAAAAAAAAATACAATGAAAAAAAAAGCATATCAATTAATAGTTCTTTATCAGGGTTCATGCCTAAGAGTACTTCTTTCTTTAGCTTGTTTTCCTCTCATCTCTTCATAGGAGATCTCTTTCAATCGAGACTCTTATTAGTGGAGTGCAAACAAGGACCAATATTGTTCACTCAATTTTGCATACAAGCAATATTCATTTTTCCAACGCACGATGACGTCGCTTTCATTCCCTCAGCTCCAAGTAATGGCAAGTCCTAAGAAGGTTCCAAGCTTTTGATGTTCACATCATCTTATGGTCAAGCTATATAATCAATTCTATGTTCACATTATCTTATGGAAAAGTCCAAAGGATAACTTTTTGGGTGTTCACATTCAAGTGGGTCGAAGGCGAAGCAGGTTGACGTACTGGAAGCAGCTTCTTCACACGTCCTCCTGCTCCTAATCCTTCCATAAATTAACATTTAGAAATATTAATGATTGCTTAATCAATCACACGCCTAATCATGTCTACAGATGCTGACAAAAAATCGATGTCTTTGAATGGATGAAATAGTGACAAAACGTTCCAGAAATTGCAAATAAATTTTCTAGGGATCGCATAGAAACCCCTTTCATGAATTTAGAATTGCTCCGAGATTGTTCTAGAGAGATGACGATTATATCATCACTTGGATATTATTATGCTAGACGATGAACCTGGCAATATCCAAGGTCCCGATGAGTATAGAGCGGCAAAAATTCAAAGAGCGGATCTTTTATGAACTGATCTCATCCGGATCAAATCAATCTAAGCCGATAGCTAGAGCAGAATCGCCGGCTACACGAAACTCATTGTCAACAGGAAAACAAGTGGAGAAGGAAAATACGAGATTTCGAATAGTAACGAGAAGCTTCTAATATATATATTTTGAAATATTTTTTCTTCTCGGAGGTTCAAGTGAATTATCACGTCATGCCACCAACAAAAGCAATCACTCATAATCGATCTGATCAATTCTTTGTTCTTTTTATAATTATTTAAAAGTTCTAATTGCAGTTGCAAACTAGAAAGCACTCCCTAGTTTCCTCCTCAAGAATGCATAACGTTCTGGGGTCAACTCTCTCGACCTGTCAACACAAACGTTCCAAGAACTTCGCTGATGTCGGGTCAAAGTGGTAGCACAAATGTAGCTCCATGTTTGAACATGGTGAGTCTCTCGTTGCCAGCTTCACAGTTTTAGAGCAAGAGATGGAGCAAATGCGACTCCATGTATGAATGTTTGGGTTGAGTCGTTGCAGTAGAATGACATTAGGAATGAGGCATAGCTTTATGGGCAAGTGATTTCGAACCCTCTTCGTTTCATTCGATTAGGGAATGTGTTATTCACAATGGCAGAGGTTATAGCTCTGAGCATTTTCTTGGAAAGTGACTTTACACGGTGACATCGATGGTTGCTTCATATCCTGCATATGTTTTTATTGCTCGAAGAAAGCCGGGAAGGTTGTTGGGAGATGATGAGAACTTTGATGATGGGTAGTTGTTGAATTCTCAAGTTGTCAATTTCCAGTGTACCAGCGCGAGGATGTATCTTTAATGTTTGCGTCCTTGGCCGTCTTGGAGGCTAATGGGTGGCAGTAGGTGGTCGGTCACGGCTCAGGAGCGAATGATATCACGTGTTCCAGAAATGGACTTGTGATTGGTTTGGTGATTGCGAAAGCAAGTCGCTCTGTAGGAAAGCAATGTCTTTTCCGCTTTGAAGGGACTAAGATAGTGTGAGGAAAAGACCCGGTTCACTTTGAGCAAGAGGAAAAGATGGACTTTTATGGAAGTTTTCATGTTCTGTACATCTAGAATCGTTAATAGGTATCGAGAGCAGGCTCCTGAGAAGGCCACACCCACGGGGTTATGTTTCTCAATTCCCATCGTGAGTGTAGCTCTAGGCATACACGGCGCAAGCAGCCACCTACAATGTGAAAGAAACAGGCTTCAATTGCATTTACAGAATTGATTTGAGGCAGTCCATGGCATTTGCGTTCAGCAGGAGAAGGCTCTTGAGAACCTCATTTGTTATGGTTCAGAGTGGTTAATGAGGGCAAGTTGAGCCGTGACCAATGACTGTAGGGCCTAATGCTGCAAAAAAGTTTCCCTGTATTCCTGAAAGTGAGTGGTAACTTGTAAAATGAAATGAATGTCAGCAGAGACTATTGACAACTTTAATTCCATTTCATTGAGATCTGGAACATTTACGTGGGGAAAATTACAGATTGTGGCCTCCGAGCCACTTGCTTTTCTTGCTCAAGGCATGCTCCTTTTCAAGCACGAAGAGTGACATGACATGACATGACCAAAAAGAAAAGGCAAGTTCACCCTTCCTCTTCTTTTCTGCACAAATATCATACCCCCTAAAGATTTTCACGTTGGCAACTCACGTCAAGCGAGCTAAGCAGGCAGGACTTGTTGCTCACCAGCATCCAGTTTCTTGGTCTTTTCCACCTCGAGGAGATACAATCTCTCTGCTTCTGGTATTGCTGATACGACAGCCTGTAACTTGATGTTGAGCTCTTGGATCTTTTCCATGAGCCGGTCGTTTGTGAACATGCCGACACAGACGCTCTGGATAGTCTGCCAGCTCTCGATCACCGGCAGGGCGATGATGACTGCAGAGCCGATGGTTCCCCACGCTATTGCGATGGCCGCCCAGAATGTAAAATACCCTTTACTGAATTCCCCTGTAGACAAGCAAAGCAACAGGAAAGTTTCAGAAAAATCTGACATAAAATCTTGCGTGCAATATGTTAAGCAGTCTCAAGGCGTTAGGAATTTAACTTACTTGCTGGGAGCGAGAGAACTGGCCACAACACGACGATGACAAGAGTGAACCCGACGCCCCATCTCACGATCCATGCCTTCGCCCTCATCAGCTTCTCTTCCTTGAACTCCTCTGACGGCAGGTCGGTCTTATCCTTTTCGACCATTGTGATCTCCTTGGTGGTTTCCCAATCATAGTTTTGTGGCCACAGGAAACTACAGATGGCATGGATTGCCCCGCCAGTAAGAATCGAGACGAGATTCCCTGCGAGCATTGGTGCGTTCCTCCCAGTGGTGTCCAGATTTACCCGGCCATACTCAACGCTTGTGACCACCAACCAAGTTATGATTCCCAGGATGCACCCACAGATCGTCCCCAGAATCGCACCGAACGCGTTTGCCTTCCTCCAGAGGAGCATAAACGCAATGGGAATGACGGCCGAGCCAACGATCACTCCCATCGCGAGGTACATCCAGCCGAGTGAGACTCCAGCCTTGTTCAAGATCACTGCAAGCACTCCCATGAAGCACCCGAACCCGAGGATGATGCCCCTTGAAACCTGGAGGATTTTCTTCCCGCTTGCGTTTGGATTGATGTAAGTGCGGTAGATGTCATATGTGCACAATGAAGACACCGCTATTAGTTCAGAGGAACCGGCGGACGTCACAGCCCTGACACATAAGAACAGAGCAATGCTAAGTACGCTATTTGATCTTAGTTCGATGCCAATGCACCATTTTTTCAGCCCGACAAATGCACATCAAATGATAAAATTGTTCTGTTTAATTTGTGTTTATCACAGTAGTATTGACAGATGCAGAACTTACATGAAGAGCATAGTGAGAAGGAGGACAGCTCCTCCTTTCCCCATCAAAGCAATAGCTGTAGCTGGAGGAACAAGCCCATGGCTTGCTTCGCTCGCTGTAATTGGCAAATCGAGCGCAAGTGCTCCTATGCCGAGGGACGTGGCCAATGAGAATGGCACTGCGAACCACACCAGTCCACCTAACAAATAGCCCTTGTGTGTCGATGAGGGTCTCGCAGCTATGGCGCTCACCCAGTATCCCTGTAATGTTTCAGTCAAAATATGACATCGCGATTAATGAAAGGGAAAATTTTATGCTCGCATCTGGGCAGGCATATCACTCTTGGTGACGAAACTTACATTGTCAACAAAGACGGTACCAAAGTTGCCGACAATGTTGATGATACCGAACACGAGCCCTCCAGAGCTTAACATTGTCAAGTAAGATCCACCGTAGTTGCCACTGACAGGACCACAAGATTGCCCGCTGTGGGAAATCGGCTCCTGACATGATCTTGATTTGCTCGCTACCTCCAAGAGACGTCTGTAAACAACGCTGGGGCTACCGAGCTCGTGGCTCGCCGTGTATACTAAGTAGACGAAGATTACTAAGACCACGTGCACTGTATGCAAAAACATCAGCCAGTTAGCGCTTGCATTCCAAATCAGTAGAGCTTAGATGAAAACTAAAAGCTTATGCTGTAAAATACCTATAACAGAATGTATGTAGCTCGCCAAGAAGGTGGCTTTTAGTCCTCCAGCCAAAGTGTAGACAATCACTCCAAGGGGTATCAGGAAGCTAGCGGCATATATGTTCATTCCAGTCAGAGCATTGACGACAGCAGAGCCGCCGAGAAGCAACATCGCAGTGATGATTATGTTCGTCATGAAGCAGAAGACGAGGAAAACAATATGCGCAGCAGTTCCCCAACTGAAATTCAAACTTACTGAAATCAGCATAAGAGAAATCCTTGCGACACGGGTTAAACCGAAAAATACGAGTGTTACGTCTTGGGCCAGGTGATACATACCGAGCTCTCACGATTTCACAAACTGTGTGCGCGTGAGGAGCTTTTCTTTTTATCTCTATGGCCATTATACCGAACAAGAGTACCTACTTGCAAGCATTTAGCGACTCAGCTGTGAGAACTCCAATGTCAATTTTCTCTTGGAAGTTAAGGTCAATAAACACGAATGAGCAATCAAGATGGAAGTTGCGCGTACCTGGATCGTAGCGCCGCTCGCATACCAGAACGGCCCGCTAACTCCATATTCCCAGGCGACATTGGAGCTTTGCAAGATTGTAGCGGCCCACGTCCACTTCATGAGTTCAACCCAAGAAAAATGAGTTGTTTGCGCTGAAATTCCGTCTAAGCTGCCTAGCTAACAATGCAGAAGGAATACCTGAGAAACGATCACACTAGCTATTAGTCCAGTTTTGACATTCCTTCCCGCAGTGTTGAACCATTCAGAAGTGTGGCGCGATCCCACATAACGCTTCTCCAGCCAGACCTGGCATCACAGGAAATTACTAATCACAATTGAGGTTCCATACCATGCCAATCCATTCAATTCTGTAAGTTAAAGAATGGGCAGCTAGTGCCAGTCTGGTATTTTAGAGAAGTAAAAATACAGTTCAACTAGAACGAGATAGCAAAGACAATTACATTTTTCTCTCAAAGACGAGAATATTCTCGCTTATGTTTATGTTTGACATAATATATCTGATAAGTGGATGAAAAGATGAATCCACTGTAATGATTCAGCTATGTTGCAGAAGCAAAATATTCTTTTCTCAACAAAAACAGAGGGAAAGAAGCGAAGCAATCCTAGCAATTAAATTGATTGTCTAGTATCTCACGATTATTGTATAGTGAATACAGGCTTGTCTGCACAATTTTTGTATAGTCAATTTATGGTACGGAATAGACCTGATTGCACTGATAGGTAAGTCAGAACAGTCAGCAATTCATGAAAGGACTAATCGCTCTTCGTGGTACTAACCGAATGTTCAAATACCCAGTCCTCTTGACTCTATGATGAGTTTCTCCCATGACTTTGGAAAGAAAATCAACAAGAAGATGACAACAAAAGAGAAACACGTGATACGCTGCAGATTTCAAACTCTCCTTAAAAACCTGAGGTTATCTGCAGATAGCAGCAATCCTATGTCAGAGTATGCAACAAGTTATTCAAAGATCAACTTAAGGTCCTTCATCAAGCAACCAATGAAAACAATGGATCATAGCAACCCGCACTTAATGAAAACCTTGCTATGAAAATCAGGAAATCATCAAATACTACCACAGAAAATTATACTCCCACAACCGAAGAAAGAGCCAAGGAGCAGCTGTCTATGCACTTTGCCTGAATTTCGTATCTGATCATGCATACCAATTAGTCAAAACCGAAACAACCTCATCATCAGTGAAGAGAAATGCTTTCTCCCAACCAAAAGTACAATGATTCATCGATTGAAACGGAAAAAACAGAGGCCAAAACCAACAAAAGAAGAAGTCTACGCGAGAGGAGAAGAGCGAAGGAGTACCAGGAAAGAGGTGAAGACAGCGAAGAAGGCACCGAACCCAAGAACGACCGAATACCCAACACCCTGATTGAGCACAGCTTGGCCTCCGAAGAAGCTGCTCTGCCTCACGCAGCTTCCTCCATCTGCAGACACGTGGTAGTACTTCCCTCCGAATCCCAACGGAGGACACTGCGTCAAAGAAGTGGTGGCCATCAAGAACGACGGCGAGGAAGAAGGAGGAGGAGGAGGAGACGGGAGACGCAAGGACGCAGTTGCGTCTCAGTACTACGGCATGGTTCGATGAATCACTCGGTATTTATAAGGGATCCTCAAGGCTGACATCTCCCAAGCAGAGAGATGGAAAGAGGTTACGGATTTACAGAGGAGTTGTGGGTGCGTTTTGCGTTGCTTGTTGCTCTCGCTCACGACCGAAGGCTCCCCATGGTATCCTAAAAGTCAAACACAAGAGGGTGTCTCTCTCAGTGAAAGGGAATCTCCACCAATCATCGTTACTCTGTCTGACCAACCCACCACCATCTTCTCTCCTCGAACTCATCTCACTAGATTCACGGAAACTTGGGTAGAGTCAAACATCGCTGCTGGAGGAATCAGACTGAATTTCTTGGATAAGGCCAGACCGAACCGCATGAACATGAATTGAAAGGAACTCGCCTTGTGTTCTTAATCTCTGGGGAAGAAAAGGAATGATTTCACAGGGCGAAATGGATTGTGCATAAAGGTGTGCAAACATAGTGATCTACCTTACCAATAGTACTTTTATTCTTCATCATCAGGGATAGAGGTAATAAAAATTCTTAATTACTGATAGTGATTCGAATCAATTTTCATCGCTTCTCTCCTTTATCCCTTTGATTTTCTTCTACTCATTTTTTTTTTTGAACAAATTTTCTTCTACTCATTTGAACGGTTGAAAGGTTAATTTTCACTTGTTCATGGTCTATGGACTATCCACATCGTGGGTTATGGACTAAAATAGTGCATGTGAATCTTTGTGAGCCAGTAAAAACTCCAGGATTAGACCTACTTTGCAAAAGCTCTGCTAATGTCAATGCCATCAATAGAAAAACGCATGGAAGATCTTTTTCACAATAATGTTTTTCTATTGTACAATTCTTATTAAAAAATGGAATATTCTCATCAATGTAAGCCTGAGGTAATTCACAGCTACGGACAAGAAAATATTTATGGTTTCGAGGTGTGCCATTGGCCCACTTGCGTAGTTTCATTCGCCTCTCGTCATCTTGAAAAGTCTAGCTTGGCGTGATCAATTTGACTTTTATAAATCCCGAGGTAATAACAGAGCGGCCAATTATTCAACAAGAGATTAAAAAATTACTGAAAATTCATTTGTGCAACGCAGAGATACAGTATGGAGCTTATATACAAGCTCTGATCAGCATTCTCTGCGACGCGCAATGCAAAGCTACATTGCCAACGAGAAAATTGAACTAAAAAAGGCTTTTGGCTTTTGGTCATGCTTAATTAGTGGTTGAGGATGTTTTGCATGATCACATCCATGAACCATCAGTTTGCAAATTAATCTAACAGATTAGTACTAATTCTACGATATGTGTGTGATCTGTTTCGTATGGATACGTGACATTTATTTGCCGCCTGATGGACAGAATAGAGCTTGAATTGGACCTAATGTGAGCTCTTGTCAACAAGCGTATCTTCTTAGCGAAGTTCAAGATTTTTTTTTCGTTTCTTTCATTTTGTTGATGGCGACAAATTATTATTAAAAAAAAAAGATATCAAAAAAGTCATAAATCTATTATATTTATATTAATTTAATTCTAAACAATTTAATAGTACCAATTTAGTTTTAAAACCTTTGACCCAATGTCAATTAGTCATTCCGACTAATTTTGGCAATATATTATTAATGTGAATGCCATCCAGCTTACGTGACATCATCGACTATGACGTGAATAATTTTTAATAATATTTAAATATATTTTTTTCTCTCATTTCTTCTTCCTTTTGCTAGTGACTAGCCACCCGCCATGACCATGGCAAGGCCAAGGCCCAACAGGGGTCGGCCTCACCAGATCTAGCCCGGGCGAGGAATGCGCTAAGCTAGCCCCCGACCTCACCGGATTTGGTGAGGGGGGCCCTCGTTGGGCTTGATCTCACCATGGCTAGGCGAGGCTAGCCTGCCTAAACATGGCCAGTGGCGAAAGAAGAAATGAGAGGAAAAAATAATAAAAAAAATAAGAATATGAAAATATCATTTAAAATTGTCCACATGCGCCCACGATAAAATGTAAGTCGTCTGGCATCCACATCAGCAATGTCCAATCACAATTAGTGAAAATGGCTGAATAGATTTTAGACTAAATTGATACCAATATGATAAGTTTATGACATTTTTTACCCTTTTCCCAATTATCATGAACTCATTTACATCAAACTATTATTATTTGTTAGGGCTAGTTGCGTACTTGCTTGTGTGTGCGTGCCGCACAGTCGTGTTGTGAGAGCTGTTGTGTAAAGCATAAGCAGAGGTGGACAATGTACTTCGTGTACAAGAGTGACGCTTAGAGCTGGCAATATGGGTCAAAAACCCATATTATGACTCATTTTAAGTTAAATGAGTCATATATGGGTCAAGTGAATGTTAGATATGGGTCAAGTGAAAGTTAAATATTAGTCAGAAATGGATCAGTGAACGTAAAACATTAAAAAAAATGGTTTAAATAAATTTTAAGGAAACCCATTTTAAAGTTTAAATCATTGGCCTTTTTTAAATTTATAAAAATATTTTTAAATAAAAAAATCGAAATTATAATTATTTTTCATATTTCAATTTTTTTTTCTTTTTTCTTTCTTTTTCTTCATTCCTTACCAGCGGCCGGCCGTTGGCCAACGGTAGGCCTTGCCAGATCGGCACAGCCGAGGCCCTGCCCGACGCCGGCAAGCTTAAGCCTTGCCAAATCCGGTTAATTCTTTCCCCCATGCAATCCCTTTCCCCATAATTCTTTTCAATCTCTGGGGAATTTACATGTACAAGTTAACGGAGTCATCTGATTCTTTTCAATCTTTGTTTGTTGTATATCTTGTTGAGCTGCGTTTATCCGTGTATTTTGATTATGGTTTGTCTTGCGTTTTTGGGTCCTTCGCTTGCTTGTGTGAGTTTCTGTACTGGGCTTAAGTGGAGGAGAATAGCAAATCATGCTCCCCACGAAACCCACGTACTTACCTTCTGATAGGACAATCCCGATTAGTAGGATTTGATTGTTTAAGTGCGCGAACGATATTCTACCGAGATAAATAATCTATCTTATGAGCTAGTAATCAGTGCATGCCTTGTCTTTCCGATTTTGGCAAGTCAATGAGATGAGATGATTGCTGCTGATCTCGGCGTGTGATTAAACTGGCCAACGTCTTTGGAATGTCTATAATTGCTCTGACTCCTTTTTTGAAATAAAAATTTGTTGCTTTCAATTGCCTTTTGGCCTTGCCGGATCGGCAAGATCGAGCCCCATCTGATGTCGACGAGCTCGATCTCGCCTGTGGCCGGTTGCTGGCCGTCGTCGTGGCTGGCGGCCGGCCAAAGGAGAAAAAAAAAAGAGAAAAAATAATTATAAAAATAAAAATTATATTTTAAAAAATTAAAAATTCGATTTAAAAAAATATTTTAAAAAGAATTATAAAAATTTTCCATTAAATTTGTATTGCATAAAAATTGTTAAAAAAATTATATTACATAAAAATGTTTTAATAATAAATAGGTTTTAGCAATGCGGGTCGGGTTGGGTATGGGTCGGATACGGATCGGGTCGGGTATGGGTCACTAAATTTACATTATAAGAATATGGGTTAAAATGGGTTAAATGGGTCAAATATGGGTCGACCTATTTTTGACTCGACCCATACCCAATCCGACCCACCCATTTGTCACCTCTAGTGACGACTTGGCAAAACCCAGTTAAATTAATGAGTGATGGAGTCCCATCTTTCATTTTTCTTAATTTTTCAACGCAAAATTCTGCAACTTGATTAGGGGAAATGAATACCCAGTTGCTGCTGCTGCTGTGAGCATCAGTACGGACATCACACCTTCCATTTCTTGAAGCCACCTTTTCAGCATCATGTAGAGTCTTGCTAGTTTTGCGTTCTTAAAACGAAATGATGAAAAAAAAAAAAAAATCCAATCAAGAGCCAGTCGAGCGCGACTATCACGTGCAGAAGCACTTTTGAGCGCCCACAGTCGACAGCCAAAACTTCGTATCATGATTTTTTTTTTTCATCCTAAACTGCATAAATCACCTGTGTTTTTACATTGTGGGCCTAAAGGGAATTTAACTTTTCAGTGCATATTGAATCTTTAAATGATTACTTTGATTACGATATTGTGCAAGCACCATAGAGAGTAGCATAGGGATTTTACTCACACGTGCGCTGACACGCCTACATTCACTAAGAGATCATCAAAAATGAGTCCAAATCCAAAAATACACGTATTCATTTAGGTCTATCTTATTCAACTTGATGAGGCCGAGACCTTCTCTCGCTCGAGGCGAGTTTCTCTCTACTCCCATGGTAGTGTTTTCCCCCTCTTCTCCAGATGAATGAGGGATAAACCCTAATCTTTTGTTCCCCTTTTCTGATTTACATTCAGTCTTTCCTAGTTTTTTCTAAGCAAGAAAAAGGAAAAAAATACAAAATGCTCTTCGCTCTCGTCGTCTCCTTTTAGCCTTTGTCTCGATGGAACAGTGGCTTATCGTTTGGGGTTTGAGCTCCTGTGCGATTTGAGATTTTCCTGCGGCAGATTCATCATGATCTGGTCAGATCTCGTTGCCGGAGAGTCTTCTCAAAGGATCTGGAGGGTGAATGGCAGATCTGCTGCGATGAATATCGGGTAATCTCCTCTTTCGACGGATGGGAATTCGTAGGTTCGACGGTGTGTGGGTTTCTTCTCTTAGATCGGTGGGTGTGAGTTGCCTCTACTTGGTTGTTGTTTCGCTCCGGGTTGCGTTACTCCTATAGTCTTGTAATGGAGGAGCCGGATGTTAATGAGATGAGGGTGGCCGCATTATGCAAGAAACCGGGAACATGTGGTCCGAAGATGACGTTGTAGCAAGAAACCCCGTGATTTCAACACGAAGCTAGATGAATGTAACCGTACAGCACTGGGTAAACTCTATTCTAGGCCAGATGTGAACTACACAGCATTTATCTCGACTATGAAAAGGTCATGGAGATCATAAGTTTCGAGTATTCAAAAAGCACCTGGTTTGTTCACCTTTGTCTTCCCAACAAAGGCGGATAGAGATAGAATCCTTCAGGAATCCCCGTGGTGCTACTCCCAGAATCTGCTGGTCTTGCAAGCCTGCGACCCAACAATCCCAGATCACTGTTATGATTTTTCAAAGGCATCTTTCTGGGTTAAAATGGGGGGCATACCTACAGGATGGCGCATTCCTTCAGTTTATCAGGATCTGGGAAGTCGCATTGGTCATGTTCACGAAGTTCAATTGGAGTCCCTGGGACCTATCATTCGGAAAGAAGCTCGAGTTAAGATAGAAATGGAGCTATCAACCCCTCTTAAATCAGGAGCTGTGCTAGACATTGGATCTAAATGGTTATGGATCGAATTCAAATACGAGAGGTTACCTTTTTTTCTCGCTTCTCCCGTGGCGGGATAGGCCACTATGCCTCGAATGTCCAGTTGTTCCTTCCAAGAAGTCTCCCTGGTACAATAATCAGGTAGGCCCTTTTGGTCCCTGGCTAAAGACAGAAGCCACTGAGCACAGCCCTTATTGGAATACTTTCTATGGTGAAATTGATGAGGAATTTCGTGTGGAAGAAACTATACCGTGGAGGTCACGAGAGGAGCAAGAACCAGCACCGCATCCTGTTGTTGAGGAGAGGAACATGCAGATTGTCCCATGCAATAAGAAACGACCAGAGCTGGAACAGGAACATGCGAATCAATATGAGAATGTTATGCCTCTGGCGTGCTCTAATGATATTGGGGAAAACAGATAATGATAATGGAGGATTCAGCCCGAAACCTTTGAAGATGGGCAAAAGCAAAGAAGGAAGGTATGCTCAAAATAGATGAGCCGCTTTCTAGCATGCTCAAAGTCGGGAAAGGAAGCAAGAAGAATATGAAAGTGCAAAGGGCAAAAAAAAGAAGTGTGCGGCGGAAACTCACCTTTCTGTGTTGAATGAATGTGAGTTGATGGATACCCCAATTCGCATGGCGAGGGAGGATGATGAACGGGCTCTGGTGGCTGGCCCTAATAAGCCACCACACAAGCCATGAGTCTTATTAGTTGGAACTGTCAGGGGATGGGCAACCCCCTGACAGTTCGAGAGCTTAAGGCTCTCTCCCAAAATGAAAAGCCCAGCTTTATCTTTCTGATGGAAACTAAAAATAAAGAGTCAATGGTGGAGAAAATCAGTAAAAAAGTTCAGTTCCAGAACCTTTACCTGGTGGAACCTCAGGGGGCGGCGAGTGGAATGGCAATCATGTGGAGGGATCCCGCGAGTAATTATTATTGAGACTTCCAAGCAACATATTTCAGTTGAATATAAGGAGGAAGGGTCGACTCGAGGAATGTTGATTACCCGTGTTCACGCATCAACAAACTTCAATGAAAGGCTGCACTTTGTGGAAGCATCTTCGGACCACTCGACCTCCATCGTCGACCCCTTGGATCTGTATGGGTGATTTTAATGAGGTTCTCTATGTATGGGAAAAGGAAGGTAAGAGGGAAGCGGACGGTTACCATATGGCAGCTTTCAGGAGTATGCTGGATGAGACATCGCTAATGGATATGGAGAGTAATGGTTGTGCGTATACCTGGTCAAACAAAAGGGAAGGGGAAGAGTTAGTTAAAAAAAAGGCTTGATAGAATGTTAAGCAATGTTGAGTGGCAGGCAGTATATCCGGAGGCTACGGTCCAAGCTCTACCTGCTATAGGCTCGGACCATAGTCCTCTGGTTCTTTCCTTACATAGGAAGTGGCCATGGAGATATAAGGAATTTAAAACTGAGGCATACTGGGGGGAAAGTGAAGAATACCAGGAAATTATCTCATCGATTTGGCAGCGCAAGAAGGGCACTTTCCTGGATAAACAGAGGGAAACCACTCAGTCACTAACAAAATGGAGTCGCAAGAGGTTTGGCCATGCATTAAGACAGATAAAGGAACTAACCGAACAGCTTACCCATTTGACCAATGATGCCCTTCCAGCCCATAACCAGCAGCAGATTCGCACCTTGACAAAACAGATAGACTTATTATATCGCAAGAGGAATGTTATTGGGGAATGAGGTCGAGAATTAAATGGCTGAGGTGGGGAGACAGAATACCAGGTTCTTCCATGCATCTACAATTCGAGAGAAGGCGTCGGAATAATATCACAATGCTCCGTGGGAGAGGAAGAATGGAGTCGTGACCCTTATACTATCCGAACCATATCTATGAATTTTATCAAACAGTTATATCATTCGGAGGGGCAGCGGCATCTTGACCCAATTTTAGAGAAATGCCAATCACCGGTTACACGAAATTAATGATGCTTTGCTGAGTGAACTAACTTTGGAGGAAGTGCAAGTGGCGGCTTTCCAACCGGGGGCTTATAAGGCGCCCGGCCCCGATGGATATAATGGACACTTTTATCGAAATCATGGGAGTTTTTAAAGGAAGATGTTTTCCATATGGTGAACAGTTTTATTACCTCGGGGGGTGATGCAACCAACCCTCAACAGACTTACCTAGTGCTGATTCCGAAGGTGAAATGTCCCGAAACAAAGTGAGTCAATTTAGACCAATCAGCCTATGTAATTTTAGTTATAAAATTATCTCAAAGGTGCTCGCTAACAGGCTCAAGAAATGGCTGCCCACACTTATTGAACAAGAGCAAAGTGCATTTATCCAGGGGAGACAAATACAAGACAGTATTCTGATTGTGCAGGAAGTTCTTCACCAATTACGGATTACGAACCGTAAGAGACAACACTATGCAGTTTTAAAACTCGATATGCAGAAAGCTTACGATCGAGTAGAATGGGACTTCCTCAGGGCCTGCATTATTAAGATGGGATTTTCACAGAAGTGGGTGGAGCTCATTATGCAATGTATTACTACGACATCCCTGAGCGTCAAAATCAATGGCAAACCAACAGCTTACTTTAAACCATCAAGGGGGTTGAGACAAGGTGACCCACTGTCCCTTACTTGTTTATTATTGTCTCTAATGTCCTATCCTGGATGATAAAACATGATATAACAGCAGGCACGATCAAAGGAATACAGTTAAAAAGGACAAGTCCCAGACTATATCATCTATTATTTGCCAACGATGCTATATTTTTTCTGGAAGGAACCATTATGGAATGCCAGATCCTACAACTCACCTTGGCTCAGTATTGTTATGCTACTGGACAAGCAATCAATCTCAATAAGTCAGGGGTATCTTACAGTAAGGGATGTCCTGTTTCTCTGAGGAGGAATTTGGCAAATGAACTCCGAGTACCTACATATGAGAAGACAGGACTTTATCTAGGTCTACCGACAGTATGGGGACGATCAAAGAAGGAAGCTTGTGGTTGGATACTATCCCGAATACGTCAAAAATGGAGGGGTGGAAGGAAAATTTACTTACAAAGGCGGGGAAAGAAGTGCTGATAAAGAGTGTGATCCAAGCCTTACCGTCCTATGCCATGGCGCTTTTTAAGCTTCCTCTTTCAGTCTGCCGAAGCATAGAGAGTAAAATAGCAAATTTCCGGTGGAAAAAAGGAGACAATAAGTCTGGGGCACATTGGAAAAGCTGGTCAGTCCTCAAAAATAGAAAGGACTCAGGGGGTATTGGATTCAAGGACTTACCGACTTTTAATGATGCGATGTTAGGACGCCAAGTCTCGGCGTCTCCACGGATCACCCGAGGCGTTGTGGGTACGGGTTCTCAAAAGTATCTACTTCCCATCGTGCGATGTATGGAAGGCATCTCCAAAGCGAAGATCATCCTGGGGATGGCAGAGCTTAATGAAAGGGCGTGAGTTCATACAAAAAGACATCCGATGGAATGTAGGCGATGGCAGATCTATAAAGATATGGGAGGATAAATGGCTTCAACAACCCTTACCAGACCCTCCTGATGAACCACCGATGAAATATATAGCAGATCTCATAGACGGGACTAACCGAATATGGAAGAAGCAAACGCTGGATCAAGTTTTCCCACCAAACATTGTTAACGAAGTCATGGCCATACCTCTGGGCTCGAACCCATCGACTGATACCTTGATTTGGGCGGGAATGCGTCGGGATCTTACACCGTCAAAAGTGGATACAATCGGGATAGAGCAAGGCAACGGAATAGCACACCACAACCGCCCTCTTCCTCCTTCGTTCCTAGCCGGAAACTGTGGGTGAAACTCTGGGCTTTACCAGTACCCCCGAAGATCAGAACTTTCCTGTGGAGGGCTTGTCAGGATGCCCTGCCGACGAAGGATAACCTGTACAAAAGAACCATTGCACAGGACCCTATTTGCCAGATCTGCCATCGTGGAGTGGAGACAGTGGAACACATACTTCTTTTATGTAAATGGACACAAACGATCTGGATGGATCAGAGTTTGAAGGGTCATCATCCAAGCACAACTGTTCAGCGACTCGATAAGTGGTTAGAGGCGTTCCTCATGGCAAATCCAGACTACCTACACGCATCTTCTTGGTACTCACCTTATGGCGTACATGGAAAGCACGCAATGCGTGGGTCTTCAGAAATCGGAAACCGCAGCCCCTAGCCGTTCTAGATCTGGCAAGAGAGCAAACCCAAAATATCATGAGCGAGAAGATAGTGAAGCAAAAACCCCAAAAAGATAAACCTTTACCTCCGTTCTGGGTTCCGCCGGCGAAAAACGAAATAAAGCTAAACGTTGATGCATCATGGAAGCAAGGCGAGTTTCTGGGATCAGCGGCGGGACTCTTACGAGATGCTGATGGGGTTCTCTTGGATGGTTTTGCGACGAGAGATCGAGCCTCCTCGGCTCAACAAGCGAAGCGGAGGAGTTGCTGGTAGGGTTTCGTTTTCTCCGTAAGACCGTCGAAGAGAGAGAGCAGAGAGAAGCGGAACTCGGGAGAGAGAAGGAAGACACGGAACCAAGGGGGTTTCTTGTTCCGGTTTGTGAAACCGACAGCTTTACCCTTGCCGAGTGTGTCATGGGCCGGGCCCATCCCCGTGGAACATCAATGCATCAATCCTCGCCTGCAGAGAGGAAATGAAGCGCCTCCCATCCCTGACCGTTCGATCATGCCCACCCGAAGCCAATTGTGCGGCCGACTGGGTTGCGCGCCACCATCGAGTAAGCCAACTGTCTCATTGCTGGACCTCTTTAATTCCTCCTCCCCTTTTCGAGATAATGGCTATTGATTGTAACCCCCCACCGAAGTCGTAATTTCCGAGTAGTTATAAATATATTATCCTTTCGTTCAAAAAAAAAAAAAAATTTAGGTCTATCTTCACTTAAGAGTTTAAGTCAATGAGTAATTAGCTAGCTACGATTGTTAATTGCTCCACGCCACACTAATTTTCATATGTGAGACTTCTCTAATATAATCCATATGTTTGTCTCGACATACTTTATGACAATCAATCACAATTCGTGTTTTAAGAAGTAGGAAGTATAAATTGTTGTTGTATCAAGGGGCCAAGAGAAAAGAAAAAGAAAGTTCAGTCGTATTGAAGTATACAAGAGGGGAATACTTTCTTGAATGGATCTTTTGACTTAGCCCATGCGGAAGCGGCGAACGCCGCAGTTCATCGTCCCTAAGGCTCATTCATATGGCCTCTTTGCACTGCCCTAAAGGCCGTCTCTTGGCCATTATTTTTGAAAACGATGATGTTGATATAGCTTACTTTTGCGATTCCTGTCTCTATTCTACTAATCTTGAATATTTACATTGCAGGAAAAGTTCTTCCTCATCTTTGACAGCTTGAATCCCCATCCGACCACGTGTAACTTCTTGCCTTTGTTCATTATTCACTGAGGACGGGTGGATTTTTCGTAGTTCAATTTTTCTAGCATTTGAAACTTTGAATGGAACTTGACATTTTGAATTTGGGAATTACAGGAGAGCTCATATATATCGATTGGGAGATCTAAGGGTACCTTGCAAAATTGGTCTTTGGTGAGCACATACTCTTGTGCAACTTCTGTTAAAGGTTTCCAATCATATCGTCAACAAATTAATAGATGAGAATAGTATATATACTAGGGGAGAGCACCGATTCTCGGGTCTACAAGGTAAATTCCAGATTCTCAAGATTGAGAACCGGTCTCGAGAAGGTAAATTCCAAGTACCAGGCCTAGAACCTTCCCGATCATCCCTAACTTGCACCTATCATACTAGTCCAATAGAAGTTCTTGCACTTTCAGATGATGTTTATTTGTCCTACAATATCTAAAGTCACCATTGCTTCCTTGGCTAAATGGCGTACACTATAGCTTTTGGCGATGTCCAATTTATCTCCAACTTAGTGAATGCCGTCACATAGGACAAACTTTTTGGGGACGTGTATTTTTTGATCTCCACCTCCTTCAAAAAATTCAATCCTTTCAAGTCATCAGTGGCTCTTAACACTCCACATTAACGTACCTGAGGATGCCATACTTTTTTCGATCATTTATGGACCGTTGCTTTTGGCAAAAGGGAATTTCTGTTGTTGATTTACTTTCATTTTGCTTGACTAAGGATGAATTAGACTTCCCAACTATTTTAAATGTTTGTTTGTTTTGTACCGATCTCTTTGCCATTTTGTGATTCTACTATTTTGATGTAGCTATTATTTGTCTCAATCGTAAATTATGAGACGTTTTACTAAAGCTTATCCTTTCAATGAATAAAAAAAATGAAATCTGAAATGAACAAAAGGAATTGGTTGGTTCTTCGATAGACCTTAGAACCAAATCGAACTAATAGGGTCGGTTTCAAGATATATAAATTAAGTTTTAGATTCCAAAAATTAAGAACCAATCCCAACAAGGTAAGTTTCAAGTTGTATATCTAGAATTTATTCAATCTAGAATTGTTCATCCCTAATATATATACTAAATTTGAACTGCATGAACCACAGGAAACGTTGGGTCCATATGGGTCCCATCAAGACGATATCAACGGGCAGGCAACCGCTCAGCCCCCCAGGTTCACGAGGTAAATGGCGAGCTTGTACTTGGGCAAGGTTTCTACATAAGTAAGCTCGACACCTCCAACTTTACAAGCTCAGCCCAGCTTGAGAATTTTTATGTAAATTTTATATTATTAACAGGGTTAGGCAACAAATTAGGCCCAACCTAGCCGGAGCTTGCTTGGTGCTCACCTTTAATCCCACCAAATATGACGATCCAAATTCATTTTAATACATGCATGCATATTCACTAAATAATTTCTCAATAGCCTTACGCAATTACATCAAAAATCTTATCAGACGTTAGTAAGATGAGTATCCTTTCACATGTATACCCATGAATTCAAAATATAGACGTTAATTTCACCATCTTTAAATATGATGTCCTGTTAATATATTATAGATATATCATTTCGTGGAAGAAAAAATAAAATAAAATAAAACCTTTATAACCAAAAAAAAAAAAAAAAAAAAAAAAAAAGTAAAAGCCCGTTCGGTAATACTTCTCTATTGCAGCCATGTCTAAGAATGCTTTTGTCTTCGGCATGTTTTCCTCCATCTTGGTATAGGAAATTCTTTTCATCGAGACTCTAATTAGTGAAATACAAACATGGACCATCATATGCATTCACTTTTAGTCAAGTTTACATGTGGCCGATGTTCATATTTATAATAGGTCAGAAAGGCCCGAAGCAAAATATGATTTTTTTCTTGGGAGACCCCAATTGTGTCAAGGATTACACTCAATATAGGGAAAGTCCATTTTCCACGTACGCAACGTGGTTTCTACACCCTCCAAGTAATAGCCAAGCCATAGGAAGGTCCGAAGCTTTTGATGTTCAAATTATCTTATGGCAAAGTCATAATCATCTCTATGACCTACAAAAGCCACTCATTCAAATGTTCAAAAGCGAAACCGGTTGATTTTCTTGAAATTTTTGGGTTGCACTTTCTGACGTGGTTTCCACCTAATTAAAATATTAAGTGATGGATTCACTTCTTTCATTTCTTGATTTTCCTACGTGCGATCCTGCGGCATAATACGGAGAAAAGAATTCCCAGTTGCTGCTGCTGCTGCTGACGAGAGGGGAAAGCTTCTTGTCTGGATCTTTGACTGGTCCACGAGGAAGCGGCGACCGGTAGAGCACGTTGTCCCTAAGGCTCAATCACAAGGGCTCTTTGCTCCGCCCTGGAGACCGTCTTTGGCCATTATGTTCGAACACAATGATGTTATGTTGCTGACTTTTGTGATGACGCCTGGCTCTAGTTTACTAATCTTCAATTCAACTCTTTGAAATGTCCTTTGAATGTTTCCCAGTTTCCGTCGCAGAACAAGTTCTTCCTCACCTTTGACAACTCGAACCCCCCCCATCTGACAACATCTGATTTTGGCTTTTCTTCGTGTTACTCATTGACATCGGGTGGAGTTTTTGTAATTTAATATGACTCGAATTTGGAACTTCCAATATAACTTGACATTTTGAATTTGGGAAGTTGCCTTGGTACAATTCTTGTTGAGGTTTCCAATCAAGATGTCCTGTATCATAGTATCACAAATTTTTGCATGGTATATCTACTAATCCGAGTTGAACACGAACACAAACTATCAGAACGCTGGGTCCTTGTGAGTCCCATCAATAGGTGATTGACGAGCGGGCAAGGGGCTGAGAGGTGAATGGGCGGGTGTGGAGTGGGGCCACGTTGTTTCACGAGTAAGCCCGGACACCTCCGACTCTACAAGCTTGGCCCAGCCCGAGAATTTCAATGTAAATTTTTAGGGAAAATTCCAAATAAGGACCCGAAATGAATCTATTTTATCAAATAAGGACTCAACATAAATTTTGTGTCAGATAGGGACTCGAAGTAAACTCATTGTCTCAAATAAGGACCCGAAATAAATTTTGTGTCAAGTAATGACCCGAAATAATCAACTTAGTCTCTATTGAGGACCTTAGCTCACCGAAAAACATTTTTCGGCAATTAAAATAGGGGGCAATTTTGTCAGAAATTTATGATTGGAAAAAAATGGAAATTTCTAAATTAATTAAGTTTAGGTTATTCATTTAGATGTTTATGTTTTCTTCTTTATTATCCCTCGCCGCTCCTCAATCAAATCGCTGCCCGATCATCGTTGCAACTCGATTCTCGTCACTCCTCGCCTTGCTCGATTCTCGTCGCTTCTCACCTACCCCTTGTATTTTGCCAATTTAACGTGAGTGAATCCTAAGATGAAAAAACTAACCTTGATTGATGGGGAGGTGGGCCTACTTGAGCTTTGTGATTCACGAGCAAAGAAAAGTCCAATCGAAGACTTGGGTCTCCGCAAACAAAGAAAGAAGAATTTGGTTTTCTTCTTGTTTTTGAATTCATGCCTTAACCGGCAGAGAATTTAGGTCTTCGACTTTGTGGAGGATGGGTATAAGGAATGGGGAGAACTTCGGCCTTTGACTTTACAGAGGATGGGTACAAGGAATGGGGATATCGTAGAAAACCTAGGGTTTTTTTGTTTCCGTTTCAGGATTTGTTGATTTTTCCCTAGAATTTTTTTGGACAAATTTGCCCCAACTCTGGTTGTTGAAAATGTCGAATATTTAGCTGACCAGCAAGCTCGGGTCTTTATTTGGAATTGATTCAACCACTTTGGATCCTTATTTGAAATAATTGATCCACTTTAGGTTTTTATCTGACACAAAGTTCATTTCGGATCCTTATTTAAGAAAATTGGTCCACTTCAAGTCCTTTTTTGGAATTTTCTTAAATTTTTATTATAAACAAGCTCAGACATCAGATTTGGCCTAACCTTTGGGCCCAACCTATATAGAGCCAACTGGTGCTCACATTTAGTCCCACCAGAAATGATGATCCAGATTCAATTGGGTACATGCTTGTACCATATTCATTAAATAATTTCTCAACAGCCTCAGTAAACTGCAGCCGGAAACCTTGTCTAAAGTTGGTTTGATGAAATATTATATTCACAAGTATACCCATGATTTCAAAGTATAGAGGCTAATTTCACGGTCTTTATATAGGATGTCCTAATAATATATTATAGATAGATCTTGTTTCATGGAAGGACAATTTAAGAAATATTTATAATGAAAAAAAGCATGTGAAGTAATTTTTTTTTGGTAAGGACGTGCCAAGTAATTTTTTTTTTTTTTTTTTTTTGGGTAAGGACATGTCAAGTAATTTTTTTTTGGTTTTTTGGTAAAGACATGTCAAGTAATTGTTCTCTCTTTAGACAAAAAAAAACAAGTAATAGTTCTCTCTCATGGCTCATGCCTAAGAATACTTCTTTCTTTAGCGTGTTTTCCTCCATCTCATTATAGGAGATCTCTTTTGATCGAAACTTTGATTAGTGGAGTACAAACAAGGATCATTGTTTACTCAATTTTGCATACAAGCAATATTCATTTTTTGCACACGTGACGACGTCGTTTTCATTCCCTTGGCTCCAAGTAGTGGCAAGTCCTAAGAAGGTTCCAAGCTTTCGATGTTCACATCATCTTATGGTCAAGCTATGGAATCAACTCTATGTTCACATTATCTTATGGCAAAGTGCAAAGGATTACTTTTTGAGCGTTCACATTCAAGTGGGTCGAAAGCGAAGCACGTTGACTACTCCAAGCAGCTTCCTCACACGTCCTCCTGTTCCTATTCCGACCATAAATTAAGATTTAGAGATACTAATCGCTGCTCAATCAATCACGCGCCTAATTATGTCTAGAGATGCCGACAAAAAATCTAATGTCATTGAATGGATGAATGGAATTGTGGCGAAACATTCTAGAAATCGTAAATAAATTTTCTAGGAATACGTAGAAACCCGGCTTTATGAATTTAGAATTGCTTTGAGATTAAAAAAATAAATAGAAAAAGAAAATACAACATTTTGAAAAGTAACGAGACGGACATTACATTATAAATTTAGGTAATTTCCAGTAAGTACATTTTGAAATGTTTTTTTCTAAGTTAAAAGGAAGGTGTGCGAATTATGCCGTCATACCAGCAACAAAAGCAATCGGTCACAATCAATTTGTTCAATTCCTTGTTCTTCTTATTATTATTTTAAAGTTCTAATTGCGGTTGCAAACTAGGGAAAGCGCTCCCTAGTTTTCTCCTCACGACCGCATAATTTTCCGGGGTCAACCCTCTCGACCAGTCAACGCAGAGGTTCCCAGAACTTCGCTGATTTCGTGTCAAAGCAGGACGCTGACTTTTCAAACTGACTCGTTTCAATCTTCTCGTCTCCGCCTCTGCCCTTTCCTTCGACTTTCGTAGGATGCAAAGACAATCGATCAGAGCCTCACGGCATCTGCATAAGGCCCCCTCGTATAAATACAAACCTTCCTTGAACCCAGGAATTCATAGTAACACCTACCACAGAAAGACAACAAACACGTTTCAACCCACGACAAACCATCTTCAACAGCTCTCTTCTTTCCATCTTCTGCATCGAACATCTCCCATTTCTCTACAGTCCCACCACACCTGATGAACACCAGGGCCGCCACCAAAATGTCCGGACTGCTGCTCAGGCAGCTCGGCCAGAGGGTGCTCTCGACGTCGGCCTGCCGGGGTCTCATGCTCGAGACAACGGCTAACTTGAGGCATGCAGCTCCGGTTGGGGGGTTCCGGTACAAGAGCAGTCTGGCCACCGATGCCACAAATGATGAGAAGGGGGAGAACACCAAGGCCATTACTAGCTACTGGGGGATCACTCCGGCGAGGATCACCAAAGAGGACGGTTCGGCCTGGAAATGGAACTGCTTCAGGGTATGCAATTGTCGTATAAGAACATCTCCTGTCTAGGGTTTGATGGAACTTTGTGTGGTCGGTCAGATTTCTGTGCTCTAAGTTCTTATCTGGGTCAACGCGTGATTTACTTATTTCATCTTCTTCTTCTTCTTCTTCTTCTTCTTTTCGTGGACAGCCATGGGAGGCTTACACAGCAGATGTTTCCATTGATGTGGAGAAGCACCATAAACCAAACAATCTGATGGACAAGTTTGCTTACTGGACAGTTCAGACTCTCAAAATCCCTGTTGGCCTCTTCTTTCAGGTTAGCACTTCCCAAGTTCTGACTGCTTAGGAAATCTTTCAGAAGAACAATTTGAACGCCCGACGCGTTAATCCGGTGAACCCATCATGAGTTCTTGTGGTTTTAGATCAAATTGCTTGGATCGGTGCTCATTCACATGACCGAAATTCCCAAATCAACTATACTTGATTTGTTCGTAGGCTGCATGAATTTATGTTGGTGAAGCTTCCGTGGAAAAAGCGAACGGCCCCGGTTTAAATTTCTGTGGCGTTCTGTTTTCCTAGTTCTGAGTCAATTTGATCTTCTGCAGAGGCGGCACATGTGCCACGCGATGCTGCTGGAGACGGTGGCCGCTGTACCAGGCATGGTCGGCGGGATGCTCCTGCACTGCAAGTCCCTCCGGCGGTTCGAGCACAGCGGCGGGTGGATCAAGGCCCTCCTCGAGGAGGCCGAGAACGAGCGGATGCACCTCATGACCTTCTGCGAGATCGCGGACCCCGCGTGGTACGAGCGCGCGCTCGTGTTCGCCGTCCAGGGCGTCTTCTTCAACGCCTACTTCATGGCCTATGTTGTGTCTCCTAAGCTGGCGCACAGGATTGTTGGGTACTTGGAGGAAGAGGCCGTGATCTCTTACACCGAGTTCCTCAAGGACCTGGACAACGGCAGTTTCGAGAACAGGCCCGCGCCGGCGATCGCCATCGATTACTGGAGGTTGCCTCAGGACTCGACGCTGAGGGACGTGATCGTGGTGATCAGAGCCGACGAGGCTCATCACCGGGACCTCAACCACTATGCATCGGTAAGGCCTAATCCTATTCGATTTGCATATTTTTGGACGTGTGCGTTGTATGAATTCCAATCAGCAGCCCAGGCTTAGTCCCAGCACATTATCACAAAAGATTGATTATAAAATTGGCATGAGATAATATAGTAAGTGATTATCACATGTCGCATCATCAGTTGACATAGCGTAGTGCCATTAATTATAAAATTAACACGTGCAAAACAATGATCGATCCATCTTCGTTGTAACCTTTTAAGTACATACTTCGTTGTATTTTATGTTTGATACATCTCAATTGACCGTCGCACATCATATTGTACCTAATTCTTTAAGAATTGTTGTTTAGAGACTTACAAAAGATTTTATTAATTGAATTTTGCAGGACATACAATGCCAAGGACATGAGCTGAAGGAGGCTCCTGCTCCAATCGGATATCATTGATTCATACATGATACATTTATATGAGAAGTTCCATTAATTGATTATAGACCATCGTCTATCAGTATTTGTTATCATGTAAAATATCGGATAATGTAAAAGAAAAAAGAAAGGCATTTAAGCCTACATATTGAATGCAAGAATGTACGTATTGAAGCCTTTTAGAGCACCTGATCAATCTCATTGGTCAAGCAGCCAATTTAGTCCGGATCCAATGTCACATTCTAACCATTGATTAAAGATGTATTATATGGTTTTACGATCTAATTGATCTGATAGTGATCAATGTCCAAGCCCTGCTTCATGTGAATACCTTTCAATGAAAATTCAAAAGGAGCTCAAATTCTTTTGCGAGAGATCTTTGAAGTCGTACATTCGTTCGTGCACCATTATGTACGATCATGAAGTACATTCATGGATCCGACCAAAAAAAAAAAGTACATTCATGTACTTCCGCATATTTCCTTAAAGGTTTTCCTAGCAGCTCCAAAATTCTGTTCAAAGTCGGCTTTAAAAGAACGCTTTTCTTTGGCTTCCCTAAGATTTTAAAAATGAAATTATATTTTAAATATCAGAAAATATTTTCCCTAATAATGATCAATCGCGTTATTTTACAGAATGTTGTATATTCAAGTTTTTATGAATCACATGAATTCTTGGTCAAGTTCTAGTGCTCCTGAAATGGTCTGATCTCCAAATTTGATAAAATCTTGTACTCGACGACAGCTAGAAGTGGTTAAAGTTGACTCTTCCTCTAGTTAGACAAAAAAAGTCCAAATTTATTTAAGTTAATATTACGGAAAAATTCAAATTAGTAAATTCGTGACAAATTTATCACAAACAAATTCATAAAAATTTAAAATTGATATATATATATGAGATAAATTTATTCAAAATAAATTCATTTTATTTTTTATTCTTGGTTGAACACTAGAAGAAGTTAATCGCAAAATATAAGAGCTTACGTGATCGCGGCCAATAAAGGAGCGACATTTTTTTTTCCTTTTTGAGTGCACACGAGGAAAAGTTGAACACGTCCAACGTTCGCGGACCACACATTTTTAATTCCCTTCCTACGACGCAACCTATTCCATTAATTAACTCCTTAATTAATTAATTCTAATTAAGGTAAACCCTTGCTGACTCTCCCCAAATTGCCTTTTTAGAATCTCTTCCGCTTTATGCCCCTCTCCGCAGTCAATTACGAAATTGCCCGCTGAACCTAGGAAACGGTGCATGTACACGTCAGCCAACAAGCACGATTGTTTTCCTAGCGGGACAATTCCTATAATGAAACCGGATCAAATAGGTTTGGTTCCCAATTTGCAGAATTGAGAACCAGCCCTCCGAGTCTTGAAAATGGTGATTTCTTTTTCTTTTTTGTTTCTTATATTCCCTACAAGTAAGAGCTTCCCAACGTTTAAAAAAAAAAAGGAGATAATTTATTAATCAGAGCTCATTTCAACATAAAAAATTAAAAATTAAAAAGTTCTTTGATTCAGTTTCCGATTAGTCATAAATCTATTCGATTCAATTCAATCCAATTGTCGGACAGAATGCATATCCCTAGATAGCGCCAATGCATGCCATACTAAGGGAGGGCATTTCGGGCAGAACGGCATCCTTTCCACATAAATCTAAATTTCAAACGGTCCCGAAGAAGAAGGCCTCGCTGGCTTGCTTTGCCTTGCCTTGCTCCCCACGTATTGGGGCCGCCATCATCATCGAACCTTCCCTCCGTGGCCCCCACAATCGGCAATCCAGGTGCGTCAACCCAATCCCCACTCGACACGCGTCGCATAACGCTGCGTCCACGTAGGCAGCCCACCGTCAATCCCAACCTCGCGCGAGCGGGCCAGCCTCGCCGGAGTCCATTTACGAAAGTACCCCCCCGAGCCGTCACTATTGGTCAGTTTGGTGTCTAGATGAAATAGCCGAAGTACATAACAATATATGATGAGGTATGTCATGTTTTGGCCACAATTTACAAGGACTTCAAACGCAACGTCTTTCAGATCTAAATATGGAATATCATTTTTGTAATCAAAATCTATGAATTTGCTGCAATGAATTTTCCATCGAGTTTTCCATGCAAAAACAGGGAAGGTTGATGAAAAATGTTGGAGCAATTTTTGAACAACTTCTCAGTTTCCTTGTTAAGTAGGCGATGGCATTTTGTTTCGAAATTTTTTCTATTTGCCTCATAGATCTGTTGGAATTCATGGTAATTTGGGTGCGTTTGGGAAGACTTTTGGGGAAAGTCCTTAAGAAAATATAAAGGCCTTTGAGTTAAATGAGTTTTTGAAATGCAAATTATGTTTGGTAAATCGTATTTATGAAAGTCTACCGTGAAGTATTTTGAACAAAATAGCGTTTGGACAAGTTAACTTTGCAAAAGACTTTTGTCATTAAAAAAGGAAAAAAAATGAGAATTGGTTGGTACTGTCGGAGAGGGGCAAGCGATCCGGCTAGGGGCAAGCGTCCGGCAAGGGTTGCCGTTTAGAGGACGCGGCGGCAAGGGTCGCCGCAACCATATCAAGCGCCCTAGCGACCTCCACACGGAGGTTGCGGCACGGTGGGTCAAGCGAACTTCCGGCGAGGGTCGTCACAACTAAATCGAGCGGCCCCGGCAACCTCCAATCACCCGCTGCGTCGCGACCTCCGTGCAGAGGTCGCCGGGGCCATTCGATCTGGTTGCGGTGACCCCAATCGCAACCAGATCGCGCAATCCCGATCGCTCGATTTGGGTTGTCGGAGGTCACCACGACCCAGATCTGCGCGCAATATGGGTTGTCGAAGGTCGCCGCAACCTAGATTTGGGCCGCGCGACCTCTGGCGACCTAGATCTGCGCGCAATTTTGGTTGCCGGAGGTCGCCGCGACCCAGATTTGGGCCGTGCGACCTCCGGCGACCCAAATTTGTGGGGAACACAGCATCGCCGAGGTTGCAGCAGTCGCGGTAACGCGACTCCTAGGGGGTTGCCGAGGTCACGCGACTGGCTGCCGACGGTCGTCGTGACACACCGGCCTCATGCCGACCTCTGTCCAGCTCGTCGCCGGCCCCTCACAGCTTTGCGCAACTTCGCCGACCAATCTCAACGAAGAAGAAGGTGAATAGTCACACGAGGACAAAATCGGAAAAATAAAATATTAGTGAGGACATTTGTGAAAGAAACTTTTTTGCCTTACTCTCTTTTTAACCTTTCAAGAAGGCCGAACGCCCAAGGCAGCCCTCAACCTGCCTTGGGCTTTCAGCCTTGGGAAGGCTTGCCTTTGGCAAAGACAAGAAAAAAAAATTTGCCAAACACTGAATATTTGGCCCAAAAGCATCTAGGGCTAAAGATCCTTAGCAAAGTGGTTGCCAACTTTGCCAAACGCAGCCCTTATAAGGGAGACCGCCACCCAAAACCTCCCTGTCGCGCCTTCGATGTTGAACTCATAAAGCCCAAAACCCTACGACGAAAAGCGGAAACCGAATCTCTCCCTTCCCCAAACTCTCGCGTAACGGTCGATCCTCCTCCTCCTCCTTCGCTGATCACCATGATGATCGTCCGGCACCACGGCGGCAAGCTCCTCGCCGGCGGTGCCCTCGCCGCGCTGGGCCAGAGGACACTCGCGACGGCCTCCGTCGTCCCGTTGGGCTTCGCGGCGGCGCAGGGAGAGAAGTACTTCTACTCCGGCCCCACTCGCGGCGGAGCGGCGGCGACGGCGTGGCTTAGGGCTCCGGCGATCGGGATGCGCCGCGAGAGCACCCTGGCTCTCGGAGAGAAGGAGGCGCGGCCTCAGCAGCAGCAGCAGCAGCAGCAGACGGCGGACGAGGAGAAGCGCGCGGCCACCGGCGGGAAGGCGATCGCGAGTTACTGGGGCGTGGAGCCTTCGAAGGTCACCAGGGGCGACGGCACCGAGTGGAGGTGGACTTGCTTTCGGGTAACGTGCAACTTTTTTTCTGTGGCGATTTCGTCTTGCCTTGTTTGCGTCAAGTCCGCTTGTGTTGCTGATGCGTGTTTTGACGGTGGATGAAGCCGACGGAGACGTACAAGGCGGACCTGTCGATAGATCTGAAGAAGCACCATGCGCCGCTGACGTTCCTGGACAAGTTGGCCTTCTGGACGGTCAAGTCCTTGAGATACCCCACGGACATATTCTTCCAGGTACGTCCTCATCTTCAGTTTATGATCCGGCGACTTCCGCACATCTGGCGGTTTGACGCCTAGTTCTCCATCTAATCCTAAAGATCGGGAAGTTGTATCGTTGGCCGATCTACACGTACACCAGCCCTAGGCGTGTCGAGATCTATTAGAACATATAACTTAGAACGCGCATGATCTTGGTTGGTGTTCCATTGAGTATGGACTAGTCGATGTTTGATGTGGGGTTAAACCTGTAGAGACAGAAGGAGTCAGGGTGACCTCGCTCTTTGAAATGGACGGAGATTTCTTGGACAAAAAGTTCTAGATTGCGTTTGAATTGCTAATAGTGATTTCAGCCTTCTCTTTTCTTTTTCCTTTTTTTTTTTTTTTTTTTTTGAGGGGGAGTTTATATTGGGTTCTGGATTTAAAGATTTAATTTTTATTTTTACAGAACACCTCGAATTATTATAAAATCATGTGAAGTTGATGTTGGACTTTTCTTAAATTAAATTTCAAAGTAATTTCTTCTTTTTTTCGTCTTATATATGAATTTAAAATACGAGTTTATGTGTCTAATTGGCATTTAGGGGTAAAATGTCTTATTTCCAGCCACAGTCCATCGTGGGAGCTAGACTTTTTTTTTTTTTTTTTTTTTAATGTTAAATTTTATCTTTGATATGTAAGGGCGTAAGAGGCTAAACACGCGCGATTCGCTCCCGAGAGTTTTGACATGAACATTTATTTATTGTGAGCAGAGAAGATATGGCTGCAGAGCGATGATGCTGGAGACCGTGGCAGCGGTGCCCGGCATGGTCGGAGGACTGCTTCTGCACTGCAAATCGCTGAGGCGATTCGAGCACAGTGGTGGTTGGATCAAAGCCTTGCTAGAAGAAGCTGAGAATGAGCGCATGCACCTCATGACCTTCATGGAGGTTTCGCAGCCAAGATGGTACGAGCGCGCCCTTGTGTTTGCAGTCCAGGGCGTCTTCTTCAACGCCTACTTCCTGGGCTATCTGATCTCTCCCAAATTTGCCCACCGGGTGGTTGGTTACCTTGAAGAAGAGGCCATACACTCCTACACCGAGTTCCTGAAGGAGTTGGACAATGGAAATATCGAGAATGTCCCGGCTCCAGCCATCGCCATCGACTATTGGCAGCTCCCCAAAGGATCCACTCTGAGGGATGCCGTGCTCGTGGTGAGAGCTGATGAGGCACATCACCGGGATGTGAACCACTTTGCATCGGTAATGATCTCATTCACAACTCCTCTCAAATTTTTGTGCGATTTATTAATCGGACTGTATACTCGATCTAATCCTGACTGATTTAAATGGATGAATTATTGCAGGACATACATTATCAGGGACGTGAGCTAAAGGAAGCTCCTGCTCCACTTGGGTATCACTAAAATATTCCAGGTCACTGAAGTGCTGTGAAGGATAAAAAGTTTGTTATATGCTCGAGGACTATGTCTTTGACTATGAAATAATTTCAGTACTTATTACATTGTACTGTTGTGTTCATTAAAATGATTCTGGCTACAGGAGTTCATCGTCGTGAACTTCATGGTAATTGTACTTTGATTCCTTTTCCCCCTTGTGAAATAACCCCATCTTGCTGTTGCTGAATAAAGAACTTATGTTTGACCAAGATCATCCGTTCTAATTCACAATGGTACTTTCCAAATGGCATATTTATGGGATAGAAAAGGGACTGGTTTGCGATTGATCGAAGAATTGGAGTTCGAAGGGAGAAGGCTTTCTGTTTGAAGCAAATGATAAAATGTTCAAGCCATGTCTTCTCTCCTGCAAATCCAAGGTAGCCCAAATGGTAATTGCAATATAGGGTGCTACTCTTAGGCATAGCCAATTTTAGAGTCGAAGCTTTTAGAATTTGAGAATTGGAGAATAGCAGTCATTGACTGACTACTATCGTGTCAACTAGGATGGGTTTAGAAATTATAAAATCTAGCAACATCTTTATAGTAAAATGTAAATTTATGTTAGTTCCTTCAAGCGGAAGGATAGATTCAATTAAATTTAAGCAAGTACTATGCGAAACGGCAAGATGGTTATAGTGATGGTGATGATTCAATATGGTGGTGGCAATTCCCATGAACAGTAGGCAACTACCTCAATTTCAAGACATCTCCCATGATTGGGAGATGTTGAAAAATCACGAGAATATATGATCAATTTTAGTGTAAGAGTATGAGTATTGGCCCCCACTATTGTTTTTTTTTTTTTTTTTTTTTTTTTTGGTAAGGTTGGCCCCACTATTGTTTTTCATGAAGATTATAGGGAAATGTACACAAATAATTCGTGAACTTTAGCATATCGTGCAATGTCATTCCTAAAGTTTCAATTTGTTCAATGATATCCTTGAACTTTATCCTATCATGTAATATCATCCATATACTTTTAATTTGAACTTTTTTGTGCATATTCAATCTAGTCACTGAATTATATTAAAATTTTCAATATTGACCATAAACTTGAATTAATGAAAAGATAATATTGAATATTTTTATATAGTTCAGGGACTAGATTGAACCTATCCCATAAATTGAAAAATCACATTAGACAAATTAAACGTTTAAGGCAATATTACTATTAAGCTAAAGTTCATGAACTATATTGAACAACTTAAAAGTTAAGACAAGAAATTGCTAATTGAATTAAAGTTTGGGGTCCATTTGTATAATTTTTCCTAGGTTATAGGACAAATGTTTTTGGATTGCACTTTCTGAGATGACATCCACCTAGTTAAAATGTCAAGTGATGGATTCACTTCTTTCATTTCTTGATTTTCCTACGTGCGATCCTGCGGCATAATACGAAGAAAAGAATTCCCAGTTGCAGCTGCTGGGGACGAGAGGGGAAAGCTTCTTGTCTGGATCTTTGACTGGCCCACGAGGAAGCGGCGATCGGTAGCACCCGTTGTCCCTAAGGCTCATTCACAGGGGCTCTTTGCTCTGCCCTGGAGACCGTCTTTGGCCATTATATTCGAACACAATGTTGTTATATAGCTGACTTTTGTGATGATTCCTGGCTCTATTTTACTAATCTTCAATTCAACTCTTTAAAATGTCCTTTGAATATTTCCCAGTTTCTGTTGCAGAACAAGTTCTTCCTCTACCTTTGACAACTTGGACCCCCCATTTGACAACATCTGATTTTGGCTTTTCTTCATGTTATTCATTGACATCGGGTGGAGTTTTCGTAGTTTAATATGACTCGAATTTGGAACTTCCAATATAACTTGACATTTTGAATTTGGGAAGTTGCCTTGGTACAATTTCTGTGGAGGTTTCCAATCGAGATGTCCTATATCATATTATCGACGAATTTTTGCACGGTATATCTACTAAACCAAGTTGAACACGAACACAAACTATCAAAACGCTGGGTCCTTGTGAGTCCCATCGAGAGGTGATTGACGAGCGGGGTAGGGCTGAGAGGTGACTGGGTGGGTTTGGAGTTGGGCCACGTTCCACGAGTAAGTCCGACACCTCCAACTCTACAAGCTTGGCCCAGCCCGAGAATTTCAGTGTAATTTTTTTGTTATAGACAGGCTTAGGCATCAGATTAGGCCTAACCTTTGGGCCCAACCTATCTAGAGCCAACCGGGTGCTCACATTTAGTCCCACCAGAAATGATGATCCAGGTTCAATTGGATACATGCTTGCACCATATTCATTAAATAATTTCTCAACAGCCTCAGTAAACTGCAACCGGAAACCTTGTCTAAAGTTGGTCTGATGAAATATTATATTCACACGTATACCCATTATTTCAAAGTATAGTCTTTATATACGATGTCCCGATAATAAATTATAGATATATCTTATTTCGTGGAAGGACAATTTAAGAAATATTTAACAATGAAAAAAAAAACATGTCAAGTAATTGTTCTCTCTTTAGACCAAAAAGCAAGTAATAGTTCTCTCTCACGGCTCTGGCTAAGAATACTTCTTTCTTTAGCGTGTTTTCCTCCATCTCGTTAGAGGAAATCTCTTTTGATCTAGACTCTGATTCGTGGAGTACAAACAAGGATCATTGTTTACTCTATTTTGCATACAAGCAATATTCATTTTTCGCACACGTGACAACGTCGTTTTCATTCCCTCGGCTCCAAGTAATGGCAAGTCCTAAGAAGCTTCCAAGCTTTCAATGTTCACATCATCTATGGTCAAGCTATATAATCAACTCTATGTTCACATTATCTTATGGTAAAGTCCAAAGGATAACTTTTTGAGCGTTCACATTCAAGTGGGTCGAAAGCGAAGGAGGTTGACCTACTCCAAGCAGCTTCCTCACACGTCCTTCTGTTCCTATTCCAACCATAAATTAAGATTTAGAGATACTAATCGCTGCTCAATCAATCACGCGCCTACTTATGTCTAGAGATGCTGACAAAAAATCTGATGTCATTGAATGGATGAATGGAATCGTGGCGAAACGTTCAATTTTCTAGGGATGCATAGAAACCCAACTTTATGAATTTAGAATTGCTTTGAGATAGAAAAAAAAAACAATAGAAAAAGAAAATACAATATTTTAAAAAGTGACAAGACGGACACTACATCATAAATTTAGGAAATACCCTGTAAATGCATTTCAAAATGTTTTTCCCTAAGTTAAAAGGAAGGTTCGTGCGAATTATGCCCACGCCACCAACAAAAGCAATCACTCACAACCAATTTGATCAATTGCTTGTTCTTCTTATCATTATTTCAAAGTTCTAATTGCGGTTGCAAACTAGGGCAAGCACTCCCTAGTCTTCTCCTCGAGACTGCATAATTTTCCGGGGTCAACTCTCTCGACCAGTCAACTTAGAGGTTCCAAGAACTTCGCTGAGTCGGGTCAAAGCAGGACGCTGACTATGCAAACTGAAATCTCGTTTCTATCTTCTCGTCTCCGCCTCTGCTCTTTCCTTCGACTTTCGCAGGATGGAAAGACAATCGATCAGAGCCGTCTAGCATCTGTGAAAGGCCCCCTCGTATAAATACAAACCTTCCTTGAACCCAGGAATTCATAGTAACACCTACCACAGAAAGACAACAGACACGTTCTAATGCTCCTGAAATGATTTGATCTCCAAATTCGATAAGATCGAGTCTCGTGCTTGACGACCGCTAGAAGTGGCCAAAGTTGACTCTTCCTCTAGTTAGACAAAAAAGTCTTGAATTTTCTAGAGTTAATATTACGAAAAACTTCAAACGAATAGACTCGTGACAAATTTATCATAAATAAGTTCATAAAAATTCAAATTGATATACACATTGATAAATTTACTCAAAATGAATTCATTTTATTTTTTATTCTTGCTTGAAGATTAGAAGTTAATCCGCCACTAAGCGCGTGAAATGTGAACGCTTATGTGATTGCGACCAATGAACAAACGATTTTTTTTTCCTCTCACGAGGCAAAGTTGAACACTTCCAACTTTCGGGGACCACGCATCCTTAATTCCCTTCCTACACGCAACCTCTTCCATTAATTAACTCCTTAATTAATTAATTCTAATTAAGGTAAACCATTGCTGACTCTCCCCAAATTGCCTTTTTAGAATCTCTTCCAATTTATGCCCCTCTCCGCAGTCAATTACGAAATTGCCCGCTGAACCTAGGAAACGGTGCATGTACATGCCAGCCAAGGAGTGTGACCGGTTTCCTAGTGGGATAACTCCTATTATGAAACCAGATCATATAGGTTTGGTTCCTAATTTGCAGAATTGAGAATCAGTTCATCCAGTCTTGGAAATGGCGATTCCTTTTTTTCATTTTTGTTTCTTACATTCCCTACAAGTAGGAGCTTCCCAACGCTAAAAGAAAATGGATAATTTATTAATTATGGCTCATTTTAACATAAAAAATTAAAAATTAAGAAGTTCTGACAAGTTTCTTGGTTCGGTTTGATTCCTGCTATGGACTCGGAAATCGATCAGTCATAAATATGTTCTATTCAGTTCAATCCGATTCTGATGGAATGCACATCTCCGTACACCGCCAATGCATGCCTTACTAAGAGAGGGCATTTCGGTCAGAACGGCATACTTTCCATATAAATCTAAATTTCAAACCGTCCCGAAGAAAAAGTCCTCGCTGGCTTGCGTTGACTTGCCTTGCTCCCCACGTACTGGGGCCGCCATCATCATCGAACCTTCCCGCAGTGGCCCCCACAAGCGGCAATCCAGGTGCGGTAACCCAATCCCCGGCCGACACGCGTCGCAAACGCCCCGTCCACGTAGGCAGCCCGACCGCTCCTATTTCCAACTAACCCGAGCGCTCCTACTTCCAACTAACCCGAGCGTAACAGCGCGAAGCTTGGGCCAGCCTCACCGGAGTCCATTTACGAAAGTACCCCCCGAGCCGTCATTTTATAAGGGAGACCGCCACCTGAGACCGCCACCTAAAACCTTCCTGTCACGCCTTCGACGTTGAACTTCATTAACCCCAAAAACCCACGACGAAACGCGGTCAACCGAATCTCTCCCTTCCCCAAACTCCCAAACTCTCGCGTAACGGTCGATCTTTCTACTCCTTCGCTGATCACGATGATGATTGGACGGCACCACGGCGGCAAGCTCCTCGCCGGCGCCGCCCTCGCCGCGCTGGGCCTGAGGACTTTCGCGACGGCCTCAGTGGCCGCGCGCGGCCTCGCCGGTGAGGCAGCCGCGGCGGCGCAGGGAGCAAAGTACTTCTACTCCGGCCCCGCTCGAGGTGGAGCGGCGGCAACCGCATGGCTCAGGGCTCTAGCGATCGGAATGCGCCGCGAGAGCACCCTGGCTCTCGGAGAGAAGGAGGCGCGGCCTCAGCAGCAGCAGCAGCAGCAGCAGAAGCAGACTTCGGAGGAGGACAAGCGCGCGGACGCCGGCGGGAAGGCGATCGCGAGTTACTGGGGCGTGGAGCCTTCGAAGGTCACCAGGGGCGACGGCACCGAGTGGAGGTGGACTTGCTTTCGGGTAACGTGCGACTTCTTTTCTGTGGAGATTTGGTCGTGCCTTATTTGCGTCGACTCCGCTTTTGTTGCTGACGCGTGTTTTGACCGTGGACGAAGCCAACGGAGACGTACAAGGCGGACGTGTCGATAGATATGAAGAAGCACCATGTGCCGCTGACGTTCTTGGACAAATTGGCCTTCTGGATGGTCAAGGCCTTGAGATACCCCACAGACATATTCTTCCAGGTACGTCCTCATGTTCAGTTTATGATCCGGCGACTTCCGCACATCTGGCGGTTCAACGCCTGGTTCTCCATCTAATCCTAAAGATCGGAAAGTTGTACCGTTGGCCGATCTACACGTACACCAGCCCTAGGCGTGTAGAGATCTATTAGAACATATAAGTTAGAACGCGCATGATCTTGGTGTTCCATCGAGCATGGAGTAGTCGATGTTTGATGTGAAGTTTGTACCTGTAGAGACAGAAGGACTCAAGGTGACCTCGCTTATTGAAATGAACGGAAATTCTTGGACAAGAAGTTTTAGATCGTGTTTGACATTGCTGATTGTGCTTTCGGCCTTTTCTTTTCCATTTTTTTCTTTTAAAGATTTAATTTTTATTTTAACAGAACACCTTGAATGTTTATAAAATTATGTGAAGTTGATGTTGGACTTTTTTTAAATTAAATACTAAAGTAATTTCCTATTTTTTCTTTTACATTTTGTATATGGATTTAAAATACGAGTTTATGCGTCCAATTGGTAATTAGGGGTAAGTTGTCTTCTTTCCGGCCACTGTCCATCGTGGGAGCTAGACTTTTTTTTTAACATTATCTTTGATATGTAAGGGCGTAAGAGGCTAAACATGCGCGATTCGCTCCCGAGAGTTTTGACATGAACATTTATATCTTGTGAACAGAGAAGATATGGCTGCAGAGCGATGATGCTGGAGACCGTGGCAGCGGTGCCCGGCATGGCTGGAGGAATGCTTCTGCACCTCAAATCGCTGAGGCGGTTCGAGCACAGTGGTGGTTGGATCAAAGCCTTGCTAGAAGAAGCTGAGAATGAACGCATGCACCTCATGACCTTCATGGAGGTTACGCAGCCAAGATGGTACGAGCGGGCCCTCGTGTTTGCAGTCCAGGGCGTCTTCTTCAACGCCTACTTCCTGGGCTATCTGATCTCTCCCAAATTTGCCCACCGGGTGGTTGGCTACATTGAAGAAGAGGCCATACACTCCTACACCGAGTTCCTGAAGGAGTTGGACAACGGAAATATCGAGAATGTCCCAGCTCCGGCCATCGCCATCGACTATTGGCAGCTCCCCGAAGGGTCCACTCTGAGGGATGTCGTGCTCGTGGTGAGAGCTGATGAGGCACATCACCGGGATGTGAACCACTTTGCATCGGTAATGATCTCATTCACAGCACCTCTCAAATTTTTATAGCACTTGTGTGATTCATAAATCGGACTGTATACTCGATCTAATCCTGACTGGTTTAAATGGATGAATTGTTGCAGGACATACATTATCAGGGACGTGAGCTGAAGGAAGCTCCTGCTCCACTCGAGTATCACTGAAATATTCCAAGTCACTAAAGTGCTGTGAAGGATGAAAAGCTTGTTATATGCTCGAGGACTACGTCTTTTACTATGAAATAATTTCGGTACTCATTACAGTGTTTAGAATCCACTGTTGTGTTCATTAAAATGATTCTGGCTACAGAAGTTCCACGTCGTGAACCTCATGGTAATTGTACTTCAATTCCTTTTCCCCCTTGTGAAATAACCCCATCTTGCTGTTGTTGAATAAAGAACTTATGTTTGACCAAGATTATCCGTTCTAATTCACAATGATACTTTCCAAATGGCAGATTTATGGGATACAAAAGGGACTGGTTTGCGGTTGATCAAAGAATTGGAGTTCGTCTGGGGAGAAGTTTTCTGCTTGAAGCGAATGATAAAATGTTCAAGCCATGTCTTCAGGAGAATTACACTAATGGTGTCATAAGTTATGTATGGCGCTCACTTTGGTGCCAAAAGTTTCCGTCGGATTACTTAAGTGCCAAATCGGAGGAAAAACGATTACTTTGGTGCCACTGGCGAAAGATTCCGGCCAAAATCCGACGTGACCTCAAACTTCGGCGAGCCACATCAGCATAAGAAATTAATAAAAAAAGGTCACGTCGGATTTCCGGCCGATCAGATGAGCGTTGGCACCAAAGTAAGTGTTTTTCAAATTTTTTGGCACTTAAGTGATCCGACGAAAATTTTTGGTACCAAAGTAAGCGCTGTACACAACTTATGGCACCATTAGTGTACTTCTCCCCATGTCTTCTCTCCTGCAACTCCAAGGTAGCCCAAATAGTAATTGCAATACAAGTTGCTATTCTTAGGCATAGCCAATTTTAGAGTTGAACCTTTTAGAATTTGAGAATTGGAGAATATTAGTCACTAACTAACTACTATCGTGTCAACTAGGATGGGTTTAGGAATTACAAAATCTAGTGACATCTTTATAGCAAAATGTAAATTTATGTTAGTTCATTCAAACAGAAGGATAGATTCAATTAAATTGAGGCAAGTACCATGCAAAACGGCAAGATGGTTATGGTGATAGCGATGATTCAATATGGTGGTGATAGTTCCCACGAACAACAGGCAACAACCTCAATTTCAAGACATCTCCCATAATGGGGAAATGTTGAAAATTCACGAGGATATATGATCAATCTTAGTGTAAGAGTATAAGTATTGGCCCCAACTATTGTTTTGCATGAAGGTTATAGGGAAATTTATACAAATAATCCGTGAACTTTAGCATATTGTGTAGTGTCGTTCCTAAAGTTTCAATTTGTTCGATGATGTCCTTGAACTTTATCCCAATATGTAATATCATCCATATACTTTTAATTTGAACTTTTTGTCCATATTCAGTCTAGTCATTGAATTATATTAAATTTTTAATATTGACCATCAAGTTGAATTAATGAAATGATAATATTGAATATTTTGATATAGTTCAAGGACTAGATTGAACCTATCCCATAAATTAAAACCACATTAGACAAATTAAAAGTTCAAGGGCAACATTGCATATTAAGCTCAAGTTCATGAACTATATTGAACAACTTAAAAGTAAGAGACAAAATTGCTAATTGAATCAAAGTTTGGGAACCGCTAGTATTATCTTTCCTATGTTATAGGGCAAATGTTTTTCTCTAACCACACATCACCATGCTTAGCAAATAAAAGGACAGGATGAACCAGCATCAACGCGAGTCGAACCAGGAGAGAAGCCATGTGTTGTGCTATGGTGCTTATACTACAATAAATTTTTTAAAATAGGATCACGTTTGAATTTTGTCGACATCACCTGCAACAAAGCAGCATATTAGCTTGTTCGATAGAAGCTCATTCATTGGAAGGAATCGGGCCGACATTTTGAAGATGGGCCCCCTAGAACTTCGCTAGTCGACTGGAGGTATAACCAACGGCAAAAGCTGAGTGAGTGCTTAGATTGGCTAAACCAGAAATAAGTAGATTTGCTGCTGTTATAATTTGTTTAACCGATTTATGTATGTTTTGGTGAAGCTTAGTGACAAATGTTAACAAAGATACATACTCTTTTTTTTTTTTTTTTGGCTAATTGTGATGATTCTGCTGATTTTCCACTGAATTTGTAGTTGACATGTTGCTCGAAAAGATGCAAAATTTTGGAAGCATAAACAGAGATGGTAACGAGACTTGGCCATCCAATGGTCATAGATGAAAAGCAAGATTTGTTGAATTGTGACAAGCCTGTGATTGGAATTCAGTGAAAATAACCAGAGACAGGTGATAGACGGAGCCTTATCATAGCGCACATAAATTCACTTTCTCCTTCGCGATAATGCTCCTGTCGTTCAGTCAAAACACTTCCACAACATGATATTCTAGGTTAGGTAATCAAAGAAGAAAAGATTCCACAGAGGACAGGAAAATAGAAGCTGGAAGTGTTACAGAGCAAGAAGTGTTGTAAACAGTGGAAGGAAGTTTGTCGACGACAGAAGTAGGACATTCTATCCCAGGAGCAGGATGTGCTTAACAAACCTACAACTTCATAATTCGAATTGAGTTTTGAATGATTCAATCTGAAGATCTGACACTTGATTGATGAAATTATACTCAACAAATATAATTTAACCCAACCTAAAGCTAGATATGCATTTTTCATGGAAAAGAATGAGAAAATTAGAAGTTATGCCAAAGCAGATGTATGGATCTCTCAAAAGATGTACATAAATTATCCATGGTGATTGGAGATCCACTTGATGAAGATTTTAAGCATATGTAGGTATGAGCATCTGAAGAAAGTGAAGATTATCGCCATTCTCAACCTATTGAGGAAATGGAACATCTAGATATGCAGTAGCTAATTGAATGAAATCGGATATTGAGGAATCAAAGCTGACAGGTGCTTTCATGGAAGGAAATCTCATGGACCTATTAATTGACATTGATTAATGCAAGGCCATATAAAGATATACACAAGGATGGAAAAGGAAGCCAACGACGGCTGGCTAAGGGACCTCTGGCATTTGGGTCAACAAGAATTGAGGACTGGAATTCGAAGCAGGAGAGAATAGGCTATAACGAGAATACTACCAATATGAAAAGCCTACACCTTGATTCTTGTACTTCCACTTGTGCTGAACTTAGAAAGACCTCAAGTGTATTTTGAACTATCTCTAGTAAGAGCTGTTGGAAATAATCTAAAGAACACAAACTGTTTGTTGTAACCAGAACATAAAATTGGAGGTGAAGTACGGATACCCGAATCTCTTTAAGGCGATTAGTTCCTGCCAAAGATGCTCCGCAGATTCACGAACTATGCCTCCCAAAATACAACACCTCGAACCTATTTGAATTAGCACTATGCAAATAGGACTCAATCGAACCGTTTAATTGAACTAGCACGCTCAAAAAAATCAGGAGAATAGTAAAGTATATCAAAGCTTTTTGAAATCGAGTTGAGAAATCCAAAAACTGTGAATGAAGCTCTATGCTTCCATTTATTTATAAAGAATTTTAATTCATGTATAGAAGAGATACATGAATTAAATAGACGTATGTATCCACGAAATTCATGAATCAAGAGATATGTGAATCCAAGAGATTCGTAAATCCAAATATACGTAAATTCAAGAGATTCATGAATTCAATAAATATATGAACTAAAAGATACATAAATCTAAGAAATTCATGAACTCAATAGACACGTGAACAAAAAACAGGAATTCATGAATCCAAAAGAGATATGTGAATAGAAAAGACGTATTTTAATTTATTGACTTTTGTTGATCCATTAATCATAATTATAATCATAATTATAACAATCCCCCACATTAATGGATCAACAAAACATTTTTGACTTGAAGGAATCTGAGCATGCTTGTTGAAATACACCGCATCAAGATAGGTAGCATTCGCTTTAAACATTCTTTAGTGAAAGCCTATCGAACTTGCTTAACTAGTCGATGGACTAAGCCTTGAATTGCCAATTGTTTGTGTAAGCCTAGACAAAAAACCTCACACGGCGTATTTCCAATTCAAGATTGGTTCTCGGTTGTGTTCATTTTTTCGGCCCTGAACCTCTTGGGATTCATGCGTGCTTTAGAAATCTAGCCTTTAAAGATTTTCATAGAGTCGGCTAGCTCCATGCATATAGGTGCATTCCTATTGAAGATATCCTACCATATCTCACTTAGATGTCACATTCCAAGTTATAGGAATCATTAAATGCATAGCATACCTTTAATAATGCTGTAGGAAAGCACTGTTACATCATAAGAATGGGAGACAGTGCTTACACTAGAGTTTCCAGAATTTGCGTTGTCCTATTGACCTAAACCATGAGATCTCCAATTGCATAGGTTAGGTTTCCACCCTGGAATCTCTTTATTGGGTTAAGGCTTTTAAACCCATTCCCCTCGATGCGCAGTTTATCTGCTCTCTTGACAAACCTTTTGTTAGCGGATCCGCGGTATTTTCCTTTAACTTTACAAAGTCTAAAGAAATGATACCATTTGAGAGCAATTGCCTTACGGTATTGTGTCTAGACTTACCATTATAAATCACATTATTCGCCCTTGTAATTGCCACTTGATTGTCACAATGTATGCAAATTGCAGGCATAGGTTTTGGCCACACTAGAACATCTTCTAAAAAATACCGAAGCCATTCTGCTTATTTAGCAACTTTATCCAAAGCAACAAACTCCGATTCTATTGTAGAGCGTGTTATTAGAGTTTGTTTAGACGATTTCCATGACACTGCGGCACCTCCTAGCGTGAATACATATCCGCTAGTCGATTTCGATTCATTAGAATTTGAAATCCAGTTGACATCACAATAACCTTCCAAAACAGCTGGATATTTGTCATATTGTAGAACATAGTCTTTTGTCCTTTTCAAATATCCTAATACTCTCATTAGAGCATTCCAGTGCTCATGACCTGGGTTACTGGTATATCTACTTAGTTTGCTTACTGAGTACGCAATATCAGGTCTAATGCAATTTATGATATACATGATGCTGCCAATTACTTAAGAGTATTCCAGCTGTCTGACACTATTTCCAGTGTTCCTTCTTAAAGTTAGGTGTGGAAGAAAAGGATTGTTTTCATCTTTAATGCCGAATCCTTTAAATCTTTCAAATACCTTTTCAATGTAATGAGATTGTGTTAAACCTAAGCCATTAGAATTCCTTAGAATTTTGATGCCAAGTGTAACATCCGCTACACCTAAATCTTTCATCTCAAAGTTCTTCTTGAGAATGTTCTTGGTGATTTTGATAACCTCAGAGTTATTTTCAAGAATTAGTAAGTCATCGACATATAGACAAATAAGTACATATCCAACTGTAGTGGATTTAGTGTACACACATTTGTCACACTAATTGATTCTATACTCATTTTGAATCATTACTCTGTCAAATTTCTCATGCTATTGCTTAGGAGCTTGTTTTAGTCTATACAATGATTTGAGAAGTCTACACACTTTGTGTTCTTTTCCTTTGACCTTGAACCCTTCAAGTTGTTCCATATAAATCTCCATGTCGATATCACCATTTAAGAATGCAGTTTTCACATCCATTTAATGTATTTGCAAATTGTATAGTGAAGCTATAGCTATCAACATCCTTACTGATGTTATTCTTGTGACAAGTGAATAAGTATCACAGTAGTCAAGACCCTTTTTTTGTCTAAACCCTTTGGCTACAAGTCGAGCTTTGTACTTATCAATGGAACCATCAGCCTTTAGTTTTTTTCTTGAAAATCAATTTACATCCAATTGGTTTAATTCTAGGTGGAAGATCAACCAATTCCCAAATATAGTTACTTAGGATAGAATGGATTTCATTGTCAACAGCTTCTTTCCAGAAAAGAGCATTTGGAGATGACATTGCCTCTTTAAAAGTTTGGGGCTCACCTTCTAACATGTATGTGAGAAAATCAGGTTTGAAAGATTTTTCAATTCGAGACCTTTTACTCTTTCGAAGTTCGGCTTCTTTGGTCACAATTTCATCATTCTTAGATTCTGATTCTCTAAGCCTTTTCTAAGAAAGTTCTTGATTTCTTTTTGCAGGATATATATCCTCAAAAAATTCAGCATCCCTTGATTCTAGGATTGTATTGACATGGATTTCCACATTTTCAGATTTGTGAACTAGAAATTTATATGCGCTACTATTTTGAGTATAACCAATGACTATGCAATCCACCGTTTTAAGTCCCAACCGAGTTTGTTTAGGAGGAGGAATTGCCACCTTGGCCAAGCACCCCCACACTTTTAGAAAATTGTAGGATGGCAACTTTCCATTCTATAACTCGTATGGAGTTTTACCTGTCTTCTTGTGGAGTATTTTATTAAGAATATAATTTGCAGTTAAAACTACCTCCCTACACAAGTTCTGAGGTAAACTTGAACTCAAAAGCATGGCGTTAGCCATCTCCTTTAGTGTCCTGTTCAATCGTTCAGCAACTCCATTTTGTTGTAGAGTATATGGTGCAGTCGTTTGGAGAATTATTCCAAAACTAGCACAAAACTCTCTAAAATTGATTGAACTGTATTTTCCTCCTCTATTAGACATAAGCACTTTGATTCGTTTATCAAATTAGTTTTCAACTTCATTTTTATACTTGATAGATATGTTCATAGTCTCATCTTTGCTAGTTAGTAAATAAACATAGCAAAATCTTATATAGTCATCCACAAATGTGATGAAGTACTTCTTTCCACCTCTACTTTCTACAGACTTTAAATCACATAGATCACTATGGATTAATTGTAGATATTCACTTGTTCTTTCAATGGATTTGAAAGGTTTCTTGGCGAACTTGACCTCAACACAAGTCTCACACTTGTAATGGGCATCCAACTCAAATCTTGGAATTAACCCCAAGTTTGCTATTCTCTTCATTGTACTATAATTTACATGTCCTAATCTACCACGCCATAGATAGAGAGACACAACAGTGTAAACTGAAAACTTTTCTTTATTAATAGTCTTTGGGTACACATATTTTGAGTTTACATCAATGACAGCCACATTGGCCTTAAACAGGTCATTACACAAGTACCATTTCCCCACATACATCCCTCCTTTTGAAAGTACAATGTCATATTCAAATACAATTTTGAAACCTTTCTTGACAAGTATGGGGCCAGAAATCAGGTTTTTCCGAATCTCTAGTACATGCAGCACATTCAGTAGGGCAACTTCCTTGCCAGATGTAAACTTTAGGATCACTTTTCCTCTTCCGGCAATCTTTGCTAATGCAGAGTTAGCCATATAAAGCTTCTAATCTTCTTCAGTCTTCTCATAAGATGAGAACATATATTTATCTGCACATATGTGATTTGTGGCACCTATGTCTAGCCACTAGCCATTAGTGTTCGACACTAGAGATGCTTCGGACATTACCACAGCAGACAGTCTCTCAATATTGTCATGTTCTGTCAAATTCAGTTGCCGGGCTGCAACATCATTCTTGCATTTTTTGGGGCGCTTCTTGCAATCCTTAGCATGATGGCCAGGCTTGTTGCATATAAAACACGTCCCTTGGAATTTCTAGAACTGTTCCTTTTACTTTCCTTTTCCTTAAAAAGACATCTTCCTTCTTTCTATCTTGCTTGGATTTGGAAGATTCCACAACATTAGCCTTTGGCTTAGAAGCAGAGTTCGCACTGCTTGTATTGTCCTCCTCGATTCTGAGGCGCAAAATGAGATTTTCAAGGCTCATCTCCTTCCATTTGTGCTTCAAGTAATTTTTGAAGTCTGACCAGCCCGAAGGTAGTTTCTCAATCATAGCTGCCACTTGGAATGATTCACTAAGTATCATTCTCTCAGCCGAGATGTCACTCAGAATTAATTACAATTCTTGAACCTAACTCATGACAAATTTAGAATCCACCATCTTGTAGTCCAAGAATTTGGCAATCACAAATTTCTTGGTGCCAGCGTCCTCAGTCTTGTATTTCTTCTCTAAGGACTCCCATAACTGTTTAGCGGATTCAATATTATAATAAACGTTATATAGAGAATTCACTAAACAGTTAAGGATATAATTTCGGCATAAAAAGTCCCCATGCTTCCAAGCCTCCAATGCGCTGAGCGTCGTGACATCTTGCTCATTTGGACTAATTATCGAGCACACCTCCGATAAATATTTCGTCAAATTGAGCATGGTCAGATAGAAGAACATTTTTTGATGCCACTGTTTGAAGCCTACTCCGATGAATTTATCTGGTTTCTCATTAGATGTAACTGGAGATGTTGCCATCACAGTAGGCAAAGTTCGATGGACTGTCCCTCCAGAAACAGAGCCAAAAGCCATTTGGCTTGTACTGTTCTAAAAAAGAGTCTCGGGCATACCAGTCGAATGACTTGTACCCACACCACCAAAATTGGCGTTAGCCCAATGGCCCGTAGCATTGTCTGCTACAAATTCAGACCCAGAGGGTTGAACATCTTCCATAGCAACGGTCGAGTCGACCATAGGAGCATCTCCTGAAACATTTTGGACATTGAAAGGCACTTGATTGTTTCCAGCCATCTCAATAATCTGACAAGAACAACAAACAGTAAGTGAGCTAATCGCCCTAAGATTGTTGGAATAATCTAAAGAACACAAACTGTTTGTTGTAACCAGAACATAAAATTGGAGGTGAGATACGGATATCCGAATCTCCTTAAGGCGATTAGTTCCTGCCAAAGGTGCTCCGCAGATTCACGAACTATGCCTCCCAAGATACAACACCTCGAACCTATTTGGATTAGCACTATGTAAACAAGACTCAGTCGAACCGTTCAATTGAACCAGCACACTCAAAAAAATTAGGAGAATAGAAAAGTATATCAAAGCTTTTTGGAATCGAGTTGAGAAATCCAAAAACTGTGAATGAAGCTCTATACTTCCATTTATTTATAGAGAATTTTAGTTCATGTATGGAAGAGATACATGAATTAAATAGACGTATGTATTCACGAAATTCATGAATCAAGAGATACATGAATCTAAGAGATGCGTGAATCCAAATATACGTGAATTCAAGAGATTCATGAACTCAATAAATACATGAACTAAAAGTTACATAAATCTAAGAAATTCATGAACTCAATAGATATGTGAACAAAAAACTATAGGAATCATGAATCCAAAAGAGATACGTGAATAGAAAATACGTATATTAATTTATTAGCTTTCGTTGATCCATTAACTATAATTATAACCATAATTATAACAAGAGCTGTGGAGTGTGTTTACAAATTTATATGAGAGGGAGAGGCTTAACTATATGGGGGCATTGATAGGAGACCGCTGTTCCATTTTATGGGAGCAGCCAGTTCTGTACAAGGGTTTACTAGAGAAGCGACTGATGCTGAAGTTGTGAGGAAAAGATGGTATGAGTAGTAAGATATTTGGAGGAAGTGGACTCAGCTTTGATTGGAGGCTGGGCTGGTGGTACTGGAAGAGAGGAGTACACTTAGCTCAATCTTGTTATCTCAGCTCTTTTAATTCTTGTTAATCACTTAAAGCATCAATGGTTTCTGGAATATTTCTGTTAAACTGATACCAAAGTGTTAAAAAGTCGATGCAAACCAACTTTTAGTGATCGAAGATGGTAGAAGTACCAAATTCTTGAACGATGCACTCGCATCTCGGTTTGCCAAGGAAGTTGTGATCCCGTTACCCCATTATTTCGGCAGATAACCAAATGCAAGTTTTGACCACCCAATGTAAGAGTTCCAAAAAGTGGAGTGATGCAACCGGATCTTGGTTTATTATGGAGTATAGCTCTCCAGTTACCCAGGCCTTTGCAGCAGATAACAAAATGCAGAACCAAAAAAAAAAATGTAAGAAAAAACAATTACCATTAGGTAAAAGATTCCCTTCGAAAGTCTGCTCGCCAGAATCGGGCCAAAGTTCATGCTTGAAACCATCAACGGCTGTAAATGAGATAAAAGATTCTGTAGGGTGCAACAGGGTGAATGTGGGGTGTACTCTCAAGCAGACCAACCTACAGCAGAATATAAACAACCATTATAGGTGATCATCACCAATCTGAAAGTTTAGGGTGCAAAAGGGTAAATATGGGGTGAATATTTGACAATAAAAAACAAAAAGCATAAAATGCAGTTTTCTAATGAGATCTCCATCTAATTTTCTGATTATTAAGAAAAATGCAGGCTCAACTTTAAGCATGTACTTTCAATAGTGACGAGCAATGAGTTTTTCATAACATTTTCTTAGCATTAACTAATTGCTCATATCATAAAGGCCTGTTATCAGAAGTCCTTTGTAGTAATGTAACTTTCTCCAAGACTCTGTTTGGGCTGACCTTGAAAATCCACCAGAACCAGCACCAACTTTCCTGGCGACAAGGCTAGAGTCAATTCGAAACACCTTTAGGGTTGTCCTTCCTGATAGGTACGAGTCGTAGAAGAACCAGTCCACCGCCAATTTCACCTTCCATCATAAGAGATTCCTCCTCTCAACGAAAATTCAAAAGGAGCTCAAACTCTTTTGCGAGAGATCTTTGAAGTCGTACGTTCGTTCGTGCACCTCATGTACGATCATGAAGTACATTCATGGATCCGACCAAAAAAAAAGTACATTCATGTGCTTCCGCATATTTTCATGAGGGTTTTCCTAACAGCACCAAAATTATGTTCAAAGTCGGCTTCAAAAGAATGCTTTTCTTTGGCTTCCCCTAAGATTTTAAAAATGAAATTATATTTTAAATATCGGAAAATATTTTTCCTAATAATGATCACTCATGTTATTTTACAGAATGTTGTATATTTGAGTTTTTATGGATCACATGAATTTTTGGTCAAGTTTTAATGCTCCTAAAATGGCCTGATCTCCAAATTTGGTAAGATTGAGTCTTGTGCTCGACAACGGCTAAAAGTGGTCAAGGTTGACTCTTCCTCTAGTTAGACAAAAAAGTCCAAATTTTTTAGAGTGAGTATTATGAAAAACTTCAAATGATAGACCCGTGACAAATTTATCACAAATAAATTCATAAATTTTCAAATTGATATATATAAAAGATAAATTCACTCAAAACGAATTTATTTTATTTTTTATTCTTGGTTGAACACTAGAAGTTAATCCACTACTAAGCGCGCGAAATGTAAGCGCTTACGTGATCGCGGCCAATGAAGGAGCGATTTTTTTCACCTTTTTGAGAGAACACGAGGAAAAGTTGAACACGTCCAACGTTCGCGGACCGCACATCCCTAATTCCCTTCCTACGACGCAACCTCTTCCATTAGTTAACTCCTTAATTGATTAATTCTAATTAAGATAATCCCTCGCTGGCTCTCCCCAAATTACCTTTTTAGAATCTCTTCCAATTTATGCCCCTCTCCGCACGCAATTACGAAATTGCCCGCCGAATCTAGGAACAAGCGCATGTATACGTCAGCCAATAAATATGATCGGTTTCCTAGCGGGACAATTCCTATTATGAAACCGGATCAAATAGGTTTGGTTCCGAATTTGCGGAATTCAGAACCAGCCCTCCCAATCTTGGAAATGGTGATTCCTTTTTCATTTTTTGTTTCTTATATTCCCCACAAATAGGAGCTTCCCAACGTCAAAAGAAAATGGATAATTTATTAATTAGGGCTCAAAAAAATAAAAATAAAAATTAAGAAGTTCCGGCAAGTCTATTGGTTAAGTTTGATTCCTAATATGGAATCAGAAATCGATCAGCCATAAATTTATTCGATTCAATTTGAACAGACTGCACACCTCTAGATAATGCCAACGCATGCCATATTAAGGGAGGGCATTTCGGTCAGAACGGCATACTTTCCATATAAATCTAAATTTCAAACGGTCCCGAAGAAAGAGGCCTCGCTGGCTTGCCTTGCCTTGCTCCCCACGTATTGGGGCCGCCATCATCATCGAACCTTCCCTCCGTGGCCCCCATTAATCGGCAATCCAGGTGCGTTAACCCAATCCCCGCCCGACACGCGTCCCGTAATGCCCCGTCCACGTAGGCAGCCCCACCGCCAATCCCAAACTAACGCGAGCGAAACAGCGCGAAGCCCCCGCGGGCCAGTCTCGCCGGAGTCCATTTACGAAAGTACCCCCCCGAGCCGTCACTAGATAAAAGGAGGACCGCCACCTAAAACCTCCCTGTCACGCCTTCGACGTTGAGCTCATAAACCCCAAAACCCCACGACGAAACGCGGTTAACCGAATCTCTCCCTTCCCCAAACTCTCGCGTAACGGTCGATCCTCCTTCTCCTTCGCTGATCACCACGATGATCGGACGGCACCACGGCGGCAAGCTCCTCGCCGGCGCCGCGCTGGGCCGGAGGACGCTCGCGACGGCCTCCGTCGCGCGCGGCTTCGTCGGCGAGGCGGCCGCGGCGGCGCAGGGAGCGAAGTACTTCTACTCCGGCCCCGCTCGCGGCGGAGCGGCGGCGACCGCGTGGCTCAGGGCTCCGGCGATCGGGATGCGCCGCGAGAGCACCCTGGCTCTCGGAGAGAAGGAGGCGCGGCCTCAGCAGCAGCAGCAGCAGCAGACGGCGGAGGAGGACAAGCGCGCGGCCGCCGGCGGGAAGGCGATCGCGAGTTACTGGGGCGTGGAGCCTTCGAAGGTCACCAGGGGCGACGGCACCGAGTGGAGGTGGACTTGCTTTCGGGTAACGTGCAACTTTCTTTTTCTGTGGCGATTTCGTCTTGCCTTGTTTGCGTCGAGTCCGCTTTTGTTGCTGATGCGTGTTTTGACGGTGGACGAAGCCGACGGAGACGTACAAGGCGGACCTGTCGATAGATCTGAAGAAGCACCATGCGCCGCTGACGTTCCTGGACAAGTTGGCCTTCTGGACGGTCAAGTCCTTGAGATACCCCACGGACATATTCTTCCAGGTACGTCCTCATCTTCAGTTTATGATGCGGCGACTCCCGCACATCTGGCGGTTCGACGTCGGAAAGGTGTATCGTTGGCCGATCTACACGTACACCAGCCCTAGGCGTGTCGAGATCTATTAGAACATATAACTTAGAACGCGCATGATCTTGGTTGGTGTTCCATCGAGCATGGACCAGTCGATGTTTGATGTGGAGTTTGTACCTGTAGAGACAGAAGGAGTCAGGGTGACCTCGCTCTTTGAAATGGACGGAGATTTCTTGGACAAAAAGTTTTAGATTGCGTTTGAATTGCTGATAGTGATTTCAGCCATTTCTTTTCTTTTTCCCTTTTTTTTTTTGAGGGGGAGTTTATATTGGGTTCTGGATTTAAAGGTTTAATTTTTATTTTTACAGAACACCTCGAATTTTTATAAAATCATGTGAAGTTGATGTTGGACTTTTTTAAATTAAATACCAAAGTAATTTCTTTTTTTTTTTAGGAAAAAATCACGAAAAACCTCAAACTTTGCCTCGAGTGACACATTTACCCCAAACTTTATTTTGTACCGTGAAAAACTCCAAACTTTCCAAACCGTGACACATTTATCCCATAAGGGCATTTTTGTCTTTTTAGTTTCTATTTTTTCTTTTTTCTTTTTCCTTTTTTTTCTTTTTCTTCCCTCCGCCGGCCATGGCGAAGCCGGTGGAGGGAAGCCGCGCCGGCGAGGGTCGCCCTCGCCGGATCCGGCGAGGGCCGCCCTCGCCCAACGCCGGCGAGGGCACCCCTCGCCCGGATCCGGCGTCGGGCGGCCCTCGCCCGACGCCGGCGAGGGCTGCCCGACACCGGTGAGGGTGACCCTCGCCGCGCCGGCTTCCCTCCACCATGGCCGGAGGGAAGAAGAAGAAGAAAAAAAAAAAAAAAATTTTAAAAATAAAAAGACCAAAATGCCCTCCAATTTTGGGGTAGATGTGTCACACTTGGAAAGTTCAGGGTTTTTGGTGTCGCAAAAAAAAGTATGAGGTAAATGTGTTACTCGGGGCAAATTTTGGGATTTTTCGTGGTTTTTTTCCTTTTTTTTTAACATTTTATATATGGATTTAAAATATGAGTTTATGCGTCTAATTGGTAATTAGGGGTAAATTGTCTTCTTTCCTTCCACTGTCCATCGTTGGAGCTAGACTTTTTTTTATATTTTATGTTAAATATTATCTTTGATATGTAAGGGCGTAACAGGCTAAACACGCGCGATTCGCTCCCGAGAGTTTTGACATGAACCTTTATTTCTTGTGAACAGAGAAGATATGGCTGCAGAGCGATGATGCTGGAGACCGTAGCAGCGGTGCCCGGCATGGTCGGAGGACTGCTTCTGCACTGCAAATCGCTGAGGCGGTTCGAGCACAGTGGTGGTTGGATCAAAGCCTTGCTAGAAGAAGCTGAGAATGAGCGCATGCACCTCATGACCTTCATGGAGGTTTCGCAGCCAAGATGGTACGAGCGCGCCCTTGTGTTTGCAGTCCAGGGCGTCTTCTTCAACGCCTACTTCCTGGGCTATCTGATCTCTCCCAAATTTGCCCACCGGGTGGTTGGCTACCTTGAAGAAGAGGCCATACACTCCTACACCGAGTTCCTGAAGGAGTTGGACAATGGAAGTATCGAGAATGTCCCGGCTCCAGCCATCGCCATCGACTATTGGCAGCTCCCCGAAGGGTCCACTCTGAGGGATGTCGTGCTCGTGGTGAGAGCTGATGAGGCACATCACCGGGATGTGAACCACTTTGCATCGGTAACGATCTCATTCACAGCACCTCTCAAATTTTGTAGCACTTGTGTGATTTATCAATCGGACTGTATATTCGATCTGATCTTGACTGGTTTAAATGGATGATGTTGCAGGACATACATTATCAGGGACGTGAGCTGAAGGAAGCTCCTGCTCCACTTGGGTATCACTGAAATATTGCAGGTCACTGAAGTGCTGTGAAAGATGAAATGTTCGTTATATGCTCGAGGACTATGTCTTTTACTATGAAATAATTTCGGTACTCGTTACAGTGTTTACAATCCACTGTTGTGATCATTAAAATAATTCTGGCTACAAGAGTTCATCGTCGTGAACCTCATGGTAATTGTACTTTGATTCCTTTTCCCCCCTTGTGAAATAACCCCATCTTGCTGTTGCTGAATAAAGAACTTATGTTTGACCAAGATCATCCGTTCTAATTCACGATAATACTTTCCAAATGGCAGATTTATGAGATAGAAAAGGGACTGGTTTGCGGTTGATCGAAGAATTGGAGTTCGTCTGGGGAGAAGTTGCTTGAAGCGAATGATAAAATGTTCAAGCCATGTCTTCTCTCCTGCAACTCCAAGTAGCCCAAACGGTAATTGCAATACGGGGTGCTATTCTTAGGTATGGCCATTTAGAGTCGATCCTTTTAGAATTTGAGAATTGGAGAATAGCAGTCACTGACTGACTACTATCATGTCAACTAGGATAGGTTTAGAAATTACAAAATCTAGCAACATCTTTACAGCAAAATGTAAATTTATGTTAGTTCATTCAAACGGAAGGATAGCTTCAATTAAATTGAAGCAAGTGCTAAGCGAAACGGCGAGATGGTTACAGTGACGGCGATGATTCAATATGGTGGTGGTAGTTCCCATGAACAGTAGGCAACTACCTCAATTTCAAGACATCTCCCACGATTGGGAGATGTTGAAAAATCACGAGAATATATGATCGATCTTAGCGTAAGAGTATAAGTATTGGCCCCCACTATTGTTTTGCATGAAGGTTATAGGGAAATTTATACAAATAATTCGTGAACTTTAGCATATTGTGCAAAGTCGTTCCTAAAGTTTCAATTTGTCCAATGCTGTCCTTTAACTTTATCCCGATATGTAATATCATCCATATACTTTTAATTTGAACTTTTTGTCCATATTCAATCTAGTCACTGAATTATATTAAATTTTCAATATTGACCATAAACTTGAATTAATGAAAAAATAATATTGAATATTTTTATATAGTACGGGGATTATATTGAACCTATGCCATAAATTGAGAGACCACATTAGATAAATTAAAAGTTCAAGGGCAATATTATATATTAAGCTAAAGTTCGTGAATTATATTGACCAACTTAAAAGTTAAGAGACGAAATTGCTAATGGAATTAAAGTTTGGAGACCGTTTGTATCATTTTTCCTATGCTATAAGGGCAAATGTTTTTCTCACAGCACATAACACCATGCTTAGCAAAATAAAAGGACAGGATGAACCAGCATCAACGCGAGTCGAACCAGAAGAGAAGCCATGTGTTGTGCTATGGTGCTTATACTACAATAAATTTTTAAAAATAGGATCACATTTGATTTTTGTCGAGATCACCTGCAACAAAGCAGCATATTAGCTTCTCCGATGGAAGCTCATTCATTGGAAGGAATCGGCCCGACATTTTGAAGATGGGCCCGTGAAGACGTAGAACTTCGCTAGTCGACTGAAGGTATAACCAACGGCAAAAGCTGAGTGAGTGCTTAGATTGGCTAAACCAGAAATGAGTAGATTCGCTGCTGTTATAATTTGTTTAACTGATTTATGTATGTTTTGGTGAAGCTTAGTGACAAATGTTAACAAAGATAAAAACTCTTTTTTTTTTTGGGCTAATTGTGATGATTCTGCTGATTTTCCACTGAATTTGTAGTTGAGATGTTGCTCGAAAAGATGCAAAATTTTGGAAGCATAAACAGAGATGGTAACGAGACTTGGCCATCCAATGGTCATAGATGAAAAGCAAGATTTGTGCAATTGTGACAAGCCTGTGATTGGAATTCAGTGAAAATGACCAGAGACAGGCGATAGACGGAGCCTTAGCATACCGCACATTAATTCACTTTCTCCTTCGCGTTAATGCTCCTGTTGTTCAGTCAAAACACTGCGACAACATGATTTTCTAGACGTGCGGATCGACAACCAGAGCAAGCTCAAATATTTATTCAGACTTCTCAGTTTTCTTAGCGTCACAATGGAATATGGAAAATTCAGGACATTCTTACAACCTCATATTCATGGGACACCTTCAAAGGGGACTCTTTGGAAACGGGCCGCTCTTCCGACCACAGCTCCAGATTAACCCTTCTGGCTCCCCAGTGGATCAAACACTTGAAGACCTCATTGACATTGAACCGATTGACTAGTCCCACACCAAGGCATTTGTCCCATAGCGACCATTCACCTGAAAAAATAAGACCGTCAGGCACCAAGAGAAAGAACATCCTCATTTGTTGGGGAAAAAAAAACGTCAGAATTGACTGGGTGCTGGTTCGATGACTAATTAATGGTCGTTCTATCCAAAAGGTCATCATCCTTAAGGAATTTTTTGAACACTAGGAGAAAAATACGTTAATGACAACAAACTAAATATGGGTTAATCAAGTTCATTTGAGTGGATGCTATAGTTAACGACATCTAGGTTAGGTATTCAAAGAAGAAAAGATTCCACAGAGGACAGGAAAATAGAAGCTGGAAGTGTTACAGAGCAAGAAGTGTTGTAAACAGTGGAAGGAAGTTTGCCGACAACAGAAGTAGGAGATTCTATCCCAAAAGCAAGATGTGCTTAACAAACCTGCAACTTCAAAATTCGAATTGAGTTTTGAATGATTCAATCTGAAGATCTGACACTTGATTGATGAAATTATACTCAACAGATATAATTTAACCCAACCTAAAACTAGATATTCTTTTATCATGGAAAAGATTGAGAAAATTAGAATTTATGCCAAAGCAGATGTATGGACTCCCAAAAGATGTACAGAAATTATCTACGGTGATTGGAGATCCACCGAAGATTTTAAGCATATGTAGGTATAAGCATCTGAAGAAAGTGAAGAATGTCGCCATTCTCAACCTATTGATGAACTGGAACGTCCAGATATGCAGTAGCTAATTGAATGAAATTGGATATTGAGGAATCAAAGCTGATAGGTGCTTTCATGGAAGGAAATCTCATGGACCTATCAATTGGCATTGATTAATGCAAGGCCATATGAAGAAATACACAAGGATGGAGAAGGAAGACAATGATCGTTGGCTAAGGGACCTCTGGCATTTGGGTCAATGAGAATTGAGGACTGGAATTCAAAGCAGGAGACGAGAATAGGCTATAACAAGAATACTATCAATATGAAGAGCCTACACCTTGATTCTTGTACTTCCACTTGTGCTGAACTTAGAATGACCTCAAGTGTATTTTGAACTGTCTTTGTATCATCTCATCTCTAGTAAGAGCTGGGAGTGTGTTTTCAAATTTATATGAGAGGGAGAGGCTTAACTATATGGGGGCATTGATAGGAGACCACTGTTCCGTTTTATAGGAGCAGCTGGTTCTGTACAAGGGTTTACTACAGAAGCGACTGATGCTGAAGCTGTGTGGAACAGATGGTATGAGTAGTAAGATATTTGGAGGAAGTGGACCCAGCCTTGGTTAGAGGCTGGGCTGGTAGTACTTGAAGAGAGGAGTATACTTAGCTCAATTTTGTTATCTCAGCTCTTTTTTTTGGTAAAAGTAAGATCATATAGAGCTAAGGACAAATGTACAAAAGATCAGCGCCAAAAACTTACACTCTAAAAGCTAGGAGCAAAAAGAGTGAAGGGGAGCCAATGTAAGAAGCCAAAGGCAAAACACGAAAGCAACAAAGCTGACAACAGCCCAAAGGAAGCAAAAGAAACACGACAACTACAATCAGCCCGGCAACCTCAACCTGCATCTAAAAGAAGAAACAAAGAACGGAGAGCCTAAGTAGTGGGAACAAAAGCTCAGATGACAGTAAGCATGAGCGGTCCTAGGAAGATGAAGGACGACCAATATTTCTGTTAAACGACCAATATTTCTGCTACCTCAGCTGTTTTATTTCTTGTTAATCACTTAAAGCATCAACGGTTTCTGAATATTTCTGTTAAACTGATACCAGAGTGTTAAAAAGTCGATGCAAACCAACTTTGGGTGATCCAAGATGGTAGAAGTACCAAAATCTTGAACAAAGCACTTGGATCTTGGTTTACTAAGGTATTTGTAATCCCGTGCAAGTTTTTGACAACCCAGTGTAAGAGTTCCAAAAAGTGGAGTGACGCAACCAGATCTTGGTTTATTATGGAGTATAGCTCTCCAGTTACACGGGCCTTTGTTGAAGATAACTAAATGCAGAACCAAAAGAGAAGGTAAGAAAAAACAATTACCATTAGGTAGAAGATTCCCTTCGAAAGTCTGCTCGCCATAATCAGGCCAAAGTTCATGCTTAGAACCATCAACAGCTGTAAATGAGATAAAAGATTCTGTAGGGTGCATCAGGGTGAATGTGGGGTGTACTCTCAAGCAGACCAACCTACAGCAGAATATAAACAACCATTATAAGTGATCATCACCAATCTGAAAGTTTAGGGTGCAAAAGGGTGAATATAGGGTGAATATCTGACGATAAAAAACAAAAAGCATAAAATGCAGTTCTCTAATGATATCTCCATTTAATTTTCTGATTATATTTATTCACTGTAAGAAAAATGCAGGCTCAACTTTAAGCATGTACTTTCAGTAGTGACGAGCAATGAGTTTTTCATAACATTTTCTTAGCATTAACATAATTGCTCATTTCATAAAGGCCTGTTATCAGAAGTCCTTTGTAGTTGTGTAACTTTCTCCAAGACTGTGTTTGGGCTGACCTTGAAAATCCACCAGAACCAGCACCAACTTTCCTGGCTACAAGGCTAGAGTCAATTCGAAACACCTTAGGGTTGTCCTTTCTGATAGATATGAGTCGTTGAATAACCAGTCCACCACCAATATCACCTTCCATCATAAGAGATTCCTCCTCTCCAGCATGCTCAAGATTTCTCCTACAGGGAATGCAGAGCACACGCGAGGTAAATCTAGTGCAAGAAAATACAATTCCTATGTTTTGCAAAACAAAAGACAACAATGTTGATAAATAAATTATTCAGCAGATTACAAGTGGTCAAACGCTTCTACGTAATTGAAAAGTCAAGTTCTACTCTGGTCCAATTTGCAAACTGCTGGATTTACTAAGAAGTATTCTGAAGCCTATTGAAAATACTGATGCAGACATACACAGACTAGAAGAATTCTGATTCACTTCCTATTGTACCAAAGCCATTAAAGGATGTAGCATAACTCATGTTGTGACAAAAAGAACCCCTGTTACAAGTGTAAATATTCTACAATCTTCAATAGAGTAAAAGAGAAAATAAATAAAGACTACACCTTTACTCAATTACTAAATAACAAAGTAAATAGATGGCTCTATTTACATATCATTGGAGACACTAGCAAAACCTTAATTTTCTTATATATGACCACCTACTAACTACTAGCTAATAGCCTAACAATATAAATGTATTTCAACAATTCCCCTCAAGCTGGAGCATCCGCCTTGCATATGATAGTTGCAACTCTCATCTGAAGTTTGTGACTAAAACAGTGTGTAAACTGGACCTCGGCTAGAAATTGGATGTTGATTATATTGAACCGGATTTGAGGTAATGACAATTATGTCCAGACCTTACAGGACAAACTGAATATAGCCCATGTTAACACCACTTTTGATGAAAGAGCTGAAGAAACAAATTAAGATCAAAAAATTGAAACCTCTCTAATATAACAAAGGTGAAACGTGTGAAAACTCCACTTGAATTGCAGCAAACTAAACTCCATCACCCCACAACGCTTGACTTTGGCAGCTCAATGAAGGTATGCTAATATCCAGTGCTCACAGCTTTTGCTTGGAAACTTGACAACAACCGCACTCGTCGATGACGCTATCAATTGAAGATGAGTCTCACAATAAATAACATCTACAGTAGGCTTCTTAAGATTTCAAAGGACCACAATTGGGGAAGTTGTTAAAGATGAGTTGCTACTGGATAAAGCCTTTTTCTTGACTCATCTTTTTTAATAAGTGAGAGAGCTCTATTAAAGAAACAAAAGCACATGAACAGGAGCAAATGCATAAAGCTTGACTGATACACAAACCAGAAACGACAGAGGACAACAAAGGAGACAAAGACAGCTACTGGAATGAAGGACTTGATGGAACCCTAAATTAGAGAACAAAGGGACTTGATCGAGAGTTTCCACTAGCCATGAAGACAAGGAAGAGTGACAAAGAACAGCTTGTGAAGTGATGGGGAGCAATGCAGACTCGTGACAGTGGCTTGAGGAAAGTTTGTGATGGTAGACTTCAGCTCACTGGAAAAGACAAGATCAATGGCGACAGATTGAGACGGGTGGTCAATAGACAGCGACTCAGAGGAACAAAGGAGCAGCAACTCCTTGATGGCAACGAAAAAGCCAACGAAAACGACAAGCTTACTTGATCTGGACGAACAGCGATTCCCCTTGATGACAAGCAGCGATTGATGGAAAGAAGAAAGATAAACCTTGGGTACCTTCCTAAAATTTTAATGAGTTACTTGAAGTTGTAGACTAATATTTAAATACTTTCCCTCATGCGTAGGCTGGACTTTGTGAAATATATGATCAAGATGATAAGGCCCGAAAAGATTTAAACTTAGGACCTCCTCAGGAAAACTTGATGAACACGCGTTGATAGATTTGACTAACAAAATTCTTCAGTATTTGCGAGATTCAGCAATAACACCCTTGCAACTGCCATGTTTGGCTCATGCTTCGAAATTAATGGTCAAATAACATACTCAGACCCAGAATAATAAGTCCAAACAAAGATGATATTAAATCCTTCATTAACTCAAGCAAACTATTTGTTCCTAATAATCGATACCGCAATAATCCAAACTCTTTTTTCTTTTCTTTTTTGGGTGAAAGTAAGAGAATCCAAACTCTTGTTTCTTCCTCACAATACATGAAATTTATATAAAAAAACTATTTGGCTCATTTTCTTCATGCTGCAGAGAGGCAATCACCAAAACTGAGACAGAAGTTGAGAAACTTACTCGATGACAGTATAGTCCTCAGTACATCCAGCAGACCTATACTCTCTTCCACTATACTCTTCATATCCATTGATTTCAACTCTGCTACGAAGCCATTCTGTACCTGCCATACAGCCAAATAAAATTTGAGGTTCTATCTTAAATTCTGATAACTTATATATGTTTTCACATATCTTATAGCATTTGCCTTCATGCTTTACTAATCATCAAATCAACCTCAACCTTCCTCAGCGTAGAGCAATATAGAGGACCAACTGTAATGGTCATAATTGTCGTGGCAGTGACAGCATACAGGTCACAGTTGTGTAGATCAGACAAGTATGAAATAGGAAAAAACGCAATGATTAACAAAGTCTCAGCTTTTGCATACTATAATGATGCTAGATTACTTCATGTTTGCTTTTCATGAGAAAATACCAATTGAAGTGGCTGTCTTGCCTGTGATGGCATAATTATCATCATGGCCATGAAACATTCGAGAATTGCCTATAACATCAAGAAATATCTGGTCTATGACAAGCTGCTTCATGGCCAGTGTAAGTTAACGATAAGCTGTCATGTTCATCCCTTCTTAGATTGAGCAAGACAAGATGTATCCATGTTGATATAGATGTGATAGGAGTTATGAAAATGTTGTGGGCAATGCCAATAAGTCTCTCCAACAACTTAATTTCTACTACCAATCAAAGGAAAAAGAAACACCTACCAGTCCATAGTTAAATAATTCTATTTCTATTTGATTGAACTTCTTATGCGCTAAATTGTCACATATGCAGAGAAGAAGCATCACACATATCCCGATAAAGAAGGAGGGACAAAAGTAAGCAAAGCTTTATAGACAATACTAACCCAAAATCTATTCAAGCACATTAATTCACTTGAGCAAAGAAAAAAAAAATAGATACTTGAGATCAAGTGCAAAAGGAATCTCTGCGGAATTGAACTGAACCTATCATATATCTGATTGTCAGCTATGTAGCTACCAAAAAGCATCACGCATGTCCAAACAATTCAACTTTTGCAGAAACGGTTTTTGCTGAAGAGAATCGGCATTTAGTTTAAACTTACTGATAAGGAAAATCAGCACCATCGCTGCACAAACTCTTTAATATATCAGCAAGCTTTCACTTTCAAAAGTTGGAATTCAAAAACGTTCAAATAGTTGTAGTGTTGAGCGGTAAATATATATAGAATCTTTTAGTTGTTGAGTTGTAAAATATAAAATCCTTTAGGAGATTTTTTTTATTCTGATTTTATTCTGATTAAATCCCACAAATCATGGGATTATAGTTGCTAACCCACAAATCGTGGGATTTTAGTTTTTTATCCTTTTAGGCTTTCTTTCCTTTATCTTTGTTTGCTGCCTATAAATACAACATTGTAAAGCACCAGAAAATATGAATGAGAATTACAATTTCTCTCCATCTAAAATTTCTCATGGTATCAGAGCCATAGGCTAGATTCCTGAATTTAAAATTGCAGTCTTCATTGCTGCGTTTTTTTCCAGCCTTCGTTGCTGTTCTCCAGAAATAGATTTCTGGATTTCAATTGCAGCCTTCATTGCTGCACTATTGCTCTTGTTCTCTTCTTAACATTCACTCTCCAAAATGGCCTCATCTGAAATCACATCCAAAGCCATAGATCCTACCATGAACCAATCTGAGGAGGTCACCTCAACACATATGACAGGTGATCTTCAGAATATCAGGCCAATCTACAGATTGAATGAGAAGAACTACCTCAAGTGGTCACAATTTGTCAAGACGTATCTGAAAGGGAAAGGAAAACTCAGCCATTTACTTGGGACGGGACCCAAGATAGGAGATCCTGTTTTTGATGCGTGGGATGAGGCTGATTCCATGATCATGTCATGGCTATGGAATTCCATGGAACCAGCCATAAGCGACACTTGTATGTTTCTACCAACAGCAAAGGAGATCTGGGATTCCATTCGACGGACGTACTCAAAGGCTCGTGATGCAGCCCAGGTGTATGAAATTAAGGTGAAAACCAGCGGGACAAAGCAAGGAGGTAAGACTGTTATCGAGTATGCTAATTCTCTGCAGAACTTATGGCAAGAACTCGATCATTATCGAGTATTTCAGATGCGGTGTCCAGATGATGCGGCCATTCTAAAGAGTTTTATTGAAAAGGATCGAGTCTACGATTTCTTAGCCGGGCTTAATTCTGAATTTGACCAAGTCAGAATTCAAATACTTGGCAAGGAGGAAGTGCCATCATTAGAGGAAACAATTTCCTTGATTCGAGCGGAAGAAAGCCGTCGATCCGTCATGCTAGAACCACAGGCTGTAGAAGGGTCAGCCTTGACAACTAGAAAGGTTGATGAAAAGGGCGACTTGTCAAGGAAAGACAACCGGGACAACTTGTGGTGTGTCTATTGCAAAAAACCCAGACATACAAAAGAACAATGCTGGAAATTGAATGGCAGACCAACTACTTCAGGCCGAGAGTGGGTGAATCGGGCAACACAGCCAAGGCCTCGGGTCCACCTAGCTGAGAAAGCTGGTCAAGAAGAAGTTCAGGAGAAAGCAACCTTCAACAGTGAAGAAATTGAGAAATTAAGAGGTTTGTTAGGGTCTCTTAATAAACCCTCTAGTGCATGCTCGCTAGCACTCTCAGGTAATTCTTGGGTTATTGATTCAGGGTCTACCGACCACATGACTCACACCTCATCTCATTTCAGCACTTATACACCTTGTCCTAGTAATAAGAAGATTATTGTGGCAAATGGATCTCTTGCTACTGTTGCAGGGGTTGGAAATATTCCTATCACATCTAATCTTGTCCTTAAAGATGTTCTTCATGTCCCTAAACTATCTGCCAGCCTTATCTCAATACAGAAACTCACAGAAGATCTTCATTGTCAAGCTGTTTTTTACCCATCTTACTGTGTTTTTCAGGATCGGGACTCGGAGAGGAGGATTGGACTTGCTAAGGAACAAAATGGGCTGTACTACCTTGAGACACCTCTTACTACTAGAAGGATCATGAATAATCTGTCTATGTCGTTTCTTAGTACTTCAAATAAAGAAGCCATTTGGCTTCATCATTTTCGTTTTGGTCATCCGTCCTTTCAAGTCTTGAGTATTATGTTTCCATCTTTGTTTAAAGATCTGAATATTAAAGATTTCCATTGTGATGTTTGTGAATTAGCCAAGCATAATCGCGTACCATTTCCTATTAGCAATCACCGTAGTTCTAATCCTTTTGACTTAATCCACAGTGACATTTGGGGACCTTCCACGATTCCAAACATCTCTGGAGCTCGTTGGTTTGTCACTCTAATTGATGATTGCTCTAGGATCACGTGGACTTTCTTACTCAAACATAAATCTGATGTGAGTAGCATTATTCCTTCGTTTCATTCCATGATTCAAACTCAATTTGGGGTCAAGATCAAGGTCTTTAGGTCGGACAATGGTAGAGAATACTTTAATCAAGTATTGTCCCCTTATTTTCAAAAGGAAGGCATTATCCATGAGTTATCTTGTGTGAATACACCACAACAAAACGGGGTTGCTGAAAGGAAAAATGGCCATCTCCTCAACACAACTCGTGCCTTGTTGTTTCATGGACAAGTTCCTAAAGCATATTGGGGGGAAGCTGTTCTTACAGCTACACACATGATCAATAGACTACCCTCACGTACATTAGACCACAAGACCCCGATGGAAGTTCTTTCTCAGTTTTATCCTCACTTTCATACATCTAATGGTCTTACACCTCGAGTCTTTGGTTGCACTTCCTATGTCCACATTCATCATCATCAACGAGGAAAGTTAGATCCTCGTGCAATCAAATGTGTGTTTCTTGGTTACTCACAAACACAAAAGCTATAAATGTTACCATCCTCCTTCTAAAAAATTCTATCTCTCCGTAGATGTCACTTTTGTTGAAAATAAATCCTATTTTTCGCAATCTTATCTTCAAGGGAATTTTTCAGTCATGGAAGATAAGGACCTTGGTATCATTGATAACTTAGATTTATCGTCCAATGTCCCTATCAACCAAAGCTCGTCCATTGTTGCTCATAAACCTATCTTGAATCCTGTCTCTTGTCCACCACAATCTCTCACACCCCAATCTGTCTCTGTTCCTATTCCCACTAGTCCAACTCATATTCATGGTTCTAAAAGATTTTCTCAGGTGTATTCAAGGAGGACAGCCGTTCCAACACAAGAGCAGGTCCAAAATACCACTCCGGGTACTGTCAATGAAAACATAGTAAGTTCTGAATCTCCTTTGGATGAACAGCTTAGTGATACACTTGAGAGTGATCTTGATTTACCTATTGCTGTTAGAAAAGGGACTAGAGAGTGCACCAAGAAACCAGTATGTCCACTATCAAATTATGTGTCCCTTAGTAGGTTATCATCATCATGCAGAAACTTTATTGTGAGTTTAAACACAATTGCTATCCCTAACACTTTGTCTGAAGCACTGTCAAAAGAGGAATGGAGGAATGCCATGAAAGAAGAGATGGAAGCACTTGAAAAAAATAAAACATGGGAAATTGTTGACAGGCCAAGGGGGAAAAATCTAGTTGGTTGCAAATGGGTATTCACTGTAAAGTACAAGGCAGATGGCTCTTTGGAGAGGTACAAGGCGAGATTGGTTGCGAAGGGTTACACTCAAACATATGGAGTGGATTACCAAGAGACATTTGCACCAGTGGCTAAAATGAATACTGTAAGAATTTTATTATCTTTAGCTGCTCATTTTGATTGGGAACTTCAACAGTATGATGTAAAGAATGCGTTTTTACACGGAGATTTGGAAGAGGAAATCTACATGAGCATCCCATCTGGTTTTGAAGGTAAGGAAACAACAGAAAAGGTTTGTAGACTTAAGAAAGCATTATACGGGCTCAAGCAATCACCTAGAGCCTGGTTTGGACGGTTTGCTAGAGTCATGAAGGCATCCGGGTATAAACAAAGCCAAGGAGATCATACAATGTTCATAAAACACTCAGACATGGGAGGAGTTACAGCATTGTTGGTGTATGTTGATGACATAATAGTCACAGGCAATGATGAAAGGGAGAAACAGCGGCTGAAACAGTGCTTGATTAAGGAATTCGAAATAAAGGAGTTGGGGAAGCTACGGTATTTTCTAGGAATTGAGGTTTCGTACTCCAGGCAAGGGGTTTTTATTTCACAACGAAAGTATGTGACAGATCTTTTGGAAGAAACCGGGAAACTTGGTTGCAAACCAGTAGCTACTCCAGTTGAGCCGAACCAGAGGCTAACAGAAGCAAAAGAGGAGGCAGTAGTAGATCGAGAAATGTATCAGCGATTGGTGGGAAAGTTAATTTACCTTACTCATACCCGACCAGATATCTCCTATGCCGTTAGCTTAATTAGTCAATTCATGCATAATCCAAGGGAATCACATCTACAGGCCGTTCATCGAGTCCTACACTATTTAAAAGGTAGTCCAGGAAAGGGAATACTTTTTAAAAGAAGCCCAGATCTCAAGCTCGAGGCTTATACAGATGCAGATTATGCAGGCTCAATGATTGACAGGAGGTCTACAACTGGTTATTGTACCTTCCTTGGAGGTAATTTGGTAACTTGGAGGAGTAAAAAACAGAATGTGGTGGCAAGATCAAGTGCAGAATCTGAGTTTAGGGCAGCGGCTCAAGGAATATGTGAGTTATTATGGATCAAAATCATTCTTGATGACTTGAAGGTTGAGTGGCAAAGTCCTATGAAGCTATTTTGTGACAATAAGTCTGCAATTAATATTGCTCATAATCCTGTGCAGCACGACAGGACGAAACATATTGAGATCGATAGACACTTTATTAAGGAGAAACTTGAAGAAGGATTGATTTGTTTGTCTTATGTTCCTTCAGGACAGCAGGTGGCAGATGTCTTGACTAAAGGGCTTAATGGTGGAAGTTTTCATGAGCTAATTTCCAAGCTGGGAATGGAAGATATCTATTCACCAGCTTGAGGGGGAGTGTTGAGCTGTAAATATATATAGAATCTTTTAGTTGTTGAGTTGTAAAATATAAAATCCTTTAGGAGATTTTTTTTATTCTGATTTTATTCTGATTAAATCCCACAAATCATGGGATTATAGTTGCTAACCCACAAATCGTGGGATTTTAGTTTTTTATCCTTTTTAGGCTTTCTTTCCTTTATCTTTGTTTGCTGCCTATAAATACAACATTGTAAAGCACCAGAAAATATGAATGAGAATTACAATTTCTCTCCATCTAAAATTTCTCATGTAGTAGTATCAGGATGGTTAAGAACCCAGTCAAATCACCTGAAGGGACATGCTCCATTGATATGATCCTTCCCCCAATCCAAGGAACAACTTTGGCTATCCATTCCCCACTTTTTAGCTCAATAGGGGTCCTCGAAAGTTCTACACCCTTATGGCTTGAGATCTCTTCAACGTCTGGAATGCGCTTACAGCTCTCTGCATGCAAGAATCACTTGCATCAATAAGGGTACATAGAGAAGATGCAGAAGACATAGGCAAAGTCGCAACATGATATCAACACATGCAGTGATTTTCAAACATTCTTCTTTGGAGCCCATAATAATCCATGAGGAAGAATGACATCCCCAGTCAAGGAGGAGCCACCTTCCTCAAATATCAGCAAAAAGTTGGAAAAGCTGCTACAGGATGTGCAGTAATGTTCATGGATTTACCAACTCTCTCCTTCCCACAGCGAAAAGTTTCTAACAGATGTCCTGGAAATATCATCCATGTAAACTTTTTAAAGTCGATGCATGGCAATCAATAAGAGTTGAAACAAGTGTAAACAGTCATTAAGGAGGCAACTTTCCTCTGTGTGGATATGAATGAGCACAAATTATCTCTACCAAACCATGGTTCTTGATTTCACTTTGCATTTATGACTATAAATCTGATAAACAAACATTAAAATTCCAAGTTGTTAACATGTTCACAGAATGAATCAATTCTTATGGATAGCATATTTACTATACCAATGTGAAATTGGGAATTTGTATCCGTTTTCCATAGAAAAAGCCAATTAACCCACAAATTGCTGCAGCTAGGGATATCTCACCAGCATTTTTTTCCAGGATAAAAAACTGTGAAAAGAAGACGTGGCCTAATGAATATTAATCTTCGGCTCTAATTATCACAAAAGGAATAGGTAGTATCAAGACAAAAAACAAAAATAGATATGAACATAAAGTTATGAAATCGGTTTGATAAGAACTTGATAATGAGAGAGGTCCACCCACGTTAGCAGCAGAACACGATTCCATTTTTCCAGGAAAAGTAATGAATTCATCCTCAGAGACGTAGACACATCATAAGGTTTCCAACTTGCAAACTAGCATTACCTAAGCGTGCATTATATTTCTTCTCACTTGCAGCTACCATCTTAGGCACTTCGTCCTCTGAAGGCAATGTAATTTGGATAGTGTCGCCATCCATGCCCCACGCATCAACCTGTGTATGATCATATTTGCTCACAATTTCCAAATAACAACTCCAGTGGTGCTTAATAACAAATTCTTAAATCAGATAAAACGAGCGCCCTTCCTTATGAAAAGGAATTTACCATTGCCCCTCCACCTAGTAGCAACATTACATGCAGACGACGTTTGGGCCTCTTCCATGAACCTTCTTCTGTGTACACTCTTATGGTAACCAGCGAAGATTCACGTTCTGCAATATAGTGAGTTAGCAGATATTCTCCCTCCAAATACTTATATCCATCACCATCATCTTCAAAAAGAATGCCCTTTGCGGTCCCTGTTTGGCAGAAAAGATACATATCAAAATATGGATAAAATTAAACCAGTCTTCTTTACAGGAAGAAAAAAGAAAGGTATGGATGAAACACTCGGTAGTCACATGCTATTTATCATATATTCAACCTTCCAATTTTTCTTAACAAAAAGATCCTCTTGCAAGTGCTTTTTGACTTAAGCCTAAAAGCAACAAAAATGTAAACCGATTGCCTCACTTTGCTGTCAACTTACAGTATCGATTAAGAACTTTGGTGGAAAAAAATTTTCAAAGCTTGTCAACAGTAGTGTGTGACAAAGAAGCATGCCATAGACTCACGAGATAGGAAAATACAGAATTAGACAAGCCTACTTATTGGAAAGACGGAGAGAAAACAATCGGACACAATCTAGCAAGTACATTTAACAAGATTGAGAAATTAATTCACTTAATGACATGCTTAAGTTGTTCTAAGCTTCAGCAACCAGAAATTATCTATTAAATAGACATCTGGCATTAGCAATTCTGTCAACAAACAACATAATGATAAATTATAAGACTCCATAGAGGAAACGGTAAACTTTTCAATTGAAAGAGATGGACAATGATAATTAGACTTCTAATCAGCAACTTGATGCGTTCCAAAGATGAATTTTCACAAGTTATATATGTTCATGACCTGTCTATAAACAAAACCATCAATGCAACACTACCCAAGAAAGATTCAAGTCAAACAAGAAAATTCAAGTGGAAGAGATATACCATGCTCATTCAAAGCCACAAGGAGTGTCAAGTCATCTGAAAGATTAGCTTCAGCGACATGTTGGTGGGGAGGACCCAAAGGAATGATTGAACCACCTTGTAGAAATAATAAGGGCAGATCCTATCAAGTTAAAGCAAAATAACATTAACTGCCGGCAAACCATTATCATGAAGAGCATTACAGAGAAACTAAGAACTTGTGGTACCGGGTGTGCATCATCGAAATCAAAGGTCAGCCAAATACCCTTGGGCAACACATGCTGCAAGTCATTTGATTCCTGATGGGGCATAGAGCTGATTAAGATTAAATGACATTAGCAGATGCATATGGATTTATGTTCCGCTTAAAGCCTTTTTAAACGCAATCTATTAAACCCTTGCAGAACCATCAATAAGGCCAAGAAACTTGGGCAAAAGAATCCAAAGAATCATCTGTTATTTTGAGGATTAACAAGAACAGTCTCAAGATTTAATAACCATCGCATCTTTTGCTCACTATTCCCATTAACTTACCAGATGGCATATCTTTATGATGACAATGCTACAAAATGCAGAAGACCTTTAAAAGTAAGACATAACATTGAAGGTACTGATACGTTAACTCAATCAATCTCTCATTAATAGAGATTTTCCTCTCACAGTGGGACACGTATACTCAAACATTAATAACATAGATATGTAGGAAATCTATGTAATTTGTAAGCGGCGATGGCTACTGAGCCTAAGGGGATGAGGGCCACCACCAGCCCCTCCAGGTCCGCTAGTAGTGAGAACTTCAATAGAATACCATATTGCATAAGTGCAGAAACATGCATACGTCATGTGATCACGCTACATAAGACGTGGACAGCAATTATACCTAATGACATGATTAGACTATAGTATATTTAAGTTGTAATCTCAAAACTTGAAAAAGTATATTCTCTTTCTGAAACTCCAAGGAAGATACTAACTAGATCAGCAAAGACAAAAGAAAAAGGGAAAGACACTAGTAACTGCAATACACTATGAAGAAGCAGCAAGGAGCTCACGTTGCATGTATCCTCATGACATACGCAAGGTCAAATTTTTAATTTTATAGTGAAGTGAGGATAACCTTGCACAAACCAAGAGTGGCCCTAATAAAAATGAATTTTCCAGTGTCCTTAACCTGGGATCTTTGGGATCTGCACAAGAACTTGTTAAGCTTAGATACCTATGCAAATAAGAACAGTAACACATGTGGTACGAAGGCAAGAATGCTATCCAACACCGTGCTAACCCACCAGCAAAAAAGGTCGGACTTGCCACTAGAGTGCCCATTTTATGAGCCATGTAGAAAAGAGTATATATGTGGGGAAGAAAGCGGTAGCGCCGCTTCAGTGCCAGGCGACAGACTTCCTCACACTGGTGCAAGAGAGACAAAAAAGAAAGTAAAAGATCAATTCTGTAAAATCTTCCAAGGGAACCAATGAATTTACAAAATAAGCGCCAACGACAATTAGAGAAATCTATACATTCCAGCAATCTGAAGGTAGAGAATCTGATACTAAAGAGTCAGCATGCTAAATTGATCATGATTTCATATATTTTACAAGAAAGGAAGGTCCAGAGGTTCACTAAGGACTGAGAGACATGATTTATTTCACATGTTTCATGGCCATTTAAGAAATTTGGAGTCTTTCTGATGAGGGGTCTATCAGTAACAGAAGAGGGAAACCTTTTCTTTCAAAACACTGGGAGCAAGGACAGCGGACATAAGTGCTTTAGATTTGAGAGAATTTAATTCGAATAAGTGAAATAAAAACCATCAGGACAAAGTTCATGCACATGACATGAGCACGTCACCAAGAAAAGCAGCACAAACCTCCTCACCAAATGACCAAGGCTCATGGTCATTGGTGCCCATTTCAGAGTGTCCACGACAGAATGGAAACATTGCACCTATACCCATCCACCTTCCAAAAAGCTTGGGTGTCGCATTTCCTGAGAATCCACCGATATCAGGTCCTGAAAGTGGTTGACCACTGAGACCCTGAACAAAATTAAAATTAGTCAGGATGGATGATCTGTACATATGTGAATTACGTGAATTATTCTCAAAGACACCACATCAAATTTGTAGATGGGAGTCCAAAATCTGTACATAAAAGCTAGGAACTTAGGGTTGTCCAAGACCCACCAGAGCATGAAAGCTAGGATCTTTCAAAAAATGGATTCCAATTCAAAGAGTGCATAAACACATGCATAAGCTCATAGTAAACCGTCAATTTGGAATCAAAATATGATGAACTTCGCAGTTAAAGTCATAGCAAAGAAAGGGCAAACGAAACCAGGATCCAGTGCTTCAAAGGGTCTAAATCACTTCAAATACATTAGAGAATTAAGTCTGCAAAGAAAGTCCCACAAACAATAGAACTCAATTATTTAGAGTTACTGCTTTGGCATGCCTTGTCAACCGCAAGCTTACTTATTTAAATCAAAGTGTCAGCATGGCATACAACAACTCTACCTAACCAATATTGGAGCATCACCTATGTAAGGAAATAGAAATTAAGGTTACCGCTTGCTCATTCTCTTTCATGATATGCACAATGATTAACACGTGATTGATGATGAAAACCAAATTTCTATGTCCACGCTGCACACTGCAGTTACAATATCATAATTACCCTGATATTTACAGACACTTGAGCTCCACCTTGAGTACACAAGCTTGGAAGGAAAGACCTAAATTTGCTACTGTCATTCCCTTGGAGTAATCCATCATAAGTTATAGAAGATGAAAGTTGGACAGGAAAATGCAATAAGTTCAGCGAAAACCCATAGTAAATGGAATTTCTTCAAGCAAAAACAAGCAGCATAGCCTCCATAATTCACTTACCAGCTGAAGTACCATTGAGATGCTCATGTGCAGGTGCTCCCAGTTTGAAAGGTTATCACCAGTCCAAGTAGCTGCATACCTCTGGCTACCGACGAATCCAGCTCTAGTAAGGACAAAAGGACGTTTGTTTTCGTTAGATAATTTCATGCCTTCGTACGTAGATCTAGCCATCAGCATTCCATAAACCTGTAACAGGGATGGTAAAATTGAGTAACCAGATCTTAGTGGACAAAAACAAAAGTACCAGCTACATGAGCAATGGTTACAAGTCACCAAGATATTTACAATGTACCATTTGCAACCGGCGTCTATAACAAGGAAATTCTTGGGAATTATCACCATAAAATTTGATCTCTCGCAATAATGTCACTAGATAAAGGAGAAGAGTAAAACTACTTATTTGTTTGTCTAATTGCGAGTACATTCAAAGTATCTTTTCTGTCTTCTTCTCCGCTACACTAGAGCAGCAATAACTCTAATTTGGTAAATTGCCGATCATTTTCAGGCCTTGAACTACTGTAATTTTTCCTTTGATCTCCCTCACTCCTTTGCTTTCTCCATAAAAGTTCAAACTAGAGCTATAGCTAAACAGAAGCCTTCAAAATTTACCTAGTGGGCATCAGAGAAACAAACCAACCAATGTGGATTGCACATGCAAGCCAAAATTACAAAATTGACCCTTTCCATTTCACTTTTTCCCTTTGTGATATTGATAGGATTCATTTTTTACTGTTTTCTCTCCAAATGCTTGTAAATTATTGATTAGCTGTTTGGTTCTTCATCCAATAAATTACCTGCACAGGCTATTGTTTGATAAAGATGAGACCAACCAAAGCCTCTATACTCTTCAATCTCCAATACTGTGGTTCTTTTTCGAATCTTACATGTTTAAGGTTAAAGTTTGTAACTCATGCCACTGTCGGATTATTGCAAATAAATCACTTGATTTCAATCTCCATATCACTGGACTGCTGTTTAATGCGATCACTAGCCACATATGTCTATTCTAGAGCTACGAAAATGATAATTTTCTTCAGTCCTTTTATCCTTCAGACAGCAAACTTACAGATGAACGAAAAGCTTACGATTATTTGCTGATCTCTTCACACCATTGGTCCCATAGTTACAGAACCGCTGATTTTTGTGTGGGAATTTCAACCCACTCATGTATGTGTTTTATGAAGGACAAGGCATGCAACCCTTATAAATGATGTGTTGAAAGGAAAAAACTAAACTGAATGCTTAGTTAGATCAATCTGACCCCAAGCTATCTATTTATAGTAAAGTTGAAAGGTCAAAAATTACAATGTCGCCCTTATTGCCCCCATACATAAAATAATAAAGTAAATAGACAAATATACCCCTATTAGCAAAATACTCTCAACTTGATGAAAGTACCAAATGATCAAAGATAAACCTATTGCCCAATCTTGATGTTAGAGTAATTAAATATTAAACCACGCCTTCATCTAACAACTTAAGCTTTTAAAATATTTGGCAGTGCTTCCACAAAATCTCACACTTGCGATGGCAGTGTTGCTAATGCTTTACAAAGATAGAACTCTTCTTCCACTGGCCCAGTCTCAATTTTCTTAAATCTAATGGCTTGATTGTGATTTTACACATGGAAGAGAATACTTAGGTCATGGGAGAGAAGGTTCTCAAAGCACACAATGCAAATTTGGCAGAGAAGATCCTCAGACAAGGAGGTGGAAAGCAAGGCACTATCTTATTTTGCTAGCCTCATCATTCAGTTTGGATAAAGCCAAATGTACAGGTAGGATAAACTAACCAAAAGTTGAAGCATGACATTGCTTGTGCTAAATGTGGAAAGCCGGACGTTATCATATTTTATCCTACTATATTCAGTAGAAAGCATTTAGCACTTGACCCCAAAGCAACAACTCATTCATTAACTCTTAACCCTCCTTGCTTTTCTAGTACAAGCACAGTGGATACATTACAAAATTGCTTAATATCTATTTTTATATAACTCAAAAAGATGAAAAACAAACTGCAAATAGCAAAAGGTTGGAAAACATACATTATGATAGTGTGAGTGATTCTGGACACCTCCAAGTTCATCATCTCCCCTATGAATGTTGCTCTCAGGCATGGTCTTCGTCACAGACTGAAAGAGAAGTTGTAAGCCATAGTCCAACAAGAGAAAATGACAGAAACTAAAAGTACTAGTTACCTTAAAGACAGCCGGTTCATTCATATCATTCCATATACCATCAACTCCATTAGAAATGAAATCCTGAACTAACTGAGCCCACCAGTGACGGACTTTTGACTGTGTAAAGTCGGGGAAAACACAAGGACCAGGCCACACCTCCCCTGACAAGCAAACAGTTAATCAGTATTGTCTGATCAATTTCTGCCTTCCAGAATTTTGATTATATGCATACATATACATAGATTTATCTTCAGCTAAATCCAAATGAATGAGAATGTCTACATTTTTATGTTTTGAAAGATCTTAGGGATTACTTACATTTCAAATGCTACAAAAAAGAAAAAGACAAAAAGGAAAAAGCAAAACCAAATAGACAATGACAAAGATTAGCCAAAACCACAGTAAAAGACAGCAAACTACCAACAAATGGAGTCCCATCAGCTGCTTTTATCCAGACATCACTTTTGCAACCACTGTCAAAGACAAAATACCCCTCTTCGCGTTTGATACCAGGATCAAGCATCCAGATGGCTTTAAACCCGTCTCGGTGGAGACTATCTACCAAAGATTTTGGATCAGAGAAGCGGTCCTGAGAATAAATACTTTGTCTCAGTTGCCATGCTGAAAATAGCACTCTTTATTTAGTAGAGGTGTCTACTGTTGACTAAGCATTGAACCTAAGTTCTTTTACTATTAGACAAGTCAGCCAGGCAAAAAGTCCTAGGCATGAATGCGCTTAGGAGGATTCTAACATAAAGTGAATACCAATCTCAAAGGACTTGGCGTATTAAACATATGGAAGCAATGGACAAAACAGAAATGCATGGCAAGTCTGCATCAAGAACCATACCTAAGTTTGAGATTAGAATATCAAAACAAAACATTGATCATTGCAGTACCTACAAAGTGAATTAATCGACAACATATTCCACACAACCTAACTCACTTCCAAAATAAAGAACACCATCTTCCTCAAGATTATTTCTAGATGGAAAACAGATCTCCATTCATATCTGACAAAATTCTTACACCTTACATGTAGATGTAGATATATGCTTCGCTTCAGGTGAACTTTCATGATGTAGATATGTAGTTATGCTTTGTTTTAAGTGAATTTTCATGATATGTATGTGACGTCTTTTTGAAATTGGCTAAAACTGTGAATTTTAATCCGGACATAAGTTGCAAGTGGCTGCATAACTATTGGAAGTGAGGTAGATGATGTGAAATTAGACTATTTAGAGGAAGGTAGTCTGTAATTTTTTTTTTTTTAAAACAAGGCAATAACAGGGTTAAAACAAAACAGGAGTCCATGCCTTGTCAAAAGTGAAGCAGCGAAACCCGTCCATATAATCTATATCCATCCATACGACATCACAAGGAATCTCCTTTTCTCTGAATGTACTCGTGATCTGCAATAAGTGGACAAAAATTAGAGCTAAAGAACTGTCATGCATCAATTCATGAATGATACGCCGACAGCATACAGTGAAAGTTAATCATTGTTATCAAATCAGGTAGAAGGAAATGAGTGTTAAGGAAGAAAGATTGTAGAATCAAGCAAGATGCATCAAAAGGGCCAACCTCTCTAACTCTGTTATCAGAGTCATAGCTCCAGCGGCATTGCTGATAGCCTAAGGACCACTTTGGTGGCATAAACACGGTTCCTGACAATATATGCAAGCTATGTTGTTAATTCAAGCAATAATAGTAATAAACAGACTATCGAGAAAATTGTCTAATCATTCTGGTGGTCTTGTAAAGTCCATTTAGTGCTAAACTAAAAATCCACAGATGGATGTTTCAAGAGAAAAGAAAAGTCATAGAATGACAGAAAAATTTATTCTGACAACTTCATTCATTAGCATGAAGCTTTTTCTTCATTTAAAGACGGGAAAAACAGAGAGTTCATGGTAATAAGAATTATGCATGATATCCTGTTAAAATTAATACATTCAACTTTTCTGTGTCTGTAATTCTAACAGCATAACATGCATACTCCTCAGGAAAGCCAATTAAGTGAAGCCTATATTTGTAATAAAAAGCAAATGGTCAAAAAAAGCAATAGACATGCCTTGAGTGTTTTGGCATCAAATGTCAAAATCAAGATCTCAAAGTTTAGAGAGCATCTGTAGAAAAGATTCTAAGAATTTGAAGTATCACTTGTCCACAAAACGAAAAAGACCAGATAAAAGAGGCAGTAGAATTTGCAGTATAGGAAGCGCAAAAGCCTTGCTTCTAAACTGAAGTATCCAGTAAGCTAACAAAATCGACTTCTTCCATGTTCTTAGGGATTTTTGGTAAATTTGTTTTGAGGTCGGCTCATTCATTGACACACTTTCCAACATAGTGAGTAGCATCTTCGAAAAGTGGCCACACATTAAAAATGATTGGGAGAATAGAATTAAGCAGAATAGCACATGTGGAAAGAAGCTGACATGCGCGGCATTATTACCAATTGCATGAGACAAGGATGTTAAAACTGCGCCAGGTGAAGCAAATGGACCGAATGTAATGACAGGGTATGAGGATGGAGCCGTGAACTGTATTATTGACTTGTTTCTCAGATCAATCTGCCCATGAGAAAATATCACTCGTAAGCTTAAAACAAGTTTGAATCGGATCTTCCAAGAAACTACTCCAATATGTGATCACATTTATGAGTTCACGACACCTCACAACGTCGTGTCGTGTCAGCAAGAATCCCCAGTGACTCTCCACTCGGAAGAACAGCTAGCACCCAAGGATGAGATTGGTACAAAGATGTAGTACCGGGGCCATAACCCCATGAGTCCGTGTTCCATGTAAACACCTAAAACAAGAGAGATCACTGAGAATTCAAGGAGAGAAAACACACATGCTAGCATGCAAAGTCGAGGAAAGAGAACTAACTCTTTTTCCTGTGCGCTCAAGCTGTCCACTGACTTCGCCAGTCCCATAAAAACTGGTCCCAGCAGGTAGCTAAATCGTATGTAAAATAACGTTATTAAGGCTTCGACAAATACATACACACTTGGAAAACAGAAATCAAGCACATGAAGCTCCTAAAAGTATTGGAAATGTCACAGTCCGGGGAGCGCAACAAAACCAACCAACAAGTGATTCAACTAATTCAAGAGAAAGAAATAAGAGCATGCGGTGACTGACCTCAAGTTTGACAATCTGCTGGCCAAAGAGACATTGGTAAGTCGGGATATAAGACGGGACATGATGAATTGTTATCGGCGTGTCCCTATCCTTGCCGTTGACAAAAGAAAGGCTAGGAAACGCCGCGTCTCTGTCATTCGCAGAACAATCAAAGCGGAAAATTCCTTCCTCCAGAATAGGCTCGAAAATCATATCCCCCGCAGCAACATCAGCAGCCACTGCCTGACCTTCTCGAGTAGTCATTTTAGTTTTCAATCTCAACCTGTCTCTGCATGCCACAAATTCACACTGACATCACACTGCTCTTACACCAATTTATCATTTTTCCAAATGCCAAGAACCAAAAATGCTAAACGCCATCAAAGAGTAGTGATTATAGTGTAAGAATCAAGATCTACAACCTCGTGTGCACATCAGAGAAACATCATGCATGTTACATATGATAGTATATAACATAGGCAGGAGAGCTTGTGACACGCAGGGACTTCCACATCAGAGAAGCATCGCGCATGTTGCGTATTGAAATCTGCCACAGCACAACCCATCTGATACTCAAAAAATTGAAGCAAGCAGGAAGGCAATACAACAGCAATCCAGTTCGTGGACTTCGCGCATGTACCTACTTTCATCAACGGTCCGACCCCCGTGACTCCAATTACACGCAGATTCACCTCGCCATAACTCGAATTCCAAAACACACGATCGTGATCACGAGGAGATTTTCATGTTACTCGTCTAATCTCATCGCAACTTCAGGTCAAGAAAAGAAGCGTCGATGCTCCGAAGAGGCAGCACAGCAATGCGCATGCATGCGATCCTCTCGACTTCACATCCTCTCTCGCAAGCAATCAAAAGCGCGCCACAACGAGAATCGCAAGCCCGATCACTCGCTCCAGTACGGACCTCAAAATGCGCGACGAAAGACGCGCGACTCCACTTTTCCCCCTCCGGGGACGTGAACTCGCCGTGCAGAAACCAAAATCGGTCGCCGACGAAAGCACGCACGATCGGACGACGCACCGCAGCGCAGGCGAAGGCGGACGGACGGACGGACGGACGGACCTGAACGGAGACGACGACGGAGATGCTGCGGCGGCGGAGAAGACGCGATCGGGCGGAGGACGGAGCGAGCGGCCGAGCGACGCGGCTCCCGATGGAGGCGCGTGGAGGCGAGAGCGACGACGGGGCGCGAGAGGCGACGATGAAGAAGACGCTGCACGTACCGGGACGACGACGGCGATAGTGCGACAGAGCAGTAGCAGGTCCATTTTATCCACCACCGGGGAGTGAGTATTTAAAAAATTAAAAAAATAAAAAAAAAAATGTATATATTAGCAATAAAAGGAAATGTATAAACTAAAATGAGAGAAAATGGTGGTGGAATTGTGGTCACTTGACTCGACTTTGAGTTGCCTTTTTGCTGCGAATCGCGTGCAGCAGCAGCATGCCAGCAGCAACTGGCTTGCTTTTTTCTTAGAGGCGGAAATGGAGGGAGAGAGATTCTTCCGTCTCTCTCTCTTCTTTTCGTGCTCTCTTTTGTCCTTTTGAGGGGAGAGAGAGAGAGAGAGAGTGAAAAGTGAGGGGCTCCAATGATTGGGGACATGGACGGGAGGTGAGAGGTGGACACGTGGTGGGGATTGAGTTGGTAGTCGGACTGGGACTTGTCCTTTTCGTAGTCACGGGTCTCTTGCGGTGCTTCGAACTGATTTTTCCAGTTGGAATGTTGCTCATTTGAGATACTTGAAATTTTGTGGAACGGCTAAATATCTAAATAAGTATGTGATTTGATATTTTAATATTTTTAATATTTTTTTTTCTCACGTTTCATCTGATTTTTTTTCCTAATATTTGAACTTAGAACCTGTTATTCTGAAAGTAAGTAAAATATTATAATACCACTACTAATTATTCTAAAAATTCAATGATCTTATCAAAATTTCATAAAAAAAAAAAAAAAATTCAATTTGATCCAAGATTATTCCCTTATTTGAGAAGGAGCCCGTTGCCATTAGCATGAATACAAGTTGGAGTAAAGTTGGAATTATTCGAAAAAAAGAAGATTTCCTACAATTAAGAAACGATCGGAAAATTCAAATCTGTGAGTAAGAGAAAGATTCGGAGTCACTCGGGACTATAGTTGCACCAACAAATGTCGTCCTTCATCCATGCAATTGCTTTGCCATTTGGCATTTCTATGCACCACATTTGTAATGGATATGATAAAGCACCATAGGGACAAAAACAAAACAATCAATTAAATGTTATACCTATAATATGACGAAACATCTTAAAGTTACAGATGTGCCGTGAGATCATTCATTCTCAAACTTTTCATGCATTTCTTTGATTAGAGGAAATGATACGATCGTTTTTGGACAATAAAGTACTCACGGACCAATCATATTGCCTCTCTATACTATGTGAATCGTGTGATTATTATTTTAGACGAGTCATAGTCATAGATGATTTCAAGTGCATTGGTTGGACGTGCATAACGGGCCCGTTTAGTTCGATTTTGGAGAAATGTTCTTAGGAGAATGCAAATACCTTTGAGGTAAAGGGGTTTTCTGAAATGTTACACCGTTTGATAAATTATAGTCTCAAATAATATTGAAATGCAACTTTAGCAAAATACCGTTCGGCAAAACTTACCTTACAATAGTCTTTTGCTATTATTATTATTATTATTATTATTATTATTATTATTATTATTATTATTATTATTATTATTATTATTATTATTATTATTATTATTATTATTATTATTATTATTATTTAAATCTAAAAATCAAATTCGGCGGTCAGCAGTGTTGGACGGCCAAATCTGGCCGCCCGAGGTCGCAACCTCGGGCAATGCCGTCACCGCCTGAAGGCGCGACCTCAGGTGCCTAGAGGCACAAAGGCCAAATCTGGCCTCCGAACCGCCGATGTAGCGGCCTAAGGTCATGCGAACCCAGGCGATGTGACCTCAGGCGACGCCATCGCCACCTATAGGCGCGACCTCAGGCGCCTGAGGTCGTAGAGGCCAGATATGGCCGTCTGGCATCCAAATCTAGCCTCTGGACCGCTAGATCTGGCGGCCTGAGGTCGTGCAGACCTAGGCGGCGTTGCTTGGGTCCGTGCAAAACCAGCCGACCTTGCCTGGGTTGCAGGTCACGCCACCCCCAAGCGGTGGTCACCGAGGACACGCGTGTTAGATGTAAATTGCGCAACCCCAAGATCTTCATAACTAAAACAAGAACATACATGACTGAGTAATAGGATTAACACACATGTTTTGGGATCCAATGTTCTAGAAGCGGAAGTAGAAACACAATGTCCCTTGCGCAAATCCTTCTCCTTTATTGCTCTTCGTATCACTAGCTCAATGAGGCAGCCCCTTACCTTTAGCGTTAGTTAACGCTCATTATGTGAGGATACATGTGAGAATTAGGGTTAGAAGAGAGATTAAGCACTATTTATAGAGTTTCCAGCCAGTCTCCCTCATTACGGGCCAGTCTCAACTCGGCCCACATTGGCCAGTCCCATATTAGACTAATTAAAAAACCTCCTATCTCATCTTAAACCAAATTCCGTAAAACAATAAACGTTAAATGGTAAATTACAATGTTAATTAATGTAGTTCACATTAGGAAAACTCTTACAACGCGACCCTCAGGCGGCGGTGGCGGTTGCCCGGAGAAGCCCAATGGGCGGGGAAGAAGACCGACAAGAAGAAGAAGACAAAGGGGGGAAGAGAAGATGAACAGTACGCAGTGACATTTCCCCAATGCTCAATGCCCAAAGTAGCCCCTCCCCAACTTTCAGCATTCGGCATTCGGATTGCTCATATTTGGGCGAATGAGCTTTCAAAAACTTTGCCAAACACAAAAAATTTTCCCCAATGGACTTTGGGGGCCCAAAACCCTTTGGGAAAGTCGAACCAAATGGGGCAAACATCAAATACTTAATCGTATCTCTATTAAAGTAATGCTCCTTTCGATACGAGCCAAAATATATATATATATATATATATATATATATATATATATATATATATATATATAGATAAGTGTGCAGCCCCATCAATTCGTAACGATCCTGACGTTGCCCGCGCTTGCGGATATAAACAAAAGCAACCTATCTCAAACCATACATTCATCCACTAGAAAGAGTGGCCGAATAGCCCATCATTTGATTTTGCTGATGTAATCTTTCACCGACCCTAATTAATTCCATACGATCAATTAGATTCCACAGGTGTTTATGGGGGCGGCTGTAGCTAGCGGCAAATCACAAGAATGAACTTGGCTTTGAATAACGATTTCGCCGCTACTATTGATTCAACCAACCCCATGAGCAATCATTTAAGACCTATAAAATATCAACACTTTCTAGAAGTCTTTGTGTCATGTGAACACTTCGATAAATGTTCGACACTTAATCAATACATATTAGAGAATCTGACACATAATCAACTTTTATGATACTCGAGTATGGAATTCCAATATGCAAGTCCGAAATTCCAACATGTAATACTGAGGTACACGGGGTCAATTTTAAACTTTTTCAACAAATAAATGGTCAAAATGTAAATATGTAAAAATTAAAAAATAATAATAAATGAGGTCTTAAATTATTGCTCATGGGGTTGGTTAAAAATAATAATAAATGAGGTCTTCCAACTCTCATTTCCCTCCCGTGACACACAATTCATTCCCCCAATTTTTATTTTCTCCTCTTCCAACAATCTGTGACACACGAATCCCGACACACGAATCCCGAACATAGATTCCTTGTTTTTCTCTTTCAAGTTTTATTAATTATTGTAATGAAATTGAACTTGTCAAATTAAAATAATAAACAATATTAACAAATATTAGACTAATTTTTTTAGTGTAAATTCATTATAGGCTCTTTTTTATTATTTATTTATTTATGAATTTAAATCAAATTAATTTAATTAAAATAATTATAAAAATGATAATTTATCATATATATGTATATATATATATATATATATAACAATATATAATTAATCTATCCCAACGTATCCAAATTTTCCATTTTTTAAGAAACAACATGTCAACATATTATATCTCGTGTCACGTGATGGTGACAGTGTTGGTGCTACTTAAATTAAGACTTTTATCAAAGGGAGACGGGTTGTGATAATGAGCCGCTCTAATTCAAGCATCATTTCTAATCAGAACTCTTACCGGCCCGCCCCTCCCTTAACAAAACCACTACAAAGTGGGAGACCCATTTGGGAATGTCGCCATCCGTCGCATCCGAGATATGGTAGAGTCGTTGCTCGGTCTCTTAAATATGAAACTGATGGTTTTATTAATTGAAGTAATGGGCCAAAGTTGGCCCATCTGGCCATGTTGGGCCTAAAACAAAAATTAGGGCCCATGGATGGAGAGATATGATGAAGGGGCACGTTTCTCATTTTGAGGGGACGTATAAAAAGGGGGAAAGAGAGGGAGAAACGTACCTTTTGAAGCGACGTAAGTTCCTCCTCCCTCTCTCCCTCCAAAACACTCCCAAAAAGAAATAACGGTAAGCAAAAAGGCGACCATTCTTCCTTTCAAGGCTATTTGGTGTCATCGGATCGAACATGACCGATTTTCTCTTCCTCATATCAGCGTCGGTGTTTAATCTGTAGGTAATAAGATACGTTCGATTCTGTGATGTGCCTTAGGATCGGTGATGCATGTGAATTTCCCGGCTCGTCTTCCGCGCAAATTTAGGGGTTCGATTTAGGGTCGAATCCAGTTTTTGGGAATCCGACAATCCCAACAGAAACTTTTCAAGGTATCGAATCAAATCCACTCGCCCCTTCTAACGAGGGGTTGAGAAGTTCCTAAGGTAATACATGACTACAGGGAAGCCGAGAAGAGGCACTAGTTGGAAACAACAGGGAAAATACAACCTCTGAGTCACCAAACCAGAGTCGCAACCAGGTCGGGAAAACAAGAGCGAGGTACAGGGACAAATTTGATGCACGTCCAGAATGAACGCCGGATAAAACCCTTGCCACAATGCTCACAGAAGCAGATATTGTGTCTGCACAGTGGAGGAAAATACAGCAAACATATCCAGCAAACCTCTTTTTCTCCTCTAATAAAGGATACTGGAAAAGAGACAGAAACAAGGGAGGCAAGAAGCTCCTCACTTCCATCACCTGGAAGTAATCTGGACTAGTTACATAGTAGCCTACAGGCTTCTCATTTTTATGGCAACCTGGATGTCAGTTGTGCTGATCAAAATCGGCTGAACATCCAACTTTTGATGGGATGTTCCATCACGGAGCTAAGTACACAAGTGAACGACGGAGAATTGTGGATGTCAAGATCCAAACACAGATGGTTCGATGAATATTTAGGAAGTATCTGTATCAAATCTTGGGTGGTCATCTGCTGCCCCTCAGAACATTTTAGGCGTTCAGCAAATGTTTGCCGTGGCCCTGTGATTCAATTGCATCGTATAACCATCCCTGGAGAGCAACTGATCCAATTCTCCATGAGCAAATACTAGCGAGAACCCTGATAATTGGATATGAAGCGTAAGAAAAAAGCAGCGAGGTATGTAGAAAAGCAATTATGCGGCGAAAGTCAAGTATTGCGGGGAAAAAATTAATATAGGAAGGTAAAACGTAGACACTGGACAAAATTTGTAATTCCTTCCCTTGTTTAGATGCATAATGAAGAAAACTATGCGGAGGAAAATAAAATTGACTGATAGACTTGAGTAGCCTTTTTATTTCTCGTGTTTCTTGCTTACCACTTTCACTAAGTATATTCTTGTGATTATATTTATATGTATCAGACACAAGTCAACTTCCATCCATTTACCTCTGACTTCGGAGAGACCTTTTTTGGGTCCACCAGTAAGTAAATGAATTTCCTTTCATTCCGTTGTAGAATCATTGCGAGCAGGTTCTTTTTTTTTTTTTTTTTTTTTCCTTCTTGTCCTTTCAATGTCTTCCATTCAAGGTAAAAGAGCAAAACGCAAACACTCATGAGTAAGCAAGAAAAAGTGGGCACTAAAAATAGAGTTGAACTGCATTAGTATCAATTTGTTTCAACTGTACTTAAAAAAAAAATAATAGAATATCGCATTTCCTGTTAACAAGGATGTTTATGGTTCGTGGGTCTGTTTGGAGTATACTTTAAATCAAAAACAAAAAACAACGAATTTCAGTTAGAAATTTCACCAAAATCAATTTGATAAGGTTTAAAGTCAAACCAAACCATGAACTTAGTTCATTTAAGAGATATTGCTCTAAAGCAATAACAGCTAAGAAGCTAAGTAGTGAGTTTCATTTAATTGCTAACATAAAGCTAGAAAATTATTTCCATTACAGAAAAACATAAAGGAAAAATGCAAGCTGCAGTTACATAGAAAATTCATTAGCTATGACAATTTTCATTAGGTGCGAGAAAGAGGGATCATAGTCTTACTGTTGATGACAAAATTATTTCCTTAACAAATACTATCAATTTGGTTAGGTTTATCAAGTTAACACAAGTAGGGGAACCCCAACAAATAAGTTTAACAGAAAACTTCTCTACAACCTGAGACCAAATAAAAGCAGCCTTAACAGATAGCAGCTTCATCAGTTTTTAAACTTTTGCCACCACTTCAACCCCAAAAAATAAAAAAAAATAAAAAAAAATAATTAAAAATATATATATTTGCCACCACTAGAGCTCATCAACCATGCCAAAGAGTTACAAAATCCCAACTTAACAAACTAATTCATACGCCTATCTAGCAATGATTTGCCAGCCACCAAGCACATGCAGAAACTAATTCAATGGTTGATTGTTTCAATCCAGAGATACTAACCGATTGCACCAGATCCCCCAGCTAAGAGCAGAAACATTAAGTAATTCAGCATTGCCTCACTTGGTAAGCAGATCCTCTTGACTCAACTCATTAGTGCCTTTTGACACAAATAAATAAAATCACGACCAAGGGATTGGAATTTAAATTTCGCTCTATAATGAAAATGTACTGCTTTTATTTTCATATATTTGTATAATGACAATCATAAGACTGGATAAGATATCATAAGTCAACCTGCACCATCTTCAGAAATCCACACTCTCTACTTCCCCTGGGGCGTGGAGCCTTCGAAGGTCACCAGGGGTGACGGCACCGAGTGGAGGTGGACTTGCTTTCGGGTAACGTGCAACGTTTTTTTTCTGTGGCGATTTCGTCTTGCCTTGTTTGCGTCGAGTCTGCTTTTGTTGCTGATGCGTGTTTTGACGGTGGACGAAGCCGACGGAGACGTACAAGGCGGACCTGTCGATAGATCTGAAGAAGCACCATGCGCTGCTGACGTTCCTGGACAAGTTGGCCTTCTGGACGGTCAAGTCCTTGAGATACCCCACGGACATATTCTTCCAGGTACGTCCTCATCTTCAGTTTATGATCCGGCGAGTTCCGCACATCTGGCGGTTCGACGCCTGGTTCTCCATCTAATCCTAAAGATCGGATAGTTGTATCGTTGGCCGATCTACACGTACACCAGCCCTCGATGTGTCAAGATCTATTAGAACATATAACTTAGAACGCGCATGATCTTGGTTGGTGTTCCATCGTGCATGGACTAGTCGATGTCTGATATGGAGTTGTACCTGTAGAGACAGAAAGAGTCAGGATGACCTCGCTCTTTGAAATGGACGGAGATTTCTTAGACAAAAAGTTTTAGATTGCGTTTGAAATTGCTGATTGTGCTTTCGGCCTTTTCTTTTTCATATTTTTTTTCTCTCTTTATTTTTCAAGGGGGGTTTTTATATTTGGTTCTGAATTTAAAGATTTAATTTTTATTTTAACAGAACACCTCGAATTTTTATAAAATCATGTGAAGTTTTTTTTTTTGGTCGAAATCATGTGAAGTTGATGTTGGACTTTTTTTAAATTAAATATCAAAGTAATTTCTTTTTTTTTCGTCTTATTTATGAATTTAAAATACGATTTTATGCGTCTAATTGGTAATTAGGGGTAAATTGTCTTCTTTCCAGCCACTGTCCATCGTGGGAGCTAGACCTTTTTTTTTTTTTTTCATGTTAAATTTTATCATTGATATGTAAGGGCGTAAGAGACTTAACGCGCGATTCGCTCCCGAGAGTTTTGACATGAACATTTATTTCTGGTGAACAGAGAAGATATGGCTGCAGAGCGATGATGCCGGAGACCGTGGCAGCGGTGCCCGGCATGGTCGGAGGATTGCTTCTGCACTGCAAATCGCTGAGGCGGTTCGAGCACAGTGGTGGTTGGATCAAAGCCTTGCTAGAAGAAGCTGAGAATGAACGCATGCACCTCATGACCTTCATGGAGGTTACGCAGCCAAGATGGTACGAGCGCGCCCTCGTGTTTGCAGTCCAGGGCGTCTTCTTCAACGCCTACTTCCTGGGCTATCTGCTCTCCCCCAAATTTGCCCACCGGGTGGTTGGCTACCTTGAAGAAGAGGCCATACACTCCTACTCCGAGTTCCTGAAGGAGTTGGACAATGGAAATATCGAGAATGTCCCGGCTCCGGCCATCGCCATCGACTGTTGGCAGCTCCCCGAAGGATCCACTCTGAGGGATGTCGTGCTCGTGGTGAGAGCTGATGAGGCACATCACCGGGATGTGAACCACTTTGCATCGTTAATGATCTCATTCACAGCACCTCTCAAATTTTTATAGCACTTGTGCGATTTGTCAATCGGACTGTATACTCAATCTAATCTTGACTGGTTTAAATGGATGAATTGTTGCAGGACATACATTATCAGGGACGTGAGCTGAAGGAAGCTCCTGCTCCACTCGGGTATCACTGAAATATTGCAGGTCACTAAAGTGCTGTGAAGGATGAAATGTTCGTTATATGCTCGAGGACTGTCTTTTACTTTGAAATAATTTTGGTACTCATTACAATGTTTACAATCCACTGTTGTGTTCATTAAAATGATTCTGGCTACAGGAGTTCATCGTCGTGAACCTCATGGTAATTGTACTTCGATTCCTTTTCCCCCTTGTGTAATAACCCCATCTTGCTGTTGCTGAATAAAGAACTTATGTTTGACCATAAAATCCGTTCTAATTCACGATAATACTTTCCAAATGGCAGATTTATGAGATAGAAAGGGGACTGGTTTGCTGTTGATCGAAGAATTGGAGTTCGTCTGGGGAGAAGTTGCTTGAAGCGAATGATAAAATGTTCAAGCCATGTCTTCTCTCCTGCAACTCCAAGGTAGCCCAAACGGTAATTGCAATACAGGGTGCTATTCTTAGGCGTGGCCAATTTTAGAGTCGATCCTTTTAGAATTTGAGAATTGGAGAATAGCAGTCAACTGACTACTATCGAGTCAACTAGGATGGGTTTAGAAATTACAAAATCTAGCAACATCTTTACAGCAAAATGTAAATTTATGTTAGTTCCTTCAAACGGAAGGATAGGTTCAATTAAATTGAAGCAAGTACTAAGTGAAATGGCAAGATGATTATAGTGACGGCGATGATTCGATATGGTGGTGGTAGTTCCCATGAACAGTAGGCAACTACCTCAATTTCAAGACATCTCCCATGATTGGGAGATGTTGAAAAATCACAAGGATATATGATCGATCTTAACGTAAGAGTATAAGTGTTGGCCCCCACTATTGTTTTGCATGAAGGTTATAGGAAAATTATACAAATAATTCGTGAACTTTCGCATATTGTGCAATATCGTTCCTAAAGTTTCAATTTGTTCAATGTTGTCCTTGAATTATATCTTGATTTGTAATATCATCCGTATACTTTTAATTTGAACTTTTTGTCTATATTTAGTCCAGTCACTGAACTATATTAAAATTTTCAATATTGACCATAAACTTGAATTGATGAAAAGATAATATTTAATATTTTTATATAGTACAGAGACTAGATTAAAACATGTGCCATAAATTGAGAGACCACTTTAGACAAATTAAAAGTTCAAGGGCAACATTGTATATTAAGCTAAAGTTCATGAACCATATTTAACAACTTAAAAGTTTGGAGACCGTATCATTTTTCCTATGTTATAGGGCAAATGTTTTTATCACACCACACAACACCACACCATGCTTAGCAAAATAAAAGGGCAGGATGAACCAGCATCAACTCGAGTCGAACCAGAAGAGAAGTCATGTGTTGTGCTATGGTGCTTATACTACAATAATTTTTCAAAAATAGGATCACACTTGATTTTTGTCGAGATCACCTGCAACGGAGCAGCATATTAGCTCCTTTGATAGAAGCTCATTCATTGGAAGGAATCGGGCCGACATTTTGAAGATGGGCCCGTGAAGACCCTGCAACTTCGCTAGTCGACCGAAAGTATAACCAACGGCAAAAGCTGATTGTTGCCTAAACCAGAAATGAGTAGATTCGCTGCTGATATAATTTGTTTGACTGATTTATGTATGTTTTGGTGAAGCTTAGTGACGCATGTTAACAAAGATACATACTCTTTTTTTTTCCCTTTTTGGCTAATTGTGATGATTCTGCTGATTTTCCACTGAATTTGTAGCTGAGATGTTGCTCGAAAAGATGCAAAATTTTGGAAGCATAAACAGAGATGGTAACGAGACTTGGCCATCCAATGGTCATAGATGAAAAGCAAGATTTGTGCAATTGTGACAAGCCTGTGATTGGAATTCAGTGAAAATGACCACAGACAGGCGATAGACGGAGCCTTAGCATAGCGCACGTAAATTCACTTTCTCCTTCGCGTTAATGCTCCTGTCATTCAGTCAAAACACTGCGACAACATGATTTTCTAGACGTGCGGATCGACAACCAGAGCAAGCTCAAATATTTATTCGGACTTCTCAGTTTTCTTAGCGTCAAAGTGGAATATGGAAAATTCAGGACATTCTTACAACCTCATATTCATGGGACACCTTCAAAGGGGACTCTTTCGAAACGGGCCGCTCTTCCGACCACAGCTCCAGATTAACCGTTCCGGTTCCCCAGTAGATCAAACACTTGAAGACCTCCTTGACATTGAACCGATTGACTAGTCCCACACCAAGGCATTTGTCCCAAAGCGACCATTCACCTGAAAAAATAAGAACGTCAGGCACCAAGATAAAGAACATTCTCATTTGTTAGGGAAAAAAGAAAAACGTCAAAAATGACTGGTTGCTAGTTCGATGACCAATTAATGGTTGTTCTATCCAAAAGGTCATCATCCTTAAGGAATTTTTCGAACACTAGGAGAAAATTACGTTAATGACAACAAACTAAATTTGGGTTAATCAAGTTCATTTGAGTGGATGCTATAGTTAACGACATCTAGGTTAGGTAATCAAAGAAGAAAAGATTCCACAGAGGACAGGAAAATAGAAGCTGGAAGTGTTACAGAGCAAGAAGTGTAGTAAACAGTGGAAGGAAGTTCGCCAACAACAGAAGTAGGACATTCTATCCCAGGAGCAAGATGTGCTTAACAAACCTGCAACTTCAAAATTCGAATTGAGTTTTGAATGATTCAATCTGAAGAGCTGACACTTGATTGATGAAATTATACTCAATCAGATATAATTTAACTCAACCTAAAACTAGATATTCATTTATCATGGAAAAGATTGAGAAAATTAGAATTTATGCCAAAGCAGATATATGGATCTCTCAAAAGATGTACAGAAATTATCTATGGTGATTGGAGATCCACTTGATGAAGATTTTAAGCATATGTAGGTATAGGCATCTGAAGACAGTGAAGAATATTGCCATTCTCAACCTATTAATGAAATGGAATGTCCAGATATGCAGTAGCTAATTAAATGAAATCGGGTATTGAGGAATCAAAGCTGATAGGTGCTTTCATGGAAGGAAATCTCATGGACCTATCAATTGACATTGATTAATGCAAGGCCATATGAAGATATACACAAGGATGGAGAAGGAAGACAATGATGCCTGGCTAAGGGACCTCTGGCATTTGGATCAACGAGAATTGAGGACTGGAATTCGAAGCAGGAGACGAGAATAGGCTATAACAAGAATACTATCAATATGAAGAGCCTACACCTTGATTCTTGTACTTCCACTTGTGCTGAACTTAGAAAGACCTCAAGTGTATTTTGAACTATCTTTGTATCATCTCATCTCTAGTAAGAGCTGCGGAGTGTGTTTACAAATTTATATGAGAGGGAGAGGCTTAACTATATGGGGGCATTGATAGGAGACCACTGTTCCGTTTTATAGGAGCAGCTGGTTCTGTACAAGGGTTTACTATAGAAGCGACTGATGCTGAAGCCGTGTGGAATAGATGGTATGAGTAGTAAGATATTTGGAGGAAGTGGACTCAGCCTTGGTTGGAGGCTGGGCTGGTAGTACTTGAAAAGAGGAGTATACTCAGCTCAATTTTGTTACCTCAGCTCTTTTATTTCTTGTTAATCACTTAAAGCATCAACGGTTTCTGGAATATTTCTGTTAAACTGATACTAGAGTGTTGAAAAGTCAATGCAAACCACCTTTGGGTGATCCAAGATGGTAGAAGTACCAAAATCTTGAACAATGCCCTTGGATCTTGGTTTTACTAAGGTATTTGTAATCCCGTGCAAGTTTTTGACAACCCAGTATAAGAGTTCCTAAAAGTGGAGTGATGCAACCAGATCTTGGTTTACTATGGAGTATAGCTCTCCAGTTACCCAGGCCTTTGCAGCAGATAACAAAATGCAGAACCAAAAGGAAAGGTAAGAAAAAACAATTACCATTAGGTAGAAGATTCCCTTCAAAAGTCTGCTCGCCAGAATTGGGCCAAAGTTCATGCTTAGAACCATCGACAGCTGTAAATGAGATAAAAGATTCTGTAGGGTGCATCAGGGTGAATGTGGGGTGTACTCTCAAGCAGACCAACCTACAGCAGAATATAAACAACCATTATAGGTGATCATCACCAATCTGAAGTTTAGGGTGCAAAAGGGTGAATATGGGGTGAATATTTGACGATAAAAAACAAAAAGCATAAAATGCAGTTCTCTAATGATATCTCCATTTAATTTTCTGATTATATTTATTCACTGTAAGAAAAATGCAGGCTCAACTTTAAGCATGTACTTTCAATAGTGACGAGCAATGAGTTTTTCATAACATTTTCTTAGCATTAACATAATTGCTCATTTCATAAAGGCCTGTTATCAGAAGTCCTTTGTAGTAGTGTAACTTTCTCCAAGACTGTGTTTGGGCTGACCTTGAAAATCCACCAGAACCAGCACCAACTTTCCTGGCTACAAGGCTAGAGTCAATTCGAAACACCTTAGGGTTGTCCTTTCTGATAGATATGAGTCGTTGAATAACCAGTCCACCGCCAATTTCACTTTCCATCATAAGAGATTCCTCCTCTCCAGCATACTCAAGATTTCTCCTACAGGGAATGCAGAGCACACGCGAGGTAAATCTAGTGCAAGAAAATAAAATTCCTATGTTTTGCAAAACAAAAGACAACAATGTTGATAAATAAATAATTCAGCAGATTACAAGTGGCCAAACACTTCTACATAATTGAAAAGTCAAGTTCTACTCTGGTCCAATTTGCAAACTGCTGGATTTACTAAGAAGTATTCTGAGGCCTATTGAAAATACTGATGCAGACATACACAGACTAGAAGAATTCTGATTCACTTCCTATTGTACCAAAGCCATTAAAGGATGCAGTATAACTCATGTTGTGACAAAAAGAACCCCAGTTACAAGTGTAAATATGCTACAATCTTCAATAGAGAGTAAAAGAGAAAATAAATAAAGACTACACCTTTACTCAATTACTAAATAACAAAGTAAATAGATGGCTCTATTTATAGATCATTAGAGACACTAGCAAAACCTTAATTTCCTTATATATGACCACCTACTAACTACTAGCTAATAGCCTAACATTATAAATGTATTTCAACAATTCCCCTCAAGCTGGAGCATCCGCCTTGCATATGATAGTTGCAGCTCTCATCCAAAGTTTGTGACTAAAACAGTGTAAACTTGACCTCAACTAGAAAATGGATGTTGATTATATCGAACCGGATTTGAGGTAATGACAATTATGTCCAGACCTTACAGGATAAACTGAATATAGTCCACCTTAACGCCACTTTTGATGAAAGCGCTGAAGAAACAAATTAAGATCAAAAAATTGAAACCTCTCTTTCTCATATAACAAAGGTTAAACGTGTGAAAACTCGACTTGAATTGCAGCAAACTAAACTCCATCACCCCACAATGCTTGACTTTGGCAGCTCAATGAAGGTATGCTGGTACCCGGTGCTCACAGCTTTTGCTTGGAAACTTGACAACAACCTCACTCATCGATGACACTATCAATTGAAGATGAGTCTCACAATAAATAACATCTACAGTAGGCTTCTTAAGATTTCAAAGGACCACAATTGGGGAACTTGTTAAAGATGAGTTGCTACTGGATAAAGCCTTTTCCTTGACTCATCTTTTTTTATAAGTGAGAGAGCTCTGTTAAAGAAACAAAAGCACATGAACCGGAGCAAATGCGTAAAGCTTGACTGATGCACAAACCAGAAAAGACAGAGGACAACAAAGGAGACGAAGACAGCTACTGGAATGAAGGACTTGACGGAACCCTCTATTAGAGGACAAAGGGACTTGATCGAGAGTTTCCACTAGCCATGAAGACAAGGAAGAGTGACAAAGAACAGCTTGTGAAGTGATGGGGAGCAATGCAGACTCGTGACAGTGGCTTGAGAATAGTTTGTGATGGTACACTTCAGCTCACTGGAAAAGACAAGATCAATGGCGACAGATTGAGACGGGTGGTCAATAGACAGCGACTCCGAGGAACAAAGGAGCAGCAACTCCTTGATGGCAACGAAAAAGCCGATGAAAACGACAAGTTTACTTGATCTTAACGAACAGCGATTCCCCTTGATGACAAGCAGTGATTGATGGAAAGAAGAAAGATAAATCTTGGGTCCCTTTCTAAAATTTTAATGAGTTACTTGAAGATGTAGGCTAATATTTAAATACTTTCCCTCATGCGTAGGCTGGACTCTGTGAAATATATGATAAAGATGGCAAATAAGGCCCGAAAAGATTTAAACTCGGGACCTCCTCAGGAAAACTTGATGAACATTAGTTGATAGATTTGACTAACAAGATTCTTCAGTATTTGCGAGATTCAGCAATAACATCCTTGCAACTGCCATGTTTGGCTCATGCTTCGAAATTAATGGTCAAATAACATACTCAGACCCAGAATAATAAGTCCAAACAAAGACGAAATTAAATCTTTCATTAGCTCAAGCAAACTATTTGTTCCTAATAATCAATACCGCTATAATCCAAACTCTTGATTTCTTCCTCCTAACACATGAAATTTCTTAAACAAGTATTTGGCTCATTTTCTTCATGCTGCAGAGAGGCAATCACCAAAACTGAGACAGAAGTTGAGAAACTTACTCGATGACAGTATAGTCCTCAGTACATCCAGCAGACCTATACTCTCTTCCACTATACTCTTCATATCCATTGATTTCAATTCTGCTATGAAGCCATTGTGTACCTGCCATACAGCCAAATAAAATTAGAGGTTCTATCTTAAATTCTGATAACTTATATATGTTTTCACATATCTTATAGCATTTGCCTTCATGCTTTACTAATCATCAAATCAACCTCAACCTTCCTCAGGTCACAGTTGTGTAGATCATAGAAGTATGAAATAGGAAAAAACTCAATGATTAACAAAGTCTCAGCCTTTGCATACTATAATGTTGCTAGATCACTTCATGTTTGCTTTTCATGAGAAAATACCAATTGAAGTGGCTGTCTTACCAGTGATGGCATAATTATCATTATGGCCATGACACAATCCAGAATTGCCTATAACATCAAGAAATATCTGGTCTATGACAAGCTGCTTCATGGCCAGTGTAAGTTAACGATAATCTCTCATGTTCATCCCTTCTTAGATTGAGCAAGACAAGATGTATCCATGTTGATATAGATGAGATAAGAGTTATGCAAATGTTGTGGGCAATGCCAATAAGTCTCTCCAATAACTTAATTTACTAGCAATCAAAGGAAAAAGAAACACCTACCAGTTCATAGTTAAATAATTCTATTTCTATTTGAATTGAACTTCTTATGCGCTAAATTGTCACATATGCAGAGAAGAAGCATCACACATATCCCGATAAAGAAGGAGGGACAAAAGTAAGCAAAGCTTTGTAGACAATACTAACCCAAAATCTATTCAAGCACATTAATTTACTTCTTGAGCAAAGAAAAAAAAAATGGACACTTGTGATCAAGTGCAAAAGGAATCTCTGTGGAATTGAACTGAACCTCTCAGATATCTGATTGTCAGCTATGTAGCTACCAAAAAGCATCACGAATGTCTAAACAATTCAACTTTTGCAGAACTGGTTTTTGCTGAAGAGAATTGGCATTTAGTTTAAACTTACTGATAAGGAAAATCAGCACTATCGCTGCACGAACTCTTTAATATATTAGCAAGCATTCAATTTCAAAAGTTGGAATTTAAAAACGTTTAAATAGTTGTGGTAGTATCAGGATGGTTAAGAACCCAGTCAAATCACCTGAAGGGACATGCTCCATTGATATGATCCTGCCCCCAATCCAAGGAACAACTTTGGCTATCCATTCCCCACTTTTTAGCTCAATAGGGGTCCTCGAAAGTTCGACACCCTTATGGCTTGAGATCTCTTCAACGTCCGGAATGCGCTTACAGCTCTCTGCATGCAAGAATCACTTGCATCAATAAGGGTACATGGAGAAGATGCAGAAAGACATAGGCAAAGTCGCAGCATGATATCAACAAATGCAGTGATTTTCAAACATTCTTCTTTTGAGCCCATAATAATCCATGACGAAAAAAGATATCCCCAGTCAAGGAGGAGCCACCTTCCTCGAATGTCAGCAAAAAGTTGGAAAAGCTGCTACAGGATGTGCAGTAATGTTCATGGATTTACCAACTCCCTCCTTCCCACAGCAAAAAGTTTCTAAAAGATGTCCTGGAAATATCATCCATGTAAACTTTTTAAAGTTGATGCATGGCAATCAATAAGAGTTGAAACAAGTGTAAGCAGTCATTAAGGAGGCAACTTTCCTCTGTGTGGATATGAATGAGCACAAAGTATCTCTACCAAACCATGGTTCTTGATTTCACTTTGCATTTATGACTATAAATCTGATAAACAAACACTAAAGTTCCAAGTTGTTAACATGTTCACAGAATGAATCCATTCTTACGGATAGCATATTAACTATACCAACGTGAAGATCGGAATTTGTATCTGTTTTCCATCGAAAAAGCCAATTAACCCACAAATTGCTGCAGCTAGGGATATCTCACCAGCATTTTTTCCAGGATAAAAAACTGTGAAAAGAAGACGTGGCCTAATGAATATTCATCTTCGGCTCTAATTATCACAAAAGGAAAAGGTAGTATCAAGACAAAAAACAAAAATAGATATGAACATAAACTTATGAAATCGGTTTGATAAGAACTTGATAATGAGAGAGGTCCAGCCATGTTCGCAGCAGAACACGATTCCATTTTGCCAGGAAAAGTAATGAATTCATCCTCAGAGACGTAGACACATCATAGGGTTTCCAACTTGCAAACTAGCATTACCTAAGGATGCATTATATTTCTTCTCACTTGCAGCTACCATCTTAGACACTTCGTCCTCTGAAGGCAATGTAATTTGGATAGTGTCGCCATCCATGCCCCACGCATCAACCTGTGTATGATCATAATTGCTCACAATTTCCAAATAACAACTCCAGTGGTGCTTAATAACAAATTCTTAAATCAGATAAAACAAGCGCCCTTCCTTATGAAAAGGAATTTACCATTGCCCCTCCACCTAGTAACAACATTACATGCAGACGACGTTTTGGCCTCTTCCATGAACCTTCTTCTGAGTACACTCTCATGGTAACCAGTGAAGATTCACGTTCTGCAATATAGTGAGTAAGCAGATATTCTCCCTCCAAATACTTATATCCATCACCATCATCTTCAAAAAGAATGCCCTTTGCAGTCCCTGTTTGGCAGAAAATATACATATCAAATTATGGATAAAATTAAACCAGTCTTCTTTACAGGAAGAAAAAAGAAAGGTATGATGAAACACTCGGTAGTCACATCCTATTTATCATATATTCAACCTTCCAATTTTTCTTAACAAAAAGATCCTCTTGCAAGTGCTTTTTGACTTAAGCCTAATAGCAACAAAAATGTAAACCGATTGCCTCACTTTGCTGTCAACTTACAGTACCAAAGAACAAAAATGTAAACCGATTGCCTCACTTTGCTGTCAACTTACAGTACCAATTAAGAACTTTGGTGGAAAAAAAAATTCCGATGCTTGTCAACAGTAGTGTGTGACAAAGAAGCATGCCATAGACTCACCAGATAGGAAAATACAGAATTAGACAAGCTTACTTATTGGAAAGATGGAAAGAAAACAATCGGACAAAATTTAGCGAGTACATTTAACAAGATTGAGAAATTAATTCACTTAATGACATGCTTAAGTTGTTCTAAGCTTGAGCAACCAGAAATTATCTATTAAATAGACATCTGGCATTAGCAATTCTGTCGACAAACAACATAATGATAAATTATAAGACTCCATAGAGGAAACAGTAAAGTTTTCAATTGAAAGAGATGGACAATGATAATTAGACTTCTAATCAGCAACTTGACGCGTTCCAAAGATGAATTTTCACAAGTTATGTATGTTCACGACCTGTCTATAATCAAAACCACCAATGCAACACTACCCAAGAAAAATTTAAGTCAAACAAGAAAATTCAAGTGGAAGAGATATACCCTGCTCATTCAAAGCCACAAGGAGTGTCAAGTCATCTGAAAGATTAGCTTCACCGACATGTTGGTGGGGAGGACCCAAAGGAATGATTGAACCACCTTGTAGAAATAATAAGGGCAGATCCTATCAAGTTAAACCAAAATAACATTAACTGCTGCCAAACCATTATCATGAAGAGCATTACAGAGAAACTATAAGAACTTGTGGTACCGGGTGTGCATCATCGAAATCAAAGGTCAGCCAAATACCCTTGGGCAACACATGCTGCAAGTCATTTGATTCCTGATGGGGCATAGAGCTGATCAAAGATTAAATGACATTAGCAGATGCATAGGGATTTATGTTCGGCTTCAAGCCTTTTTAAACGCAATCTATTAAACCCTTGCAGAACCATCAATAAGGCCAAGAAACTTGGGCAAAAGAATCCAAAGAATCATCTGTTATTTTGAGGACTAACAAGAACAGTCTCAAGATTTAATAACCATCGCATCTTTTGCTCACTATTCCCATTAACTTACCAGATGGCATATCTTTATGATGACAATGCTACAAAATGCAGAAGACCTTTAAAAGTAAGACATAACATTGAAGGTACTGCTATGTTAACTCAATCAATCTCTCATTAATAGGGATTTTCCTCTCACAGTGGGACACGTACACTCAAACATTAATAACATAGATATGTAGGAAATCTATGTAATTTGTAAGCGGCCATGGCTACTGAGCCTAAGGGGATGAGGGCCACCACCAGCCCCTCCAGGTGCGCTAGTAGTGAGAACATTGATAGAATACCATATCGCATATGTGCAGAAACATGCATACGTCATGTGATCATGCTACATAAGGCATGGACAGCAACTATACCTAATGACATGATTAGACTATAGTATATTTAAGTTGTAATCTCAAAAGTTGAAAAAACATTTTCTCTTTCTGAAACTCCGAGGAAGACTAACTAGATCAGCAAAGACAAAAGAAAAAAGGGAAAGACACTAGTAACTGCAATATAATATGGAGAAGCAGCAAGGAGCTCACGTTGCATGTATCCTCATGACATATGCAAAGTCAAATTTTTAATTTTATAATGAAGAGAGGATAACCTTGCACAAACCAAGAGTGGCCCTAATAAAAATGAATTTTCCAGTGTCCTTAACCTGGGATCTTTGGGATCTGCACAAGAACTTGTTAAGCTTAGATACCTATGCAAATAAGAACAGTAATACATGGTTACGAAGGCAAGAATGCTATCCAACACCGTGCTAACCCACCAGCAAAAAAGGTCGGACTTGCCACTAGAGTGCCCATTGTATGAGCCATGTAGAAAAGAGTATATATGTGGGGAAGAAGGCGGTAGCGCCGCTTCAGTGCCAGGCGACAGACTTCCTCACACTAGTGCAAGAGAGACAAAAAAGAAAGTAAAAGATCAATTCTGTAAAATCTTCCAAGGGAACCAATGAATTTACAAAATAAGCGCCAATGACAATTAGACAAATCTGTACATTCCAGCAATCTTAAGGCCAAGAATCTGATACTAAAGAGTCAGCATGCTAAATTGGTCATGATTTCATATATTTTACAAGAAAGGAAGGTCCAGAGGTTCTCTAAGGACTGAGGGACATGATTTATTTCACATGTTTCATGGTCATTTAAGAAATTTGGAGTCTTTCTGATGATGGGTTTATCAGTAACAGACGAGGGAAACCTTTTCTTTCAAAACACTGGGAGCAAGGTCAGCGGACATAAGTGCTTCAGATTTGAGAGAATTTAATTCGAATCAGTGAAATAAAAACCATCAGGACAAAGTTCATGCACATGACATGAGCACGTCACCAAGAAAAGAAGCACAAACCTCCTCACCAAATGACCAAGGCTCATGGTCATTGGTGTCCATTTCAGAGTGTCCACGACAGAATGGAAACATTGCACCTATACCCATCCACCTTCCAAAAAGCTTGGGTGTCGCATTTCCTCCGAATCCACCGATATCAGGTCCTGAAAGTGGTTGACCACTGAGACCCTGAACAAAATTAAAATTAGTCAGGATGGATGATCTGTACATATGTGAATTATGTGAATTATTCTCAAAGACACCGCATCAAATTTGTAGACGGGAGTCCAAAATCTGTACATAAAAGCTAGGAACTTAGGGTTGTCCAAGACCCACCAGAGCATGAAAGCTAGGATCTTTCAAAAAATGGATTCCTATTCAAAGAGTGCATAAACACATGGATAAGCTCATAGTAAACCGTCAATTTGGAATCAAAATATGATGAATATCACAGTTAAAGTCATAGCAAAGAAAGGGCAAACAAAACCAGGATCCAGTGCTTCAAAGGGTCTAAATCACTTCCAATACATTAGAGAATTAAGTCTGCAAAGAAAGTCCCACAAACAATAGAACTCAATTATTTAGAGTTAGTGCTTTGCCATGCCTTGTCAACTGCAAGCTTATTTATTTAAATCATAGTGTCAGCATGGCATACAACAACCATACCTAACCAATATTGGAGCTTCACCTATGTAGGGAAATAGAAATTAAGGTTACCGCTTGCTCATTCTCTTTGATGATATGCACAATGATTACCACGTGATTGATGATGAAAACCAAATTTCTATGTCCATGCTGCACACTGCAGTTACAATATCATAATTACCCCGATATTTACAGACACTTGAGCTCCACCATGAGTACACAAGCTTGGAAGGAAAGACCTAAATTTGCTACTGTCATTCCCTTGAAGTAATCCATCATAAGTTATAAATGATGAAAGTTGGACAGGAAAATGCAATAAGTTCAGCGAAAACCAAAAGTAAACGGAATTTCTTCAAGCAAAAACAAGCAGCATAGCCTCCATAATTCACTTACCAGCTGAAGTACCATTGAGATGCTCATGTGCAGGTGCTCCCAGTTTGAAAGGTTATCACCAGTCCAAGTAGCTGCATACCTCTGGCTACCGACGAATCCAGCTCTAGTAAGGACAAAAGGACGTTTGTTTTCGTTAGATGATTTCATGCCCTCGTACGTAGATCTAGCCATCAGCATTCCATAAACCTGTAACAGGGATGGTAAAATTGAGTAACCAGATCTTAGTGGACAAAAACAAAAGTACCAGCTACATGAGCAATGGTTACAAGTCACCAAGATATTTACAATGTACCATTTGCAACCCGCATCTATAACAAGGAAATTCTTGGGAATTATCACCATAAAATTTGATCTCTCGCAATAATGTCCGTAGATAAAGGAGAACAGTAAAACTACTTATTTGTTTGTCTAATTGCGAGTACATTCAAAGTATCTTTTCTGTCTTCTTCTCCACTACACTAGAGCAGCAATAACTCTAATTAGGTAAATTGCCCCTCACTTTCAGGCCTTGAACTAATGTAATTTTTCCTTTGATCTCCCTCACTTCTTTGCCTTCTCCATAAAAGTTCAAACTAGAGCTATAGCTAAACAGAAGCCTTCAAAATTTATCTAGTGAGCATCTGAGAAACAAACCAAGCAATCTGGATTACACATGCAAGCCAAAATTACAAAATTGACCCTTTCCATTTCACTTTTTCCCTTTGTGATATTGATAGGATTCATTTTTTACTGTTTTCTCCCCAAATGCTTGGAAGTTATTGATTAGCTGCTTGGTTCTTCATCCAATCTTATGACCAGTACAGGCTACTGTTTGATAAAGATGAGACAACCAAAGCCTCTATACTCTTCAATCTCCAATACTGTGGTTCTTTTTCGAATCTTACATGTTTAAGGTTAAAGTTTGTAACTCATGCCACTGTCGGATTATTGCGAATAAATCACTTGATTTCAATATCCATATCACTGGACTGCTGTTTAATGCGATCACAAGCCACATATGTCTATTCTAGACCTACGAAAATGATAATTTTCTTCAGTCCTTTTATCCTTCAGACAGCAAACTTACTGATGAATGAAAAGCTTACGATTATTTGCTGATCTCTTCACACCGTTGGTCCCATAGTTACAGAACCGCTGATTTTTGTGTGGGAATTTGAACCCACTCATGTATGTGTTTTATGAAGGACAAGGCATGCAACCCTTATAAATGATGTGTTGAACGACAAAAACTAAACTGAATGCTTAGTTAGATCAATCTGACCCCAAGCTATCTATTTATAGTAAAGTCAAAAGGTCGAAAATTACAATGCTGCCCTTATTGCCCCCATACATAAAATAATAAAGTAAATAGACAAATACACCCCCATTAGCAAAATACTCTCAAATTGATGAAAGTACCAAACGATCAAAGATAAACCTATTGCCCAATCTTGATGTTAGAGTAATTAAATATTAAACCACGCCTTCATCTAACAACTTAAGCTTTTAAAATATTTGGCAGTGCTTCCACAAAATCTCACACTTGCGATGGTGGTGTTGCTAATGCTTTACAAAGATAGAACTCTTCTTCCACTGGCCCAGTCTCAATTTTCTTAAATCTAATGGTTTGATTGTGATTTTACACATGGAAGAGAATACTTAGGTCATGGGAGAGAAGGTTCTCAAAGCACACAATGCGAATTTGGCAGAGAAGATCCTCAGACAAGGAGGTGGAAAGCAAGGCACTATCTTATTTTGCTAGCCTCACCATTCATTTTGGATGAAGCCAAATGTACAGGAAGGATAAACTAACCAAAAGTTGAAGCATGACATTGCTTGTGCTAAAATGTGGAAAGCTGGAAGTTATCATATTTTATCCTACTATATTCAATAGAAAGCATTTAGCACTTCACCCCAAATCAATAACTCATTCTTTAACTCTTAACCCCCCTTGCTTTTCCAGTACAAGCACAGTGGATACATTACAAAATTGCTTAATATCTATTTTTATATAACTCAAAAAGATGAAACACAAACTACAAATAGCAAAAGGTTGGAAAACATACATTATGATAGTGTGAGTGATTCTGGACACCTCCAAGTTCATCATCTCCCCTATGAATGTTGCTCTCCGGCATGGTCTTCGTCACAGACTGAAAGAGAAGTTGTAAGCCATAGTCCAACAAGAGAAAATGACAGAAACTAAAAGTACTAGTTACCTTAAAGACAGCCGGTTCATTCATATCATTCCATATACCATCAACTCCATTAGAAATGAAATCCTGAACTAACTGAGCCCACCAGTGACGGACTTTTGACTGTGTAAAGTCAGGGAAAACACAAGGACCAGGCCACACCTCCCCTGACAAGCAAACAGTTAATCAGCATTGTCTGATCAATTTCTGCCTTCCAGAATTTTGATTATATACATACATATACGTAGATTTATCTTCAGCTAAATCCAAATGAATGAGGATGTATACATTTGTATGTTTTGAAAGATCTTAGGGATGACTTACATTTCAAATGCTACACAAAAAAAAAAAAAAAGACGAAAAGGAAAAAGCAAAACCAAATAGACTGACAAAGATTAGCCAAAAACACAGTAAAAGACAACAAAGTACCAACAAATGGAGTCCCATCAGCTGCTTTTATCCAGACATCACTTTTGCAACCACTGTCAAAGACAAAATACCCCTCTTCGCGTTTGATACCAGGATCAAGCATCCAGATGGCTTTAAACCCGTCTTCGTGGAGACTATCTACCAAAGATTTTGGATCAGAGAAGCGGTCCTGAGAATAAATACTTTGTCTCAGTTGCCATGCTGAAAATAGCACTCTTTATTTAGTAGAGGTGTCTACTGTTGACTAAGCGTTGAACCTAAGTCCTTTTACTATTAGACAAGTCAGCCAGGCAAAAAGTCCTAGGCATGAATGCGCTTAGGAGGATTCGAACATAAAGTGAATACCAATCTCAAAGGACTTGGTGTATTAAACGTATGGAAGCAATGGACAAAACAGAAATGCATGGCAAGTCTGCATCAAGAACCATACCTAAGTTTGAGATTAGAATATCAAAACAAAACATTGATCATTGCAGTACCTACAAAGTGAATTAATCGACAACATATTCCACACAACCTAACTCACTTCCAAAATAAATAACACCATCTTCCTCAAGATTATTTCTAGATGGAAAACAGATCTCCAATCATATTTGACAAAATTCTCACACCTTATATGTAGATGTAGATATATCCTTCGCTTCAGGTGAACTTTCATGATGTAGATATGTAGTTATGCTTTGTTTTAAGTGAATTTTCATGATATGTATGTGACGTCTTTTTGAAATTGGCTAAAACTGTGAATTTTAATCCAGACATAAGTTGCAAGTGGCTGCATAACTATTGAAAGTGAGGTAGATGATGTGAAATTAGACTATTTAGAGGAAGGTAGTCTGTAATTTTTTTTTTTTTAAATAAGGCAATAACAGGGTTAAAACAAAACAGGAGTCCATGCCTTGTCAAAAGTGAAGCAGCGAAACCCATCCATATAATCTATATCCATCCATATGACATCACAAGGAATCTCCTTTTCTCTGAATGTGCTCGTGATCTGCAATAAGTGGACAAAAATTAGAGCTAAAGAACTGTCATGCATCAACTCATGAATGATACGCTGACAGCATACAGTGAAAGTTAATCATTGTTATCAAATCAGGTAGAAGGAAACGATGGTTGAGGAAGAAAGATTGTAGAATCAAGCAAGATGCATCAAATGGGCCAACCTCTCTAACTCTGTTATCAGAGTCATAGCTCCAGCGGCATTGCTGATAGCCTAAGGACCACTTTGGTGGCATAAACACGGTTCCTGACAATATATGCAAGCTATGTTGTTAATTCAAGCAATAATAGTAATAAACAGACTATCGAGAAAATTGTCTAATCATTCTGGTGGTCTTGTAAAGTCCATTTAGTACTAAACTAAAAAATCCACAGATGGATGTTTCCAGAGAAAAGAGAAGTCATAGAATGACAGAAAAATTTATTCTGACAACTTCATTCATTAGCATGAAGCTTTTTCTTCATTTAAAGACGGGAAAAACAGAGAGTCCATGGTAATAAGAATTATGCATGATATCCTGATAAAATTAATACATTCAACTTTTCTGTGTCTGTAATTCTAACAGCATAACATGCATACTCCTCAGGAAAACCAATTAAGTGAAGCCTATATTTGTAATAAAAAGCAAATGGTCAAAAAAGCAATAGACATGCCTTGAGTGTTTTGGCATCAAATGTCAAAATCAAGATCTCAAAGTTTAGAGAGCATCTGTAGAAAAGATTCTGAGAATTTGAAGTATCACTTGTCCACAAAATGAAAAAGACCAGATAAAAGAGGCAGTAGAATTTGCAGTATAGGAAGCCCAAAAGCCTTGCTTCTAAACTGAAGTATCCAGTAAGCTAACAAAATGGACTTCTTCCATGTTCTTAGGGATTTTTGGTAAATTTGTTTTGAGGTCGGCTCATTCATTGACACACTTTCCAACATAGTGAGTAGCATCTCCGAAAAGTGGCCACACATTAAAAATGATTGGGAGAATAGAATTAAGCAGAATAGCACACATGTGGAAAGAAGCTGACATGCCCAGCATTATTACCAATTGCATGAGACAAGGATGTTAAAACTGCGCCAGGTGAAGCAAATGGACCGAATGTAATGACAGGGTATGAGGATGGAGCCGTGAACTGTATTATTGACTTGTTTCTCAGATCAATCTGCCCATGAGAAAATATCACTCGTAAGCTTAAAACAAGTTTGAATCGGCTCTTCCAAGAAACTACTCCAATATGTGATCACAGTTATGAGTTCACAACACCTCACAACGGCGTGTCGTGTCAGCAAGAATCCCCAGTGACTCTCCACTCGGAAGAACAGCTAGCACCCAAGGATGAGATTGGTACAAAGATGTAGTACCGGGGCCATAACCATATGCGTCCGTGTTCCATGTAAACACCTAAAACAAGAGAGATCACTGAGAATTCAAGGAGAGAAAACACATATGCTAGCATGCAAAGTCGAGGAAAGAGAACCAACTCTTTTTCCTGTGCGCTCAAGCTGTCCACTGACTTCGCCAGTCCCGTAAAAACTGGTCCCAGCAGGTAGCTAAATCGTATGTAAAATAACGTTATTAAGGCTTCAACAAATACATACACACTTGGAAAACAGAAATCAAACAGATGAAGCTCCTAAAAGTATTGGAAATGTCACAATCCGGGGAGCACAACAAAACCAACCAACAAGTGATTCAAATAATTCAAGAGAAAGAAATAAGAGCATTCAGTGACTGACCTCAAGTTTGACAATCTGCTGGCCAAAGAGACATTGGTAAGTCGGGATATAAGACGGGACATGATGAATTAATATCGGCGTGTCCCTATCCTTGCCCTTGACAAAAGAAAGGCTAGGAAACGCCGCGTCTCTGTCGTTCGCAGAACAATCAAAGCGGAAAATTCCTTCCTCCAGAATAGGCTCGAAAATCATATCCCCCGCAGCAACATCCGCAGCCACTGCCTGACCTTCTCGAGTAGTCATTTTAGTTTTCAATCTCGACCCGTCTCTGCATGCCACAAATTCGCACAGGCATCACACTGCTCTTACACCAATTTATCATTTTTCCAAATGCCAAGAACCAAAAATGCTAAACGCCATCAAAGAGTACTGATTATAGTGTAAGAATCAGATATACAACCTCGTGTGCACATCAGAGAAACATCATGCATGTTACAAATGAAAGTATATAACATAGGCAGGAGAGCTTGTGACACGCAGGGACTTCCACATCAGAGAAGCATCGACCATGTTGCGTATCGAAATCGGCCGCGGCACAACCAATCCGATACTAAGAAAAAAAAATGAAATTGAAGCAGTACGAAGCCAATACAACAGCAATCCCGCTCGTGGACTTCGCGCATGTAGCTACTTTCATCAACGGTCCGACCCCCCGTGACTCCAATTACACGCAGATTCACCTCGCCATAACTCAAATTTCGAAACACACGATCGTGATCACGAGGAGATTTTCATGTTACGGTCCAATTACTCGTCTAATCTCATCGCAACTTCAGGTTAAGAAAAGAAGCGTTGATGCTCCGAAAAGGCAGCACAGCATAGCGGCATGCATGCGATCCTCTCGACTTCACATTCTCTCTCGCAAGCAATCAAAAGCGCGCCACAACGAGAATCGCAAGCCCGATCACTCGCTCCAGTACGGACCTCAAAACGCGCGACGAAAGACGCGCGACTCCACTTTTCCCCCTCCGGCGACGTGAACTCGCGGTGCAGAAACCAAAATCGGTCGCCGACGAAAGCACGCACGATCGAACGACGCACCGCAGCGCAGGCGAAGGCGGACGGACGGACGGACGGACCTGAACGGAGACGACGACGGAGCTGCTGCGGCGGCGGAGAAGGCGCGATCGGGCGGAGGACGGAGCGAGCGGCCGAGCGACGCGGCTCCCGATGGAGGCGCGTGGAGGCGAGAGCGACGACGGGGCGCGAGAGGCGACGATGAAGAAGACGCTGCACGTACTGGGACGACGATGGCGCTAGTGCGACTGAGCAGTAGCAGGTCCATTTTATCCACCACCGGGGGAGTGAGTATTTAAAAAATTAAAAAAAATAAAAAAAAATGTATATATTAGCAATAAAAGGAAATGTATAAATTAAAATGAGAGAAAATGGTGGTTGAGGTGTGGTCACTTGACTCGACTTGAGTTGCCTTTTTGCTGCGAATCGCGTGCAGCAGCAGCAGCATCCCAGCAGCATCTGGCTTGCTTTTTTTTTTTTAGAGGCGGAAATGGAGGGAGAGATTCTTCCGTCTCTCTCTCTTCTTTTCGTGCTCTGTTTTGTCCTTTTGAGGGCAGAGAGAGAGTGAAAAGTGAGGGGCTCCAATGATTGAGGACGTGGAGGGGAGGTGAGAGGTGGACACGTGGTGGGGATTGAGTTGGTAGTCGGACTGGGACTTGTCCTTTTCGTCGTCACGGGTCTCTTGCGGTGATTCGAACTGATTTTCCAGTTGGAAGGTTGCTCCTTTGAGGTACGCGAAATCTCGTGGAACGGCTGAATATCTAAACAAATATGTGATTTGATATTTTAATATTTTAATATTTTTTTCTCACGTTTAATCTGATTTTTTTTCCTAATCTTTGAACTTAGAACCTGTTATTCTGAAAGTAAGTAAAAAATTATAATACCACAACTAATTATTCTAAAAATTCAATGATCTTATCAAAATTTCATAAAAAAAAATCAATTTGATCCAAGATTATTCCCTTGTTTGACAAGGAGCCCGTTACCATTAGCGTGAATACAAGTTGGAGTAAAGTTGGAATTATTCAAAAAAAAGATTTCCTATAATTAAGAAACGATCGGAAAATTCAAATCTATGAGTGAGAGAAAGATTCCAAGCCACTCGGGACTATAATTGCACCAACAAAGGTCGTCCTTCATCCATGCAATTGCTTTGCCATTTGGCATTTCTATGCACCACATTTGTAATAGATATGATAAAACACCATAGGGACGAAAACACACCTAAAGCACCATAGGGACAAAAACAAAACAATCACTTAAATGTTATACCTATAATATGACGAAACATCTTAAAGTTACAGATGTGCCGTGAAATCATTCATTCTCAAACTTTTCATGCATTTCTTTGATTAGAGGAAATGATACGATCGTTTTTGGGCAATAAAGTACTCACGGACCAATCATATTGCCTCTCTATACTATGTGAATCGTGTGATTATTATTTTAGACGAGTCATAGTCATAGATGATTTCATGTGCATTGGTTGGACGTGCATAACAGGCCAGTTTGGTTCGATTTTGGAGAAATGCTCTTAGAATAATGCAAATACCTTTGAGGTAAAGGGGTTTTCTGAAATGTTACACCGTTTGATAAATTATAATCTCAAATAGTATTGAAAGGCAACTTTAGCAAAATACCGTTCGACAAAACTTACCTTACAATAGTCTTTTGCTGTTATTATTATTATTTTTTAAATCTAAAAATCAAATTCGGCAGCTAGCAGTGTCGAACGGCCAAATCTGGCCGCCTGAGGTCGCGACCTCAGGCAATGCCGTTACCGCCTGGAGGCGCAACCTCAGGTGCCTAGAGGCACAAAGGCCAAATCTAGCCTCCGAACCGCCAGATCTAGCTACCTAAGGTCACGTCACCTCAGGCGACACTGTCGTCGCCTGTAGGCGCGACCTCAGGTGCCTAAGGTGGTAGAGGCTAGATATGGCCGTCCGGCGTCCAAATCTGGCCTCTGGAGCGCTAAATCTAGCGGCCTGAGGTCGTGCAGACCTAGGCGGCGTCACTTGGGTCCATGTAAAACTAGCCGACGCCGCCTAGGTTGCAAGTCGCGCCACCCCCAAGAGGTGGTCACCGAGGACACGCGTGTTAGATGCAAATTGCGCAACCCTAAGATCTTCATAACTAAAACAAGAACATACATGACTGACTAATAGGATTAACGCATCTGTTTTGGGATCCAATGTTCTTGAAGCGGAAGCAGAAATACAATGTTCCTTGCGTAAATCCTTCTCCTTTATTGCTCTTCGTATCATTGGCTCAATGAGGCAGCCGCTCACCTTTTTAACGTTAGTTAACGCTCCTTATGTGAGGAGTTAGAGGAGAGACTTGAACACTATTTATAGAGTTTCCAGCCAATTCCCCTCATTACGGGCCAGCCTTCACTCGACCTACACTAGCCAGCCCCATATTAAACTAATTAAAAAACCTTATATCTCATCTTAAACCAAACTTCGTAAAACAGTAAACGTTAAACGGTAAATTACAATGTTAATTAATGTAGTCTACATTAGGAAAACTCTTACAGCGCGACCCTCAAGCGGCAGTGGCGGAGAAGCCCGATGGGCGGGGAAGAAGACCGGCGGGAAGAAGAAGACAAAAGGGGGAAGAGAAGATGAATAATACGCAGTGATATTTCCCAAATGCTCAATGCCAAAAGCAGCCCCTCCCCAACTTTCAGCATTCGGCATTCGGAATGCTCATATTTGGGCAAATGAGCTTTCAAAAACTTTGCCAGACACAAAAAAATTTCCCCAAAGGACTTTGGGGGCCCAAATTCCTTTGAGAAAGTTGAACCAAACAGGGCCAACATCAAATACTTAATGGTATCTCTATTAAAGTAATGCTCCTTTCAATACGAGCCAAAAAAAAAAAAAAAAAACAAATAAGTGTGCAGCCCCATCAATCCGTATCGATGTTGACGTTGCCAGCGCTTGCGGACATAAACAAAAGCAACCTATCTCAAACCATACATTCATCCACTAGAAAGAGTGGCCGAATAGCCCATCATTTGATTTTGCTGATGTAATCTTTCACCGACCCTGATTAATTCCATATGATCAATTAGATTCCATAGGCGTTTATGGGGGCGGCCGTAGCTAGCGGCAAATCACAAGAATGAACTTGGCTTTGAATAACGATTTCGCCGCTGCTATTGATTCAACCAACCCCATGAGCAATAATTTAAGACCTATAAAATATCGACACTTTCTAGAAGTCTTTGTGTCATGTGAACACTTCGATAAATGTTCGACACTTGATCAATACGTATTAGAAAATCTGACACCTAATCAACTTTCCCGATACTCGAGTCTGGAATTCCAATATGCAAGTCCGAAATTCCAACATGTAATACTGAGGTACACGGGATCAATTTTAAACTTTTTCAACAAATAAATGGTCAAAATGTAAATATGTAAAAATTAAAAAATAATAATAAATGAGGTCTTAAATTATTGCTCATGGGGTTGGTTAAAAATAATAATAAATGAGGTCTTCCAACTCTCATTTCCTGTGACATACAATTCATTCCCCCAATTTTTATTTTCTCTTCTCTTCCAACAATCTGTGACACACAAATCCCGAACGTAGATTGCTTGTTTTTCTCTTCCAAGTTTTATTAATTATTGTAATGAAATTGAATTTGTCAAATTAAAATAATGAATAATATTAACAAATATTAAACTAATTTTTTTAGTGTAAATTCATTATAGGCTCTTTTTTATTATTTATTTATTTATGAATTTAAATCAAATTAATTTAATTAAAATATTATAAAAATGATAATTTATCATATATATATATATATATATATATCACAATATATAATTAATCTATCCCAACGTATCCAAATTTTCCATTTTTTAAGAAACAACATATCAACATATTATATTTCGTGTGACAGGGACAGTGTTAGTGCTACTTAAATTAAGACACGTGATAGTGTTGATACTACTAAAATTAAGACTTTTATCAACGGGAGACAGGCTGTCACAATGAGCCGCTCTAATTCAAGCACCATTTCTAATCAGAACTCTCACCGGCCCACCCCTACCTTAACAAAACCACTACCAAGGGGGAGACAAATTTGGGAATGTCGCCCTTCGTCGCATCCGAGTCATGGCAGAGTCGCTGCTCGGTCTCTTAAATATGAAACTTTTCAAGGTATCGAATCAAATTCACTCACCCCTTCTAACGAGGGGTTGAGAAGTGCCTAAGGTAATACATGACTACAGGGAAGCCGAGAAGCGGCACTACTTGGAAACAACAGGGAAAATACAACCTCCGAGTCACCAAACCAGAGTCGCAACCAGGTCGGGAAAACAAGAGCGAGGTACAGGGACAAATTTGATGCACGTCCAGAATGAACGCCGGATAAAACCCTTGCCACAATGCTCGCAGAAGCAGATATTGTGTCTGCACAGTGGAGGAAAATACAGCAAACGTATCCAGCAAACCTCTTTTTCTCCTCTAATAAAGGATACTGGAAAAGAGACAGAAACAAGGGAGGCAAGAAGCTCCTCACTTCCATCACCTGGAAGTAATCTGGACTAGTTACATAGCAGCCTACAGTCTTCTCATTTTTATGGCAACCTGGATGTCAGTTGTGCTGATCAAAATCGGCTGAACATCCAACTTTTGATGGGATGTTCCATCACGGAGCTAAGTATACAAGTGAACTACGGAGAATTGTGGATGTCAAGATCCAAACACAGATGGTTCGATGAATATTTAGGAAGTATCTGTATCAAATCTTGGGTGGTCATCTGCTGCCCCTCAGAACATTTTAGGCGTTCAGCAAATGTTTGCCATGGCCCTGTGATTCAATTGCATCGTATAACCATCCCTGGAGAGCAACTGATCCAATTCTCCATGAGCAAATACTAGCGAGAACCCTGATAATTGGATATGAAGCGTAAGAAAAAGCAGCGAGGTATGTAGAAAAGCAATTATGCGGCGAAAGTCAAGTATCGCGGGGAAAAAATTAATATAGGAAGGTAAAACGTAGACACTGGACAAAATTTGTAATTCCTTCCCTTGTTTAGATGCATAATGGAGAAAACTATGCGGAGGAAAATAAAAATTAACTGATAGACTTGAGTAGCCTTTTTCTTTCTCGTGTTTCTTGCTTACCACTTTCACTAAGTATATTCTTGTGATTATATTTATATGTATCAGACACAAGTCAACTTCCATCCATTTACCTCTGACTTCGGAGACCTTTTTTGGGTCCACCAGTAAGTAAATGAATTTCCTTCCATTCCGTTGTAGTTAGCCAGATAATAGATCATTGCGAGCAGGTTCTTTTTTTTTTTTTTTTTTCCTTCTTGTCCTTTCAATGTCTTCCATTCAAGGTCAAAGAGCAAAACGCAAACACTCATGAGTAAGCAAGAAAAAGTGGGCACTAAAAATAGAGTTGAACCGCATTAATATCAATTTGTTTCAACTGTACTTGAAAAAAAAAAATAGAATATCGCATTTCCTGTTAACAAGGATGTTTATGGTTCGTGGGTCTGTTTGGAGTGTACTTTAAATCAAAAACAAAAAACAACGAATTTCAGTTAGAAATTTCACCAAAATCAATTTAATAAGGTTTAAAGTCAAACCAAACCATGAACTTAGTTCATTTAAGAGATATGGCTCTAAAGCAATAACAGCTAAGAAGCTAAGGAGTGAGTTTCATTTAATTGCTAACATCAAGCTAGAAAATTATTTCCATTACAGAAAAACATAAAGGAAAAATGCAAGCTGCAATTACATAGAAAATTCATTAGCCATGACAATTTTCATTAGGTGCGAGAAAGAGGGATCATAGTCTTACTGTTGATGACACCCTTAACAAATACTATCAATTTGGTTAGGTTTATCAAGTTAACACAAGTAGGGGAACCCCAACAAATAAGTTTAACAGAAAACTTCTCTACAACCTGAGACCAAATAAAATCAGCCTTAACAGATAGCAGCTTCCTCAGTTTTTAAACTTTTGCCAACACTTCAACCCCAAAAAATAAAAATAAAAAGTAAAAAAATAATTAAAAATATATATATTTGCCACCACTAGAGCTCATCAACCATGCTAAAGAGTTACAATATCCCAACTTAACAAACTAATTCATATGCCTATCTGGCAATGATTTGCTAGCCACCAAGCACATGGAGAAACTAATTCAATGGTTGATTGGTTCAATCCAGAGATACTAATTGATTGCACCAGATCCCCCAGCTAAGGGCAGAAACGTTAAGTAATTCAGCATTGCCTCACTTGGTAAGCAGATCCTCTTGACTCAACTCATTAGTGCCTTTTGACACAAATAAATAAAATCACGACCAAGGAATTGGAATTTAAATTTCGCTGTATAATGAAAATCTGTTGCTTTTTTTTTTTTTTCATATATTTGTATAATGACAATCATAAGACTGGGACAAGATATCATAAGTCAACCTGCACCATCTTCAGAAATCCACACTCTCTACTTCCACCATGCACAACATTTTACTAGGGCGTGAAGCCTTCGAAGGTCACCAGGGGTGACGGCACCGAGTGGAGGTGGACTTGCTTTCGGGTAACGTGCAACGTTTTTTTTTCTGTGGCGATTTCGTCTTGCCTTGTTTGCGTCGAGTCTACTTTTGTTGCTGATGTTAGAAATTTCATATAATTTGGGTTTACATTAATTAATTGATTTCCTATTTTAAATAATCGGGTTAATGGATATTCCAATATTTATTGAACCCTACAGTGATCTGATTAAATTGGGTATTGGTATCTGTTGATAACGGGCCTAGTTAAGCAGCAAAGTGTAGGCAATTGTGTTTAACTGAAGCCCGTAATGGGAAGGGCCTAGTTAACACACTATTAATTAGAGTTTGCTAGGTCCCCTCTCTACCCTATAAATATGATAGATTATACATATTAGTTGCTTTAGTCCCATTGAAAGCTGCTATACTGAAATAGGTCATAGAGAGGAAGATCTGGCATTCCAATAGATCCCTGATTATCAGAGTGATCTACTTTTCTTCACTTGAAGCGATGGCTCAAACAGGTACGCTTTAATTCCACTGTGTTTATTAATATTGGTGTTTTACAATCATATATGGATCCGTTTTTTCTTGATTGATTAGTTGTTTATGTAAATAATATTCTACATGTGGTATCAGAGCTAATCATATATGATTGTAAAACCCAAATTTTTATTTTTTACGGACAAATTCGAAACTTACTATTTTGAGCCGAATATTGTCGTTATTCTTTCGTATGGATTTTTTGCTCGATCGATCCCGAAACTATAGGGCTTTTGTTCTACATGTCGAGATCTTTCTAACCATATATAATTTGCATGATTTCGTTGAGAATTGAGAGAGAATTTTAAATTTGAAATTCTAGGGTTTATACATAATAAAAGGGTTCTAGAATTTTAAGTTACATTATATTGTTACTTTTGTTTTTCTCTTCAATTCGACGGTAGCAACGGTTGGTTTGGAGATTATTGTGGCTGATTGTTTGTTCTTCTTTTGGATGAGCGATTAGGGTTCCAAACGTTTTTGCTTACTTGGTCTTAGATAGTTATGGGGTTAGTTGCGAATTTGATATCTTTTTCGTCACTGGGAAAGTAATTGTTGCCTGTCCGATTTTAGGATTTTCTGGGGTTTTGTCGTTCTATCGTGGTTTTGAGATGCTTTCTTGTCTACGTTGTTGGGGATATTTTCGCCTTGGTATCATCGACGATTGAATAGGGTTTTTACCCACCTGATGATGTTATTCAGTCAAACAGTTTCGGAAAAGGGATAAGGTGTCTTCCTTCACCGATAAGAATGACTGGATATTTTATCATGTGTGTTCTCGCTTGAATAAACAACTGTCTTGAGTAATTGAGTTTTTGGTTTCGATAAACGAGAGGTTTCTTCTCTGTCGTTATTTTTCTGGGAATTGTTGACTGTGCCTCTGGTAAATTGAGGTGGAAGGGCAGCTGGTCCTGCCTACCTTGAAACTTAATTGTTCCCATTATTGTCTAGTTTGTTTTGACCTTTCATGTTTTCTTGTGTGGTTTTACCATGAGTCATCAGAGTGGACTAACTTAATAGGATCAAGGTTTGGAAGTTCTCTTTACAGAGATTCTACTTGATCTCTTGTGGGTTTCATGCTAACATGCATGAAGGTTTAGTTAGAAAGCGCAATGATACTTCTAAATTCAGATGATATGATTATGTCAAATAGGTGGAGATTGAGTTATTGCTTGACTACGGAATTTCTCAAAATTAAAATATGCCAAATTTAAACATGCCAACCAAGGGTTGATAGTGAGAAAGTGAGAGATAAAGATTATCCTCATGATTACTGATAGCTACGAAATTTTTGGCTCCCTCTAATTCTAGTAACCATTCATATCCATTCTTGATTTGCCATGAGTTTGAGATATTAAAATAAAAATAATTATTATTATAAAATTGTGGCAAAAATTGTTGTTTGAAAAAGTGCAATATGATCCTTGGAAGCACATGTTGTAAAGTGTTTCATATTGTTAGATGAATTTTGGGCATAAATTTTTTGGAGTTCCTTATTGATAAAAATTAATATATACAATCACCTACCCAAAGGGGGTTATTGTGTATATTAATTTGGAAAATAGCATGAAATTTAATTTCCATATTTAAAATATGGGGATGTATAATTGAAGAATATTTATCTGCCCAAAGGGGATAAATGTTTTGAAAATTATATGTAATTCCCATCTATATTGATATATTAGAGATGAATGATGGGGATGTGTGACTCAAAAGGTTTATCTGCTTAAAGGGGATAAATTTTTTTTAGAGTTATGTGTAATTCCCCTCTATGTTGAGATAATGGAGATGTATAATTTAAAGGATTTGTCTACCCAAAGGGGATTGATCTTTAAAGATTATATGTAATTCTCATTTATCGTCTCTATATATTGATTTCATGGAGATGTATAATTTAAATGATTTATCTACCTAAAGGGGATGGATCATTGACAATTATATGTAATTCTCCTTATTGTTATTTTATAAACTTCATGCTGTAAAAAATAATGGTGCATTATACACTTTGCCCAAAGGGGAGTTTATAATGTACTAATTATTTTTGTTGAAATAATCATTGCCCATAATCAATCTTATTGCATTATGTGTGACAAACAATTACTTTTGTTATAAATAACAACAAAGAAATATTATATTGTTAAGGACTTTGTCAAAAAAGGGAGACATTGTGATTGAGAATATTATAACTGAGTCCATGTTTGCTGATCCTCTAACAAAAGGCTTACGACCCATTTTGAACATGTAAAGAATATGAGTGTATTAGATTCTTTTGATTTCTTTTGTTAGTGGGAGTTATATAATTTGTATTTTTGGATATTATAGATATATGCAGACTGATAATGCTTTTATGATGTCTATTAAAGTATTTATTTTCAATGATTGTTATTATTGATTCTATTGTTATCCTTTCTCCTGTTGACTGAGAAATGGAAACATAAAACAGTATCTTTAAACAAATTTTAGTTTAAAGATGACTGCGTGTCACTGATTATGAGATCTCATGTTGGATTGTGACATAGTTGTGCAATTTCATGTTGTTTAGAAATTGTGTTGATGCATTTTCATGTCATTGAAAAATTGCATTGAGGACCGATAAGAAATAGTGAATATTTTGATCACATGTTGGCACTATTTCTTACTACACTATTAGGCCCATGATCCATGAAAATATAATGCTTATTATATGTGATTATGGAAGATCATGTGTTGTGGTATTTTCTTAACACATTGATCTCCATAGTCTTATACTGAGGTTATATATGATTAGATTGGTTTTGAGATACCATTATTGGAATATTATTTTTTTAAAGTTGTGGCCACATAAAACAAAATTTTCAGTTATTAACCCGATAGTGTCGTTTTCAATATAAAATCTTCTTCAAAATAAAATAAGTTAATTAATGTAGCCCAAGTGGGAGAATGTTGGAAATTTCCTATAATTTGGGCTTACATTAATTAATTGATTTCCTATTTTAAATAATCGGGTTAATGGATATTCCAATATTTATTGAACCCTACAGTGATCTGATTAAATTGGGTATTGGTATCTGTTGATAACGGGCCTAGTTAAGCAGCAAAGTGTAGGCAATTGTGTTTAACTGAAGTCCGTAATGGGAAGGGCCCAGTTGACACACTATTGATTAGAGTTTGCTAGGTCTCCTCTCTAGCCTATAAATAGGATAGGTTATACCTATCAGTTGCTTTAGTCCCATTGAAAGCTGCTATACTGAAATAGGTCATAGAGAGGAAGATCTGGCATTTCAATAGATCCCTGATTATCAGAGTGATCTACTTTTCTTCACTTGAACCAATGGCTCAAACAGGTGCGCTTTAATTCCGCTGTGTTTATTGATATTAGTGTTTTACAATCATATATGGATCTGTTTCTTCTTGATTGATTAGTTGTTTATGTAAATAATATTCTACAGCCAATGCGTGTTTTGACGGTGGATGAAGCCGACGGAGACATACAAGGCGGACCTATCAATAGATCTGAAGAAGCACCATGCGCCGCTGACGTTCCTGGACAAGTTGGCCTTCTGGACGGTCAAGTCCTTGAGATACCCCACGGACATATTCTTCCGGGTACGTCCTCATCTTCAGTTTATGATCCGGCGAGTTCCGCACATCTGGTGGTTCGACGCCTGGTTCTCCATCTAATCCTAAAGATCGGATAGTTGTATCGTTGGTCAATCTACGCGTACACCAGCCCTCGGCGTGTTAAGATCTATTAGAACATATAACTTAGAACGCACATGATCTTGGTTGGTGTTCCATCGTGCATGGACTAGTCGATGTTTGATATGGAGTTGTACCTGTAGAGACGGAAGGAGTCAGGGAGACCTCGCTCTTTAAAATGGACGGAGATTTCTTGGACAAAAAGTTTTAGATTGCGTTTGAAATTGCTGATTGTGCTTTCGGCCTTTTCTTTTCCATTTTTTTTTCTCTTTGTTTTTCGAGGGGGGTTTTTATATTTGGTTCTGAATTTAAAGATTTAATTTTTATTTTAACAGAACACCTCGAATTTTTATAAAATCATGTGAAGTTGATGTTGGACTTTTTTTTAAATTAAATATCATAGTAATTTCTTTTTTTTCATCTTATTTATGAATTTAAAATACGAGTTTATGCGTCTAATTGTTAATTAGGGGTAAATTGTCTTCTTTCCAGCCACTGTCCATCATGGGAGCTAGACCTTTTTTTTTAATGTTAAATTTTATCATTGATATGTAAGGGCGTAAGAGGCTAAACGCGCGATTCGCTCCCGAGAGTTTTGACATGAACATTTATTTCTTGTGAACAGAGAAGATATGGCTGCAGAGCGATGATGCTGGAGACCGTGGCAGCGGGGCCCGGCATGGTCGGAGGATTGCTTCTGCACTGCAAATCGCTGAGGCGGTTCGAGCACAGTGGTGGTTGGATCAAAGCCTTGCTAGAAGAAGCTGAGAATGAACGCATGCACCTCATGACCTTCATGGAGGTTACGCAGCCAAGATAGTACGAGCGCACCCTCGTGTTTGCAGTCCAGGGCGTCTTCTTCAACGCCTACTTCCTGGGCTATCTGATCTCTCCCAAATTTGCCCACCGGGTGGTTGGCTACCTTGAAGAAGAGGCCATACACTCCTCACCGAGTTCCTGAAGGAGTTGGACAATGGAAATATCGAGAATGTCCCGGCTCCAGCCATCGCCATCGACTATTGGCAGCTCCCCGAAGGATCCACTCTGAGGGATGTCGTGCTCGTGGTGAGAGCTGATGAGGCACATCACCGGGATGTGAACCACTTTGCATCGTTAATGATCTCATTCACAGCACCTCTCAAATTTTTATAGCACTTGTGCGATTTATCAATCGGACTGTATACTCAATCTGATCTTGACTTGTTGAAATGGATGAATTGTTTCAGGACATTCATTATCAGGGACGTGAGCTGAAGGAAGCTCCTGCTCTACTAGGGTATCACTGAAATATTCCAGGTCACTAAAGTGCTGTGACAAAGGGTGAAGCTTCCATGGAAGATAAAAAGAACCGTTATGTTTTTTCTCTTCCTCGGGCAAAGCAAAATACTCAATAGATTATCGAGCAAATCAAAAATAAAAAGATGATCCACGCAGAGTCTCGAATAAAATTATCACGCGGTCTCCAAATTTAAGATTATAAGCTCGCGGATTATATGGACGGGAGGTTCAAAAGAGGGAAAATCTAGATGGCGTTAAAACCGCCCTTCACTGGAATCTCGTACGAACTCCTCTTTCCTTAAGATACACCGCGAATTAAATTTGTTAGTTGTTTTTGGGAAGTATTGTAGCGATTCTGTGGGCAGTCGTCATCATCTTCTTCCGCCGTACTCCCCCTTGATATAAAGGGGACCAAAGAAAAATCATCATCTTGGTCAATTTCCGCCCCCCGAGAAAAAAAGAAGCCATTAAAGAGCAGCGTGAAGCTTGCTCAAAAAAAAAAAAAAAAAAAAAAAAGCAGCGTGAAGAAGAAATTCAACCAGGTCCGTATCGCTCTCTCCTTCTCTTTCTCTTTCTTTCTCTCTCCTCTAAGACCGTCGGGTTCCGAGCGGTTTCGTTACGAGTTACAACTTTCCGCGGGAAAAGTAGTTTCCTCGAAGTTTCTGTACGGTCGCCTTCCTCCGCGATTTCCCTCCCGTGGTTTTCGTTTTATAGTCTTCCGAGGTGCTCACTAGATTATTGAGCAAATCAAAGATAAAAAGATGATCCATGCGGAGTCTCGAATAAAATTATCCACGCGAAGTCTCGAGGTGAAAAGGGATCTCCGTCGTCTCGCCGTCCTTCCGCCGTTGCTCCATCGTCGTCGTCGAGGTGAGCACCTCGGGAGGGAATTTAACAGAACACGGGAGGGAAATCGCGGAGTAAGGCAACCGTACGAAACTTCGAGGAAACTACTTTTCCCGCGGAAAGCTGTAACTCGTAACGAAACTGCTCGGAACCTAGAGGTGGCAAAATGGGTCATGGACCCATTTTGCACCCATATTTTTAACATATGGGTCGAATATGAGTTAATAGCCCATTACAATTATTAACCCATATTGGACCCGCTTTTTTGTTCAGTTTTATATGGGTCGAAAATGGGTCAGACTCTCTGACCCATTTTCGACCCATTTTTTAAAACCCAAAAATCCACCAAAAGGGAAAACCCATTTTCTCTACCTTCGCTTCGACAGAACCGCGACAGGCGACATCCACTCTCCTTCAAGCCGCCTCCGCCGCTCGCCGCCGCGGCTCGCCTCTGAGTCACCTCCGCCGCCCGCCTCCGAGTCGCCTCCAAGGTCAAGGAAGGGGATCACCTCCTCGAGAACGAGCTCCAGCTCCTCTGCGAATACGTATGACCCTCTTTCCTTCTCTTTCTCCTTCTCTCTCTTGGGTTCGAGTGGTTGTTTGGGGCTTTAGGGTTTCTTCGACGCCCGACCACATCTCGACGTCCCCCGATTGGGGCTCCGCTAAGGCTCCGGCCGAGTCGGAACGGCTCCCCTCGGCCGAGTTTTCGACCGAGTTCGAATCGGTGCGGCCGAGGGGTTCTGTGGACGCGACTCGCTTGGCCTTGACAAGCGTACGCATTGCGAAGCGAAGAATGCATTTTTGTTGTTGTGTTCGTTGTTGGCAGTGGTGGTGGGAATTGGGATCTCGCGATCTTGTTCCTGTCTCCGTCTCTATTTGGTTCGGCTCGTGCTCTGCGGTTGTTGAGAGAGACAAGCGAAGAAATTTGGGGGTGTTTCGCGTTTTGCCGGATTGGGATTTAACGAGTAATCGAAGCGTGACGAATCGAACCCTTGAGGTGTTCCGCTAGGGCGTGGCTCGGTCTGTGGTTTTTTCTTTTTCATGGTTCCTCGGGATTGGATTTACTGGCTTGGCACCTTTGATTTCTGTGTTGTGAATGGATATAGTAGACGAGTAGTGGCAAAATTGGAGACTTGGCATACAGCTTTGGACGGCTTATGGTTTAAAAGAAGTGTCATTATGGATTTAGTTGTTGAGTACGTTATTGTTTGAATCGGCGGATATTCAGAGGCATATTTGTCATTTCAGTATGCTTATGTCGAGATTTAAAGTATCTTTTCACAGTGCAGTTTCATGCTTTAATAGTTTGGGCAATATCAATTGTTGGGTTTGATTTTGATGATGTCATTGCTAATGAATAAAAGCATGTGTTGCAAGAGAAGAAAATTAATGTACACAAAGGAACTGCGTGACTTTCCGATTTTGATGCGAGATTTGGGATATACCCTCCTGAACTCACTGATTATTTTTCCTTTGGTACTTGTTTATGCAGCATGTTCTCTTACTTTTGTTTATTAGGTGCCTACAAGGGCAACTATTGAAATTTACATCTTGCATATTTTATTCACTATTTTCATATACAGGGTTCGACGAAAAGCAACGTTCACCTGATTTTAGGTGGTGTTGTGATTACTCAACATGCTTTGGAGACTAATTTCTAGTATCACATAGGAATGCTTTGATTTATTATCCATTTGAGCTCTTCTTGTGGATTTTACGTGCCACATAGAGTTCTTATCTAATGCGAATATGCTGCAAGTCCATTGACTGACTATCATTTTCCATTCAACTTCACAGGTAAAAGAGATTCTTATAGAGGAGTCCAATATGTAACCTGTGAACAGTCCGATTCTTGTCGTGGTGACATTCACGTTCGGTTTCATGATCTTATGAAACTTTTCCAGACGGGTGGTCATGTACTAGAGACTAATTACATATTTATGGTACAGTATACCACTTTGGTCCTAATATAGGCTTTAATATCTTTCCGCGTCTTTTCTACATCCTTTCTCTTACCGTGCAAATTTCTTGATGCTTCTAGGGTGATTTTGTTGACCGTGGCTATAACAATCTTGAAGTTTTTACCATTCTCTTGCTTCTAAAAGCTAGGTATGCCCTGAATCATTGTTCAACTTCTTCTTCTTCTTCTTCTTCTTCTTTTAAATTATCAATCTTTTTATGCATCTGTCATCCTATTGAGTTTTGACATTTCCTTATTCTTGTTGCGTTAGTTAATTTGTTTCTTGGCTATACATAAGCAACTTTAAGATGAATAACTCGAGTTTGCCTTTGTTGTTCTTGCTGAAGGAGCAATCCTACAATTCATATTTTCTCATGCTTGTCATTAGATGTTTCTTCAAGAAGCTATCTTGTGTTGGACTCTGAATTTTTTAGCCCTTTTTGGGGGGTTTTGATGACAGATACCCTGCCAATATTACACTGCTACGTGGAAATCATGAAAGTAGGCAACTTACCCAGGTGTGAGTTGCATTTGGAAGGATAACTGTTATAGTCTCCATGACATAGTCCTCGCACCTCTTTTTCTTCCCCCTTTCTAAAATTGCCTTTGCTCTACTCAAGGGACTTACCTATTCTCTTTCAGCATCTTACTAGTGACATCCATCTGGTTGCTTTTAGTACCAACTGACTTCCTGTAATGAACTTTCTATAGGTCTCCACTGGTTTCTAACTTTTGATATGTGAAACTCCAAATGATAGAAAAAGAATAAAAAGAAGAAAAAGAAGGCTTACTCATTTATTTTCAGCTTTGATATAAATTGAAGTTACAATTCCCTTCTTTATTTACAGAATTGATATAGAGATATTTTGCACGTGAGAGTTGACCAATTGCCAACAGTATTTTTGTCCATTGCATTATCTGTTGATATGATTTCATTTTGATCTGAGGAGAAATTTTTCTAAAGTAGGAAGGAGTGGACACTGTTTTTTTACAGTAGTCATTGAAGGGATAAAGCATCTGAAAAGAGGATTGCAGCTATTTTAGAATCGTCGGATGATGGATTGGGAGAGCAAAATGGTGATGCCTCGGCAGAAAGTGAAGAGGAAAACTCTTCCGACACGGAAGACCAAGGTAAATCTAAAGACATAATTTTTTGTTGGCCTTGCTATGCATAAAGAGGCCAAAGTCTATGCTTTTACATCCCTTGATGGATAGTGCAACATTTTTTTTCATGTTGATGAATGGGTACTTGTTTTACATGTTCAATAATGGCCCAGTCACAATTTCTTCGAGTAGAAATTTCTTTTGAAGTCTTGACTTCAAGAAAATCAAGATCGAAGAACATTTCTAATTCCTCCTGCTGCAGCCGCATTGCTTGCCGTATATATACCTCATGAGCTCCGAAGAAGCCACGACGACGGTGGGAACCGAGCGCTTTCCCACTCCTGACGACGACGACGCAGCCATGATGAGCTGCGTCTGCTTCACCCTCCCTGGGGACCAGTCCGGCAAGATCTGCCTCCGGCCCCCGAAAGAAGGCCTCGAGAAGCGCTGCCACCGGGATTGCGGGGCCACGTTCTTGGTCGATCCGCCAGCCAGCTGCGCCCGCTCCACGGCTCCGGATGGGCCGTCAAGTTTTGCCATCATCGGGAAGAGGACGGTAGCGGCAGCGGCGGGAAGAGAAGCCCGAGAGGCGGCGGTGCAGGGTCTTCTTCGACATGGAAGGAGTCGAGCTGGGCGACAAGGTCGGGAAGGACAACCCCAGGATCTTCAGCTACTCCGAGCTCTACATCGGCTCCAACGGGTTCAGCGAGAATGAGGTTCTTGGGAGCGGAGGCTTCCAATGAAAGTGTCCTGTGGAAGATGTTTCCCCTTTTAGATCATGTTCTCTTAGTGCAACAATTTCTTTTTATCCATAGGTTCAACCATTCTTTGTTTTGCCATGTACAGCCTTTGAGGCTTTCTCGTTGGATGCTTAGTAGTTGTGGGGATGCTGGCTTTTACTAGTCTTGATATTTTATCCAAAGAATATTCTTCTTTGCCAAGAGAGAGACACACGTAGACTCGAGTTTAGATTTTTGCTTCTTTTGGCTGATATAAGAAACTCGGATTCTGTCACCTTTTATATGATATAGTGATTTTATCGTCAAAACATCACATGTGGATATCTTTTGATTTCCTTCCACACTTGTTCGTGAGACTGGTTGCTGTTTTCTTCTTTTGTAACTTTGTTTGTTGAGGATTGTTTAGTTTGAATTCTCTTTTGAATGATCTAATGAGTTGACCCTTGCTAGATGGCTATCTATAACCTTCTATTTGCTCTTTTTCAATTGAGTATGCTCACTTTAAATAAGAAAAGCATGTGCATAATCTAATTCTTCATAAATATTTCAATTTATAGGTTTTTTTAACAATTTTTATTTTATTTATTATTTTTAATTTAATTTTATAGGTTTTTTAACAATTTTTATTTTATTTACTATTTTTTAATTTAACTTTTTTAGGTTTTTTAACAATTTTTATTTTATTTACTATTTTTTAATTTAAATTTATAGGTTTTTTAGCAATTTTTATTTTATTTACTTTTTTTTAATTTAAATTTATAGGTTTTTTAACAATTTTTATTTTATTTACTATTTTTTAATTTAATTTGAGGTTTTTATCCAATTAGCATATAACTTAAAGTGAGAGCATGTATTTTTTTATAATATTAGTAAGTTTTAGTAATATGGGTCGAGTCGGGTATAGGTCCTATACGGTACGGGTCGGGTCGGGTATGGGTCATTATCTTTACACTACAAAAATATGAGTCAAAACGGGTTAAATGGGTCGAATATGGGTCAACCCATTTTCGACCCGACCCATACCCATACCCGACCCAACCCAACCCATCCATTTGCCACCTCTATCGGAACCCGACGGTCTTAGAGGAGAGAGAAAGAAGAGAAAGAGAAGGAGAGAGCGATACGGACTTGGTTGAATTTCTTCTTCACACTGCTTTTTTTTTTTTTTTTTGAGCAAGCTTCACACTGCTCTTTAATGGCTTCTTTTTTTCTCGGGGGGTGGAAATTGACAAGGATGATGATTTTTCTTCGGTCCGCTTTATATCAAGGGGGAGTACGGCAGAAGAAGATGATGACGACTGCCCACAGAATCGCTCCAATACTTTCGAAAAACAACTAACAGATTTAATTCGCGGTGTATCTTAAGGAAAGAGGAGTTGGTACGAGATTCCAGTGAAGGGCGGTTGTAACGCCATCTAGATTTTCCCTCTTTTGAACCTCCCGTCCATATAATCCGCGAGCTTATAATCTTAAATTTGGAGACCGCGTGATAATTTTATTCGAGACTCCGCGTGGATCATCTTTTTATCTTTGATTCGCTCGATAATCTATTGAGTATTTTGCTTTGCCCGAGGAAGAGAAAAAACATAACGGTTCATTAGACATTATACTGTTCAGGCTGCGGGCTATCCTGATTTTTAATTTTCTTTTTTTTTCTTCCTTTATATGCTGAAAAAGGACGAGATTTTTTAGTGAAAATCTAATAATCGTTTTTCCTAAATCTGAGGGGTAAATTGACCAAGCGATAACCGACTGATGTAAGTTAGCAGAAAGAGGAGAAAAAATTAAAAAAATTACGGAGACGTAGAGAGAGAGAGAGAGAGAGAGAGAGAGGTGCTCTTGAGTTCGTGAGGAAGAATCTAGGATCGACACGTCAGCCGCATAGATTCGCTGGTCCTCGCTCCGGACCGAGGCCTTTCCTTATTGGGGGCCTTTTGCTCGCGTGAAAAGAGCGAGGCGGAGGTATAGGTAAATTCCGGCTACCTCTTTTCACCCCAACCTTAAAAAAAAAACTATAAAAAAGAAAACACCCTCCTGTTTTGTAAAAATAAATTTTCGCCCGGATATTTCCTTATTTTTCTCGTCTCTCTCTCTCTCTCTCTCCCTCTCCTATATCTATGTAGAAGGAAGGATATCCTTGACAATCCGCCATAGATAGTTCCCCCTTTTATTTTTTGGCTTTGCCTTATACCCAGAGAGGATATTCATTGCATCGGTTGCTCTCTTTTAATTTCTTTTGCTAATAAGGACAGATTTATATTTCTTTTTTCCATCTCGTAGTTCACCTCGTTCGTAGCTATCACGAGAATATGATGCACAAGTTGCGTATTGTGATTTTTTTTTTCTTTTTTTGGTTAGAAAGTTGTAGGTCATTTTTTTTTGTCCGAAAGTTGTGGATTGTATTGATCAGTTGGGCTATGGAATTTTGTTTTTTTCCGCCCCTTTCTTATTACCTTTTAATTAGGTCTAGTGGCTTCATTTCGTTCTTTCAACAAATTGTCTTGTTCTTCATTTATTTGTCAGCGTCGATGTTTAAGTTGTTCTACTTGACCACAAATGATGGAAAGGAATCATTTGATCAAAACGGTATCACATTTGCACAGTGTATTGTAATATTGATGACCAACCTGACACTATTATAAAAAGAAAAAAAATTCATGAGGCTCCACAACTCTTTTGAAATAGTTATTAGATTATGGGTCATGCTATATGCTTCCTCTCCGGATGTGAGATTATCGGCCTTCCATGGGAGCTTCACTCTTTGTTACCGTAGCTTATAACACAATACAGTAGCAATGAAATTAGTCAATTCATTCATCACATGTTTTAATCCCCAATGTCTTTGTAGCAATAAAATTAGTCAATTCATTCAAACGGAAGAATAGATTCAATTAAATTGAGGCAAGTACTATGCGAAACGGCGAGATGGTTATAGGGACGGCAATGATTCAATATGGTGGTGGCAATTCCCATGAACAATAGGCAACTACCTCAATTTCAAGACATCTCCCATGATTGGGAGATGTTGAAAAATCACAAGGATATATGATCAATCTTAGTGTAAGAGTATAAGTATCGGGCCCCACTATTGTTTGCCATGAAGGTCATAGGGAAAATATACAAATAATTTGTGAACTTTAGCATATTGTACAATGTCATTCCTAAAGTTTCAATTTGCTCAATACTATCTTGAACTTTATCTTGATGTGTAATATTTTCTATATACTTTTAATTTGAACTTTTTGTGCATATTCAATCTAGTCACTGAATTATATTTAAAATTTTCAATATTGACCATAAACTTGAATTAATGAAAAAGATAATATTGGATATTTTAATATAGTTCATGGACTAGATTGAACCTATCCTATAGATTGAAAGACCACATTAGACAAATTAAAAGTTCAGGGGCAACATTGCATATTAAGCTAAAGTTCATGAACTATATTGAACAACTTAAAAGTTAAGAGACGAAATTGCTAATTGAATCGAAGTTTGGGGACCATTTATACCATTTTTCCTATGTTATAGGGCAAATGTTTTTCTCTAAAAGGACAGGATGAACCAGCATCAGCACGGGTCGAACCAGAAGAGAAGCCATGTGTTGTGCTATGGTGCTTATGCTACAATAAATTTTTAAAAATAGGATCACATTTGATTTTTGTCGAGATCACCTGCGACAAAGCAGCATATTAGCTTCTTCGATAGAAGCTCATTCATTGGAAGGAATCGACCCGACATTTTGAAGATGGGCCCGTGAAGACCCTGGAACTTCGCTAGGCGACTGAAAGTATAACCAACGGCAAAAGCTGATTGAGTGCTTAGATTGGCTAAACCAGAAATGAGTAGATTCGCTGATGATAAAATTTGTTGAACTGATTTATGTATATTTTGGTGAAGCTTAGCGACACATGTTTAGGCTAATTGTGATGATTCTGCTGATTTTCCACTGAATTTGTAGTTGACATGTTGCTCGAAAAGACGCAAACTTTTGGAAGCATAAACAGAGATGGTAACAAGACTTGGCCATCCAATGGTCATAGATGAAAAGCAAGATTTGTGCAATTGTGACAAGCCTGTGATTGGAATTCAGTGAAAATGACCAGAGACAGGCGATAGACGGAGCCTTACCATAGCGCACATAAATTCACTTTCTCCTTCGCGATAATGCTCCTGTTGTTCAGTCAAAACACTGCGACGACATGATTTTCTAGACATGCGAAACGACAACCAGAGCAAGCTCAAATATTTATTCAGACTTTCAGTTTTCTTAGCGTCACAGTGGAATATGGAAAATTCAGGACATTCCTACAACCTCATATTCATGGGACACCTTCAAAGGGGACTCTTTGGAAACGGGCCGCTCTTCCGACCACAGTTCCAGATTAACTGTTTCGGTTCCCCAGTGGATCAAACACTTGACGACCTCACTGACATTGAACCGATTGACTAGTCCCACACCAAGGCATTTGTCCCAGAGCGACCATTCACCTGAAAAAATAAGACCGTCAGGCACCAAGATAAAGAACATCCTCATTTGTTAGGGAAAAAAGAAAAACGTCAAAAACGACTGGGTGCTGGTTCGATGACCAATTAATGGTTGTTCTATCCGAAAGGTCATCATCCTTGAGGAATTTTTCGAACACTAGGAGAAAAATACGTTAATGACAACAAACTAAATTTGGGTTAATCAAGTTCATTTGAGTGGATGCTATAGTTAACGACATCTAAGTTAGGTAATCAAAGAAGAAAAGATTCCACAGAGGACAGGAAAATAGAAGCTGGAAGGGTTACAGAGCAAGAAGTGTTGTAAACATTGGAAGGAAGTTTGCCAACAACAGAAGTAGGACATTCTATCCCAGGAGCGAAATGTGCTTAACAAACCTGCAACTTCAAAATTCGAATTGAGTTTTGAATGATTCAATCTGAAGATCTGACACTTGATTGATGAAATTATACTCGATCAGATATAATTTAACCCAACCTAAAACTAGATATTCATTTATCATGGAAAAGAGTGAGAAAATTAGAATTTATGCCGAAGCAGATGTATGGATCTCTCAAAAGATGTACAGAAATTATCTATGGTGATTGGAGATCCACTTGATGAAGATTTTAAGCATATGTAGGTATAAGCATCTGAAGAAAGTGAAGAACATCGCCATTCTCAACCTATTGATGAAATGGAACGTCCAGATATGCAGTAGCTAATTGAATGAAATCGGATATAGAGGAATCAAAACTGATAGGTGCTTTCATGGAAGGAAATCTCATGGACCTATCAATTAACATTGATTAATGCAAGGCCATATGAAGATATACACAAGGATGGAGAAGGAAGACAATGATGGCTGGCTAAAGGACCTCTGGCATTTGGGTCAACGAGAATTGAGGACTGGAATTCGAAGCAGGAGACGAGAATAGGCTATAATGAGAATACTACCAATATGAAGAGTCTACACCTTGATTCTTGTACTTCCACTTGTGCTGAACTTAGAAAGACCTCAAGTGTATTTTGAACTGTCTTTGTATCATCTCATCTCTAGTAAGCGGAGTGTGTTTACAAATTTATATGAGAGGGAGAGGCTCAACTATATGGGGGCATTGATAGGAGACCACTGTTCCGTTTTATAGGAGCAGCTGGTTCTGTACAAGGGTTTACTATAGAAGCGACTGATGCTGAAGCTGTGTGGAACAGAAGGTATGAGTTGTAAGGTATTTGGAGGAAGTGGACTCAGCTTGGTTGGAGGCTGGGCTGGTAGTACTTGAAGAGAGGAGTATATTTAGCTCAATTTTGTTACCTCAGCTCTTTTATTTCTTGTTAATCACTTAAAGCATCAATGGTTTCTGGAATATTTCTGTTAAACTAATACCAGTGTTAAAAAGTCGATGCAAACCAACTTTGGGTGATCCAAGACGGTAGAAGTACCAAAATCTTGAACAATGCACTTGGATCTTGGTTTACTAAGGTATTTGTAATCCCGTGCAAGTTTTTGACAACCCAGTGTAAGAGTTCCAAAAAGTAGAGTGATGCAACCGGATCTTGGTTTTGTTATGGAGTATAGCTCTCCAGTTACCCAGGCCTTTGCAGAAGATAACAAAATGCAGAACCAAAAGGAAAGGTAAGAAAAAACGATTACCCTTAGGTAGAAGATTCCCTTCAAAAGTCTGCTCGCCAGAATCGGGCCAAAGTTCATGCTTAGAACCATTGACAGCTGTAAATGAGATAAAAGATTCTGTAGGGTGCAACAGGGTGAATGTTGGGTGTACTCTCAAGCAGACCAACCTACAGCAGAATATAAACAACCATTATAGGTGATCATCACCAATCTGAAAGTTTAGGGTGCAAAAGGGTGAATATGGGGTGAATATCTGACGACAAAAAACGAAAAGCATAAAATGCAGTCCTCTAATGATATCTCCATTTAATTTTCTGATCATATTTATCCACTGTAAGAAAAATGCAGGCTCAACTTTAAGCATGTACTCTCAATAGTGACGAGCGATGATTTTTTCATAACATTTTCTTAGCATTAACATAATTGCTCATTTCATAAAGGCCTGTTATCAGAAGTCCTTTGTAGTTGTGTAACTTTCTCCAAAACTGTGTTTGGGCTGACCTTGAAAATCCACCAGAACCAGCACCAACTTTCCTGGCTACAAGGCTAGAGTCAATTCGAAACACCTTAGGGTTGTCCTTTCTGATAGATATGAGTCGTTGAATAGCCAGTCCACCACCAATTTCACCTTCCATCATAAGAGATTCCTCCTCTCCAGCGTGCTCAAGATTTCTCCTACAGGGAGGCAGAGCACACGTGAGGTAAATCTAGTGCAAGAAAATAAAATTCCTATGTTTTGCAAAACAAAAGACAACAATGTTGATAAATAAATAATTCAGCAGATTAGAAGTGGTCAAACGCTTCTATGTAATTGAAAAGTCAAGTTCTACTCTGGTCCAATTTGCAAACTGCTGGATTTACTAAGAAGTATTCTGAGGCCTATTGAAAATACTGATGCAGACATACAGAGACTAGAAGAATTCTGATTCACTTCCTATTGTACCAAAGCCATTAAAGGATGTAGTATAACTCATGTTGTGACAAAAAGAACCCCTGTTACAAGTGTATATATTCTACAATCTTCAATAGAGAGTAAAAGAGAATATAAATAAAGACTACACCTTTACTCAATTACTAAATAACAAAGTAAATAGATGGCTCTATTTATAGATCAATAGAGACACTAGCAAAACCTTAATTTCCTTATATATGACCACCTACTAACTACTAGCTAATAGCCTAACATTAAAAATGCATTTCAACAATTCCCCTCAAGCTGGAGCATCCGCCTTGCATATGATAGTTGCAACTCTCATCCAAAGTTTGTGACTAAAACACTGTGTAAACTGGACCTCAACTAGAAAATGGATGTTGATTATATCGAACCGGATTTGAGATAATGACAATTATGTCCAGACCTTACAGGACAAACTGAATATAGTCCACGTTAACACCACTTTTGATGAAAGCGCTGAAGAAACAAATTAAGATAAAAAAATTGAAACCTCTCTCTCATATAACAAAGGTTAAACGTGTGAAAACTCGACTTGAATTGCAGCAAACTAAACTCCATCACCCCACAACGCTTGACTTTGGCAGCTCAATGAAGGTATGCTAATATCTGGTGCTCACAGCTTTTGCTTGGAAACTTGACAACAACCTCACTCGTCGATGATGCTATCAATTGAAGATGAGTCTCACAATAAATAACATCAACAGTAGGCTTCTTAAGATTTCAAAGGACCACAATTGGGGAAGTTGTTAAAGATGAGTTGCTACTGGATAAAGCCTTTTTCTTGACTCGTCTTTTTTTATAAGTGAGAGAGCTCTATTAAAGAAACAAAAGCACATGAACCGGAGCAAATGCGTAAAGCTTGACTGATACACAAACCAGAAACGACAGGGGACAACAAAGGAGATGAAGACAGCTACTGGAATGAAGGACTTGACGGAACCCTATATTAGAGAACAGAGGGACTTGATTGAGAGTTTCCACTAGCCATGAAGACAAGGAAGAGTGACAAAGAACAGCTTGTGAAGTGATGGGGAGCAATGCAGACTCGTGACAGTGGCTTGAGAAAAGTTTGCGATGGTAGACTTCAGCTCACTGGAAAAGACAAGATCAATGGCAACAGATTGAGACGGGTGGTCAATAGACAGCGACTCAGAGGAACAAAGGAGCAGCAACTCCTTGATGGCAACGAAAAAGCCAACGAAAACGACAAGTTTACTTGATCTGGACGAACAGCGATTCCCCTTGATGACAAGCAGCGATTGATGGAAAGAAGAAAGATAAACCTTGGGTACCTTCCTAAAATTTTAATGAGTTACTTGAAGTTGTAGACTAATATTTAAATACTTTCCCTCATGCGTAGGCTGGACTTTGTGAAATATATGATCAAGATGATAAGGCCCGAAAAGATTTAAACTTAGGACCTCCTCAGGAAAACTTGATGAACATGCGTTGATAGATTTGACTAACAAAATTCTTCAGTATTTGCGAGATTCAGCAATAACACCCTTGCAACTGCCATGTTTGGCTCATGCTTCGCAATTAATGGTCAAATAACATACTCAGACTCAGAATAATAAGTCCAAACAAAGATGAAATTAAATCTTTCATTAACTCAAGCAAACTATTTGTTCCTAATAATCAACACCGCTATAATCTAAACTCTTGTTTTTTTTTTTTTTTTTTTTTTTTTTTGGTAAAGTAATCTAAACTCTTGTCTTTTTCTTTTCCTCCTAATACATGAAATTTCTTAAACAACTATTTGGCTCATTTTCTTCATGCTGCAGAGAGGCAATCACCAAAACTGAGACAGAAGTTGAGAAACTTACTCGATGACAGTATAGTCCTCAGTACATCCAGCAGACCTATACTCTCTTCCACTATACTCTTCATATCCATTTATTTCAGTTCTGCTATGAAGCCATTGTGTACCTGCCATGCAGCCAAATAAAATTCGAGGTTCTATCTTAAATTCTGATAACTTATATATGTTTTCACATATCTTATAGCATTTGCCTTCATGCTTTACTAATCATCAAATCAACCTCAACCTTCCTCAGCGTAGAGCGATATAGAGGATCAACTGTAATGGTCATAATTGTCATGGCAGTGACAGCATACAGGTCACAGTTGTGTAGATCATACAAGTATGAAATAGGAAAAAACTCAATGATTAACAAAGTCTCAGTTCTTGCATACTATAATGATGCTAGATTACTTCATGTTTGCTTTTCATGAGAAAATACCAATTGAAGTGGCTCTCTTACCAGTGCTGGCATAATTATCATTATGGCCATGACACAATCCAGAATTGCCTATAACATCAAGAAATATCTGGTCTATGACAAGCTGCTTCATGGCCAGTGTAAGTTAACGATAAGCTGTCATGTTCATCCCTTCTTAGATTGAGCAAGACAAGATGTATCCATGTTGATATAGATGTGATAGGAGTTATGCAAATGTTGTGGGCAATGCCAATAAGTCTCTCCAATAACTTAATTTACTACCGATCAAAGAAAAAAGAAATTCCTACCAGTCCAGAGTTAAATATTCTATTTCTATTTGAATTGAACTTCTTATGCGCTAAATTGTCACATATGCAGAGAAGCAGCATCACACATATCCCCATAAAGAAGGAGGGACAAAAGTAAGCAAAGCTTTGTAGACAATACTAACCCAAAATCTATTCAAGCACATTAATTTACTTCTTGAGCAAAGAAAAAAAAAAATAGATGCTTGTGATCAAGTGCAAAAGGAATCTCTGTGGAATTGAACTGAACCTCTCATATATCTGATTGTCAGCTATGTAGCTACCAAAAAGCATCACTCATGTCCAAACAATTCAACTTTTGCACAACTGGTTTTTGCTGAAGAGAATCGACATTTAGTTTAAACTTACTGATAAGGAAAATCAGCACTATCGCTGCACCAACTCTTTAATATATCAGCAAGCTTTCACCTTCAAAAGTTGCAATTCAAAGACGTTTAAATAGTTGTAGTAGTATCAGGATGGTTAAGAACCCAGTCAAATCACCTGAGGGGACATGCTCCATTGATATGATCCTTCCCCCAATCCAAGGAACAACTTTGGCTATCCATTCCCCACTTTTTAGCTCAATAGGGGTCCTCGAAAGTTCTACACCCTTATGGCTTGAGATCTCTTCAACATCTGGAATGCGCTTACAGCTCTCTGCATGCAAGAATCACTTGCATCAATAAGGGTACATGGAGAAGATGCAGAAGACACAGGCAAAGTCGTGATATGATATCAACAGATGCAGTGATTTTCAAACATTCTTCTTCGGAGCCCATAATAATCCATGAGGAAGAATGACATCCCCAGTCAAGGAGGAGCCACCTTCCTCGAATATCAGCAAAAAGTTGGAAAAGCTGCTACAGGATGTGCAGTAATGTTCATGGATTTACCAACTCTCTCCTTCCCACAGCAAAAAGTTTCTAAAAGATGTCCTGGAAATATCATCCATGTAAACTTTTTAAAGTTGATGCATGGCAATCAATAAGAGTTGAAACAAGTGTAGATATGAACATAAACTTATGAAATTGGTTTGATAAGAACTTGATAATGAGAGAGGTCCAGCCACGTTCACAGCAGAACATGATTCCATTTTGCCAAAAAAAGTAACGAATTCATCCTCAGAGACGTAGACACATCATAGGGTTTCCAACTTGCAAACTAGCATTACCTAAGCGTGCTTTATATTTCTTCTCACTTGCAGCTACCATCTTAGACACTTCATCCTCTGAAGGCAATGTAATTTGGATAGTGTCGCCATCCATGCCCCACACATCAACCTGTGTATGATCATATTTGCTCACAATTTCCAAATAACAACTCCAGTGGTGCTTAATAACAAATTCTTAAATCAGATAAAACAAGCGCCCTTCCTTATGAAAAGGAATTTACCATTGCCCCTCCACCTAGTAACAACATTACATGCAGACGACGTTTTGGCCTCTGCCATGAACCTTCTTCTGTGTACACTCTTATGGTAACCAGCAAAGATTCACGTTCTGCAATATAGTGAGTTAGCAGATATTCTCCTTCCAAATACTTATATCCATCACCATCATCTTCAAAAAGAATGCCCTTCGCGGTCCCTGTTTGGCAGAAAAGATACATATCAAAATATGGATAAAATTAAACCAGTCTTCTTTACAGCAGGAAAAAAGAAAGATATGGATGAAACACTCGGTAGTCACATGCTATTTATCATATATTCAACCTTCCAATTTTTCTTAACAAAAAGATCCTCTTGCAAGTGCTTTTTGACTTAAGCCTAATAGCAACAAAAATGTAAACCGATTGCCTCACTTTGCTGTCAACTTACAGTATCGATTAAGAACATTTGTGGATAAAAAATTTCGATGCTCGTCAACAGTAGTGTGTGACAAAGAAGCATGCCATAGACTCACGAGATAGGAAAATACAGAATTAGACAAGCTTACTTATTGGAAAGACGGAAAGAAAACAATCGGACACAATTTAGCAAGTACATTTAACAAGATTGAGTTATTGACATGCTTAAGTTGTTCTAAGCTTGAGCAACCAGAAATTATCTATTAAATAGACATCTGGCATTAGCGATTCTGTCAACAAACAACATAATGATAATTATAAGAATCCATAGAGGAAACAGTAAATTTTTCAATTGAAAGCGATGGACAATGATAATTAGACTTCTAATCAGCAACTTGACGCGTTCCAAAGATGAATTTTCACAAGTTATATATGTTCATGACCTGTAACCATCAATGCAACACTACCCAAGAAAAATTCAAGTCAAACAAGAAAATTCAAGTGGAAGAGATATACCGTGCTCATTCAAAGCCACAAGGAGTATCAAGTCATCTGAAAGATTAGCTTCACCAACATGTTGGTGGGGAGGACCCAAAGGAATGATTGAACCACCTTGTAGAAATAATAAGGGCAGATCCTATCAAGTTAAAGCAAAATAACATTAACTGCCGGCAAACCATTATCATGAAGAGCATTACGGAGAAACTAAGAACTTGTGGTACCGGGTGTGCATCATCGAAATCAAAGGTCAGCCAAATACCCTTGGGCAACACATGCGGCAAGTCATTTGATTCCTGATGGGGCATAGAGCTGATCAAGATTAAATGACATTAGCAGATGCATATGGATTTTTGTTCAGCTTAAAGCCTTTTTAAACGCAATCTATTAAACCCTTGCAGAATCATCAATAAGGCCAAGAAACTTGGGCGAAAGAATCCAAAGAATCATCTGTTATTTTGAGGACTAACAAGAACAGTCTCAAGATTTAATAACCATCACATCTTTTGCTCACTATTCCCATTAACTTACCAAATGGCATATCTCTATGATGACAATGCTACAAAATGCAGAAGACCTTTAAAAGTAAGACATAACATTGAAGGTACTGATACGTTAACTTAATCAATCTCTCATTAATAGGGATTTTCCTCTCACAGTGGGACACGTATACTCAAACATTAATAACATAGATATGTAGGAAATCTATGCAATTTGTAAGCGGCGATGGCTACTGAGCCTAAGGGGATGAGGGCCACCACCAGCCCCTCCAGGTCCGCTAGTAGTGAGAACATTGATAGAATACCATATCGCATAAGTGCAGAAACATGCATACGTGATGTGATCATGCTACATAAGGCGTGGACAGCAATTATACCTAATGACATCATTAGACTATAGTATATTTAAGTTGTAATCTCAAAAGTTGAAAAAATATATTCTCTTTCTGAAACTCTGAGGAAGATACTAACTAGATCAGCAGAGACAAAAGAAAAAGGGAAAGACACTAGTAACTGCAATACAATATGGAGAAGCAGCAAGGAGCTCGCGTTGCATGTATCCTCATGACATATGCAAGGTCAAATTTTTAATTTTATAGTGAAGAGAGGATAACCTTGCACAAACCAGGAGTGGCCCTAATAAAAATGAATTTTCCAGTGTCCTTAACCTGGGATCTTTGGTATCTGCACAAGAACTTGTTAAGCTTAGATACCTATGCAAATAAGAACAGTAATACATGTGGTACGAAGGCAAGAATGCTATCCAACACCGTGCTAACCCACCAGCAAAAAAGGTTGGACTTGCCACAAGAGTGCCCATTTTATGAGCCATGTAGAAAAGAGTATATATGTGGGGAAGAAAGCGGTAGCGCCGCTTCAGTGCCAGGCGACAGACTTCCTCACACTAGTGCAAGAGAGACAAAAAAGGAAGTAAAAGATCAATTCTGTAAAATCTTCCAAGGGAAACAAGGTATTTACAAAATAAGCGCCAACAACAATTAGAGAAATCTATACATTCCAGCAATCTGAAGGTAGAGAATCTGATACTAAAGAGTCAGCATGCTAAATTGGTCATGATTTCATATATTTTACAAGAAAGGAAGGTCCAGAGGTTCTCTAAGGACTGAGAGACATGATTTATTTCACATGTTTCATGGCCATTTAAGAAACTTGGAGTCTTTCTGATGATGGGTCTATCAGTAACAGAAGAGGGAAACCTTTTCTTTCAAAACACTGGGAGCAAGGTCAGCGGACATAAGTGCTTTAGATTTGAGAGAATTTAATTCGAATGAGTGAAATAAAAATCATCAGGACAAAGTTCATGCACATGACATGAGCACGTCACCAAGAAAAGCAGCACAAACCTCCTCACCAAATGACCAAGGCTCATGGTCATTGGTGTCCATTTCAGAGTGTCCACGACAGAATGGAAACATTGCACCTATACCCATCCACCTTCCAAAAAGCTTTGGTGTCGCATTTCCTATGAATCCACCGATGTCAGGTCCTGAAAGTGGTTGACCACTGAGACCCTGAACAAAATTAAAATTAGTCAGGATGGATGATCTGTACATATGTGAATTATGTGAATTATTCTCAAAAACACCGCATCAAATTTGTAGACGGGAGTCCAAAATCTGTACATAAAAGCTAGGAACTTTGGGTTGTCCAAGACCCACCAGAGGATGAAAGCTAGGATCTTTCAAAAAATGGATTCCTATTCAAAGAGTGCAAAAACGCATGGATAAGCTCATAGTAAACCGTCAATTTGGAATCAAAATATGAATATCACAGTTAAAGTCATAGCAAAGAAAGGGCAAACGAAACCAGGATCCAGTGCTTCAAAGGGTCTAAATCACTTCAAATACATTAGAGAATTAAGTCTGCAAAACTCAATTATTTAGAGTTACTGCTTTGTCATGCCTTGTCAACCGCAAGCTTACTTATTTAAATCAAAGTGTCAGCATGGCATACAACAACTATACCTAATCAATATTGGAGCGTCACCTATGGAGGGAAATAGAAATTAAGGTTACCGCTTGCTCATTCTCTTTGATGATATGCACAATGATTACCACGTGATTGATGATGAAAACCAAATTTCTATGTCCATGCTGCATACTGCAGTTACAATATCATAATTACCCTGATATTTACAGACACTTGAGCTCCACCTTGAGTACACAAGCTTGGAAGGAAAGACTTAAATTTGCTACTATCATTCCCTTGAAGTAATCCATCATAAGTTATAAAAGATGAAAGTTGGACAGGAAAATGCAATAAGTTCAGCGAAAACCAAAAGTAAACGGAATTTCTTCAAGCAAAAACAAGCAGCATAGCCTCCATAATTCACTTACCAGCTGAAGTACCATTGAGATGCTCATGTGCAGGTGCTCCCAGTTTGAAATGTTATCACCAGTCCAAGTAGCTGCATACCTCTGGCTACCGACGAATCCAGCTCTAGTAAGGACAAATGGACGTTTGTTTTCGTTAGATGATTTAATGCCCTCATACGTAGATCTAGCCATCAGCATTCCATAAACCTGTAACAGGGATGGTAAAATTGAGTAACCAGGTCTTATTGGACAAAAACAAAAGTACCAGCTACATGAGCAATGGTTTCAAGTCACCAAGATATTTAGAATGTAGCATTTGCAACCGGCATCTATAACAAGGAAATTCTTGGGAATTATCACCATAAAATTTGATCTCTCGCAATAATGTCACTAGATAAAGGAGAAGAGTCAAACTACTTATTTGTTTCTCTAATTGCGAGTACATTCAAAGTATCTTTTCTGTTTTCTTCTCCGCTACTAGAGCAGCAATAACTCTAATTTGGTAAATTGCCAATCATTTTCGGGCCTTCAACTACTGTAATTTTTCCTCTGGTCTCCGTCACTTCTTTGCTTTCTCCATAAAGGTTCAAACTAGAGCTATAGCTAAACAGAAGCCTTCAAAATTTACCTGGTGAGCATCAGAGAAATAAACCAAGCAATGTGGATTGCACATGCAAGCCAAAATTACAAAATCGACCCTTTCCATTTCACTTTTTCCCTTTGTGATATTGATAGGATTTATTTTTTACTGTTTTCTCTCCAAATGCTTAGAAGTTATTAGAAGTAAGAAAGGTAAAATGGATCTTTACTATTTTTAGGATTTATTTGATATATATATATATATATATATATTAAAATTTATTGAATAATACGATGTACGTTTTTCTTACATGGTATCAGAGCCTAGGGATTAATTCTAGTTGACAGAGTAGCCACTCGCCGCGGTCAACTCGCCGGAATAGTCGGCCGTCAGGGCCGTGGCTTGTCATCGTCAAGTGTCTCCTTCTTTCTCTCTTTCTTGCACGATTCTTTCTTGACCTTTCGTGTGGCTCCCTCTCGCGGTTTGCGCGGCTCGCATGCCTCGCGCGACTCGTGCGACCTGTGCGGCTCGCGCAGCTCCATCGCGTGACCCACATCGCTCACGCGGCTTGCACGGCTGGTGCGTTACCCTCGCGCAGCTGGTGCGGCACCATCTCATAGCTCCATCGCATGACCCACACCGCTCGCTGGGTCACTGATTTTGGTCACACAGTTCCATCACGTCTCACACGGCTTGCTGGGCGAATTTTGGTTGTTGACTTGCTTGATTCGCATGAGGACAGACAACATATAATGGAGCGCAAAGCACAGGCACTAGTGCCCTCATGCAGGAAAGGACTCTGAGGTGTTTTTTTTGCGACTGAAAGGAGAAATTCTTTTTTGTCCCTTTACATTGATCTTCTGGAGTTTCTATGGCCTGTGTTGCTTCGGCTTTGATGGCTGGGAAGTACTGACCATTTTCAGATTATAAATTTGTTAATTTGAGGGTTTGTGAATTGGTGGAAGTCTCTATTACTTTATGTGGGTTGTGGAGATTTGTGTGGTAATATTGGGTTATTAAATTATTGAGGCTGAGTCGTTTGACAGAGGCTAAGGTCAAAGTTTGCTTATTATTATTTGGAAAATGGGCGATCACTCAAAGAGTATAATTAAAGTAGATCCTGAGAAGAATAATATTGTGATGACTAAGGTGATTTCCTTTTCATCTAATCGAAATATTGATAAGAAGCTCGCAGGTAGTGCTAACTTCCACCAATGGAAGAAAATCGTAAAACTTACTTTGACTGGCAGGAATCAACATAGACACTTAACTTGAGTTTAAGCTTAGAGATGATGTAACTTGGGATGGTGTTGACATGTATTCTTGGTCAAATCCTGAATTCTATAAAGAGTAATGTAGTTGACATGGTAACTCATATTGATACAGTCAGAGAACTATGGGAGTATTTGAATGTGTTGTATTCTGGCCAAGATAAGTTGTCATGGATTTATGAGCTATTGTAAGAGTTTTATCAATTTGAAGGAAGGGACGCTCTATTACCCAGTTCTTTGTAGACTTTAAGAGATTGTATGAGGAGTTGAATGTCGTTCTCCCTATTTCAGCCGATGTTCAATAAATGCAACGTTAGAGGGAACAATTTGCTGTAATGAGATTCTTAGGAAGTCTTGGTTCTGAATATGAAATTGTTAGGTCTTAAATTCTTAAAGGAGAGAATATAGCGTCACTCACAAATACATTTGCTCGAGTTCTTCGAGTATCTCGTGAGTCTTCTCAGGATACTACATCTATGGTGGGGAGTTTAGCTCGTGTCCCAAACTCAAATTGGTAGTGGTAATAAGAGTGATGGAGGAAATCGTGGTGGATATAGTGGGCGTGGTGTCCGAGGAGGCCGAGGCATAGGAATAGGGAGAGGTCAAGGTCATCGGCATCCTTATGGACAATTCCACATATCTACTAATAATTCGGGGACTACACGAATTTGTCATTACTGTGGCAAACTTGATCATATTCAAAAATTTTGCTACAAGCTACATGGGAGACCAGGGCAGCAGCACCAGTTCGCTAATACAGCGTCTAATATTAACTCTACTTCACAGTCATCTGAAGACAAGTTAGTGGTTATGTCTGGTGAGGAATATGCTCGGTACAAACAATCTCAAATCTCACAGCTTGTTTCTTCCGCTGCTACTTTGGCACAGATAGGTAACGTTACTGCATGCCTTTCAACTACTTCTCGTCCCTGGATCATTGATTCAAGGGCTTCTGATCACATGTCAGGTCTTTCAAGTATATTTTCCTCTCTTTCTCAATCTTCGTCCATAGTTACTCTAGCCAATGAATCACCTACAAATGTTAAGGGAATTGGCACAATTAACTCAACTCCTTCATTGCCGTTGTCCTCAGTGCTTTTATCTTCCACAATTTCCATTTAACCTCATGTCTGTTAGTAAGTTAACCAAAAAATTTCAGTGTTCAATAACTTTTAATCATGATTCTTATATTTTTCAGGATCTAGATACGGAGAAGACAATTGGTAGAGGACGTGAGGAAGGGGGGCTATATGTACTTGAAGATGCTTCTTCAATTGCTTACTCAAGTGTTGCGTCCCCACATCAAATCCATTGTCGTCTTGGTCATCCTTCTCTAAGTAGTCTTCAAAAGTTGGATTTTAGTTTTCAATCTCTTTCTAGTCTAGAGTGCAAGTCATGCCAAGTTGGCAATTTATATCGTGTTAGTTACATACCTCGAGTAATTAAATGAGTAGCATCTCCGTTTTTATTAGTTCATTCAGATATTTGGGGTCCATGTCATGTGGTTTTTAATTCGGGTTTCAGATATTTTGTTAGTTTTGTTGATGACTATTCCAGAGTTACTTGGTTATATTTAATGAAAGATTATTTCCTATTTTTCGTGCATTTATATTTGAAATTTATACTCAATTTGGCATGCGTGTTAAAGTTCTGCGTTATGATAATGCTAAAGAGTACTTTTCCACATCTTTTTCTGATTTTATGACTCAACATAGTATTGATCCATGTATCTTCCTGTCCTGATACTCCACAACAAAATGGTGTTACTGAAAGGAAGAATAGGCATTTATTGGAAATTACTAGATCCATGTTATTTGAGATGAAGGTCCCAAAAACTTTTTGGTCTGATGCTATTCTAACTGCATGTTATCTCATTAATCGCATGCCTTCTTTTGTTCTGCAAGGTGATATTCCTTTTTCCACTTTGTTTATCTTTGGTTATGTCTGTTTTGTTCGTGATCATCGACCTAGAGTATCAAAACTTGATCCCAAGGCAATCGAGTGTATGTTTATGGGTTATTCCCGCACTCAAAAGGGATATCATTGTTATTCTCCATTACTGAGAAAATATTTTATAACAGCTGATGTTTCATTTTTTCAATCCACTCCTTATCATAATGTTCCCATTGATGTGTCTGAATTGGATGAAGACTTGTATGTGACCACCATTCGATCTACTATTCCAACTGTATCACCAGTATTTACAGAGAAACCACCTCCTCTCCAGGTTTATACTCGACGTCCTCATGTCACTACTACTGCTCCCCTCGTTCCTCCCATCGCTACTACGTCATCTTCTGCTCCAGATCCACCATTAGCTGACCCTCCTCTTGTATCTAATCTTAATCTTCCTATTGCTCATCGCAAAGGTACACGTACTTGTACTCAATATTTTATTGCAAATTTTATTTCACTCCTCTATGTCTCCTACTTTTCGAGCTTTTTTAACTACTATTGAACAATATCCTGTCCCCAAGTCTGTCGCTAAGGCATTACAAAGTTTTGGCTAGAGAACAGCAATGAAAGAAGAATTAAAGGCTCTCAAGATTAATCAAACTTAGGACTTAGTACCACTTCTTCTAGGCAAAACTGCTATTGGTTGTCAATGGGTATATGCTTTAAAAGTCAACCCCGATGGTTCTCTTGCTCGTTTAAAAGCAAGACTTTTTGCCAAACTTACTTCTGTTCGTATTTTGATTTCTCTTGCTACAACATATAACTGGCATTTATTTCAGCTTGATGTTAAGAATGCTTTCTTGCATGGCACTCTTCATGAAGAAGTTTACATGAAGCAACCTCCGGGGTTTATTGCTCAGGGGGCTGGACTAGTTTGCAAATTAAAAAAGTCTTTATATGGTTTGAAACAATCTCCGTGGGCATCATTTGAAAGATTTTCTGAGGTTGTACTGTCTTTTGGGCTATCGAGATGTGGAAATGATCATTCTTTCTTTTATAAACAATCAGGGGGAGGCAAACTATTCTTGATTGTGTATATTGATGATATATCAGAAGATGACTTGGTTGGTTTAGTTGAGCTAAAACCTATCTTCAACAACAGTTTCAAACTAAGGACTTAGGAAAATTGAAATATTTCCTAGGATTAAAGTGGCGCTGTCCCAGCGAAAATATATCTTGAATTTGCTCACTGAGACAGGTATATTGGGATCAAAGCCTCTTGATTCACCCATGGAACAAGAGGTTAAATTAGTTGCTGATGGATGAGAAATTCTTAATAATCTCAAGAGACATGGAAGACTAGTAGGTAAGCTGAATTATCTTACGGTTACTCAATCAGACATTGCTTTTCCTGTTAGTGTAGTAAGACAAAAAATGTCTTCCCCTCATACACCTCATTGGGATGCAGTTATTCGGATATTAAGGTATTTGAAAAAAGCTCTAGGGAAAGAAATTGTCTACCAAAACCATGGTGGGTTGAAGGTTTTTCTGATGCTGGTTGGGCTGGGTCTCCAAATGATAAAAGATCAACTACTGGGTATTGTATCTTAGTCGAAGGAAATCTGGTTTCATGGAAAAATAAGAAACAAAGTGTTGTTGCCCACTCCAGTGCTGAGTCAGAATATAGAGCTAGGTACAAGTGACATGTGAATTAGTGTGGATTCGATAGTTATTGATTGAGTTAGGCTTTAAAGATTTAGTACCCATGATTCTATGGTGCGATAATAGAGTTGCAGTGCACATAGCTTCCGACCTCATGTTTCATGAGAACAAAACACATTGAAATTGATTGTCATTTTATCCAAGAGAAAAGTTGCAAAGTGGAGTAATTCTTCCCAGTCATATTCAAACCAGCGAACAACTTGCAGACATCTTCATTAAATCCTTGGGTAATGGGAGGATATAACATATTTGTAACAAGCTGGGCATGATTAATATTTATGCTCTAACTTGAGGAGGAGCGTTAGAAGTAAGAAGGGTAAATAGTTCTTTACCACTTTTAGGGTTTATTTGATGTATATATATTAAACTTCCAACTTGAGAGGGAGTGTTAGAAGTAAGAAGGTATTTATCACTTTTAAGGTTTATTTGATGTATATATATTAAACTTTATTGAATCATACGATGTACGTTTTCCTCACAGAAGTTATTGATTAGTTGTTTGGTTCTTCATCCAATCTCAGAACCTGCACAGGTTATTGTTTGATAAAGATGAGTCCAACCAAAGCCTCTATACTTTTTAATCTCCAATACTGTGGTTCCTTTTCGAATCTTACATGTTTAAGGTTAAAGTTTGTAACTCATGCCACTGTTAGATTATTGCAAATAAATCACTTGATTTCAATCTCCATATCGCGGGACTGCTGTTTAATACGATCACAAGCCACATATGCCTATTCTTTTTTTTTTCTTTGGTCGGTCATACTCTATTTTTACTCTAACACTCACTTTCAGACTTTTGCCCTGCCTCCTTGCAGGGCGTGGGAGTCGAAACCCATTCCTAAAACTTAACCGTCCCCACCCCAACTCCCGAGAAAGTGGGGATTCGAACCCCCACCTCCCCCTTCCAAGTTGGTAGCTACAAAAATGATAATTTTCTTCAGTCATTTTATCCTTTAGACAGCAAACTTACTGATGAATGAAAAGCTTACGATTATTTGCTTATCTCTTCACACCGTTGGTCTCATAGTTACAGAACCGCTGATTTTTGTGTGGGAATTTCAACCCACTCATGTATGTGTTTTATGAAGGACAAGGCATGCAACCCTTATAAATGATGTGTTGAAAGACAAACTAAACGGAATGCTTAAATCAATCTGACCCCAAGCTATCTATTTATAGTAAAGTCAAAAGGTCAAAAATTACAACGTCGCCCTTATTGCCCTCATACATAAAACAATAAAGTAAATAGACAAATATACCCCTATTAACAAAATACTTCAACTTGATGAAAGTACCAAATGATCAAAGATAAACCTATTGTCCAATCTTGATGTTAGAGTAATTAAATATCAAAACACGCCATATTTACCCTTTACCAAAAAAAAAAAAAACACGCCTTCATCTAACAACTTAAGTTTTAGAATATTTGGCAATGGCTCCACCAAATCTCACACTTGCGATGGTGGTATTGCTAATGCTTTACAAAGATAGGACTATTCTTCCACTGGCCCAGTCTCAATTTTCTTAAATCTAATGGTTTGATTGTGATTTCACACATGGAAGAGAATACTTAGGTCATGGGAGAGAAGGTTCTCAAAGCACACAATGCAAATTTGGCAGAGAAGATCCTCAGACAAGGAGGTGGAAAGCAAGGCACTATCTTATTTTGCTAGCCTCACCATTCATTTTGGATGAAGCCAAATGTACAGGTAGGATAAACTAACCAAAAGTTGAAGCATGACATGGCTTGTGCTAAAATGTGGAAAGCCAGAAGTTATCGTATTTTATCCTACTATATTCAATAGAAAGCATTTAGCACTTCACCCCAAATCAACAACTCATTCTTTAACTCTTAACCCCCCTTGCTTTTCCAGTACAAGCACAATGGATCCATTACAAAATTGCTTAATATCTATTTTTATATAACTCAAAAAGATGAAACACAAACTACAAATAGCAAAAGGTTGGAAAACATACATTATGATAGTGTGAGTGATTCTGGACACCTCCAAGTTCATCATCTCCCCTATGAATGTTGCTCTCGGGCATGGTCTTCGTCACAGACTGAAAGAGAAGTTGTAAGCCATAGTCCAACAAGAGAAAATGACAGAAACTAAAAGTACTAGTTACCTTAAAGACAGCCGGTTCATTCATATCATTCCATATACCATCAACTCCATTAGAAATGAAATCCTGAACTAACTGAGCCCACCAGTGACGGACTTTTGATTGTGTAAAGTCGGGGAAAACACAAGGACCAGGCCACACCTCCCCTGACAAGCAAACAGTTAATCAGCATCATTTTCTGCCTTCCAGAATTTTGATTATATACATACGTATACGTAGATTTATCTTCAGCTAAATCCAAATGAATGAGAATGTCTACATTTGTATGTTTTGAAAGATCTAAGGGATTACTTTACATTTCAAATGCTACAAAAAAGAAAAAGATGAAAAGGAAATAGCAAAACTAAATAGACAATGACAAAGATTAGCCAAAACAACAGTAAAAGACAGCAAACTACCAACAAATGGAGTCCCATCTGCTGCTTTCATCCAGACATCACTTTTGCAACCACTGTCAAAGACAAAATACCCCTCTTCGCGTTTGATACCAGGATCAAGCATCCAGATAGCTTTAAACCCGTCTCGGTAGAGACTATCCACCAAAGATTTTGGATCAGAGAAGCGGTCCTGAGAATAAATACTTTGTCTCAGTTTCCATGCTGGAAATAGCACTCTTTATTTAGTAGAGGTGTCTACTGTTGACTAAGCATTGAACCTAAGTCCTTTTACTATTAGACGAGTCAGTGAGGCAAAAAGTCCTAGACATGAATGCGCTTAGGAGGATTCGAACATAAAGTGAATACCAATCTCAAAGGACTTGGTGGATTAAACGTATGGAAGCAATGGACAAAACAGAAATGCATGGCATTTCTGCATCAAGAACCATACCTAAGGTTGAGATTAGAATATCAAAAGAACATTGATCATTGCAGTTCCTACAAAGTGAATTAATCGACAACATATTCCACACAACCTACCTCACTTCCAAAATGAATAACACCATCTTCCTCAAGATTATTTCTAGATGGAAAACAGATCTTCATTCACATTGGACAAAATTCTCACATCTTACATGTAGATGTAGATATATGCTTCGCTTCAGGTGAACTTTCATGATGTAGATATGTAGTTATGCTTTGTTTTTAAGTGAATTTTCATGATATGTATGTGACGTCTTTTTGAAATTGGCTAATACTGTGAATTTTCATCCGGACATAAGTTGCAAGTGGCTTCATACCTATTGAAAGTGAGGCAGATGATGTGAAATTAGACATATTTAGAGGAAGGTAGTCTGTAATATTTTTTTAAACAAGGCAATAACGGGTTAAAACAAAACAGGAGTCCATGCCTTGTCGAAAGTGAAGCAGCGAAACCCATCCATATAATCTATATCCATCCATACGACATCACAAGGAATCTTCTTTTCTCTGAATGAACTCGTGATCTGCAAAAAGTGGACAAAAATTAGAGCTAAAGAACTGTCATGCATCGACTAATGAATGATACGCCGACAGCATACAGTGAAAGTTAATCATTGATCTAATCCATTCGGGGCTTTTGGGGAACCCAAAAACGAAGTCTTTTGACTTTTTTCATAATAGAATCCATGAGAGATAGACAAGAGATAGATGAACAAGATCCCTTTTTTTTTTTTTTTTTTTTTTTTTGGGGGGGAGGCTGTTCGCCTTTTGAATCTTACAAAGGTTGTAGTAGTATCAAATCAGGTAGAAGGAAACGAGGGTTGAGGAAGAAAGATTGTAGAATCAAGCAAGATGCATCAAAAGGGCGAACCTCTCTAACTCTGTTATCAGAGTCATAGCTATAGCGGCATTGATGATAGCCTAAGGACCACTTTGGTGGCATAAACACGGTTCCTGACAATATATGCAAGCTATGTTGTTAATTCAAGCAATAATAGTAATAAACAGACTATCAAGAAAATTGTCTAATCATTCTGGTGGTCTTGTAAAGTCCATTTAGTACTAAACTAAAAATCCACAGATGGATGTTTCCAAAGAAAAGAAAAGTCATAGAATGACAGAAAAATTTATTCTGACAATTTCATTCATTAGCATGAAGCTTTTTCTTCATTTAAAGACGGGAAAAACAGAGAGTTCATGGTAATAAGAATTATGCACGATATCCTGATAAAATTAATACATTCAACTTTTCTGTGTCTGTAATTCTAACAGCATAACATGCATACTCCTCAGGAAAACCAATTAAGTGAAGCCTATATTTGTAATAAAAAGCAAATGGTCAAAAAAAGCAATAGATATGCCTTGAGTGTTTTGGCATCAAATGTCAAAATCAAGATCTCAAAGTCTAGAGAGCATCTGCAGAAAAGATTCTAAGAATTTGAAGTATCACTTGTCCACAGAAGGAAAAAGACCAGATAAAAGAGGCAGTAGAATTTGCAGTATAGGAAGCACAAAAACCTTGCTTCTAAACTGAAGTATCCGGTAAGCTAACAAAATGGACTTCTTCCATGTTCTTAGGGATTTTTGGTAAATTTGTTTTGAGGTCGGCTCATTCATTGACACACTTTCCAACATAGTGAGTAGCATCTTCGAAAAGTGGCCACACATTAAAAATGATTGGGAGAACAGAATTAAGCAGAATAGCACACATGTGGAAAGAAGCTGACATGCGCAGCATTATTACCAATTGCATGAGACAAGGATGTTAAAACTGCGCCAGGTGAAGCAAATGGACCGAATGTAATGACAGGGTATGAGGATGGAGCCGTGAACTGTATTATTGACTTGTTTCTCAGATCAATCTGCCCATGAGAAAATATCACTCGTAAGCTTAAAACAAGTTTGAATCGGATCTTCCAAGAAACTACTCCAATATGTGATCACAGTCATGAGTTCACAACACCTCACAACATCGTGTCGTGTCAGCAAGAATCCCCAGTGACTCTCCACTCGGAAGAACAGCTAGCACCCAAGGATGAGATTGGTACAAAGATGTAGTACCGGGGCCATAACCCCATGCGTCCGTGTTCCATGTAAACACCTAAAACAAGAGAGATCACTGAGAATTCAAGGAGAGAAAACACACATGCTAGCAAGCAAAGTCGAGGAAAGAGAACCAACTCTTTTTCCTGTGCGCTCAAGCTGTCCACTGACTTCGCCAGTCCCGTAAAAACTGGTCCCAGCAGGTAGCTAAATCGTATGTAAAATAACGTTATTAAGGCTTCGACAAATACATACACACTTGGAAAACAGAAATCAAGCAGATGAAGCTCCTAAAAGTATTGGAATTGTGACAGTCCGGGGAGCGCAACAAAACCAACCAACAAGTGATTCAACTAATTCAAGAGAAAGAAATAAGAGCATGCGGTGACTGACCTCAAGTTTGACAATCTGCTGGCCAGAGAGACATTGGTAAGTCGGGATATAAGACGGGACATGATGAATTGTTATCGGCGTGTCCCTATCCTTGCCGTTGACAAAAGAAAGGCTAGGAAACGCCGCGGCTCTGTCGTTCGCAGAACAATCGAAGCGGAAAACTCCTTCCTCCAAAATAGGCTCAAAGATCATATCTCCAACAGCGACATCCGCAGCAACCGCCTGACCTTCTCGAATAGTCATTTTAGTTTTCAATCTCGACCCGTCTCTGCATGCCACAAATTCGCACAGGCATCACACTGCTCTTACACCAATTTATCATTTTTCCACATGCCAAGAACCAAAAATGCTAAACGCCATCGAAGAGTACTGATTATAGTGTAAGAATCAGGATCTTCAACCTCGCGTGCACGGCAGAGAAACATCATGCGTGTTACATGTGAAAGTATATAACACAGGCAGGAGAGCTTGTGTGACACGCAGGGACTTCAGCATCAGAGAAGCATCATCGCGCATGTTGCGCATCGAGATCTGCCGCGGCACAACCAATCTGATACTCGGAAAAAAATATAAAAATTGAAGCAGTAGGAAGCCAATACAACAGCAATCCAGCTCGTTGACTTCGGGGCTGTTTGTTTGTATTTCTTTTTTCTGTTTATGAATAAAAATTCTTCTTTTTTTTAACGGAAATGCCTTTGTTTACATTTTTGTTCCAAATCTGTTTTTTTATTCCGGAAACAAAATTGGAACGAAAACAAGAAACAAAAAAAAAAACTTATTTATTATTTCCGGAAGAATTTGAAGAAACAAATTTTCTCTCTCCTTTCTTTTTTTCTCTTTCTTTTCTTTTTCTTTTTTCTTTAGCTGGTCCTCGGCCATGACCGGCTATCGACCGTCGAGGGCCGGCGATGCCATCAAGGGCCGGCAACCTCGCCGAAGCATCACTAGCCCCCGACAAGGTCGAGCTCACCAAGCCATTGGCGAGGCTCGGCATCATCGAGCCACCACCAGGCGACCGGTGGCTGGGCAAGCTTGGCCTCGTCGGGTCGGTGAGCCTCACCGTGGGCAAGGCAAGGCCGACCCTCGTCGGCTAGTCACCGGCCATGACCGAGATCGACAACCAGCCAAAAGAAGAAAGAAAATAAATAAATATTAAAACATTAAAAAATTAAAAAGATATACAAATTTATCAAACATGTTTCGGTTCTTTCTTTATTTCGGAAATAAATTTACCAAACACATTTTTCGATCAAAAATTATTCCCCTTCTATTTTGTTCCCCGAAATAATTTTTAAATAGAAACACAAACAAACGCACCATTCGCACATGTAGCTACTTTGGTCAACAGTCCGAACCCCGTGACTCCAATTACACGCAGATTCATCTCGCCATAACTCGAATTACGAAACACACGTGATCGCGAGGAGATTTTCATGTTACGGTCCAATTACTCGTCTAATCTCACCGCAACTTCAGATTAAGAAAAGAAGCGTTGATGCTCCTATAAGGCGGCGCAGCGCACGCACGCACGCAATCCTCTCGACTTCACCCATTCTCTCTCGCAAGCAATCAAAAGCGCGCCACAACGAGAATCGCAAGCCCCGATCGCGACGAAAGACGCGCGACTCAACTTTTCCCCTCCGCTGACGTGAACTCGCCGTGCAGAAACCAAAATCGGTCGCCGACAAAAGCATGCACGATCGGACGACGCACCGCAGCGCAGGCGTAGGCGGACGGACGGACGGACGGACGACCTGAACGGAGACGACGACGGAGCTGCTGCTGCGGCGGCGGCCGCGGCGGAGAAGACGCGATGGGGGCGGAGGACGGAGAGGACGCTTTAAGAAGCACGAGCGGCCGAGCGACGCGGCTCTCGATGGAGGCACGTGAAGGCGCGAGCGACGACGTGGCGCGAGCGACGATGAAGAAGCTCGCACGTGCTGGGACGGCGGTGGTGCTAGTGCGACTGAGCAGTAGCAGGTCCTCCATTTTGTCCGCCACCGGGGGAGTGAGTATTTAAAGAAATTATTTTTTTAAATATACATATTAGCAAAAAAAGGAAATGTATAAATTAAAATGAGAGAGAGAAAATGGTCTCATGCGGTGCTTCGAACTGATTTCCAGTCGGAAGTTGCTCATTTGATATTCAAGAGATTTTGTGAAACTTGCGTGATTTGATATTTAATTATTTTAATATTCTTCATTGCGTTTAATCTGATTTTTTTGCTTCATATTTGAACTTACAACTTGTAATTTTGAAATTAAGTAAAAATTTATAATACCACTACTAATGATTCTAAAAATTCAATAATCCTATCAAAATTCTCCCAGAAAAAAAAAAAAAAAATATATATATATATATATATATATATATTTTTTCAATTTGATCCGGCATTACTCCCTTATTTTAGAAGGAGCCCGTTATCATTAGCATGAATACAAGTTGGATTAAAGTCAAAATTATTCAGAAAAAAGATTTCCTACAATTGAGAAACGATCGGAAAATTCAAATCCATGAGTAAGAGAAAGATTCCAAACCACTCGGGACTATAGTTTCACCTACAAAAGTCATCCTTCGTCCATGCAATTGCTTTGCCCATTTGGCATTGGATAACTCTATATACCACATTGTAATAGATATGATAAAACACCATAGGGACAAAAACAAAACGATCATTTAAATGTCATACTCGATATGACAAAACATCTTATAGTTACAAATATGCTGTAAAACCATTCATTCTCAAATTTTCCATGCCCTTTTTTGTTAGAGGAAATGGGACAATCGTTTTTGGACAATAAAGTGCTAACAAACCAATCATATCACGTCTTTGTAACGTGTGAATCTCGTGATTATTATTTTAAACAAGAGTCATAGTCAAAGATGATTTCATGCATTGGTTGGATGTGCATAGTATCAAATACTAAATTTAATCTCTATTAAAGTAATGCTTCTTTCGATACGAGCCAAAAAAACCAGATCAAGTGTTTGAACCCATCAGTCCGTAAGGATGCCGACATTGCCTGCGCTTGCGGACATAAACAAAAGCAACCTAGCTCAAACCATATATTCATCCACTAGAAAGAGTGGCCATATCCAAATTTTCTATTTTTTAAGCGACATATCAACATATCATATCTTGTGTCACATGACGATGTCGGTACCTTTTAGATTAAGACTTTTATCAAAGGGGGAGGGGCCGTGACTGGCGGTTGGACAATGAGCTGCTCTAATTCAAGCATGATTTCTAATCAGAACTCTTGCCGGCCCACCCCTGCCTTAACAAAACCACTACAAAGGGGGAGACCATTTGGGAATGTCGCCGTTCGTCGCGTCCGAGTTATGGCAGAGTCGCTGCTCGGTCTCTTAAATATGAAACCTTTCAAGGTATCAAATTAAATCCACTCGCCCCTTCTAACAAGGGGTTGAGCAGAGCTAAAGGCAATACATGACTACCGGGAAGCCGGGAAGCAGCACTAGTTGGAAACAACGGGGAAAATGCAACCTCCGAGTCATCAAACCAGAGTCAAGGCTAGGCCGGGAAAACAAGCGCGATATACAGGATATTCGCTGTGGACAAACTCGATGCACGTCCAGAATGAACGCTGGATAAAACCACGCCACAATGCTCGCAGAAGCAGATATTGTGTCTTGCACAGTGGAGGAAAATACAGCAAACCTCTTTTTCTCCTCTAGTAAGGGACCCAGGAAAAGAGACAGAAAAAAAGAGGCAAGAAGCTCTTCACTTTGATCACCTGGAATTAATCTGGACTAGTTACATAGCGGCCTGCAGTCTTCTCATTTTTATGGCAACCTGGATGTTGGTGCTGCTCATCAAAATCGGCTGAACATCCAACTTTTGATGGGATGTTTCATCGCAGAGCTACGCACACAAGTGAACTGCGGAGAATTGTGGATGTCAAGATCCAAACACAGATGGCTCGATGAATATTTAGGAAGTGTCTGTATCAAATCTTGGGTGGTCATCTGCTGCTCCTCAGAACATTTTAGGCGTTCAGCAAATGTTTGTCATGGCCCTGTGATTTAATTGCATCATATACCCATCCCTGAAGAGCAACTGATCCAATCCTCCATGAGCAATTACTAGCGAGAACCCTGATAATTGGATATGAAGTGTAAGAAACAAGCAGCGAGGTATGCAGAAAAGCAATTATGTGGCGAAAGTCAAGTATTGTGGGGAAAAAATTAATATAGGAAGGTAAAACGTACACACTGGACAAAATCTGTAATCCTTCCCTTGTTCAGATGCAAAATGGAGAAAACTATGCGGAGGAAAATAAAATTGACTGATAGACTTGAGTAGCCTTTTTCTTTCTCTTGCTTCTTGGTTACCAATTTCACTAAGTATACTCTTGTGATTATATTTATATGTATCTCACACAAGTCAACTTCCATCCATTTACCTCTGACTTTGGAGAGACCTTTTTTGGGTCCACCAGTAAGTAAATGGATTTCCTTCCATTCCGTTGTAGTTACCCAGATAATAGAATCATTGCGAGCAGGTGTTTTTTTCCCCTTCTTGTCCTTTCAATGTCTTCCATTCAAGATAAAAGAGCAAAACGCAGACATTCATGAGTAAGGAAGAAAAGGTGGGCACTAAAAATAGAGTTGAACCGCATTAATATCAATTTGTTTCAACTGTACTTATAAAAAAAAAGAATATCGCATTTCGTGTTAACGAGGATGTTTATGGTTCGTGGGTCTGTTGGGAGTATACTTTAAACCAAAAACAAAAAAACAACGAATTTCAGTTAGAATTCACCAAAATCAATTTAATAAGGTTAAAAGTCAAACCAAACCATGAACTTAGTTCATTTAAGAGATATGGCTCTAAAGCAATAACAGCTAAGAAGCTAAATAGTGAGTTTCATTTAATTGCTAACATCAAGCTAGAAAATTATTTCCATTACAGAAAACCATAAAGGAAAAATGCAAGCTGCAAAGACATAGAAAATTCATTAGCTATGACAATTTTCATTAGGTGCAAGAAAGAGGGATCATAGTCTTACTGTCGATGACAAAATTATTTCCTTAACAAATACTATCAATTTGGTTAGGTTTATCAAGTTAACACAAGTAAGGGAACCCCAACAAATAAGTTTTAACAGAAAACTTCTCTACAACCTGAGACCAAATAAAATCAGCCTTAACAGATAGCAGCTTCATCAGTTTTTAATCTTTTGCGACCACTTCGACCCCCCAAAAAAAAAAAAAAATCGCCACCACTGAAGCTCATCAACCATGCCAAAGAGTTACAAAATCCCAACTTAACAAACTAATTCATATGCCTATCTAGCAATGATTTGCCAGCCACCAAGCACATGGAGAAACTAATTCAATGGTTGATTGGTTCAATCCAGAGATACTAACTGATTGCACCAAATCCCCAGCTAAGAGCAGAAACGTTAAGTAATTCAGCATTGCCTCACTCAGTAAGCAGATCCTCTTGACTCAACTCATTAGTGCCTTTTGACACAAATAAATAAAATCACGACCAAGGGATTGGAATTTAAATTTCGCTGTATAATGAAAATTTACTGCTTTTTTTTTCATATATTTGTATAATGACAATCATAAGACTGGGACAAGATATCATAAGTCAACCTGCACCATCTTCAGAAATCCATACTATCTACTTCCACCATGCACAACATTTTGGAACCACCGTCACTGATCTGGTCCACTATCAAAGGGTATATCCATACATGTCCTTCCCAAACAACTTAAAATCAAAATCGTTTAAAGCAAAATGCTTTTGGAGTGTCATCAGAATAAGTTCCTGTTATGAGGTTGAGATCTAACTAGTCAAGCCTGCACTTCATTGTTACTGCCATTACAGCTCAACATATGAACATCCAATTATTTAGTACATTTCAAAAAAATAAATGAACAAAAAACCGTTTTCTCCGTGCTCTATCTTCTTTTTTTGATCTCAGTTACTTCTTGACTTTTTTTCTTTTACTCTCATCAACTTTATGTAACTTAGCAATAAAATAGACCAACGACGAGAATAACAGAAGAACACTAAAACAAAACCTTAATATTCTTATTTGACAAAGGAATCGCTTCAGCTGGTAGAACTTACTTAATATCTCAAAATGTACATAATATGAATCTAATGGACAATAGAAAAATTTACTTAACGCCATCACCATCACCTCAAGCAACTGCTAATACCGAATGCGTCAATCAAATGTGACCTCAAACTGCCTAATTACTAAATAGGAGACATGTCAAACAGGAACACCTACCATCCTTTACACACTGTTGTGTCATGGAGCAAATTAATATCCAATTAAGCTTGGATCTCCAACGTACTCAGCAATTTGATCAAGCCGCACATTGAACAACTCCTGACTGTCAGCATCGCGGACTACACCAGTCTCTCTGTCAGAATCCCTGTCCACTAGACTCCCATGGACACCCTTATAACGACCAGACAAAACAAAAACCGGACCCCCACGCTTGGGTAATGCAGTCTCGAGATATTCTTGATCTACACCTTGAATAAGTTCTTTGCTCTCATCCATCAATATGTCGCAAATCTTCGGTCCAACAACATCAACCACCCTTCCCTTCTTCAGATATAATCTCCCACCTTTCAAATTCTTGCTGATCACTCTAACCCTAATGTGACTCATCAGCCACCCAACTTTACCACTGTCACCCCTCTTATCTCCACCATTTCGAACATCTCTCTTCACTTCATCTCCACTTTTTCTACGACTTCCAGAGCTATCATTCTTAATACGAAGCTCCTTCATCTTCCTCAAAAACTTTTCTTCCTCAGCAGAACCCAACTCAGTGAGATCCTTGATCCTGACCTTGACTTCCTCTTCTCTCCTTGAGAGATTCAGAATCACCGATTCGCCGCCGCCCACTACTTCCACAATTTTTCCCTTCAATCCAAACAAGTCCTCTCTACTTCCCCCAACAATCCTCACCTCTTTACCCACTCGAAACCTCCCATCGCCACCCCGACTATCCCTCCTGTTCACCTCCGCTTCCGGCACTGGCTTCTGGGGCTCAAACCCCAGCCCAAACCTCTCTCGGCCCCTCTTCTCGATCTGCCTAATCGGAACATCCTCCTTGGCGTTCTTTCCCACCCCTTTCCCCTCTTGCCAACCATAACCCCTAAGATAGGCCGCCGCAAATTCCTCCACGGGCATGTCCTCGTAGCCTGGATCATCCCCCAACTTCGCCAGCTCCTCCCTCAGTTTCAGCCCGGGATCATCCGGCCTCCCCGATTTCTCGGGCGCCTCGGGCTTGACCTCGACCTCACCCTCACCCCCACCCTCACCCTCACCCTCCAACTCCATCTCGCCGCCGTTCTCTCTCCGACGGACGGTGAGGCCGTACGACACGGCGCCGGCGTTGGCCTCCTCCTCGAGGGACCTGGACTGGGACTGGAACCGGGAGAGATCGCCGGCGGCGGACTCCTCGGGGCGGAAAGGCAGGTCGAGGTTCTTCATCCGCTTGGCGGGGCGCCACTCGTTGGGCTTCGGCGGGATGACCAGCCGGCTCCTGCCGTCCGCCGCGACATCGGAGGGATCGAACTGGGTGATCTCCTCGCGCCGCGCCGACGAGGACGGCGCCTCCCCGCGGCCGTCGCCGGCGTCGGCGAAGCCGAAGGGGGCGGAGAGGGGCTTGGCGGCGGGCTTCGGGGGCTTCTTGGAGGCGTTGAAGGAGAGCTTCATGGCGATCCCTAGAGCTTCGCCGGAAACCTAACCGGAGCAGAAAGAGGGGCGAGGGGAGCGGCGATGATGTAAATCGAAGGAAGACGATGGGGGAACGATCGAGGAAAGACGGGGAAGCGGAAAATAGTTTTTAAAATTCTAGGATTTCGGTCAAAAATCTTAAATCGGGGGAAAATAAGATTTTTTTTTTTTTTAAGCGTGTTGTTGTTTCTTTGATTAATTTATGACTTAATGATGTCCACATCAGACTGCATTACAGAATTTCTCAAAATTATTACTTCCTTAACAGGCACCGCTTAATCAGATCTTGCTCGACCCTTTCTCATGTGGGAAGGGGTAGATGGAGTCCCAAATCCCCAACTTTTTAGTGAGTTGAAATGGGAATAATTTATATTTAGGCATGAAATTCTAATTCCTCTCCCGCCTTATGAGATTAGGCAAAAACTTAAGAATGAGAATTAGAATTAAAAAATAAAAAAAAACCGATCTTGTTTATTGATTTACCTCAATTCTCTCTCTTCAAATAACGATGTAAGTCTATACAAAGTTCTTGAGCTCAAGACTTCTCGATGGAAGAATATTATAATTTAGGGTTTAATATCATAGAAAAACTTCAAATTATTATCACCTGCAACACAAATATCTGAAATTTTTATTTGTATCATTAAAAATTTTTAAATACCCTAGACTCTTTTTTGTGTCATAAAAAATCTTAAATTTATACCAATACGATAAATATTATTTGAATAGAACTAAAATAAAGGATGTCACATTATAATTTGGATATTATAATTAACACGAAACTCAGAACATCGCCCATCAACAGTTCCTCTCATACTGATTTTGGCGTTGCAATGAGCTTAACTTGATGGCCTGGAACTAGATTTCCCCTTTGATTTGGATAAGTCGTAGTTTGTTATTGGAGTAAAAAAACAAAACCGGCGGCTCCAAGGTAAGACTCTAACAGAACTTGCTAATGGAGTGCGATAGTGAAGCCAAACCGGTTGCCTCCAGAACCAGACCGTCCATACCAATTTCAGTTGATTCGCAAGATGAATTGAAACCCCTGCCAGTCGGACGAGGACCTTGGAGGTCCTTTTCGGATGTGTCGCATTGGACGATGATATCTGCACTCGGACTAGCGAGTCATAGATGTAACCAGGCAAATGAAGCTTCCTCTCGGACTGCGAAACCTGCATTTGATTTGAGTACATATGGAGGGAGGGATACAAATAGATTCAGAAGAAACATATAGTTTTAAAATCAGGAGGAGGACACATGAGATTTCTAGGTAAACAAGCTTGGATGAATGCTCCATGAAATCTGCAAGTATCGGTAGTTCACTTTACACCAGAGGAAAACTAAGTCCTTTGAGCAGCTGCTACGCATTTGCCATAATTTTGGAAGATCAGGCAGTGGTGTCATTGGCCCTGCAATAAAACTATGTGACCCCAACTTCAGGATGATCATCGACCGTCGCAATATTAAGTACGGTACCGGGGAGAGAGAAGCGAGGCTAGCAAGCAAGAATTTTCCGGCGCATCCTCGGCTCATTTGAAATTCCCTAAACAGCCAAGGAGTCACAATTTGAGCCCCAAAAATACAACCAAGCTAAGTAAACTGATCCACCGCCTGCCCATCCTCCAAAAGAGGAAGATGAATATATATTGTATAGATCAACATTCACCTGTTTGAGGCAAACTACAAACAGGACCATAGCGTGTGAATCTACTTCGCATATCAAATTCCCATCCGTTTGAGTAAATTCACGGTAGTTCAACAAAATGGCTCAAGAGATGCGAAATAATTTATCATTCTTCATCTTCGCTTGTCTCTATAAGAACAAGAGGTTTTGTCTTTGGTCTCTTGGATGCTCTATGATCAATGCTTTGGCATTTACGTGATGAATTCTTGTCAGGCTGATCAGAGCTTTCGTACTTCTCGACTTCTTCAAGAATTCTACTCCCATACTTCCCGGCCTTGAGCTTCCCAATTATGCTCTCCAGCTGCCAGAACAATTAATGGTGTGGTAAGTCCTCGTCCAAGTGACAACAAATACCCAAAAAGAGAAGCAGTGAAATTGTCCCATTCATTTTTTTGGCAGCACAAACCTCTTTTATACAATTAATGAATTACCAACATTACTGGATTTAGTAAATTAGTTAAGAACTAAAACTTCTCTGAGCTATGTAGTATGAATTTCAAAGGAGCTCTGAACTAATCATGTTTTCCCCAATCGCACACAGGTCCATAAGCTGATTGTTTAGATTTGGATGCATTCAGAAAAATGAGCTCAGTTGATGTGATTAACACTTGACTTTCAAGATTTCCAAAATATATGTTCCATAGGCTTTCCTCATCTTCATGAAAACATAATCAAGTAAGCTCTTCTTGATGAAGAAAGTAAGCATATTTATGCTACACTTTGAACCGGAAGATATTTATTCTCAGTGCAAAAAATAGTCAACACTTGCCTCTTCTATTGAGCTGGGTTTCCTGGTGCTAATCATGCTTATATGTTGAGTTGTCAAGACTGAATGCGGTAATATCCCCCCATGGATAGAAGAGAGTTCCTTTCGCAGCTCATCGAGTTTAAACTCCAAACCAGAGGTGGTGAGGCCACGCTTAGAATATTTGATATTGTCGTTCATTCTTTTCTGATTGCTTAAAACCTCAAGCTTAATCATCATCTTTCCTGCGTGAAAATAAGCATTTTTGGTGTTAGAATACATCCCATTCTCTCACACAAGCTGTTGGACCTACAACATAGGCATATCATTTGCAACCTTAAACTAAGATAGAGCAATAAGCAAATGTTCATGTGAAGGTTTAACGCAAAAGCTTAATAATTATTCACACTAACAAGGAGTAAAAATTTTCAGTGCACAAATCCCTCGTCATGAACCAGCATGAGAATAGTAGCCATGTCTGCAGTATGAACTCAAAAAGATTCACAAAGGTGTCAACTGTCCCCCTATCTTCGGTCATAAGCATGACTTCAGAATTATTCCTTTGTTCATACCTCAAAATAAAGTCCTCAAATAATCTGAAATTGCAGTTACCTTTTACTTGATGGGTAAGCATTAGCTATTTCTAAGAAATGTGAAGCAGCATTCAGTATAAACATGCACTCCCTTCTCAAGTGTCCAAGTAGGAAGAGGTTTGACAAATGGACATTAATGCTTTTGTCAAGATGGACAGTGAGACCCATATGGATAGATTAGTACAAAATCAGATCGACACAATTTTCATGTCATCCAATTGCATGGAAAACCAGTGAATTATAAGAACAGAAATTCCTAGCCATAGTAAATGTAGGCCACCACTTATTCTCCTTTTAATTATCTGGACAGATTAGGAAGTTGACGACACAGTGGTGGAAAAATATTGGCTTTAAAAAAATATGATGCCAGTGGTCAAGCTCCCCAGAGCACTGGTGTATGGCCTATCTCCAGATCGGCATTGGAAAGCTCTGATCAGAATTTCGCCAACCACTGACTTGCTTAGCAATAAAAAGGCACACTGATGGAATTTGCAAAACATGCTGCTCCACTTCCTGAGATATGTGAAGACATATCCATTGCAGGAAGATGAGATTAAAACACCAATCTTACATCACACAACTACTTAAATTTTAGTGCCATCAACAATGGACAAGTGACTACTCCAAGGTGACCACATTCACATTATCTCAAACAAAACAACAATTTAATCAAGGATAAGCAATCTCAACAGGTGTCCGCTGCAACTAAAAATAATTGTAGGTTACATAAATCTTAAGAACTAGAAGAAGAATTCTTCATACTACAACTTTTGAAACATGTGCGCATGATGCACAAGATACTATGAGGTTTGATTTCACAAGAAATATGCTAAGATATTCATAATCTATCAAACAGATTGAAATATCAGCAAGTGAAAAATCCTTGAAAGATGAGCCTCAAGGGTATGTCCCTCAGGGAACTTCAATAATGAAAAAGGCATGACAAATGCAGATATTCCAGAAACAAGAGCATCCTGGCCATTGCAAACCTCACTTAGTAGTATTAAGAACACAAGGGAATAAGATGTTAATGACATGCAATAAAACTAAAAAGTGACACATGCTGTGAAGATAGAATCTTTGTACCTTGCAAAACTTGCTTTGTCAATGGTCCAAGTGTCACATAAGCATTTGTAGCATAAGCTGTATGCTGATATTCTTCTTTCTACACAATCAAAACAAGACTTAGAACTCACCAAGAGAGTTCGAACATTTGACTAGCAGGTGTATATATCAAGGAAGCTCTTCACAGGAAAAAAAAAAAAGAACTCTAGAATGAGGAAATCACACAGGTGTAACATCTTATTTATAGTTCTAAAAAGATATAAAATAAAATTATAATTCAGTTATGTCTTCACCCTTGTGAAAATTAACGACATCAAAAGACCGTTATTTGGCAAGAGCTATTAAGAATTTCTCTTGCATCCACCACGGACACAGATCCAAGTACTCATTCTCATCCCAGACAAACTGACAATAATATGGCAGAAAAATCACAAAAATAAGTTAAAAGGTCAGGAGAATCTAAGTTCTTACCAACACTCGATCCAGTATCAACTGTATCGTCAGTTGCTCTAATTGCTCCTTCTTAAGATCAGAACCTGGAGAAGATACACAGCAGAGAAGATAACATGAAAGAAAAATTAAAGCTGAAAGAAAGGACAATTGCAAAAGGAAGCTACAGACTCCTAGAGTGGCATTATCAAGAAAGAAATACAGATCATTCAAAATAAATGGATAGCATCTCATAATTGGAGATTTATCAGTATTTGAACAAAAGGAAAACCCATTTACAGAAACCTATCCATTTGTAGCTGACTGCCGAAACTGTTTGATTGATACCAAATAACATCGTCTCTAGGAAAGACCCAGGACGAACTTAATTGCTTTGTCCCATGCAGATACATTTTTATCTATAATAACTAAGATTTAACCTGATCCTTCTAGTATCTTTATACATATATCATTTATCACTTCAACATGAGTCTCCTTGCCGCAATCTATATAAGACTGCCACAAATTTGGAGACAATTGGGTACTACAAATAACATAGCTGGACTACTCTATTTATTTGCTGTCTGAATATCATGTTAAACTAGAGGATGAAGCCATCAAGTTTAAGGGCCAAAGAACTACATTACAGGTTCTATACCACAAAATGGATATTTACAAGGGAAGCAATCAAATCACTAGAGAATTTCACAAACAAACCCAACAAGTACGCGTTCATTTTAATGTTACATGCATTTATTATATAACAGTAATATGCACAAAAAGCAACCTAACTCCTTTTGCATTGTCTTTATTTTATCAACCAGCTGCAACATGGTCAATCTCTGATCCTTCTCCCGTACATCTTGAAGCAAAGAAATGACAAGCTTTGCATGGCCTGCAGACAAGATCAGTCAAAGCTAAATTATTGATCATCCTAGAAGACAGCTTTAAAAAACTGGCATCGAAAGCTAAAAAGAAATGAAATAAAGCTAGTAGGAAGCTTGATGCAAAGAATATTAAAAAAACATATGTCATTCTTTAGAAAACAAAAAGACATCAGAGCCATGGGAAAATTTTGTAGAGGATATATTCTAGTGCACGATATTTAAGCCATTGCACTTCCATTTCTAAAGGAATGGCCTTGGGAAGGAGTGTTGGGTGTCCAAAGCCCATTTGGCCAAATATTGGGTGTTTGGTAAAATTTTTGAAAACCACCCTGAGCAAAAGTTGGCCTTTGAAAGGCTGAAAGCCCAAGGTAGGTCCTAGGCTGCCTTGGGTTTTTAGCATTCTCGGAAGGCCCTCTCTAGGGTTTAGTATAAAAATTTTGTTCCAAAACTATCCTCACTCAATTTTTGTTTTTCCATTTTTGCCCTCATGATTCACTGCTCATCTTCTTCAACCTTAGATGTCAGCTGGCGTGGTTGTGATGGGTTGGTGACGGGTTGGAGAGAGGCTGGAGTGGCTACACCGGCAACCATCACCGGTCAGTTGCGCAACCTCAGTGAGCCGTGGCAACCCCCCACGAGTTACATTGCTATGACCCAAATTTGGTGCGCAACCTCTGTGAAGGGCCACCTGAGGTCGTGCGATTGTCTCTAAGGGCCACCTGAAGTCTTGCAACCTCAGATGTTGGCCACCGGCAACAAATTTCGATCACCGGCGGCCGCCTTCCCTCGCCAGCCAACTTTTTTATTTTTTCTTTTGACAAATTTTTTTTCTTTTTCTTCTTTTAATCACAAAAGTCCTCTGTAAATATAATCCCTCCGACCACTATTTTGCTCAAAAGTACTTCACAATGGACTTTCAAATTACAATTTGCATTTTGGAAAACCCTTTAAACTTAAAGTCCTCCGCATTTTCCCTAATATTTTCCCCAAAAGTCCAACCAAACGCACCCTAAGTCTGTCCACTCCAATCATTTGGATGCACTTTATTCTAAGTGAGGCCTTAGTTCCACACCACATTGGTTAACATTAACAAATTTGACCAAAGCCAAGGTTTAACAATCAGAAAGGGGACCTTTTACATCTCAAAAATGAACTCACAAATAAGGGACGTGTATGGCCATAGAGAGGAAAAGAAAAACATAAGAGGAAAAAGATAAAATCCAACGCCTTAATCTTTATCAAATTTTTGTTAAAAGCTAAATGCACATATCAGATGAAGATTGAAAGTCCAAGGTAATGTACCAGATACGTCTATCTCTTTGATCTCATTAGAGAAGGCACAGTTGTCGCACATTCCTATGGCAAGGAAACCATGATTTAGTCATTAAACAATTTTAAGACATTGAACTAAAACAATGCCAGTTATAGAGAGAAAATCTACTAAAATCAATTTACTGAGTGAAGTGACAAACTGCAATGGAAGCTAAACAAGCAAGAACTCTACAGGAGATAATTTGCTTGTGCAAACATATGATTCACCTCACCCAGTAAACAATCTTACTAGAAATTTATAGCATCTATAGCATTATATATTGAAATAACTATCATAATAAACAGATATACCGTTGCAGTCTTGCACTGCTTCAGCAAAATGCCTGAAAAAAGCACTTCGGCGACATTGTCTTTTACTCTGTAACACCAGAAACAACTTAGAAAGAGTTTCATGAAAATGACAAATTAAATGATCTTTAAGGCTATAATAGAAATAAAAGGTTATTCAGGTAGAAGATTTTATTCTCCTAAACATCCACAATGTCACAAATAATGGTAATTAAGGACAGAGCAGAAAAAATGTTAAGAGCTTTTAGCCTGCCCATGGACAGCATAAAGCAATTAATTAATAAGGACAAAAATGAAAAAATTCTAGAAGAATGAGTAGGAAATTTGAAATTTATTTAGCAAACATACATTACCACATCCACCAACGGAATGTGTGAATGCAGAGGGAACTTATCCATTTACTTATGTTAATACACTAGGGAACAAGTGCTGGGTGAGGTACGATTCTGATGTCTGCTTTGGCGGTTTATAAACATTAAGGACGTGGGACCTTGGCAAAGTGTCCAAACTTTGCACCATGAGTTAGAGGACACTTTCATGTAGTAAGGATTGGAGCGTAACATTTCAATATGATTACAGATACCTGTAATGCGGCATTTCCAATTGTAGTTAGAGTAGGAATAATCCAGCTCACTGGATATTAAACTCCATAGTCTTATGGGCACATACTCTTAGCATCATAAGTTTGTCATGCTCAAATTGATTTTTCCACCAAAATTACCAAATCCAGCAATGCGGTGCCCTTCTACGCAGGAACACCCCATTTAAATGACATGTATACTGCATGGCTGTACAAGGCATCCTATCTTTAAAACTGAAAACTGCTAAGATCATCAACCTGTGCAGTGCTAGGAGGGGAAAAAAAAGGACAGTACCTGACAGTACCGTACAATGTCATATAGGTTTTGCAACCCAGAGTTCTCGTAGAAGACCATTGAACTCTGTCCAAGAAAGAATGACATCTCATGGATGAACAGTACACTAGAATATAATAATTAGTAACCAAAAGAAAATTTATACCTGCCTAGGAACATCTGCAGCCCTATAATATAGTAAACATTCTGAACGAAGTCCATCTCTTCCAGCCCGCCCACTTTCCTGAAGTAATTGGTGTTACAGAAAGAAAGATTTTTATTGAAAACAGTTCAGAAGGAAAAGTGTGAAAACCTGGTAGTACGTTTCCATTGATTTACTCAGACTGTGATGGATGACAAACCTGACTACGAGAAACAATGATATTAAGTACACAACCAGACGGAAATAGCAGTAACACTTGACATCAGATTAAAAATAGAAGTGCTCAGACAGGTACATGCATAAACCGAAAAATTAAATATTTTGGCTGCTAAGGGTTCCACAAATAAGGCCACATACATGAGAGCCTCTCCACACAGGCACACTAGAGCACGCAAACAGGAGACAGGCATGGCGCTCCAGTACAGATAATCTATAATACATTCGAGGGTTGGGATCATTTCCTCTTCACATTCAGATGTGACACAAGGGTCCTCAATCTTGAATGTCCATTCATGCACAGACTCTGCATTAATTTCAGCAGTAGATCTCTTCAATGTGTTTCATTTAGTAGGAAGCTTAGTTAACCCTGGGAATAATAGAAGGTGATGACGAAGGGTTTTACTTTCCCTGAAGGGTAAAAAAGAAACCTACTAGCCTTCTCACGAGTCCATCAACATCAGATGCTCTATCAGATGAATTTCACAGCAACCTAAATTAGTGAAAAGAACTCTAAAATGAGGCAAATCTGGCAGATGACATTATCAAAGAGTATGCTTAGTAAAAAATTTCTAATGCTCAGAAATGGAGGAGCTATGAATGTAAAGACTGCTTCAGATTAATAAGCATGACCAACTAATTCCTATTCAAAGAGCAAGAGACCTTTGAGAGAGAAATCCGCACATATACATAGCATTTTGCAATACTAACCATCAGGTTTGTTAATTCCCATTCCAAATGCCACCTACAACCATGAGAAAAAAGAATGGTAAAGTGACTTAGATAAAAGCATAAAATTTATCTGCATATACATACCGTCCCTACAATTACTTGTAGTTTGCCATTGCTCCACCTGTAACAGACAAACATTAAAGGGTCAAGCACATCTAAGCAGGAAAAAAAATGTCCGAGGGTGCGTAAATGGACCTTTAGCTAACTATCTCTCTCCGTGGCAGGGGAAAGGGGATTGAAGCATAGTTGAGAGCTGTGTGTGCCTGTGCGTCTCTGTGTGCTCCAGCATTTCTTTCTTAACTATGTTTGAGCATTTTGAAATCTTCTTCTGTAGTGTGATTAAATATGCATACCACAACTTTGCAGGTCGAACACATTGTCAAGGATATCACACTAGTGCAGCTACAGTCAAAAGACTGCTCTACCTCAGGGTAATGTTCTTTTAGCAGCAGATAAAGCTCATGAAAACTTAGAGACCCTCCGTTTTATTAAGATAATGAAATAGCACAGTTGGACAGAACAAGAGCGATTTATCACAAATACATAAGGCAGCCATCTTCATTAGTAAGTCTCCCAGTGATTATGCCGTTGGTCCCTGTTTCAGTAAAATCTAGGAAGAATGGCACCAAAATCTTGCAAGTGAACAGTCACCCGGGGGGGAGGGGGAGAGAGGGGGAGAGAGAGAGTCGTGGAACTTATTGACATCCAAAGTGAGAATGCAAAAGCCATGTTTACCTCAAATGAACTTTCTCACGAGCATTTACATCCATATCTGCATGATAATAATCTGCTGAAATTCCTCTATCACGTAACTCTTTTGCAACCTGTTCTACACCATACATGTCGGAAATAAGTGTACAATATTAGTTACAAAGAAAGTACAGATATGTAAGCATAGAAAAGTAATTCAGTGACTTCACCAATTGTTGTAGTAAAAACAAAAATAAATGTGATTCTAAGAACAAATGGTATGTGGCAACCTCAACAGAAAATAACATTGCCCTTTTCACCAAATCAACACAAAGACCTATTTATTACTATGAAGCCAACAATCCTAGCAACTTTAGGAAATTTCCCAGACTTTGTTCCTATGGGTGCACCATATCACAGTACATTAGATATATTCGATCCATTCTGTCAATTCTGCAACATTATTGTCAATACTATCAATTTCACTTGTGAACCAAAAATGTGAGCTGACATTTAAGGAGAAATTAAGAAATGCCCCACATAATTTCTTGACCTTCTTTTTCTAATCAACTGTTACAAGGAGATATAGTCTAACAAGTAACAATTTAGTGAATTAGTCATGCAAATTAGTTAGTGAATTTATAATACTGAACTGCGAATAACTTGAAAAAAATTGAAAATCATAAACAGAGCACATAATGGCGAAAGTAAAAGAATTGATGAAAGGATGTTATGAGTCGATGATCTAAAACACTAGCATGAGATATTAAAATTAATCTCAGTTTGCAGCCCCACTTGCACGCAAATTGGAAGAATGTCATCTAATGAAAAACACTACACCAGCCAAAAAAGAGAATGCAAAGGAGTTGACAGATAGACTTAACCTGTTCACATTCCTTCCTAGAGAAGCAATAAACTATCCCAGATTCATTATTGGGATAAGATTCCCGTATAAATTCAGCAATTTCGTCAATGACCACCTTAGCAACAGATGACTTCTCTCGTACCTGCAGTGCATCCATAATAGACATTGGCTATCTGGTATGCAGCATATAAATTAAAGATTCAATAAATCAATCAACAACATACCATATAAAAGAGATTTGGCCTGTTAACAGTGCTGACAAACTTAACACACTTGGGGATCTGCAGCATTTCCGTCAGATCATTTTGTACTTTCCAAGTAGCAGTTGCCTGTAAAAATAAGATGACCGATTCGTGAGATCACAAATTCTTTAAATTAGTACATCTAACAACATAAGTAGCCATGTCATCCACAAAATAAATAGAAAGAAGATATGAGAAGACATACAGTTAAAGCAACCACGGGAACACTGGGAAACTGAGTCTTCAAGATACCAAGGTTTTTGTAGTCGGGCCGAAAGTCGTGGCCCCACTGACTACAGCAGTGTGCCTCCTGCAGTTTACAGACAAGCAAGGACTTAGTACAACCAACCACATGACCATATTCGGCCTTACCAAGATGGGCATTGACGTCAAGATTCAATTAGTTGAAGTGGCATTTATTAGTCTGTAAAAGCATGTTTAACCTAACACCTCTATAGGTTTTGATCATAAAAGACAAGATGTGCACGATTAAGGGGAAGAAGACACAATGACATTTCCTTCTACTTCTTCCTCTTTTATCGCCCTCTGTAGGTAAGCAAAGTGACATCTTGAGATGATGTTCTTTTTTGCTGTGACAAGTCTAAGATGTTGACCAACTATAAATTCGCTAAAATTACTATCTTAAGTTTCTCTACTTAATAAACAATCCTGAGCAAGCAGTTGTCAAGACTAAACCTACTTTAAAGACGATCAACAGAAAGGGAGCAGCAGCAGAAAACAAATCAAAGTTGGACAGTGCTATCCAGTAACTTCTGCGACTAATCACGCGCCTTTGAAAAGCTCATTGTATCCAAAATATGATAATTGTACATCATGTTTCCAGCTTTTAACGTAAGTCACACGTAAACTGGATCAAACATCCTTGATAATTTGACCTTCATAATGAAGTCCTTGATTTGAATCCTAGGTGCTGCTCCATAAAAAATGTAATACAAAAACTAGTTAGCTGATTCTTCGAGGTTAGTCAAAACCAGTATTAAATGCTAAGCCTTAGGTGCTGTCTCAACTTAAGGCAGCACAACTGGCAACCAAACTCAGGTCAACAGATCAGTATAACTACATTTCTTAAGCTTGTTATCACTTGAAGCATTCTAATTGGCCCACCATCCTTGGTTTAAGACATTATGATAATATTGTCTATCTATTATTATGAAGTAGCGTAACTTTCAAGTTCGAAGTGGAAAGTTATATCACCTTGCTACGTACAGAGAAACATAGGCTGCTCAAAACCAAAATTTACCAACACTAACGCTCAGAGATCACTTAAGACCACAACCAGAAAGAAAATTCAGATATTTACATCAATTGCTATCAAAGAAAGACGCCCCGCATGGTGGCATTTCTCCAGCTTTGACATGAACCTCTTGCTCTTGGATATCTTTTCTGGAGTAACATATAGTATTTTCAGCTCTCCTTCCCCCTTTTCAAGCGCCTTGTATATAAACTTTTCATTGTCCTTGCCAGTCGTTGATGTCAACATATGTGCTGGAATACCCAATGCAGCCAGACCCATCACCTAGGCAATGGTAATATTGCATTAGTTTATGTCACCAATAAAGTTCACAAAGTATAACATATTCTCAAGGGAACAGAAGATAGGAAAACACCTGATCCTGAATCAAAGAAAGCAAAGGACTGACAACAAGGGCAACTCCGTCCTGAAGAATGGCTGGAAGCTGGTAGCAGAGGCTTTTGCCACCACCAGCAGCCATGATGACCAGTACATCTCTTCGACTCATAATGGCATTTATGATCTGGAAACAAGGAATAGGCAATCCTCAGTAACAAGTTGGGTTAAGGCAACAAATGGAAGACATGCCCGTTACAAATACATTAAGCTAGGCAGATATTTGTACAAAAGTAATGACAGGAACCCCCGTCGATAGATTTAGTAGAAAACATGACAATGAGTCTGACTTTCAGCAGATGGAGTCGGAATAGTAGCATATGAAACTTTCAATTCATTGCTATCACTCTGAAGAAATATTTATGTGGATAAATACATTTGGCAATTACTCTGATATGATTGTAAAAACTTACATTAACAAAGGGAGTGCATTTGTATGATTTCAAATGGGAAGGCAAATCACAGGGTGAACACGAAGTATACAGAGCAAAATACCAATTTAAAAGATCCCAAAATTAGGCAAGAACTTCAGCTCCACCTATTAACCTCCAGCATAACAACTAAGACTGCAACAGGGATATTTCCAGCACTAACCTCCCGCTGATTCGCGCGATACTTGCGTATCCCAAAAATGTTGAATTTGACATCGTCAGCTCGAGCATCCCAGTCAAAAGTGCCCGACCAATCTTCCCCCGACGTCGAAGCGCCATCCCTCACTGGGCTGCCAGCATCCTCACACGCTTCCAACAAAGACTTCAGCTCAGACTGCCGCTCATACAGCTTCTCTTGCCGATCAAGCAAGACCTTTATCTGGTCTGCACGACAGTGGGCAAAGAATCAAAACAAACGGCAACCCCAAAACTCGGCCAATCATAGAGGACAAAGCGGCCGACGAAATCGACCCCCGAGCTAATTAAACGAGCAAAATGCACAAAGCCGGGAACTTTCACCGGTCCCATTTTAGTTTTTTTTTTCTGAAACGAATTTCTCAGCATAAGCAGAACGATTCAGTTCCTGCAAAACGATCACAGCATACTCAAGCCGTTCCTGATTTGCTATATCGAAAACTTCACTCCAGACATCAAGTGCAGTCGTCGCGCAACAAGGAACAGCTAACGGCGACCATCGTAGAGAGAGACAGAGACAGAGACCTTGGACGTCTTGAAGCTCGACCTCCACGCCCAACAGCTCCTGCAACAAGTCGCCGACTTCCATCGCCTCCCGAACCGGCGACCACGATCGTGACTCCGATTGCTCCCCCGGCGCCGGAAATCCTCCCTCCGGAATGGGGACCGCGAAACCCTAGAAGAACGTCGATGCCGAGAATCGCACCGGCGGTCCGCTCCTCCTTCCTTCCTTCCTTCCTTTCCTTTTTCCCGCCGGAGGAAGCGAAGAGCGCTCTCCCTGCTTCGCACCTTCGCGCCGCCGTCGGGCTCGCCAGCGGCCCCTTGCTGTTGGGCCTAAATGGGCCCAATACGTAGGCCCAACGCGAAAAGGCCCATCGACAACTTCCGCTTGCAAAATGGGCCCACGCAATCAGTCGCTATGATCGATGTTGAAGTTAATTTGGATGTACGCAACTTAGGTTTCTAATTCTAAAGCTTATGATTTGACATCTTTCCTTCTTTTCTTTAGGCATTTTTTTTATCATTATTTTTTGGTGAAGCCGTCGCTTCGACACGTGTCCGCCGAAGATTTCAACAGAGATCGACTCGCTTATTATTGGAAATTAAGATTCGAGATGCTTCCAACGTTGACTCGAGGTCAAGGGACATAATCAATATCTCACCTACCAAAAACCAAAAATTGGAGACTTTTTATTGTCCTCTGTCATATCGAGAGCGAGAACGGTACTTAACCTATCATCGTACGTGCTGCAAATACTATTCCAAGTCATGAGTAAAAATTATTTTGCCTTAGTTTTTAGGTTGGGAAAAGAATAGTTGACTCACTCTGTTTGCTTATAGAGTGCTTTAACTATGTATTTTAGTGGAGAATGTAGATCAAATGAAAAGTTGGTAATCCCCAGTGCACTAGATTATTTTGTGACATTCGAAAGTTGGATATTTTCTTATCGAACATATTCAATCGATGTTCCAAGAATGCCCGATTAACGTGAACTTTTCAATGTTCGATGCCCAAATTTTGGATACACTCTCTCAATTTGCTTATTGAAACACATATAGCTAGCTTGTATACAATGTCTATAGACTCTTAGGCTACGTTTAACACTCGATATAAAATTCAAGATAAGATCATTTTATTATATCCAACATTTGGTGCCTACTCAAAATAGGATAAAATCGAATATAAGGTAATATAAACTAGATAAAATTATCTCATGGGAAAGTGAAATAAAGGTAGATGAAATTTATAACATCCATGATATAAAAGTTAGTTTTCTTGAATAATAAATTTATTAAATTAACAAAATTTAAATTATGTTTCAATATAAAATAATATTTGAATTCTAATATAAGAAATTCAAAATAACAAAAAATAACAAATTCGTTATTCTAATTTAATCTTATTTTTATTTATTTACTCGAATTTAATCTATTTTATAATATAAATATATAAATATAAATGTTTATATAATTACATATTTTAGGTGTATTAGTATAGTTTACTATTTAATAAAATTTTATTAGAGAATGATGGAAGGAGAAGAAAAAAAGAGAGAGGAAAATAAAATGAAAATACAAATAAAAATAAAGTAAGCAAAAGTGTCACAGGAGATTTTTACCATCTCCAATTTGTAAAATTTTTAGTTGATTTATACTAATATACTATTTATACCAAACAATATAATTGATATGATCTAAATATATCCAAATTGATCACTATCATCACTAATAATAGATATTATATAGCAAAATTCATAAATTTCGTATCTTATCATATCCAGTCTTATCATAATTTAAAATTCGAACGATCAAACGTACTTCGTGGGGTCGGCTCGATTTAAATGGGGGAGTTGAGAGATTTCTTCCGTCTCGAAACCGTAAGCCGGATCCCGCTAACCGCAGCTCCCGCACACAGATCGACCTTTTCACGAGCCTCCGGATAAGGCCTTTCCACAATATACATAACGAATAGGGAAGTCGTCATTCGCCGAATTGCATCAGCCGGCCGACACGAAGACACAGACGAAGCTGGTCTTTACTTTCTCCCGTCACCGTCTCTCCCCCTCCCTCTCTCTCTCTCCCTCGCAATAAATGCAGAGCTGCCCACCGAGTCGGGACCGCTCGACAACGTGAAAGGTACGCGAGGCCGAAAACCACTGGCGAGCGACAGGCGGACAGAGAGAGAGAAAGAAAGAGAGGGAGATACGTTGAATTCAACACAGGAGGTCGTCTTGTGGCTCCTGGGAAGAGGGAGAAGCTAAGGGGGCCGGTGCATAAAATACGGGGCCATTCAGACTTTGCAGGGAGAGGTTGGAGATTAGAGAGAGAGAGAGAGAGAGAGGGGAACAGGAAAAGGGAGGAGACATTGAATGCGTAAAGGTATGGGCGTGTGGTTGTCCTCCTCCTCCTCCTCTCTCCCGCTTTGCTGTGTTTGCTTAGGGGAGATGCCTTTTTGTCTTCCATCCCAGCAACTTGCCTTTTCTTTTCTTGAATGCTGCAGAGACTTTCCTCTACTTTTTTTTTTTCTTCTGTTTATAATATTCATGATAAGGGATTGGGGGAACTCGTGAGTTCTCGAGAACTACATTGACCATCTCAATGCACGATGATCATGCCATCGACGGTGATGGTGAGTAAATGTGCAAATGTAATGATCTTGACTTGAGCCGTAAGTAAAAGGGTTTCACCACAATGTTTGTGGGTGGGGTGATAATTCTGGTGTATTAATTGGAAATGAGCGAACGAACCGTTCAACCCATGGACAGGCCTAAACTAGCCAAGATTGGTTCATAAGGGGAGTAGTGGAATTAAACTGGTTTCAAATTAGTTTACCCATGACTCTAAGCAAATTCTTTCACTCATTATTTGTCGAAATTTAATACATTTGATAAAACATCCTCAAGTGAAAATAATTGTATTCATGTTTCACACTTGCATACAAAAGAAAATGACCTAATGATTCTAACGTGAAGAGAGCTTGTTTGAGAACTAACATAACAAATTATCAGGTTTCAAGTCCCAAACTTATCTACGTTGAGTTCGATCACTCTCAGCATTAACTTGGTAAGAAAGTGATCCGTGCATTTAACTTTTTCGTAATGCATGAAACAGTTGCTCTTTAATGCCATGATTCCTTCTTTTTTTTTTCACTTACAATTGAGAACAGAGATCTATTGAAAGAATTTAACAAAAGACAAAAGAAAAAAGAAGGTGATTAATGCCGTTGCAAGCCCAATAGTAATTTAGAGATGGATAACGCAGTTTACATATCACGTGATCTACGACAAAATCATTTATCATTGTCCTTTTCGTGATCCAAGAACTTTATCTTGAACGTCTAATTTCTACTTTTTCATAGTGAATAGCAAAAGCGGACACACGGGTTTCATAATTTTCTATCACATTAAGCGCAACAAAAAGAAAGCATTCACAGCCGGGACAATGATGAAATGCCTTTTTGTATTTAAAGTGATCTATCACGATTGTAACAACACAAGTAGCTAATTAATTACATGAATTGACACATCACCGATCATCGTACAATATTTCGCACGGGAAGAGAGAGATATAAGCGGTGGCCTCACCTCGATCATGCTGCCTAAGTGGGTGCATGACCCTTATCTTTTATGAGTATGGTGGAGTCAAGACAATTCAATGCTTGAATTAGGGTTTTGAGCAAGTGGGTTTTCATCTATGGATGGATTTGAATGATGGGAAGAACATATCCAAAAGGAAAATGGCAAATTCATGTATAAAGTCAGACTCGAGGTGCAATTAGAGAATGCTAATTGTATATTTCCAATAATAAAGATACAAGTGGATGAGTATGCAATATACGAGAATACTTTTTGATAATTTCCCGTTAAAATATGAACGGGTGGAGTTGTTTGTTCATAACACTTTATCTTAATAGATCTATGAACGATTAAAATAAATAAAACATGTCCTTATCAGAAGTGCGTGCTAATAATCAAACCGATCGCCTAAGCGTATGCACAGATCGAGGGAACGGGTGGAGTTCCAACGAAGATCGGCGGACGCGGGGCCCCACGTGATCAGCAGAACACGACAAAATTGCCTTTTTCGGCCATTCGCCCGCCACGTGCTATGTCTGCGCGCGTGGCGTGGCGCGGGTCGGGTCGGGGGAGCAAGTAGAGAAAAGAGCTCGCGACCGCACGCGCGTATTCGCGGCTTTTTTTATTTATTTATTTTTAATTCACGCCATTTTTCGATTCCACCGACTGCATTTAATAATACGACGGTCAGCTTTTCCGCGTGGGCCCCGACTAGAAAAACCCCAAATTTTTTTTTTTTTTTAATGGTGATTCTGTTGGGAATGAATTTCTTTCGTTTCTTTCTTTCTTTGCCATTTTTTCATGATGGTTAGATGGGGTCTTGATTGATCATCGTAAGTCGTTTGTAGGTAGCTTTGGCTTTAAATTTGATGCCGACGAGACACGTCTTAATCATATCAAGGGATTTGTACACGTGAAAATTATGATTTATATCGATAATCTACCGATTCTATTTTTGAGTATCCAAGAATTAAAATGATAAGTTCCGGAAGCTTCGCTCCAGAAGAAGTATTGTATACATCTTTCACGCGATTGATGTGGTGTGATTTGTTGGTTGCCTTGCACGGTCGATGTGCATCTTGAATCGACTTTTGAGGCTTATAATTGGAAGGTCTCTCTTGAAGTTCATTCGGGTTTATATAAATTAGGTTTCTAACTTTCAAGCTTATAATTTGGTGTCTTTAGTTCTTTTCTTGAGGCTCTTTTTACCCTTGATGAAGCCATGATTTCATTACATGTGTCCGCTCAATATTATAATTATCGCCATATATCTACTCGCTCAGCATAAGAAATAAAGCATTGAGATTTTTCCAAAGTTGACTTGAGTTTAATGGGACATTTTCCATATCTAACCTACCAAAACCAATATTTTGAGACTTTTCTCACTTCTTATAAAATGAGTGCAAGAACAGTGCTTACCCCGTTTAGGTCAAACCGCTGACCCAACCTAATTTTCGGGGGTCTGGATTAGAATTTTCGGTTGGTAGAAAAGAAGAAAGTTTATGCATCTCCTCTTGGTTTTCGACAAGATCACCTGCATTGTCAAGGTAAATTTACCTTCTTTATTTTATGTTACCAATTAAGTTTTATAATTGAACAGAAGTTAAAAGTAAGAAGTCAAATCAAGCTCCTCACAAATTCAAAACCGGTCAAATTCGTATTTTACAGTATTTTTCTAGTTGGAAAAAGAAATATACATTTACGGTGTGCTTTAATCATGTATCTTAGTGGAGATTTCCCCGAGAGCACTCATCAAGCAATCAAACGAAAAAGTTTGTAATCTCTAATGCACTAAGTTATCTTGCGACACACATAATTAATGCTTTGAAAGTCGAATATTATTAGTATTGCGAGAACACCCAATGAAAGCGAAGCTATTCAATCTTTTTGGTACAAAAATTTTGGATACACTCTAACTCTATCAATTTGCCCATTAAAATACATACATATTGCCGAGCCATATATGGTTTGCCTATCAACCCCGGGCAAGCTCGATTGATTGGGGACCATGGTTTCTAGAGTGGGAGTCGAAAGTCAAGATTCCAATGCTGCATGCGAAATAATGATGAGTCAGGGCTACTCGTACAGATGGACCTCAACTGACTCGTGAAAACTGCACTACGTTTCGTGAGTCTTTCGGTAGCATGATCTCCACGTCTACGTTAAAAAGAAGATGATGAAACTAGGAAGCTGTCATCACCTTCTCTCTTTCATGGACGTTTCTTCATTTATTGAGAGAGAGAAAGAGAGAGAGGAGCTCATGTTGGCTCTTGGGAGATGAGTGGGGGTGTGCATGAAGTAAAGCTGGAGAGAGAGAGAGGAAGGGAAAAGGTTTCCAACTTTCAAGTTTATAATTTGATAGGATTGATCAGTTCTCGGTCTGGTCTGATTTCGAGGTGGAATCGAGAATCGGACCAAGAGGACCGGTTTCTAGATTTTAGGACTAGGATTGGGACCAACCGGTCCTAAAATCGCGAACTAAACCGACCGACCGTTCGGTTCGGTCTAGTGAAACTGGTAAATTTGTTTTTTCGGGTCAAAAAAAAAAAATGAAAAAGGGAGCAATTGGAAGGAATTAGGATTTTTCTTAAGAAATTTAAAAATATATTATATATATAAAATTAACCGATTTAGTCGATCTGGTTCCCACCTTGGAATCGGGAACCGGACCACACTCTTTGAGAACAACCCAAAATCAAACAATGCGGTCTAGTCCGAGCAATTCCTAGTTCGGACGGTTTCTTGTGCACACTGCTATAATCCGATGCCTTTAAATCTTTTCTTTAGGCCTTTTGCATCTCCAGTGAAAGCCACGATTTCGCAACATGTTTCCGCTTAATATTATGATTATCTCCGTAAATCTACTCGCTTAGCATGAGAAATAAAGCATCAAGATTTTTCGAAAGTTGACTTGAGTTTAATGGGACATTTTCAATTGTAACCTACCGAAACTAATATTCTATGACTTTTCTCGTTTTTTTTTCATTAAACGAGTGCAAAAATAGTGCTTAACCTCTTTACCAAAAAAAAAAAAATAGTGCTTAACCCATTTGGGTCAAACCGCTAACCCGACCCAATTTTTGGGGGTCCGGATTAGAATTTTCAGTTGGTAGAAAAAAGTTTGTGCATCTCCCGTTGTTTCCGATAAGATTACCTGCGTTGTCAAGGTCAAGTTACCTTTTTCTTTTTGTACTAATTAAGTTTTATAATTAAACAGAAGCTGAAAGTAAGTCAAAAAAAAAAAAATCGTATTTTGCAATATTTTTCTCGTTGGGAAAAGAAATATACAATTACAGTGTGCTTTAATCATGTATCTTGGTGAGTAATTAGCAAAGAGCACTCATCAAGCTATCAAACAAAGAGCTTGTAATCTCTGATGCACTGAGCTATCTTGCGGCATGCATAATTAAAACTTAGAGAGTCAAATATTTTTTGTCATGGAACATATTCGACCAGCATTGCAAGAACACCCAACGAATGCAAACCTTTTCACTCTTTTTGGTGCACAATTCGTGGATATACTCTTAACTCTATCGATTTGCCCGTTAAAATAAATACAAATTGCCGAGCCATGTATGGTTTGCCTATTAAGCCCCGGCCTGCTCGATTGATTGGGGGCTATATGTAGGGTTTCCAGATTGGGAGTTGAAAGTCAAGATTCCACTGCCGCATGTGAAATATTGATGAGTCATGGCCCCTTGTACAGATCAAGAGCCCGACCTCAACTGACTCACGAAAATCGCAACGCGTTTTGTCAGTCCTCAGATGGCATGTTCTCCGTGTCTGCATTAAAAAGCATCAAACTCCCACCTTCTCAGGAAGCGATGGGGTGGGAACGCGCAAGTTTCAGGAGTGGATTTTGACTCACACGCCCTGCAAGAGGTAGGGCAAAAGTCTGAGAGTAAGTGTAGAATAGGTATAGAGTAGGACTGAAAAAAAAAAAATTGAGAAATTGTATCACCTTCTCTCTCTCCACCTTCTTTCTCTCGAGAACGGTTCTTCATTTATTGAGAGAGAGAGAGAGAGAGGGGAGCTCGCTTTTGGGAAATACATTTGTAAGCATATAAATACCTTTGAGTGAAGAGGATTTTTTGAAATGTAAATATCGTTTGGTAAAATTTGTATTAATATACGATTTTGGTCAAGATACCGTTTGGTAAAATTTACATTTATAAATGACTTTTATTAAATTAAAAAAAAAAAATATATATTTGTATTTTTTTTTTAAGTCCGATCACCTTGGACCGTAGGATCTGCGGCAAAATGACGGCGGATCTAGCCCCCAGACGGTCGTCGGGGTTGGGCGACCCCAGGCGACGGCCGCCTAAGGTCTATCGACGGTCACCGGGGTTGGGTGACCCTAAGGTGGCGATCGCGTCGGCCTCCAATCGACTTCTTCGAGCGGTGGTGTGCGGTGGTTTTGGAGAAGATGAACAGTAATCGGAACTTGTATTTCGAAAATGCAAGTTCCCAAAAGACTTCCAGACCTACTTAAACTGAAGGCCCTTAGAGTTATTCGGAAATACAATTGTATATTTCAAAAGTTGAATAAAAACACGGGACCAATTGGCTCTTGGGGAATGAGTGGGGGTGTGGATGAAGTAAAGCATGAGAGAGAGAGAGAGGGAGGGAGGGAAAAGGGAAGAGAAGCATTGAATGCGTAAAGCTGGTAGATGTCCTCCGCCTTACGCTCGCCCCTCCTTGTGGGAGCCTTTTTCTTTTCCCAGCAACTCCTTCTCCTTCTTATTTATTCTTCTGACAAGTCTTTTCTCTTTTTTTATTCTGTTTTAATAATAATAATAATAATAATATAGTAGGGCCCTCTAATTCTTTTTTCTTGGCCTTTATTTTTTGAGCTCTTCGAACACGGTTGGAGCCAACTGCGAGACGCGGAGATTAGGGAATCTCGTGTCCTCACACATTACATGGTTATCTCGATCGACAATGTTGATACCTTAGGACGTGATAATGATGGATCATTGGTATTCGGTTAATAGGTAACCTCACCACGACCCGAGGACTCCTCCCCATGAGAGCTTTTACGACTATTCGTTTGATATAAAAGGACAACAAACTATCAAGATGTGGTCCTCCATGTCTTGTACCTCGAATTCTATTTATATCTTTTTCTTTCTTGGCGAGAGGGAATAACATTTGTATGTTTTTACATCCCAAGAATCTTGAAGTCCGGATGAGACCTAAAATGAAGCCTTTCGAGGGCTTGTTTAGGTCCAACTTCTTCTCCTTTTTATTTATTCTTTTCGCAAGACTTTTCTCTTTTTAATTATGTTTTATTAATGATAATGAGACCCTCGTTTTCTTTTTCTTTCTTTTTGCGAGCTCTTTGGATACGGCTGGAGCCAACCGCAAGAAGCAAAGATTGGGGATCTCGTGTTCTCGCACATTACATAGATTATCTCAATCCGCAATATTGATACCTTAGGCCTTGATAATGAGATAATACGCTCATACAATTATTTAACTCGACCCCTTAGTGAGGATGATAAATTAAAATCTTGAATGAAGACTTGTTGTTGCTCGCTGTCACGGCGAGGTGGATTATTTAAGGAGTTCTTTTTTTTTTTTTTTTTGGAAATTTCTTTGAGAGCGTTTCGCCGTGATATTTGACAAGTTATAATTACAAGGTATTCACTTGTTAATAGTATGATTTGCATGTTTAATTTTCTTGTAACAAGTGAAACGATGGCACTTTAATCCATTAATTCCCCTCTTTTAACCTATAATTCATAGAGTTTTGCTGAAAAAAGGTCGAGTAGTGGATTAATCCGGCTACCGACCTATTAATAATTTAGACGTCCAAAACCCAACTGTATATCACATGGTTTATGACAAAATCATTTGACATTCTCCTGTCACATGATGCATGGGGTTACAGTGTTTCTATCCCATCGCGCGCAATAAAAGAAAGCATCCAAAGCCCGAACTTCAATGGAAGTTACCTTTTTCTATTTATTGTTACCTGTGGCCGAAGCAAAACTTTACCAACATAGAGCGTCAGATGTGAATGAAAACCGCACGAGACAATGACACTTCAGTATAAGATTTTTTTTTTCACGAATTGATGAAGAGAGAGACGTGAGCGATGGCTGCACACCGGTCATCGCTCATGGTGTCCAGGCGAGGTTCATGACCCTCATCTCTGAGGATACGATTGAGTCAAGGCGACTACTTGAGTTTGAGTGAACTTGAATATTCAATCTTGAATATTCAAATGAATTTTTTTTTTTTGTCAGTCTTACCTTATTTCTACTTTATATTCATTTTCAGACTTTTGCCCTACCTCTTTCTTGCAAGGCATAAAAGTCGAAACTCCTGAAATTTACGCGTTCCCACCCTATCCCCCGAGAAGGTGGGGATTTGAACCTCTCACCTCCCCCTTCCATGTTGCAAAGGTGGCTATTGGAGCGAATCCCAGTGATTTATTTAAGTGAGTTTGATTGAAGCTGATTTTGAAGGGGTTTTTCCAGCTTGACTCACCTTGTTTAGTTAATAAGGATTAGTTGAAGCTTAGATGGCACTATAAACTCGAGCTATGATGATTCAATTTATGCTTAAAAAAAAAAAAATCAAACGGAATCTCCGCTTTTCATGTCAACAACGATTTCCATTTTAGAATTTATAAAATAGCAAATAGGGGTGAGCATGATCATCGGTCTAGGGTTGACATTGGATCGATCTTAAACTAACCCAATCCTACCAATCCTGATTTAGTTCACAAGGTGGTTGGGTCGGTCCTTAGTCCTAGGACCCTTAGACCTTGCATTGCATGGGTTGATTTTCAGTTCTGGAAGTTTAGGGTTGATCTAACCCAAACCAACCTTAGATATCGTATATTATATATAATATATATTTAATATGTTATATATAATATTCTTTTATCTATTATAAATTCTATAACTCTAACTAAACGTTAATAGCGATAACGAGTCCTCCTCCTCCAGCATTCTGTTCAGTCCTCTTCTTTCTTTTTTGTCTTTGCCAAGTATATCCAAAAGAGCAAACCCTCTTTTTTTGTCTTTGCTCTCCGCTAGTAAACCCTCTTTTTTGTCTTTGCTCTCCGCTAGCCCTGCTCCCGCTTGTTGCTAATCCCTCACCTAGCTCGCCCTATTACTTTGAAAATCATAGGCTATAAAAGGTCAATCAGCATCACGTCAGCATGAAAAGAACCCTTCTCAACGAATGCTTCAAGTCATCGGCGTCATTCATTAATGTTGGAACTTGGATGCTTACTTCGTTTTAAGTATGATTTCCACAAATATTTTCGTGGAGTATTAGTAGTGTGGATCTGGTGTAGAATTCTATATTTGAGAAATGATACTTCCTTAGTAATAGTAGATTTTTTCTAGTGATGCGAGAATACTAGATAGGGGTTCCTTTCCCTGAGTGAAAGAAGTGTGTAGATAATTATATTCATCAAACTTTTTTGCTCCACTGCGATTTTGCTTTGAAATTCTCTTTAAACTATAGGATTGTTGTGCTGAGTATTGGATGAAGATGTAGGGTTTAAGCTCATGCTGCTTTAGACCTTTTTAAGTTTTTCACTATACTTTTTCTTTCCTATCAAATAGAAATTCATGAAACAATGCCAGTCGAGCTTTGTGAAATTATATTATTATGTTATCTAAAATTTATATTGGATGTGTACTGGTGTTTATAGTTTGGTTGATTAATTCTGTATTGTTGATGGATATGTAATTTCAAATTATAGGTTTGTTTTTCGAGAAATACAAAAAATGAAACAAAAAATTTATTGGATGGTCTTAGATTGACCTTGGAATCAGACTAGACCCATGGGATTAATCCAGTTCTCTATTCTAGGCTCAATAGAGTTTGTTCTCGGTCTTAAAAATTGATGACCAACATTGCACGAGTTGGTCTTTCCATTAGGTGCTGGACCGGTCCAATCCGAGTCATGTTTACTCCTAATAGCAAATCACATTCCAAGCATAATCCCAAATTCAAAAATACCAATCTACCCTCAAACTATTTTAAACCCTAAACCATCTCTCTATTTCTCTCTAGATCTAACTCAAGTTTGACGATCAGCTCCACGGGTCGCGGCTTGACTGTGGTGGCAACCCACGATGATTGGCAACAACAAGCCTATTTGTTAAAGTTTCCATTTCTTTATTTTTTTATTCTTTTGTTCCTCGAAACAGAAAAAAAAAATAGAAATCTGTTTGGTAACGTTAACTAATTTTTATATTTTCTGGAATAAATTAGTAGTTGGAGAATTGATTTGAAACAAAAATAAGAAGTAGAAAAAAGTAGCTTCTTATTCCTATGAATAATTTTTAAAAATAAATGTATTTTTTTCTTTTCCATTTATCTTTTCTTCTAGCTGCAGTCGCTTATCGCCATTCGCTGCCAGCCATTACCGTCCATTGTTGCTCGCCTTTTGCCATTCATTGGCCACCATGAGTCGCCTGCTGTTCGCCGCCAACCACCACCATTGTCGCCAACCGTTAGCGATAGCGGCCGGTCGACGGTGAAGAAGAGTAAATCAATTCTTAAAAATATTAAAAATTAAAGAAAATATTACGTCACAAAAAAAAATTATGAATTGTACTCAACGTAATCCTATTCTATTTTTATTCCAATAATAAAAAAATTCCGTAGCACTAAACGCATTTTTTAACTCATAAATCATTCTTGAGAATAAGAATAGAAAAGAATTATTTATGAAAGGAAATTATTTCTTGAAATAGAAATGTTATTAAACGAGCCCAATGCAGCTGGTGTCAGCAGTACCAAGAGGGAAAGGGCAGAGTAGTGGATGATCAGGGTTTTGAGCAAGCGAGTTTTAAACGCATGGATTCGAAAGAGTGGAAGGGACAAAATTGGAAGAAAAATTTCAAAAAAAATCCATAAACAGGACCGAAGGCTAGACGCGACTCGAAATACTAAATGAGGATCTTCAAATTTAATGTGCAGATTGATATGGAGATAAAGCACGAGAATGTTTTTCCAAGTATTTTCTCATTATTTCAAAATCAACAAACCTCATGCGTTTTGCTTATTCTCATCCAGACCTCGGATATACTTACTATTTATATACAAAGCATGCATTCTTGCCATCAAAATAAAATATGCATCCATTACAAACGCAAGCCAATAGTCGAACAATCAACCGATCATCCAGATCAGCGACACGGGAGGTAATCTGGCGCGTTCCGGCAGGAGCCAGCGCGGACCGCACGTGATCGCGCGATCGGAGACGGAACGCGACAAGACCGCCTTTTCGCGCGACGGCCGCGCCACCGGCTTTGTCCGGGCGCGCGCCAGTGGGAAGCAGATGTCAACAGACAAAAGCAGCGGCAGCTCGCGACCACCGCCGCGCGCGTTCGCTGTCCGCTTTTCTTTTTCTTTTTGAAATTACGTAATTCCTTTTACCTACTGCATTAAATAATGACGACAAACGGCTTTTCGCGTGGGGCCCGGCTGGCGCCACCCGCTCCCCCACTTCTTTTTCTGGGTGCGGTTCGTTTTTTGGGGTTGGAATTTCGTGCTCCCTTCCTTTCTTTCTTGGCCGGTCAAGAGGGCATTTTTGGCCAAAGTAAAAAGAGGTGTTTGCATGATTAGATGTTGGAGTCCCCGACGAAGCGTTCATTTAAAGTGGTCTTTATAGGTTGCTTTGGCCTAAGGTCGAGGGTAACTAGGAGCAAAAGGAGGCCTTGGAAATATGCTTGGATGGAAAAGCATTGCTTATCGCTCGGACGAGAAGTCAACTGGTTAGGGCGAGTCACGTGTCTGATTGGCTTTTAATAAAAGGTTGTTCGAGAATCGGCTCTTGTGACCCTCGGCACTCCTCGGAGCGCGCTATGGTCTTTGTCGGGATCTTAGTAGCCCATGGACAAAGGCAATATCCTGTGAGATGATGCGTCGATTTGATTTTTTCCGACAATTAAGGGTCATTTTTCATATATAAATTACACGGTCGATATAGCGTGATTCTGTTGATTGTCGTGTTATATGATGGATGCACATCTCAAATCAACTTGAAATTGAAAGGGTCTTTCTTGTTTATTTATGATAGGAGAAAATAACATTGATCTGCTAATAATTATTTTGAAGTGAAAGTAGTGAAACATGTCTATTTCTTCTCTTATGTTTGATTAAAATTAGGAGGGAAAATGCAAGAGAAAAATTAAAGGGAAGGAAAAATATTATCATTTTTTTAAGAGAAATGACTTGTGGTGTTTCTTTTCATTTTCCTTCACTTCGGTCTGGACATCCACACAATAAAAGGATTTTCCTTGCTTTTTCTTTATAATGGAATTTGCTGCATAGAGATCCAACTCTTAAAGTGAGGTAATGAAACTCTTTTTTAGTCGGCTCCATGACGGACTAGCCATTTCAGAAAGACTTTTGAGATATGTCTACTATTCACGCATGGCAATCTAATCGCAACAACGGCACGTTAGATTTGGTGAACCTACAAGCAAAACATTTTGTAGTAAGATATGTAAAGTCTCCGTTCTGACATACAAGAGAGCGGTTAAATTGACCATCGTTCTCGCCCCTCTTTGTTAAGAACAAAGAGAAGAGAACACAACATATAGATTGTTTGCATGAGTCGCTTTTCACATTGATCGAATGGTATTTTTGAATCAAAAGTCAAGTAAAAAATGACTTAATAATTAAATTAATACATGTTTAAGAAAACCTAAATCCGGTCAGCATCTTCACTTGATCATAAATAGAATTTAAGTTTTATTTTGAATCCGCACTTGTTGTCACATCATACTCTAAATAGACAGAAAAAAAAAAAAAAAAAAAACTATCTTCATTGAAGTGGCTACGAGACTATAACCCCAATCATGCTCACAAGGGATAATCACGTCAGGATTTATTTGCATGAAATTAAAAAGATTCACAATCTCATTGAAATTCACATGAAGATTTATGGCATACATTTTCCAAACGAGATTTACTGTGAACCCAACTCAAATCACAAATTTTCGAGTACCTTTTCTATCCATTATGAATTTATGGTAATGCCCTCTTTGAGCAAATTGCCTAATAATGCCTTCAGATGGCAACCAAAAGTTTCCTTATCGTTCAAAGGAAGCAAAGCAGCTCCTTCCCAAACAAAATCGTTATGGAATGGTCCCCCACCAAAAAAAAAAAAAAAATTGAAAAAATAAAAAAACCGAAAACACCATTATAAAATGCCTCACAATCTCAGCCATGCTTCCTTCCGCTCTGCCCTACACATGGCGAACGCCGTCGCTCCCGTCACCAACTCAACCCCCTCCACCGCCCATGCCGCCTCCGCCTCCGCCTCCTCCTCCGCCTCCAAGCGCCGCAAAGTGGCCGACCACCGCGACGGGGACCACCCCCACCAGCCGCCGCTGCTGCCGGGGCTCCCCGACCACATTGCCCGCCTCTGCCTCGCCGGCGTCCCGCCTTCCCTCCTCTTCTCCGTCTGCAGCTCGTGGCGGCGCGTCATCTACACCCCCTCCTTCCCTCCCTTCCTCTCCCTCTACGCCCTCCTCTCGCCCTCCTCGCCCCAGGACGCGCACCCCCCGTCCTCCCTCTCGCCGCCGTCGCGCTCGCTCGGGACCGATCCGCACCACCTGAGCAACGTCGAGTTCGCGACCTTCGACCCGATCGCCGCCCGGTGGCACGCGCTCCCCCCGCCGGCCCCGGGCGCGCCGCTCCGCCTCCTCGTCAGCCACCCCTCCTTCCTCTCGTGGCGCTTCCCCATCCAGACCGTCTCCGTCGCCGGCAAGCTAGTCCTCCTCGCCGCCACCGCCCGCGACTTCTTCCCGGCGATATCGCGCCCCCTCATCTTCGACCCGATCACCAGGAGGTGGGCCTCGGGCCCGCCGTTCACCGCCCCCCGGCGGTGGTGCGCCGCCGGGGTCCTCGGCGCCGCCGTCTACGTGGCGAGCGGGTTCGGGTCCCAGTTCAGCACCGACGTGGCGAGGTCGCTCGAGAGATGGGATCTTAGCACGTCCGGCGGCAGAAACCCCGGCACGAGAAGGAAAGACGAGAGCGCGAATTGGGAGTGGAGGAAACTGAGCGGGCTCAAAGACGGGCGGTTCTGCAGGGACGCCATCGAGGCCGTCGCGTGGAGAGGCAAGCTGTGCATGGTCAACGTGAAAGGCCACGCCACGAAGCAGGGCGTCGTCTACGACGTCGCCGCCGACGCGTGGCGGGACATGCCGGAGGGGATGATCGGGGGCTGGCGCGGCCCCGTCGCCGCCATGGACGAGGACGTCCTCTACGTCGTCGACGAGGTCCAGGGCGCCCTCAGGCGGTACGACGAGGCGGGCGACCGCTGGGAGGAGGTCATGGCCTCGGACCGGCTCCGCGGGGCCCAGCACGCCGCCGCCGGGGGCGGCCGGGTCTGCGTCGTGTGCAGCGGCGGCGGCGGGGGGATCACGGTGGTCGACGTCGCCGCCGCCCCGGCGAGGCTCTGGGTGGTGGACCCCCCGCCGGCGGCGCAGGCCGTGGCCGTCCACATCTTGCCCCGGATGAGCAGCAGCGGCGATGAGCCGGAAAATCTGTGAATCAATGGAGGACCGGCGATCGGCGATCGGCGAGCGGCCTTCCTTTTTCCCTGAGTTCCCGGGGCAAAACGGTAATTCGAGGTCATAGATTTTCTTTTTTCTTCTCTTTTTTTCTCCCTTCTTTTTCCTCTTATAGAATTTTCTTCAATTTAAAAAAAATATATATATTTCGTGCCCCCTTCCTTAGGTCAAAAACAGGAGATATTTTGTATAGCCGAAAGTGAAAATTTGTCGTCTTCCCCGAGCGCGTCGGAAGAAGGGAAAATGTATATTATATGTAGCAAAGATGCGATGCGACATGATATTGATGTTTTCGAATCCTTCAATGGTCGGGTTTGTTTTTTTTCTTTTATTTCCTTTTGACGTGGCAGTTTTGATTTTGTCGAGAATCCAGCGCTTTCGGATCAACAAAAAGAGAAAAACGAGTAAATACCGTGAATGAAATTTTAAATTAGGGAAAAAATCACCAAAAATCCTAAACTATGCACAAAATGACAAAAATACCCCAAATCTTTTTTTGCACCACCAAAAACCCCCAAGTTTGTAATCTGTGACACATTTACCCCATCTAGGGTATTTTCGTCTTTTTATTTGTTTTTTCTTTTTTTCTTTTTTTTTTTTCCCTCCGCCGGAGCCGGCGGAGGGAAGCTGGCGTCCGACGAGGGCTGCCCTCCCCGGCGTCGGCGGCCCAGGCGAGGGCGGCCCTCGCCTGGGTCGGGCGAGGGCCTCCCTCGCCGGATCTGGCGAGGGCACCCTCGCCCGACGCCGGCGAGGGGCGCCCTCGCCCGAAGCAGGCGAGGGCCGCCCTCGCCCGACGCCGGCGAGGGACCCTCGCCAGATCTGGCGAGGGCGGCCCTCGCCTGGGCCGACGCCGGCGAGGGCGGCCCTCGCCTGGGCCGACGCCGGCGAGGGCAGCCCTCGCCGGACGCCGGCGGAGGGAAGAGAAAATTAAAAAAAAAAAAAAAAAGCAAAAAAAAAAAGAAAAATATTTTTAAAAGCAAAATGACCAAAATGCCCCTAAGATTTAGGGTAAATGTGTCACGAAAATGAAAGTTCGGGGTTTTTGTGTCACAAAAAAATAGTTTGGGGTAAATGTGTCACGATGGCAAAGTTTGGGGTTTTTGGTAGTGCGAAAAAGTTTGGGGTATTTTTGTCACTTTGTGCATAGTTTAGGGTTTTTGGTGGTTTTTTCCTTTAAATTATGCCCGCCGTAATTTTATTTTTTTTTAATTTTTCTTGCGTCGCTGAAAGATTTAAATTTGTACTGGCCTGGCAAAGTGGCCGGTATCCGTCTGCAACTTTGCGGTTGAAATCTGGATAACTACCTAGGGTCAGCAATATAGGGTCCGTGAAAGGTACTTTTCCAGCATTCGAGTGGCGTAAAAGCGAGCGTGCAACGACATGAATTGTTATTGGAATTTAAAGTATCTTTATTGATTAATTATTTTAAATTATTTTAAATTAGATATTTTTGAAAAAATTTAAGTCGTTTATTTTAAAAGGTGCAAAATAGTTGGAAGAGAGGGAGGGGAAAGCACTGGTGGTGGAGCAGTTAGTTGCGTGCTCTCGAAGGATAAGATTGTGTGGCGGGGATGATGCGTGATGTGAACGTGGGGCGGGACTAAATTAAGGCTCTTTTTTTCTTTTTAAAATAAAGAAAAGGCCACGCATTATTTTGATTTAAAAAATGTTTCCCCTTCTTTTGACTTGGATAAGGGTCGAAAGATGGAGAATGTTTATCGGACATAAATCTTTGTCTTTCTTGGTTGGTAGACATAGATCTAATTTTAGCGACATTACAAATGCCATAATTTTTTTATACAGTGTCTACTTTAATGACGTAATTCTTCAATCGATCATGTGTGACGTCCACACAATTTTCGTTTTGGTGCCGTAAATTTTCGGTTGATCACTCAGATGTTGGGAAATCTGACACAGCATTAAAGCTTATCACGCTTTATATGAACTTTTTTTGGAAAATTATGGCATCCAAATGATCAATCGAAAAGTTATGATACCAAAGTAAAACGAGTTGTGCAAAAATTAGGATACTTTTAATTTTTTCCCCATGTGCTCCATATATATATATATATATATATATGGTAGAAGATTCTAGTTTTTATCGTTAGATTCTTTTTTTCCATCTACTCTACTATAAGGATGCATTTGTTTCATGAAAAATAAATGATTTTGAAAGTATTTTCCAATAAGAGATCGCTAGGATCACTTATAAAAATAAATGAACGAAAAATATTTTCGTCATCGTCTATGAAATTGTTTAGACATATACTATCATTGATAATAAAAATATTATTTATTGACTAATTTTTTAAATAATAGAAGCAATTATTTTTTGCAAAATATTTTTCAATGTTCAACTTTCACAAAACAAACGAAACTTGACTCTCATCCTACCTGAAACTAAACATGCTCACCCTTAGCTTTCCTGAGAAGCCGAGAAAAATTTCGATTCCCCGCCTCTCTCTTTCAATGTGAAAAGGGGTGACCGCATCACCTCTTTCTTCCAATGTGAAAAGGGTGACTACTGGAACAATTCAATGTGCATCATTAAATTCGGCATCTTCGACGTCGCTTACCTTCAAAGATATGCAACATTTATGTGGCTCGACTTCTACTGTAGATTCACAAAATCACATTGCTATTTTGTCTTTTCACTCTATTTCTACTTGGTAGCAGGGAAAAAAATCCCGTCTAATTTTTCACTTCTTCAATCGCCTCGACTTGCTTTTAGCCATGTTTTCTTGCACCGCGCGGTACGTGCAATTAAAAATAAAAAATACGCAAAAAACATGTTGAACAAAAATGAGAGGAAAAAAAAAAAAGACCGAATATGAAGTAAATAGCTAGGCATGGTCCCCCGTTTACCGAAGTAGTTCAGAAAGCCGATATTTTTCCTGACTTAGATACCGATCTATTGAATTGGAGGGTCACATGTTTCAAGCGACAGAGCATTTATAGCTTTAGTGGTTGAAGACTCTTCCGCAATCAATGGGCGTAGAAACTAGAATGTTCGTTTATTGTAATAATGACGTCATTATTAGGGTCGAGATTGGACTGCACCGTGGGATGGAAAAAAATCGGATGGAGCTGATTTCACATCGGATGGAAAATCGCGCGGCCTTGGCCGTGCAATACTTATAATTAGGACGAGATGACGTAATTAAAAGCGACGTGAAGATTACAAGCGCACGACGAGAGGGCGACGTTCAACTGCCCTAATCTGGTCAAATCACTTCGTCAACCAGTTTCGTCAATTGATTCTGTCAATTGGAACCGGTGCCGATTTATTGGCTCATCTGAAGACGGACAATAATTGGAAGATGTGCTTACTTTCGTTATTCGCCGTCGTTCATGTTAAATTTGTGTGGGCGTGTTCAATTGAACCTAGCTGCTAATCTAGCATGATCCGTGAAAATGACATGGAGCTTGTGGGTATTGAATTCATAACGTAAGTTTTAAGCTATAGTAGATATGTCAAACGGTCAGATCTGGGTCGAATCGAAAATGGTCTAATTAGAAGGGATACATTTGACCTATTTTAATTGATTTCCATACAATACAAACTTAATTATCCATATTTGACTCAAATTTATACCCGACTTGACTAATGTTGCTAAAATACTTCCATTTTAACCTAATTTAGGAAAACACATATCCAAATTAAGATGAGAGTATGTAGTGAGCAAGTGCAAAAATAAATGAGAGAGAGAGAGCCATCAAGGCAAGTTAAGAATTTATTTAATAATAATATTTTTGGCTTTACCATTTGTAACTTATATATGATTCATATATCGAAGCTAACTAACCCATATAATAATTATATGAATTAAAAAATTAAAAAAGGGGTTCATGACCCTTCCGACAGGTCTAATCGATAGAATTTTCTTTTCCTCTCGAATCCATAGGAACCGTCAAAACCCCCCGACGATCCTTATCGTCTAAGGTCAATTATTTGTGGCCTGACTGACTTTTGTTTTGTTTTGTTTTTTTTTTTTTTTTTTTGACAAAGTGGCCTGACTGACTAGGGAGCCCGAACATCATTTTGGACCGTACTACAAAAAGTCTTCAACAGAAGATGTTCGTGAAGCCCGAGGCCTCAATTCACGTCTCATATTGCAAAAAGCCTCTCGACGGAGACTCGCGAGTGTTTTACATCGAAAATCTTTTATTCTTTGATGACAATTTCGCCAAAAGACGATAAGTTCACCCAAAAAGAGAGAATTGGAGAAGACGATGATTGACTTGGGGTTATTTAGCAACGTTCCGATTTCTCTATTTTTTTTCTTTTAGAATACAAATAGAACAAGTATTTATTTGTGCAGATTTTTATTTCCTGGAATATATTTAGAACATAAATAAGAAATAAAAAAAATTGCTTATTTGTACCCAAAAACAATTTAAAAAATAGGTCTAATTTTTTTTTTCTCTCCTTCATTTTCTTCCCCAAGTCGGTCATTAGCCTTGGTGATGGCCGGAACCTAGCCAATAGATGCCTAGCGAGGCTTGACCTCGCCCGGCCATGGCAACGTCACCGCAACGTCGATGTCACTTGGTCAGGGGAGGTTGACCTCATGGTGGTTAGGCGAGGTCGAGCCTTCCCAGTGGTTGGGCAAGGTCGCCTTGTCCACCCATGGTGAGGCTCGAGGGGACCTCATTGGTGGCCGACAAGGCTCCTCCGAGGTTAGCAATATTGCCACCTCTCGTATGGAAGGTTGTTGGCTGGCCATGGCCGATGTCAGCAACCGTTTAGAGTAAGAAGAAGAAAAGAGGAAAAAGAAAAATGTAATAAAAATATTACAAAATTAAAAGAAATTTTAAATCGCAAAAATATTTGGGGTCGTATCAAATGCATTTCTATTTTGGAAATAGAAAATTTGTATAATTACTAAGCGCCTTCAAATGTTCAGAAATTCATCAAAAGAATAAAAATATTTATGAACATAAATTATTCCCGAGAATAAAAACATTATCATGTGCTCCTTAGTAGCCAAGAGTGAGCGATCTTGGAGTCAGTTCAAGTTCCCCCTGAAGCCTATCATGTTTGAACCGGTTTTCTAGTTTCTAAAACTTAGAGTTTACCCTATCAATACGTTTTATGGTTGGTTCCACAATCTATTCAAGAATTGGCTAATTTCTTTCTTTCTTTTTTCTTTTTGTTTCATTTTTAGTTAAGCAAAATAAAAGCAAACTCAACAACAAAAATCCTCATTTGTCAATAGCAAATTCATAAAGTATGAACGCACCAAAAAATAATAAGAACAATAAAAATTCAAAACATGTAACAGAAAAATGAAATAAACCAGCATCGACGAGGAAAGACCTATTTGGTGGTATGCCGACAGTGATTGGATGAGAGCTACTATTTATGATGCGGTGGTCATCCTACCGAGTCAAGGGTCGGGCTTTCATTTCCCAGAGGTAGATGACGAAGGCATCACCGTGCTTGTTTATGTATTTCAAAAATTTATATTTGTTAGAAAATATATTAACTATAGTCCTCAAAATTGTTCTGTAATAGCCTAACTTTTTTTGAACAATTTGTACCCTACACGCCAGCTTCAAAGCATTCAACTAATTTTAGGTTGGCGTCATGCTTTAGTCACTGTTTCTCATTTTGAAACAGGCAAATGTTGTGACATTTTCTGACCATGGCGGGGCAATTACTACCATATATTTTTTTTTTCTTTTTTTTTGGGAATGGGTACTTCCTTGAGGTACATGTTCCTGGTTTGGTTCTTACATTGTAACCAGAAAACCGAAACCACATAATATCGATTTCATTCTTTTTGGAATTGAGCATTGAATCAATAACTATGGGAACTAGGAATTGAACAAGTTCCTATGGTCAGTTCGATCCAATTCTTTATTCTACCCTGAACCCATGTTTAGTGGCGATTGCTATAATGATGGTAAGGACTAGAGAGGGTGACGGTGAAAAACGGTTGGCAATAGAGGTCGATTACAATTGGCGGTTGATGACAGCAATAGCCACGGGGAAATATCAATGGTAGGTGGTAATTCATGCACCTCAACCATGGTGGTGACCGTCAATGACGGTGGGAGGAGCAGGTCAAAATGGGAATAGTGGGGACAATTGGTGGTGGTCATGATTACGCAACGACTCATAATGGTGTTCGCTTCGAGCGAAAGAGCTGTCCAGATGGCGTGGGCCTGGAGAAAGTTGTCTTAGGAAACATTTGGCACGACTTTAAATCAACTTTAGGCCGCCAAAATCCTTTCAGTGACAGTTGTGTTTTTTTTGTCAAAAGTTGTAGCATTACCGTTTGGCATAACTTTTTGGACTATTTTGAGTCAAAGCTGGCATTAGTAATGCCTAAGGTAGATTCTCCCTGACTTTGGCTTTGCAGCATTTTTGGGAAATTCACTCCAAAAATTAACGAAAATTTGCAGTTCCTTTCTTGCCCCCAGAAATTCAACACAATTCCGCTTTTACCCCCGAATGCCTTTATGGTCGGTCGTCACCGCCCAGGCGGTCGTCGACTTGGCCATGCATTATCCCGGGCGGGCTTGACAATATGTGAGAGAGAGAGAGAGAGAGAGAGAGAGAGATGGTGGCGGCCGCCACGAAGGACCAGCGAGTGTCGCCTGAGTCGCACAACCTCGGCGATGGGGATGCCGTGGTCGCACGACCTCAAGCAATCCAATCGCCGGCGGTGGAGCAGTCCCGGCAGAGTCACGACTCTCCTTTACGGCCACGATGCTCTAATCCTCCCGTCGTCTTCTTCAAAGCGTTCTCGTACGCGTCGTGAGCTTGACTTCGCGCTCGAGCGGAGGCTGCGGCAACAATTGCAAGGAGATAACGAAGTGCCACCACGGTTGGAATGACGATGGACCGACAAAGCAGTCCGACAAAACTCATAGCGAAGGGATCCCCGCTCCGTGACGTCCGCCAGGTGTTTGTGATTTTGCCTAGCTGAATCCAGCTTTAGACCGCCCTCCTCATCCCAAAAATAAAGGACAACCCATTGTTTATTTCACTGGTTTAATCCTTCAGCTTCATTAATTACGGTTGAAAAAATTATCCAAATTTCAACTTCAGCAAGTCCATTCACATTGATATATGGTATAACAAACATGAATTGACCCTAGTTGGAAGACTTGCAATTACAAATTTATCAAACGTGAGTCATATGAAAAATCTTTAATATCGATCGCCAACCATCTTTTCGATTCTCATAGAAGCATTTCAAGTGGAGGTCCTTTATCTCGACGAAAAAGTCATTCCCCGCAAATTCTCCCTAACCGCATGTTGGCCACTTCGAATCCATTGACATTTTCTCATGTGCTGTCGATCTCTTCCGAAAGGTAGGAGGGGCGGGGGCGCCATCGCAAAAAGTCTAATTCGCTGAACCAATCTTTTGCCATCGGGGCGCCCTAAAAGTCAACCCCTACCGACCTCTTTGACCTTTGAGGCCTCCCCCGACCAAGACCACCACCATCGCTGCCCTCGCGTTTTCGCCGTTCCGGCCCCCGCCACGTGTCGTTTCGGCCCCCCAAAACGACAGCCCGTCGCCTTGGCTGAAGCGTAGAGAAGGGAGTTTTAATACGAGAGAGCCAGTGGCATAACTATAAATAGGCGCGAAACCGCCTGGGCTTTCCGACAAATCCCCCTCTCCACGCGCAAAAACCAACGGGAATTTCCCCCCGGAAGCCGCGAAAAACCCTAACAACCCCCGCGATCGACGGCGACGGCGGCGGCGTCGAGCTCCGATTTCCCGGCGATGTTCGCCGGCGAGGACGACGACGGGGAGTCCCTCGGCCGGATCAGCATGATGGCGTCGTCGCTCCTCAGCCCGGCCGCGGCGGCGGCGGCTCCCCAGCAGCAGCCGCGGCCGCCGCCGCAGCTGCAGCAGCATCAGCCGCAGTGGAGCCAGGAGGAGACGAGGGAGTTCATAAGGATACGGGCGGAGCTGGAGAGGGACTTCACGGCGGCGAAGCGGAACAAGAACCTGTGGGAGATCGTGAGCGGGCGGATGAAGGAGAGGGGCTACCGCAGGACGCCGGAGCAGTGCAAGTGCAAGTGGAAGAACCTGTTGAACCGCTACAAGGTAGCTTTTGCGTGTTGTTCGTGGTCGTGGAGGTGCGCGGCGCTATTAATTTAGTTGAATCTGTTGAATCCTTGCGGATTTCCATGATGTGCGAAGTTCAATTGGCGAAAAATGATGCTTTTTGAGACTTGATAATGGGAGTTTTGCTTGCCCTGTACCTCTGAAATGAATCAATTTCTCAGCTTCCTGTGATGCATCTCTAGTTTTGAGAGTTTGAGAAAGTGGCTTGTCTTTGTGGGATCTTCCCCTGGTATCAGTCTGATCGCTCTGCAATATTAGCTAATCAAGCAGGGCTTTAGAACTGCAACTGAATTAATCATGCTTCTTGGAAATGACTATGTCAGCTAAGCTGTGCATTCTTTCTTGTAGCTCGTGTTTTCAAGTTCTTGTCTTGCCCTCTGCTTTTAGGTGATCCTATGAATGTGGGTTTCGATTAATTATTAATTTGTCGAAGGCGATTGAATGAGTGAGTTGCCCATTGGATAGAGTTTTCAGCTCATTGTATTAAGTGCCTGCTTGACTGTGATTTCAGGGGAAGGAGACGTCGGATCCTGACAATGAACGGAAATGTCCCTTTTTCGAGGAACTGCATGCGTTATTCAATGAAAGAGCGAAGAACATGCAGCGGCTTCATCTTGAGTCTGAAGGGACTTCTGTCCAAGCGAAGAAAAAATTGAGAAGATACGGTGGCAATCAGTCTTCTGATGAGCTCTTGGAGGCTGATGACGAAGATGAGGATGATAGTGATGAGGAGAGGCCTTCGAAAGTCGGTTCTCGTAAGAGGAAGGCCAAAGAGGTCACGATCAACAAGCACATGGGGGGGACCAGCGGAGTATCTGGCAGGAGTGGTGGTGCTGATACTTTGGAAATGCTCAAGGAATTCTTCAAGCAGCAACAGGTGATGGAGATGCAGTGGAGGGACATGATGGAGAGCCGTGCCCGTGAACGCCTTTTGTTCGAGCAGGAGTGGAGACAGTCGATGGAGAAGCTCGAGAGGGAGAGGCTGATGGTTGAGCAGGCTTGGCGGGAGCAGGAAGAGCAAAGGAGGTTACGAGAAGAGCACCGAGCTGAAAGAAGGGATGCTTTATTAACCACCCTCTTGAACAAGCTTCTTCACGAGAGCGACTTATGAAGTGGCTGGATGGATAGTTTACTGACCTAATTTTGTTTGCAATGATGTTCACATCTCTGTTGTGGATGGGCCGGAGAGATTACTAAAGGAACTCATTGATTTGGAGGTACGTTTTGCACAGATGACGATAAACATTTTTAAGGGAAAGTATGGCACTACAAAATTACATGTAGAAATCTTCTCATAGTCTGGTGTTTGTGTAGAGAGAAAAGGGTTTTCCTTTATTGATTTGTAATGGTTGTAATTGTATGTATTTATTATACATTTGTTCAAATGCTTGTCCTCTGAAGTTTGTTTTACATATTCTGGTTGAAATACAATACAAGCTCATTACTTCAAACGATGAAGAGTCAGTGTAGATAGCATCATGTGTTCAGGATTTGGTTTGCACGATGTCTATAATGGATTGCCTCATCTTTCTGATCCAGTTTATGCTCTTTGCTCATCTCAACTTCGTTCGGCACTTTTCTTCTATCTTCTTCTTCTTCCATTGTTACTGAGAGTAATGTTTTTACCAGAATTAGCTCCCATCTCTGTAGACATCAAACTGTTTTCTGAACTATGTTTAAGGTGGTACCACGGACCATGATACTTTGATAACACAATTTGTTACTAGGGTTTATGTAATAACCATTAGGCAGATCTCAACAAAAAGAAAACATTGAATTTAATTTTTAGTACATCGTAATTTCGCCACTGAGTCTATTGATTCACTTGAAAAGTTATCCGTGGTCTGAGGTCATTCGCACAGCAAACTCAACCAGTATAAAGGCTAACGTTAGCTATCAAATATACCGGTTGCCACACCAACCTGGCAAGGATAGGTTGAAGCAAGGGGTGCATGTTCAGGAAGAGGGCTAGAGCTCGAGCTAGTCAGCTACCCCCGCTTTCATGATTCATGTTCTAACAACCAGGTATTTGAGCAGCAGAGAAGTTGTTAAGAGACTAAATGTACCTACAGTTTCTCCAGAAATCATCACTTCAAAAGTCTTATATATGAAATTACTGTCGTAGATGAGACAAATACCGATTCAAAGCAACCAGGAAGAAGTGACAATGTGAGAGTTCAAATGCAGCTGCAATACAGACTTGCTGATGCAGTACCGAATTACACGAGTCAAATTATTGTGCTTCACATAGAGCCTTAATACATGCGGATCAATTTTTTCTCCACAGTTTCCAGAATTTTCTACAAATGAAAGGTGCCGTCAGCTCGAGTCACTAGGTGGCTTTTCCTTTGGATGTTTGGAGGTATAATGATCCCCAAGTTGATTCTGATTTGCTAGTTGCACCTGGTAAAGAGACAAAAAGAACAATGAAAACAATTTGCTTCATTGTAGTTAACCATTGCCATAAAAAAATACGGCTAAACAAAAGGTACAAGAACAAGTGCCATGGAAAACAAACAAAGAAGCTTGTGGAATCGAAGGCTTGAATTGGCATAACATTGATCAACAAATGTGGGACGACAGACATACACGTACGACTCTCAAAGGAATATATAAAGTTTGTGAAAACTTATCCTAGCAGCTGATAAACTATAGAAGATGCATCAAAACTATCTCCTCCACTTAAGCAGCCATACATCTGAATTACAACCAGATATTCCAACAAATCAGTGTCAAATGCCCCAGGTTTAGAAACCCATTCTCCAATTCGCGTAATAACCCTTGGACCCCCCACAAATAGGATAACTAAATTGATTCTTTTACTCATATTATGCCAGCATTGGGGCCAACATATCCAGCTAACTTCATTATTTCATTTCAAAACAGTTACACTAAAATGAAAATAACGTTCCTCTAAGAAAAAGTGATATGGAAGGCAGAACTTGGAAGTCTTTTAATTCCAGGGGCCCCTTGAATCCATAAAACCAAGTACAGTAGACAAAGCCTTCCATTCCCTCATTCACTGGGATTGAATATGGGGAAAGTCTTACATAATCACAAGGTCCATATATTTCAGGGTCCTCATGGAACCCACTGCATCAAGTCTTCTCAAGTCACCTATTCCTTTTTGATTGGCATCCCGCCATAAGTTTTCTGTAACGTGTTCACTCAGTTTACTCCAAGGATTTGTCTACCCAAGATTTTACCTTTCCCTCGTCATAACACAGCATGTAGTATCTGATTTGCATTCTTCATCTGGGGGAGAGATCGAGCTTCAAGAGATAGTGAATGGTCTAATCAATACCCAAACTTGCAACTTCCCAGGAATTTTAAGCAAAGATCAAAATTTCAGCAAACCCAAGCATTGAATATGCTACAGAAGAGTAATTAATCTTTGGAATGCCAGCAAAAGGACATCAGACAATTTCAATGTATATCCTAAGTGAACCTCATAATATGTCAAAATGATGCAATTAAGAAAATGCCAACTATGAAGGTCATTAATCAGGAAAAGAAAAACCACCCTAGGTGCATACTTAGAACCATTCATCCCTGAAAAAAGCTGTCATTTAAAGCAGAAAGTAGCAAAATCATAACACCTAAAACAAATGATCTTCACACCATCCAAATGGAGTGTCCATCTACTGCTGCGACAACACGCCTGAACTGCATTTCTCAAGCGTGCATTCCTCAGCTACTGTCATATTGTTCCACAACATCCAACCACTAAAAGTCCTCCAATTCATCCAAATCATCATCCTCTCAGCTCGACGACGGTCAACGAGCTCCGATCAGCGTATGCCATAGATTCTCATGACACCTCGTTCACGAGGTAAAAGGAGGGGAATCCTACCAGAGCCAAAAACTCCACCTCCTCATATCTCCAAGATCACGCACGAACACCCTCTCTAAAGAAACTTCCCGAACAGTCACTCACTCACTCGCACACCCAACACTCTAACCGTTAATTAACCATCGCACGAGTCAAGACAGCAACAAACGATTTAGTTTCCTTATCGGAATACGCACAGCAACCCAATTCGTACCCCCAACGCAAACGCTTCCAGCTCACGAAGACGATCCATACCCATAATAAAGACGGAACCTTGGACAAAAGGGAACGAACGGTAAAACGAAACCCGGAAACCCGAGTCGACAGCGCGATAAAAACGACGCCCCCCCTCGCCCGATCCGATCGAATCGTGATCCGTCCCCACGCGCCGGGGGGGAAGAGGAGGAGTAGAGCGAAGAGAGGAGAGACCTTGCAAATGGGGCAGGTGACCTTGAGGCCGACGACCCGGGCCTCGAGCTGGGACCCCTTGGCCTTCTGGTTCCGCTCCGCGTTCCTCCTCTGCGCCTCGATCTTCTGCTTTCCCCTCGTCATCTCTCTCTCTCTCTCTCTCCCTTTCTCTCTGTGTCCGCGTGCGAAAGGAACGATGAAGGAGGAAGAGGAGGAGGATCAAAAGACGATGTCGGGTCTGGCTACTGGTCGCGTGGGTGGTGCAAGTAAAAGCGTGCGCCGGGGGGTAGGCGGTCGCGATTGATTGGTCGGTTTTTCCTTTCCCCTCTCTCTCTTTTTCTTCCTGTTGGTGATGTAGATATATACGTCCGTACGCCTTTAAGCATCGACTTCTCTCTCTCTCTCTCTCTCTCTCACACCTGGTTGGAGATGAAAATTTCTGCTGGTCTCTCTACTGCATCTTTTGCAGTCGCATTTGATTGCTTTAGCATTTCACATCTGATATCGAATTTATCTGAATAAGGTGACGTTTAGCAAGCGGCCAAATAATGTTCGATTCTATTCTTTTATTCTCGATAGTAAATTTAAAATAAAAATTCGTTGTAAATTTTTTGTTTCCAAAAATAAATTTGGAGTAGAATCAAAATGTATAAAAAAATTGATTCTATATTCTCTGGAATAATTCCAAAATCAGTCGACCAAAATTTTCTCTTCTATCTTCTTATTTCCTTCTTGTTTTTCTTCCTTTACTCTTCTTCTTTCATTGCTGTCGCTGTTGGCCGCCGGTGACCAATTGGGTGAGTTTCGATGAGCTTGTTGGAGCTCGCCTAGCCATTGACGAGCCTCGCTTGGGCCTCCTTTGGCCACCGGTAAGCCTCGCCTGGTCGAGTGAGGCCAGGCTGAACCTTGGGCTTGCCCAACTACCGGTGACCTTCTAGTGAGGTTGTCGGCCCTCATCTAGCCGGTTGCCGATCATCCCAAGGCCGGCAACCAATTGAGGAAGAAGATAAAAGAAAAGAAAAGAAAAGAAGTAACATAGTTATTAAAAAATTAGAAAAAAATGATTTGTATTATATTGTGACAAACATAATTCTATCCCAGAAATGAAAATTTTGGGTAATTAACAAACGCTTTCAAATACTTATAATTTGTTCTCGGGAATAGAATAAAAAAATTTATTTCTTATCAGAAATTATTATCGGAAACAGATGGTTACGAAATGCGCCATAATATGCTACTTTTAGCATGTTGAAAGAAAATTAACAAAAAAATCTCAAACCTTTTGGATGCAGGTCAATTCCGTTCTAAACTTTTTAATTTAGCCAATCGAGTTTTAAAAATTTTGATAATTTGTTATTGTAATCAATCTGGCCAATTTTAATAAGAAATCACGAACGTGGATGCATTGGTGGTGCTAACTAGGCAAATTTTGCAACTTTTGAATTATTTACCAACTAAAAAGGTTTTTGCAATTTTTGCAACTTTCTTAAATCCAGCACAAATTCTTAATTAAAAAGGTTTCTTAAAATAAAGGCCTACTAAGTTACCAACTAGTAACACCAAAAATGAGTATTAGTGACCCTAGAAATAAGCTGCTGGCTAAAAGCCAAAGACATTGACATCATATACATCAAGCTTTCCCTTCTTCCCAGTGAAACTCTCACAAAAGGAGTTACAAGTGTAGCTCAATTCTAAACGTGCCATTTCTTAACATTTACAGTATCCCGTACACATGGTGTTGCCCAGATAACAATTGGTAAGTCAACAAAGGTTGAATCCAAATAGAAGCATTTTCTTATGCATATGACTAAATTTGACATGAGATTATCTATTGCATTTTTCAGAGAATCAACTTCCATTTCCTTAAAGTGGCCTTCAAGTCAAAGGCCGCTCCTTTCTAAACAAAATTTGTGCTCGTGTCTTTTTAAGTCAAAGGAAGAGAAAACTACTTCACTTATAAGCTGATTACATAGGCATCTTACGACTCAGCATCGTCTCAACTTATCTTGGCATGCAGCTTGAGCTGAAGAACCTGTATCACCATAGACATCTTATGCTGCAAACGCTCAATAAAGCCAGGACCAGATTTCTGCATGCTTCTTATCAGCCACTCGTAATCAGAGACCGTAGCATCAGGCAGTGGTTCCAAAAATTCGCACCTGTCAAGTATGTGAGGTGGAGGTACTCCAGCCACAAGGTTTGTATCTAGCTTCGGCCTATTAACCTTGACAAGCTCTTTTGGAATTTCAATGATCGGACTATCAAGGGCCTGAGGAACAGCACCTGGAAGTACTCCCTGTTGGAAAGGCAATGCTCTTGCAGATTCCAAGCAGAATTCAATCCATTGATGGATTAATGGAGATGGGCCTCTAATGCGGCCTCCGATTTGGTCGGTGCCTATCTTAGAGGCAGCAGGGATGGCCTATCACAAGAGGAAAATACCATCAGGCCATGATGCTGATGGTGACGGAGAAAGATTCTAGAGCTACATTCAATAGTGTATTACTCTTTCTAGTACAGTAGCTTCCATAACATTGCTAGTGCTCAGTCACTAACAAGTGAAATCACATGAATATGGAGAGGAGATAAGGCTCCACAAATACATACCCACAGATCTGCCCATAAGCTTGCTCCTGATTTTGGCACAATGACTGCAACATTGCGCATCTTTATGGCAACAGGAAGGACGTCACTGCTCCACCCAACAGCCACCCATACATCATCCACCCCAAAAGCTTTCAAATAGTGTGTATTGTCAAAGAGTCGAACCTGCATGAAGTAAGACCTAAGCCTTAAACTTTTGAAAGATAAGAACCTATACAAGATGCATCAAGTTGTTCCCTTTCCCATATGAAAAATTGAAAGGTCAGACGTTTTCAATAATTGCTGGAAGATCCATTCATGGCTATAAACTAATAATGAAAATGTAAGATGATTCTCACCATCTTCAGAAAATTACCAAGCTACCCCATCCTCACAAGCAATCGAACAAGTGTCACTTTAGTTTTGGAAAATCAGGTCGAGTTCTCACCCTATAGTTTCTTAAAAGATAAGGCTAGTTCATTATGAGGGAATGGGTGTAGTAACTGTACTTTACCATACCTGCTTCACAAGTGATGCCAGATTTTGCCTGACAGCATTCTTTCCACCAACTACTTTTGAGTCAATGTCATCTGTGTTGTATGATGCTCCCATGTACTTCAGAACAGCACCGATAACCTCTCTAGGACTATCAACCATTGAAATTCTCCCAGCAAGCTCAGGCCTCCACAAATCCTCCCAGTCCTGCAATACACCAATGATTGTTAATCCTACAATCTGACATTACAGCTAAAATTATTCTATGCAATTAATATATGCAAAAAGTTTGTAGATGATGACAGTTCAACATATCTTATGATTATCTAACTCATGTGACTTCAAGTTGAGCCAAATGGAAGCTAGTTTTGCCTGCTTGATTTCTGGGGGAGTCAAGGAATGCTCCCAAATCTTAAGAACATGATCCGTCCAAGTCATTCAGCAGTTTGATTGAAAGAGAACCCCACTAGATTAGTCTTACAGTGGTCAGCTTTCATGAATTTGATGGAATTTTTAACTAAAAAGATATGCACTAGGTAGAAAATCCTTCACCTAAGGAAAAACTGGAGAGGTACTTTAAGAGAAGCCCTTGTTTTTTCACTAGAAAATTTCTACTGCTTATTTTCTTCTCATAGATCAACACAGTCTCACAAAGTATAGATATGAAATGAGAGGCACAGGGTGTTGAATCCGAAAGAGTCCATCTTTATTGAAACACAAGCTGGAAAGATACATAGCACTCATATCCTATTCAGGGTTGCTTGTGAGTTGTCTTATGTCCTTTGGTATTTCTAAAATTGCATACTCTATTCAATTGGTTGCTTGGACATCATAAGCCGAAAGATGATTAAGGCAGTCGATCAATACAAAAAATAAAAAAATAAAATAAAATTTATATTATATCCTTCACAAGAATTTCCAATTTATACATTGATACCTGCAGGCTCCATCCAAAGTTTTGTCTTCATTGGTTTTTGCCCATGAATAGGAAAGAAACCAATTTTACATGGAAGAAAACCATAAGTTCTTTTTCCAGTTTGAAATGAATTTTTCATGGATCACATACCATATTAAACCATTTCTAAATTTGATTCATGAGGAGCAAGAGCAACCTTTATAGTTTGGGTAGGTTCCTTTTTCATTATCTGGACTAACCAAGTTGTTGACTGTCTAGATTTTGAGAAGACAAGCTTGATCTACTTCATTGCAAGGAATTTAAGACAATACGTATAAAATTTTCCTCTACTATATTAAGGGGGTCAGCACTTTGCTATTCTCTGCCACAGGTTTCAACATGAGCTTGGCCCATTGGTATGGTATAGATCTAAGATGAGATACTTGATTTAAAGGGCTATGCTATCAAATTACAGTTAAGGAATCTGTATTACACTATTAGAAAAATGCGGTCACGTCTTATTGTGCACATGTTTTATCGATCTTCACCACCTCCTTGTTATCGGCTTCTACTTATGATCTTTGCTAAGCACAAATTCACAACCTAATATAAATTAGGACTGATATTGTAGGACTTCTTACCTGTCCAATTCACTTAAGAAGGAGATCCATGCAGGCCGTCAAGCCCAATACTAGAAACAAATGGGTCTCTAAAACCACCAGAAAGTTTGGAGGTATATTTATTTAATAGGAAAATCCCATCTACGATTTTTGAGTTCTCCATGAACTTAGTTTCCATAACGGAGCCTTGGTGCAATGGTATGTTCTCACTGTGACACCTGGAGGTCATGGGTTCGAGCTAAGGAAACAGCCTTTAGGAAACATTGCAAGGTAAGGCTGCATACCTTAGACCCTAAGGGACCGGACCACAGTTGCAGCTTAAATATTGCAGTAGCAGTTACCCTTACCAAACTAACCATAACATACACTGTTACAAAGTGATCAGGACCATTTTATGATTTACCCAATCTTTTAAACAAATCAACATCAACCTGCAAGTGATTACCTCTATCGGAGCCATATTAAGCTTTTTGAATTTGCTTTTTTTGTAAGCTATCACCATGCTTCCCCAGCGATAGGGAGCTGCCCATACTTTACCGCCTGTATCAGTTGCCCCCTCAGAATTCCTGCATAAATGTACCTGAGATCTTTTCAGTGAAAGTGAAAATTATTAAACTACAAACACATCAAATCAATGGCTCAGGTAAGAAGCAAGTGCAGTTATCATATCAAACTCAAATCACGCACAGAAATTCAGCAAGCAGTTGTTTGACTAATTACTCCATTATCACACTTCAATAACACCATTTTCTAAGTTTTATTGGCTTGTTATCAATGCAAATTAGCACTTTTTCACAAATGTTTGATGTTTCCAAGCTCAAGAATGCCGCCCATGATCCTGAACTTTTAACTTCAGTTTTGACCAAAATCTTCTAAGCTTGTCTGCAACAACACTGTCTGTTTTCTTGAGAGCAAAAAACCCCCTAGCATTTTTGCCCTTCGCTTATACTGCATCAACATTGCATTTTTGCATTTCCATCCCCACTCGCTCCTACATTAACCACATGACATGCCCAGCCCTCATCTAAATCTTTTGTAATACAAAATTCACCAATTAAGTGATTTAAAATAAAAACAATGGACGTAATGGACAAATGTATTGTCTTAAAACTTGTTGATCAGATTCTGCATCTCACTACTAGGAAAAGAATATTCTGCGAAACTTCCCAAGTATTTACTTATTCAGTTGCAGGATTACATAAACATGAACATAGAGACATTAGAATGTATTCACCGTATAAAATTCTAGAAAGGACTGCAGTGCACTATTATCCGCATCTACTATTTCATGTTTACCTTCCATTTGTCATTTAAGCCAGAAAACCAGTCCTGCTCTTCTGCCCTTTCTATAGGCTCGATCAAGCCTTTTTTAATAGCTAGATCAAGCCACGAGTCACCAACAGTGACAATATCAAATGCGGCAGTAGATGCGGGCTTGATATTGCCTTTAGCAAAAGCAGTCGATACATCCGAAAATATGCTGTCAAGACTCTCGCGCAGCTTAAGTTGTAGCTTCGCTCTCTTCCCTTGGGACTGCATAAATTCCTATACATCAAGCAAGAAATTCTTCACAACACTATACACACTACGCGAATTCGCCCCCATCACCAGGAAGAATACAGTATCAATTTCCCTTTCCCCAGATTTGCACCCGAGAAATCGAAAAGGTAAAGTCCAAAACGGGAGACCTTAATCCAAGGAGGAGGCACGGAGCCGCGAAGAGCGACGACCCTCAGCGGAACGGTCAGAGCGTACGACTTCGACTTCCATTTCTCAAACGCTTCCTCCAATTCCTTATCTTCCTCTTCTTCTTTCGCCACATCTCTCGTTCCACGCTCTCGTTCCTCGTCGCCGCCAGCACCATCTGCGCTCACATTTCCAAGCATAAGAACAACAAATCACTCGCAAATCAACCAATCAACGATCCAGCAATACAGCAAAAGTGACAGAATCAGTTCACTCCTCATTCATGCTCGAACGACAAAATCACCATCCCTCGGCATACAAAACGCACGGCACTGCACGACCGAGAAAACGATAATCATCTTAACGTCAAAAAAGGCAAAAAAAAAAAAAAAAAAAAAAAAAAAAAAAAAAAAAGAGGACCTCGAGTTTGGCCTTCCTCTCGCTGAACTGCGGTGGAAGCGCGGGAATCGGAGGCGAGAGCGACGGGAGGGAGCGAGAGAGCGACGGAGGCGAAGCCGAAGCCTACGCCGAGAGCCAAGAAGACGGCGGCGCAGCCGAGCGATTCGAGCGCGTCGCGACGCGGAGGCTCCGGCTCCGGCCGGAGGACGAGAGAGCGGCGGCGCGAGCAGAGAGGGCGCGCCGCGCGACGGAGCCCATTCCGGTCGGGGAGGCGACGGCGGAGGCGAGGGAAGCTGGGAGGCCGGCTCTTCGGAGCCGGACGGGAGTCCAGCGGCGGAACTGAGAAACGGGATGAGAGAGAAGACGAGGAGCTCATCGCTAGAGATGGAGAGAGAGGACTGGCATGCGTCCTTTTGGTTAGAGAGAGATTTTTACTTTTTATTCTTTTGCTCCATAAATGAGGAAGAGGAATTCGGGAGTACTTTTTGGTTTTTGCTAGAATAAGAGTTACGTTATAGGATTCTCAATAATGGGGGCATATACTTGTAAGTATAAATGCTTTCCACACCATAATGTCATGCTAGCGAGACTTGGATGATGCTTTTGATATAGCGAAAATTTTGTTTCTACTCTTCAAGAAATCATTTCATGGAAGAATGTTCTTCCCGATTCGGAAATTTTCCCACTTCACTAATTGAAAGACACTTCTCAAGACAAATCTCTAATTTCTGCGAAATTAGATCAAAAACCAAATTTGATTGTAACGGAAGTTAATGGGGCCTTGAGGGTTGCTGGCCACTGAACGAGGTTTGGCGACCCTTGCTGACAACTAAGGACGTGTTTGGTAATGATTTTGTTTCGAGAAATAATTTTTGATTAGAAATTATTTTTTCTATTTCTGTTTTCGAGAATAATTTATGAACAAAAGAATACGTTTGATGACTTATCAAAATTCTATTCTCGGGATAGAATATGTTTGGGCAACGTTCGACATGGTTGCCGAAGGCTAGCCTAGCCTCGACGAGCCTCGACCTTGCCAAATTTGGGTGAGAGGTTGGCCTTATCGAGCCGCGTGAGACTCGTCCTTGCTCGGCCATCGGTGGAGCTCAACTTCACCAGATTTACTTGAGGTCAACCTCGCCCAGCCCAGGCAAGGTCGAGCCTCGTGCGGCCATAGCAAGGCTCGGCGTCTCCGGGGGCCGACGACGCTTCGGCAAGGTCGTTGGCCCTCATTTGGCTAGTCGCTGGTGTCAGCTATGACCAAGGTCGGCAATCGGCAAAAGGAGGAAGAAGAAGAAGAAAATAAAGAGAAGAAGAAAAAAAAAGAAGAGAGATAAAAATTGATTCTAGAAATTATTCTCGAGAACAAGAAATTATTTTTTTCTACTTTTTAAATCCCAAATCTATTCCCGGAAACAAAAAAAATGGATATTTATTTCCAGAAACAAAAGTTTTACCAAATATATTTCTATTATTTTTTCATTTTATGGAACAAAAGAATAGAAATTTTTGTTTCGGAGAGCATAAATTATTTTTAACAAACAAGCCCTAACTGGCCATCGCCATATGTTGCTAGCCCTTTTTCAAAATGATTGGGGCAGCCGGAGCAATGGCTCTTCATTCACTTTTCTTTTTTAAATGTAATACAAAAAAATTAATATCTAAGCCAAAACACCGTTACGTTAGTCTTATTCTTTATGCTTTAGTCACGTCAGCATAATGAATAATTCATGTTGACATTTTCGATAAAATTAAGATAATAAGTTAATTCCATCAATTTGATAAATTTTAATATTTATTTACATATTTTTATAAATTTTAGAAGTCAAATTGTATTTTAACGACAGGCTTTAAGACTCCAGTAAATTTATCCCTTCATATTCTAATACAAGTGTGTTGATGGCCCGGCAATTATTTTAAGGGGAGAGCACGCCCTTGAAAAGCAAAGACTAACTTCCACAATTCTTTATTTGATAAATTCATGCAATCGGTTCAAGTCGGTAGCCGTCAAGCTTCGACGATCGATCATCCGATGCATGCTTATTCTCAGAGAGGAACATGTGATTCTGTCATTATTACAGCAATCAGCGATTCAAGATGACCAAGTCACGTTTTATCGGATGCAATTTACTTCCTTCAATAATTCGAATAGACAGAACAACCAAAAGGGCAACTATTTATTCACCAATAAATAATTTACAAAAATGAAATAACAATTTATTCAACTAAACCCAACAATAATTAGGCACCACATTATACAAGGTAAAACGGCATGAACAATTTCCTCCAGATTCTATTTCACAAGATTGTTTTGCATCAGATTCTTGAGCTCTTGTTTTGCATCAGATTCTTGAGCTCGTCGTTTCCAGTACTTTTTTAGCCGGCGCTTTCTCTTGACGTTCCACATAAGCAGAAGGAAACCACCCGGCATTTCCATTACATTCACCTTCCGACCATCCATTGGGAGCGACCTTGTGAAAACGCCGAAAAAAAGAAATGGAAAAGGAAAATTATGATGGGAACGAAAAGGTGTAATTGCTATTAATAGATAGAGAACCCATATTGTTTTTCTTTTTCTCCTCATATCCATGACAAAAGACACAGCCGATGGAGCGAGATTGTTGGAGAAAATGAATATGTCGCTTGGTTTATCAGCAGCGCCAAAAATGATAGATGGCAAAATCCATTTCATCAGAAATGTGCAAACTTGTTCCAATGTAGTTGTTGATTGGTAGCAAATAGAAATTGCAGAGATGAAAAGAGGAGTACCTGCCGGACAATGACATAATCATCAACAGATAGACTCAACTCTCCTGCTGCTTGAGCATCAAATGAGTGTATGACCTGAAGCATGAAGTAGTAGGCTATTAGCTAGAAAATAAAAAGGAAAGAGAACACGAGGAAGTGAAAATGGTAGCTAACGTAACAAGAGAAACTCCAATTAAATGGGACCCCTCCCCCCGTGCAAAAAAAAAAAAAAAAAAATAAAATAGTGGGTCAGTAATGGACTTATGAAGCACAAAGTACTCTGGTTAAAGCAAAGTCAAATCTGAAATGCAAATGATGGCACACGAAAAAAAAAATGCGATCACATGAAAGTATGTGAGGACTGAGAAGGTTTATGACCAGCTTAGATGACAAAGCAATCTGTTCCCATCTGCAAATATTCTAAAATTTCCAGTAATTTTAGAGCTCGGAGACCTTACTTTTCCAATGAAGTAGCTCTCATACTGATCACTGTGTCCATGATCATCTGATATGCTTGATTTGTCATCCTCATGAGCAAGTGGAACTTCCCCATCTCGCTGCAACGTTGTTGATGTCACCGAAGGCTCACTTGATTGCTCTTCCTCTATCATCTACTCCAGGAGACAACACATTCAGCCTCACCATAGGAGAGCAACAACTCAAAATACTAAGAAATAAAATGAAAGAGAGAGCACCATTATTGGTTAAATGTAGGGTTTTGGGAAGAAGTCTAAAGATGGTTTTCTGAGAGCATGAGAAAGTACGTCGATAAGCTACCTACCTCAGAATGTAACTTCTCTAAGATGGCAACAACTCTTCGGTGATAGTCTCTCTCCACATCCACCTGCATGGAAAGTTCACTACCAATTCAACAACTAACGCAAGCGAATGGAAGCAGGAAAATGCAATCTCTGCATTTAAATCTTACAACCAGTCTAAAGCAGTTGCACTTGCACAATCCGCTATAGAATATGTCACATACTAAAATTCCTCTACTCAAACTGATTTGCTAATTTGCTATAGTTGGTTCTTCTTTTGCCAAATTTTTTTATAGTTGGCAGATTAGGAAGAAGTGTTGCCTCAATCTTTGTTGAACCATAACATAGAAGAGTATGCCAAGTACTCAAAAGAAGCAGCACCCATAATCTGAGGAATTGTCATGTCATGAACTGTGGAAACTAAGGCATACTTCAAATTGGCTACAGCAAACTGCACCTAAAGCTACATTACACAGCCAACTTTCCTATCACTAACTGAAAGAACAGTATCAGCATAAAGTCATTGCCATAATCTTCCAGGTCTTTAGTTGACAATTTTGCTTGACTTTTATAATTTAGCCAGGAAATTTAGAATGGCCAAAAAATAATTAATTTTAGGGGAACGTATTTAGACCTAAAGGATCAAAGAATTACTACCGTACATGCCTCTACAAAAATACTGCCCAGAAAAAAATTCCCTGATCGGTCCATCTAAGTCAGCGAAATCCTAAAGTATGTTCAGACAGTAGCTAGCAATTTTGTTCAAGCTATATCGAACTCCCAGTTAAGAGAAATGCAATGGTGTAAAGGGATCCATGAAGTAGAGTTGCATCAGTAGGAAAGCTGCATCGCTAATTTTTTTTAATAATACACAACCCAAAACTGGAAGCCAACCCAATAAAACCAGTTCAGCAAAGGTGAAAATACCAAAAATTGACACTAAAATATTCACGATATAACCAAAATCCCATCTGCCAATTGTTGAACAACCTCCTCCTCCATTTAGAGTTTCACTATTCAACATACTCAAACTGCATCACCATGACATAGGGAAATAGGTATGTAAGAGCACAAACCAGAAAACTGCTTAATCATCAACTCTAAAACAATAACAATACAAAGGAAGTACGCAGACTACCATTTTAAGGAGACGCTGGAAAGTGATCTGCTGCTGTTGATTCTCAACTGATAACATAGCATCAGTTGCTTCTCTACCAAGTGCCATCATAGCTGATTTTAGCTCAGTCAATCTTGCTTCTGCACTTTTAAGCTTCAGGGTGCTTTCTGCAGATTGAGTCGAATCTCTAGATCTTGATCGCCTTCTCAGAACTTCAGCTGCCTGAGAGGGGAAAAAACAATTTTACCATGCACTTACTATATCTCTAACACCATCTTGATGAAGATGTGACCTAAAGGATTACCTGGTTTTCCACCTCTTGCCGGAGCTTGTCATAGCGGCGAGTTAAGTGGCGTGCATCTTCCAAAGGAGCTCCATTTATAACTACCCGTAGAGGCTCGGAAACCTATTAATAATATCTGTAACATGATTAGATGAAACCTAAAATTACTAAAACAGCTGGTTAAGTTCAATTAAAACTTTCTAGCAGCAATTAGTGTAAAGGACCATTTATCATCACAAAGGGCGAAAGACTTAAATAGAATTACCTGATCACCTAGGGTTCCAAGCAAGTTCGCTTGCTCGCTTTCCATTGAATTATGCGAAGTACCAAATGAAAGAGCAGCTCTCGCAAGAGCAGAACCAGAGCCCTGGTTCTCAACTCCATAATTGCAGCAGTCATCAGCCAACTTCCTTACTACCACATAGAAACAATATACAGACGTCAGCAGTGGAAAGGGCATGGAGAATCAGAAAGAAAATCTATCTTCACCTATCGCCATTTGCTTTGAGCTTATGGATATGAAACCTTCGATGCCTCGAACAATATTCCTCTGTAGATGCTGTGCAAGATAACATAGTTTTAGATTTTTCTCAAGCAAAATCATCATCTCCATATTGCTTGCATCAGTCCCCTCTTAGTGAGAAAATGTATCCCATTGGAAGACATGAGATTAGTCAAAGACACTCAATAATTTCACCTTGGCTACCCTGGTAGAATTGTATAGATTCTGAAGTTGCCGGTAACACTGAAGCTCGTCTTCATCAACCATCAGCACATCAGCATCAAAGTGCCCCAGTTGTTTCAATATTGCCTGCCGAAACACAAAAACACAATATCGCAGGATTCCTCAATCACTACACAATCTTCGGTTCACTGAACTCGATGAAGAGATTGATCAATGCCTTTCCTACTAATTCTCACGCAGACCAAGCCCAATGGCCAGTAGAGCCGGTTCATCAAATTCATAGTCCCACAGACACTACACATGTTTGCTGCCGCGAACATTCGCAACCAAACGTTCAAACATAATCAACGAGAAGACGAAGCTAATCGAGTAACTTCAGATAACTGCATTATCTCGATTTCCGCAGCATAACAAATCAACGCACACGAACAGAACCTTTCCAAGTCCACAATTCAAAACAGACACTAACAAATCCCGGATCATCCAACCAAAACGGGACCAACGACAACAGCAACATCAACAACGACAAAAGCCACACGAAAAAGCTCGAACATCAGACGATTCGCCACAGGAGCGGCGACAATGCCCGCGGCGAGCTCAGTCGAGAGAACAATCGGAATCACCTGCTGCTGCTTGGCGACTTGCTCCCGCAGCTTGCTGGCTTGCTTCTTGATGGCCTCCATGCTCCCGACGCACGCGCGCACGGGCCGGAAAACCCGATTCGCCGCCTCTCTCTCGGGACTGCGATCGCCGATCGCGAGAAACCGCCGGAAGCGGCGGCGGCAGCGGGAGCAATGGCGGCGTCGGCGGCGGCGGCGGTCGAGGGAGGAGGGAGGCGGAGGAGGGGCGGATGATCGGGGAGGAGGAGGCGGTGGGTTTTTTGCGGTTATCTTTTTACAGGTAACGACAGAAGAGAGAGAAAGAAGGGCTGGCACGAATGATGAAAAGCTGAAGGGGGGGGAAGAGAACAGGAATGAAAAGTGGGGGAGAAAAAGTGGAGGGGAATCGACAGGGAAAGGCGAGAAGAAGGAGGAGGGAGAATTTCGGAGAAAGCGCCTTGACTCTCTATTCACTCATCGCGTAATTGAGGGCGCACGTGGCCTCCGCATGTGGTTGGTCGGGCCCTTCTTCTTCCTCTACTTCTTCGATTAAATTAAGGTAGGGAAAAGAACTAGGATTTAAAGAAGAGAATATAACACCGATAGTCCACTAACTTTGCCATGATGTAGTATAATATCACCAGCAAATTTCTAATTTATTTAATGCGATTTTGAAGTTCTACCGACGTGAATTTTTAATTTGTTCAATTTGATCATTGAATTATTGATAGAGACTAGAGTCTAAAAATAAATAATAATTTAATGACTATATTGAATATTTATTAAAAAACTCAATGATCACATTATATATTAAATTAAAGTTCAGGAATCACGTTAAATAAATTAAAGTTTAGAAACTAAATTACACATCGAGTTAAAGTTCATAGGTCGTCTGTAATTATCCTATTAAAAGATTCGAAAGAGTAAACTTTTGATAAAAAGACCGATCGTAATTTAAAATAAAATTTTATCTAGTGACTAAATTGTAATTATCAATGAACATCTTTAGTTTTAATTCTCAGCAATTGAAACCGTCATATTTTAAGATTGATTAAAATTGTTAAAGATTTAATTTTTCAATCTCATAAGTAAGCTCTTGGGCTTCTCAATTTGCGTCGCAAAGCGGAAAGTTTGTCGGAAAATTATATGAACTTATTTCTGGAAAAAAGAAAACGAAACGCAACTCGGTCGGTGTGGTTCTCGATTTGTGTGTTTTGAGATAACAAACATACATATTAAAGTCCAAAAATATAAGAAAATGTCAAACTTGCCGGCTCTTGAAGCAAAACCCCAATTAAGAAGCAGCCCTTTTTCGTAAAAATTTAAAAAAAAAATTATATTGAAAGAATGTATTGAAAAAGAGAGCACGAATGAAGCCTCCGGAGTCAAAGGGGCAACCAAACCTTATGAAATTAAAGCAGTGGCGGCCACCGAACATTTGAATGTTGTACTTTGCCTTTCGCAAGCGAGAGCGATGTTTTCTTGTGGTTTTTTTACAAGTCTAATTACAGGATTCATGATGTCACGTGCTACGGCACGAGGCATCTCTTCCATAAAGATTCAACCCGCATGAAGGGAAGGATCGCGTAGTAGCAGAAGAAACGACGATTACGATGAGGTAATCGATGCCGTTTCGATTCGCCATGGCGCTAAGAAGTCGATCCGAATCGTGTCGAAACAACCGGCGCGAGGTACCTAAGTGGAAGGAAATAAGCGGAGCGATGAAACGTTGAGCATATGGAATTTCGACTTGAATTAGCGGCGGCTAGGAAGAAACCCGCATCGAGGGCATGCCGTCGTTCTCCTTGGAAAAGTAACGGTCGGGATGAACGGATCCGATCGTCTACTAGAACATGAATGTCGAATGCCCTCAGGGCTATGAAACACTAACATTCTTTAAGAGTTTTCGTGTCGTGTTGAACACTTCAACACGTGTCCGAGATTCTCCGATACTCTTAGACAATCTCCGCACTTGGTCAACACATAACGGAAAATCCGACACCTGATCAATTTTCTTGACACTCTTCGATACTTGAGTCGGAATTCTGACATACGAGTTTTCGATATATGATTCCGATATCGATGTCAACTTTAAAAATTCAATAAGTGAGAGGTCTAAATATATATGTGAAAAAATAAAACACAATAATAAAAATAATAAATGGTGAAAGAAGAACAACATAGTCTTCTCTTCTCTTCTGATTTTCACTCCCCTTGATACGCAATTCACCACTTAATTTTTTCCCCTCTTCCAACATATCTAACATGAGAGTCCATAATATGAATTGTTTGTTTTTTCTCCAAATTTTATGAATTATTGAAATAAAGTTGAATTTGTTAAATTGAAATAATGAATGATATTAATAAATGGCGAATTAATGGTTTTTTTTGTGTATATTCATTCTAGGCTTATTTATTTATTTGTTATTTATAAATTTAATCCAAATTAATTTAATTGAAATAATCATTATTTATTATGTATATATAAAGATATATATATTTAATATACAATGTGTACTGAGACGTCAAAATTCTCTATTTTTTTATAAACGACATATCGACGTGTTGTGTCGCGTGTCAGTGTCGGTGCTATTTAGCTCTACATGCAGTATAGGATGAACTTGTGCTCATACATGGCCATGACCTTGTAGGGCAAGTGGGTGGCCGTGGAGGCGGCGGGTGGATGGAGGACCGATCGGCGGGAGGGGGGATGGGAAGGACGAGAAGATCATGTGAAATCCAAATGACCTGCGTCGGGTGGATATGCATCCGGTTCATCCCAGCCAGACTCAGACGCTCAGGAAGCTGAGAAATCCTTTTCTCGTTCTTTCTTTCCACCGGAGGAAGAGATGAAGAGTTTCGTAAGGCCATAGTTCCTGGGAAGGCTCTGGTCGCTATGGGCCGCATCGCGACCGAAGCTGGCAGTCGCCGCCATCATGCGGAGGAGGACTCTCTCTTCGACGGCGGCAATGTCAGCTGCGGACACAACAGTGGCTCGCCACTACCTCCTTCAGTTAAGGCCAATAACTTTCGCTTGCTCAACTTGGCTGAGAGCAAGGTCCTTGACGTGCCCATGCCCGGGAGCGACAATGACGATGACTTGCCCGCCATTCAAACCCAGAAAAATAATGTAAGGTAGAGGAAGGTGGATGAGATAGGACTCGCCTATTAACTATTGCCAGATCATTCATTACTCGAAGATCAACACAACTCCGCGGGGAGAGGGAAGCGTAAGGACTTTGGGCCGGGGCTCGACAGCAGCATCTGGCAACTCAGACGTGGCCTGACGACGATGATTAGGCGACAACGGGTGGACAAGCCTTTTGGCCCACGATCGTGCGGGAGATCAATGTTTGTGTGTCGCAACCCCCGAAGGGCAAACCTGGCACGAATTATCCTCTTGTGGGGAGCGCTCATGCTTCGTATAAGCTTTCTTATGTTTCTCATTTATTAATCAACTTTCACTAATCAAGTTTAACTAAGATTGTCACTAACATATTCTGGTCCTTTACGAGATTTCTGCAAACTAGGGATATTAGGGATTTGGGGACTTGTTTATATTAATTCTACCTAACGTTCATTACCTCACTCTACTTCTCTCCTTTATTAAAATGCTTTTTCACTCGATCTTTGTTGGATTTATCTCTAAACATGCAAAACTTGGCAAAAATTGTCTTATGATGTTTTAAAGTTGACAAAGTTATCTTTATCTTTATTTTTTATTTTTTATGTGTGGTTGTATATTGGGTGTATTTCTTAACTTTGGAGCTCCTTTACAAGGAGATTGATGGGCCCTAATGAGGAGTTTCGAAATCCACACCTCCTCATTCTCATGTTAATGTAAATGCATATGTTGTTTAATTCAAGTAATGTCAATATAAGGAATGCTTTGTCACCATTAGCAGCAGTGGTAAATTGGGGAAAATTGTTAAAAAAGTCATAAACTTTTTGTCGATGCCAATTTAGTTCTAAACATTTTCATTTTGTGTCAATTCAGTCTTTTCAGCTAATTTTGACCAGATTTTGCTAATTGGGTGCCGATTGACATGACGCCATCGGTCTTGCCGACGTGGATAACTTTTAATAATATTTTAATTTTTTGAATTATTTATTTTTTCCTTTTTTCCTTTTCCTCCTCCTTCCTCCAGTTGGTTGCCGGACCTTGGCGATTGGCCAGATGTGACAATCGGCAAGGTTGAGGTCAACCTCACTAGTCTTTGGCGAGCTTTGCTAGCCACTGGCGAGGCTCGAGCCCTTGCCAGTGGCCATGAGGGTAGTCTCGCGTGATCTCACCAAATCTAACGAGGTTGAGCTTTGCCCAACCTCTAGCGGGGCCAGCACAAGGCCGCCCAACTCGAGGTTACCCAAGTCGCGAGGCGACCTTGCATTAGGTTGGCGAGGCTCATCCTCGCTAGATCCAACAAGGGTCAAGCCTTGTCGACCATAGGTGAGGCCGACCTTGCCAATGGGTAGCTTTGCCAAAGGCTGGGCCAAGGGCGAGGGCTCAAGCCTCGCCGGCCATTGCCTCTGGCTGATGGCCAAGGTCCAAGGTCCGACAATCAGCTGGAGGAAGGAGGAGGAGAAAGAAAAAAGAAAAAAAATAAAGAGAAATGGAAAAAGAAAAAGAAAAAGAAAAAGAAAAAGAAAAAGAAAATAAAAAATTCAAAGATATCAAAATATTATGAAAAATTGTTTACGTTAGCGCCGATCGTGCCATGTTAGTCGATTGGTGCCCAATTAGCAAAATCAAGCCAAACTTAATCAAAAAGGACTGAATTGGCATCGAGTGAAAAATGTTTAAGATTATATTAGCATCAATAAAAGGTTTAAGACTAAATTAGCATAAGGTTTATGATTTTTTAACACTTCCCCTCTTAAATTGAATGGATAGACCTTGATAAAGGGGTAAACAATGGACCTTGATAGAGAGTGAACAAATTTAGAAAAATAAGTAATTCATGAAAATTTGGAGATACCATGATAAGATACCGTGATAAGATGACAGCCAAGTGAAATCTAGACTTATAATTTATTCAGAATAATGAATGCAATTAGAAGATTTTTTTTTTTTTGGTCGAAGAAACTGCCCATATATTCACTTAAGGATTAATACACCCAGATGCTAAAGCGTCTGAAAGGATCAAACTTTGAAGTACAAAAAGGGGAAACAAAGTCCAATTCAGCGGTGGGTCTTCACGCTCCTGGGCCTTCGTGGCCCAATCGGTTGCCTTGTTCTCTTCTCTACTGCAGTGACGGATTGAGAAATTAGGGCATCTCGACATTTCATCCTGAAGCGTCGCAAAGAGGAAACGATCCGTCCATGGAGGGTTCTTCGATCGCTGAAGCATCTCGACCAACACCAAGCAGTCTGATTCGATATCTACAGAAGCCAACCTCAGTCCTTGACGAACTAGACGTTGGATCAGCCTAAGGAGGGCGTAGGTTTCGGCTTGTAGCGTCGATTTTGCAGGAACTCTCTCGGTGTATACGTCGGTAAGTATTCCTTTATGGTTCCTTGAGATACAGGCAATTGAACCGGTCTCACTCCCTGGCTTGTAAGCCCCATCTATGTTACATTTGATTTTTCCTAGTGCGGGTGGCTTCCATCGCTGTTCTGACCGCTCGCGCAAAGGAGATGATCTCGTGTACTCTGGGATGAACTTGACTCCAGATCTGGTTTTGGATAAAGGCTGAGTTAACTACTCTCGTTGGATCTGGGAGTTTTTGGTGGAAGATGGCAGCGTTCCTTTGAAGCCAGATCTCCCACATCAACCAGGCTATCAGTTCCATCGAAGGAGAAGCATTCAGATCCGATGCTCTAGCGGCAACCCAGGCGTCCAGGCGATTAACTGAGGTAGGTGAAATTCTAACCTTCACCTTTTGATGCTTCCAAATTTCCTCTGTCCATGTACAAAAGAAGAAAATATGCTCTACTGTCTCGAGAACCTTCTGATTACACAGGTTGCATATAGGGCTAGGAGAAACATTACTGTGGAACAGATTAGCTTTTGTTGCTAGAGCGTTTTTACATGCCAACCACATGAAATTCCTAACTTTTGGCGCTGTTCTCAAATGCCAGATTTTCCTCCAAAGCAGGGCTGGGTTCTGGTACGAAGTTGAGGGAGTCAAGGGAGGGATAGAGCTCGTCGCAGACAGGTAATAATAGCAACTCTTTACCGAGAAATCACCCGAAGTTGATACCGACCATATTAACTGGTCTGCTTGAATAGTAGGGTTAATAGGCAATGCTAAGATCTCTGCACTTGTTTGGGCATCAAATTGATTTAATATCAAACCCGTATCCCATGCAGTATGAGCCGAATTCATAAGATCGGCAACAAACACTGGATCCCCTTTAGATGAAGTTCCACCTATTCTACCAGAAGGTAACCAGTTGTCTTCCCTTATTTTGATTTTTGAACCATCACCTACTAACCAATGAAGTTTTGGCAGGATGGTATCTCTCCCTTTCAAAATGCTCTGCCACCCCCAGGACGGGCGGTAACCAGGTTGAGCTTTCTGAAAGGAGGAAAATCGAAAATAAAGCCCCTTGAACAATTTCGACCAAATGGCCTGAGGTTGATTATACAGACGCCAGGCTTGCTTGCCAAGCATTGCCATGTTAAAGTTAGGTAAGTCTCTGAATCCCATACCGCCTGAAACTTTTGGTAACTTAAGTTCAGTCCAACTTTGCCACTGAATACCTGATTTACTGTTCTGTGAACTCCACCAGAATGCTGAGATCCTCCTTTCAATCATTTTACAGAGCGTCAGAGGCAGCTTAAATATTGACATCGCATGAGGTATAGCCTGAACCACTGCCTTGACAAGCACTTCTTTTCCGCTTTTCGATAATAATTTTTCTTTCCATCCATCTAACTTCGCAGTGATTTTTGCCAGGATCCAGGAGAACATCTCCCTTTTAGAGCCACCCCAGTCTGATGGAATGCCTAGGTATTTCCCGTATCGACTCATCACAGGTATCCTTAGTTCATTAGCTAGAGTTGTTTGAAGGGTCTGGGGACAGTTTTTACTGAAAAACAACCCTGATTTATTCATGTTTAGCAGTTGGCTTGTAGCCACACAGTACTGATTTAACAAACTTCCAATGTTCTGACATTCTGATATCGATGCTTTGAGGAAAAAAACTGCATCATTAGCATAGAATAGGTGGGACAATCTAGGACAGGCTCTATTGAATTGTATTCCCTTGAGATGCCCCATTTCTACTGCTTGTATAATTGTAATAGATAGGCTGTTTGCAAGTAGAATAAATAGATAAGGAGAGATGGGGTCACCTTGTCGTAAGCCTCTTGTTGGCTGAAAATAAGGAAGCTGTTCCCCGTTAAAACGAATGCTGAAGGTAGTTGTTGTGACGCAGGCCATGATCAGGGATACCCATCTACTGTGAAAACCCAGTTGGTGAAGATATGCCTGTAAGAAATCCCACTCTACTCTATCATATGCTTTCTTCATATCAGTTTTGAGAAGCATGTTAAAACGCCTTTTGCATGAACGTACTTTAAACTGATGTAAGACTTCCTGCACCACCATAATATTATCTTGAATCTGTCTTCCACTGATGAAAGCTGCTTGTTCCATTGATATCAGGTTTGGAAGTCAGGGCTTGATGCGATTTGCCAGAACTTTGGAGATTATCTTGTATGCATAATTGCAGAGACTGATTGGCCTATACTGCTCAATACATTCAGGATGATGAGTTTTGGGAACTAGAGCTATGATGGTTCTGTTGAGGCGAGAAGGCAATCTGCCTGAGGAAAAGAAAGTTCTTATAGTGTTGATCACCTCAGATTTGATGGTGTTCCAATGGTGCTGATAAAACAAACCATTTAGACCGTCAGGCCCTGGCACCTTGGTGACACCTAATTGAAAGGTAGCTTGATACACCTCATCTTCTGTAAGTTTTCATTAATTTCTGGAGTGACCTTTTGAGGTATTTGCTGCAGAAAAGGACTGAATTCTCGCGACCCATCAGATTGATAAAGTTGAGTAAAGTAGTCCTGAGTCATCGCCTTCAACTGGGTAGGCTCTCTTATCCAAGTCTGGTTGGCATCTTTAAGCAAACTTATTCTATTGCGAAGTCTTCTTTGAATAGTGCATGCATGGAAAAACTTTAAATTCACATCACCCCCTTTTATCCAGGAAATTCGAGACCGCATGGCCCAAAATTGCTCCTCTTGCCTCCAGACATTGTGAAGTTTGTTCCGTATAGTTTTTGCTTCTTCCTTGTTTGCTGATGAGAACTATTTTCTGTTAATGATTGTTTGAAGTTGATGCTGCAGCTGAGTTATGAGCAGACGGCTATTTTGGAAACGTGCCCTACTCCATCTTGCTAGTTTGTGAGAGACGACCTGGATCCTGGAGTCTAAAGAGGTAGAGCTCCCCTTCCAAGAATCTTGAACTATTTTTGTGCATTCTTGATCATCATTTCAGAAGGCCTCATAATAAAATGTCTTTGCTCTGTTGCAAGGTTGGCCAGAGGTATGTAACAGTAGAGGACAGTGATCCGAGCCTATCGAAGGGAGAGCAAAAACTTATGCAGAAGGATATAGCACTCGCCATTCCACTGAACAGAATGCTCGATCCAGTTTTTCCTTTACCAGGTCTTCACCTTCTCTATTATTAGACCAAGTGTATTCGCACCATTTACTTTCAATTTCGAGTAAAGCACAATCAATGATTAGATTACGAAAAGATGCCATACGGTTGTAATTGGGCGCTCTTTTCCCCATCTTTTCCCAGGGAAAAAGGAAGTCGTTGAAGTCTCCTATACACAACCAAGGTAAGGAGTTGGCAGTATGGATTCCTCTAATAAGATGCCAAAACTCCTGTCTAGGCTAAAAAGATGCAGGAGCAAGGAGGCAAGTTAGGTGCATAGTCGTGGCAGTAGAAGATTCAAAAACTTGAAGATCAAGGTAAGTATCCTTCGCCTGTAAAACAGTTATCTCATAAGGCTCTTTCCAAAATAGCGCAAGACCTCCCGCCAAGCCTACAGGATCCCTCAAAAGGGAAAAAGGGAAGTGAAAATGACGCTATAAGCCTCTCGTTACTGCTTTAACATTTTTTGTTTCCATAAAAAAAACAAGGTCGGGCTTTTCTGAGGCTATCAAAGCCTTTAGGGCTTGAATTGTCAGGGGATTGCCCAATCCCTGACAATTCCAACTGAGGAGTTTCATTGTTGTCTTGGCAGCTGTTGAGGGCCAGCCACCAAAGCCCGATGTCCAGGTTCTTCTGCCACACTAACTGGTGCATCCATTAGCTGAGATTCATCCAGGTCAGTTGAGAGACCAACTCGAATGTCATAAGGGGAGTACCTTTTGTTTCGCTTGCTAGACCCCATTGCTGTGAGTACTCTTGGAATCTTCGGTTTCTTTGCTGATGGAACTTCAACGGGAGGGATTTGAATACCTTTTTGTTTCGCTCTTGCAGGAACCAAGTCTGTAGTTCTAGGGAGAGGATCTACGGGATCCTAGAGAGAAGATGAACTTGCAGGGAGAATTAGTGTCGGGACTGGGGCTTCTGAAGTAGGTACAGGAGGAGGAACAGCCTGTATATCTAACTGTTTCACAGGAGGCGTCTCAGGTACTACCTCTTCCATTTGTTCTTCATTAGCAGGGGGTTGTAAAACGCCTCCCAATAAGGACTGAATCGTCCTACCTCTGCACGCAGCCAAGGGCCATAGGCCATCTGATCTAATCTTTCGACACTAGTATCATCATAGGGAAATTCTTTACATGAAGCGGCAAAGTGACCCAATTTACCACAGGAATAACAATAATGAGAAAGCCGCTCATACCGAAAATCCAGCCACAGGGTCTTGCCTTCAATTTGAATTAGTTTTCCTGTTGTTAATGGTGCATGCAGGTCAATTTCAACCCTTACTCGCCCTGACATATCAGGCTTTACTTCGATTACATGTCCAACCTGGTGAATAGCTCTTCGCAGGAGACGGTCTGTGTTCCATTCTAAAGGTAGACCAATGACATGAACCCAGAACTCGCATTTTGAGAAATCATAGCAATGAATAGGTGTGTTGGGTTGCCAAGGCCGTAGGTTGACTAATTGCCCCGAGAACAGCCATGGACTTCCAGCTAATACACGTTTTTTCTCATTTTCGGACGGGAACTTTATTAAATAATGGCCGCCACCACTAGACGTGATTTCTACCTGGTCAAGGCGCCAGGCACTCTGCATGGCAAGTTGGAATCCGATAAGATTAACAGAAGGGTTCGTGAATATATTGCCTACCAGAATTAGGCGACAGTCCTTGAGCTTATCTGAGGTAGGTATGTTATCCCATATCTCCAACTCTTGTTCAGCACAGAGTCGACCAAGATGGTGACACAATGCTGCAATTCTCGCTGAATTGTCACTCCCATCCGACTCCATAAAGGATTTCCAGTACAGCACTTAACCACCTGACTGTTACTTGTTGCAGAACCACCCTCCCTTATGGATGCATGTCAAGATCGGAGGCTTTCATCGCAAGATCTCCAGAAGAACCCTAAGTTAGGGACATCGAACAAGCTGCCCAAAGGACAAGGCGACGAAAAGAGAAAAGAAAAGGATGGAGAGAAAGAACTGAGGAGAAGGGGTGAAATAAAGATCGATGAAGGGTCTAACTGAGATTAGTAGCGGGATAGTAAAGGAAAACGACCAAGTAAAACGCTGGACAGAGACCAGAAGGTTGCGAGGAAACTTGGAGAAGAAGGTGAAAGAACTCGAACAGAATGCGAGGAAAAGCTCGAACAGAGCGCGAGGAAAAAACGCAAGCCCTCCTTTCGTGTTGATTATTGTGCGAATGCAATCAGAAAATTAACGTGGTAGTTTTAAAGTTGATTCCCAGCACGCAACTTGGATAGACTCATTGGATTGTTGACAAATACAACTCCTGTATCAATTGTAACGAAGATGATTATCACATGATCTGGATACCGAGAATTAGATATTCCTTTGACTAACTCACAGGTCAAAAAAGATTAACACTAGCTCCACGGCCTGGAATTCCGAAAAGACAAACTAAAGATAAATTGAATTAGTTCTTGCTATTTTATTCTCTCTATTAAAGGAACAAACAGTTATCAAGAATAGCTGTTTCTATTTAGGGAAATCACAATATTACTAGAAGAATTTGATTATATGAGCGATCAGATATCAATAATCGCGTTGTCATTTCCAACGACTTTTTGATCCTAATGGGGATTCTCCATGCCTAGTTTGGAGATTGAAAATTATATAGGAGACTCAATACAAGCTGAACGAAGTACAAAAAATCAAGAAAGCCACAGGAAATTGTCACCCTCTCTGTAATCATGATTCCATTCACCTAAGTTCCTCTTTGTTAACAGTTATTGCTACTTATTGTAATTTGTGATTTGAGGAATGTGCAAGTGCATGAGTTGTGCTTGTTTATTGATAGTGGCATCTATCATTATAAGTATTCATGAGAGTGTTAGTGAATTCTAGACTTTTTGTCTCTGCTAAGAGGATGGGCGCAAACCTGATCTGGGTTTGATTGCGTGCATTATCTTCTATCCATATTTATTTAACGGAAGAATCTTGCATCTGCTATCATCAAATAGTTTTTGCATCTATCAAACTTAACTTGAGTATTTTGTAAAAAATCGTTATCAATCTGCTCACCCTCTTTAGGCACTATGCATAAGTGGGCAAAAAAAAAGAAAGAAAACGAAAAAAATGAAACAAGCGATAGCTAAAGAAAGGAAAGCAAAGCAACCCAAGCCATACAGGCTAAATTTATACATGTCCTTGTTATAAAGCCTTGCGACAGGACCTCAGTGAGGATATTCATAAGGATATACGGGCAAGAGTCTAGTAAAAGAAAATATCTCAATTTTTGTGATGAAGAATAAATTCCCTTGATCTTGATTTTATGCTTCCTAATTTAGTATGGCACATGCACTGTAGATGTAGATTTTTGTTAGGCCAAGGAAAAGAGAGTGGAGCCAAATTTCTTTAGAGGGGTTGCGCTCAAATGGGCTAAATCCATTGGGTTTAGAGCCCAATTTGAATGAAATGCACTGTATCGCCCATGATTAAATTCAATTTAAACACACAATTCCTAAACAAAAATGTCCCTAATTTCTAAATATAGATAAACGCAATAAAGAATGATTATGTAAGATTATGCAACATTGATTCCTAATGTTTATGAAATGCAATGAAAAATCCATAGGTGCAAATTTATGTGTCAACATTATGGGTGAGGAATTATCCTATTGACTAATGGGAAGCAGGCTAGTCCCTAAAAATGCAATTCCATTGGAGTTGGGGCTCCAAATCGGACTTGCTTGTTAGGACGTAAAGTAAAGGGTCGTACCTTTCTTTCTACTAGAAACTAACTCAATGGTCTCATAAAATCTGAAGCCCCGTCAGGTATATAAGAAATGAGACAATCAAAATAAGATACAAGGAATCGGAATGAATTATGAGTTACCAGAACAGTAAATAATATCATATTGCTTCATGTGATGACACATTGGAATTAAAAAATATATATTTTTTGGTCAAATTGCTTCATGCAGTATTTTTGGTCTCAAGACATAAAAGAATCCGAAAGCGCATCCGACAACACACCATTCCTCATCGAATTTGAATTGGGATCCGTCTGGTCGTGAGAGACATTGAGAATGGTTCTTTTGACGGTTGTTAAAGGCGAACCAACACAGGGGGACACGTCTCGGCCTCCTTCACTTCTCTTTCTCTTTCTCGCTTGTGCTTTCCTTTTCCCGGAAAACAGTGAAGGGGTCTCTCTCTGTGGACGAGACTCGTCGGCTGGGAAAATTATTTTACAGCTACATTGCGCAGAAAAGAGAAGAAAAGACACAGGCTCTGTTAGAATCTCGTGTCTTTCGCTCGAGCACAATGGCTCTAGGAAAGCGGTTGGCTTAATGGTAAATACCGAGGAGTCGAAGTCATCCTGAAACGACAACACTTGTTGGGTCTCGAGGTTTGGATCTCTTCATTGTCTTGGTGCACTTACTTGGGTGTGGAAAAGACTCAGCGCCACAGGGTTTCTTCCTTGCTGAACGCAAGAAAGAGAGGACTTTATAAAGGGCATCCATCGACGAGTTGGGACGAATAAGTCGGACTTTATTGGTGATCTTTTGTTGTCTGCTTGCCTCTTTTATTAGCATATTTCCAATTGATATTACTCAATTCCATCCTCGCCTATAATAATAAAAATGGATAATAACACAAATAATCTTTAAACTTTGACTCAACGTGTACTGTGGTCCTTAAACTTTTAATTTATTTAATATGATCTTTGAACCTTAACTCAATGTGCAATGCGATTCTTGAATGTGGTACATGAATTTTTTGCACATGTTCAACTTAGTCTTTGAATTATATGAAAGTATTCAATGTTGTAAAAATTCAAGGACTACATTACACATTGGACCAAATTTTAGGACTCATTTCTATCATTTTCTCTCTATTTCTACTTCCCATTTACATTCCGTGTCATTTGAATGACGGTTCCATTCTCGTTCCAATGGCTTCACTCTCTCCTGATAGTCAAGCATGCCTTAAAGTGTTATTCAGTCTCAGGGGCGGGGACTTGCAGGGGCCACAGCCTCACCCTTTCGCCAAAATATTTTCTTGTACACAATATAGATACAAATGAACAAACATTTGAATTATAAATAATTTACCCTCCCAAATTTATTATTAGTATTAGGTAAGATAAGTATTTTTGGTCTTAGAGCTACATAGAGAGTCTAATTCGATATTACCACAATATATCTCTATTTTCGAAAGATCAAATTAATAACAAAATCAAATTACATCAGTCATCTCTACTATATAAAAATAAATTCTCTCTCTCCCTCTGATTGATAATCATTCAATTGTTGAAAAATATTGTTTAAATATAAGTGAAACCAAAATCAATTGAATATTTTAGTAAAAAACTCTTGATGAAAAATGGCCCCTGATATCCTATATAATAATCAATGGTTATCAAGAAAGTACTGCTTCTCTTGTCCAAATAATAATTCATCTTTATATGGAAAAGTTCAAGAAAACATTTTCACATAATACTAAATTGAACTCTCTGCTTTTTTAAACTTAATACCGACTAACTAATATACACTTCGCCTAATGTAAGGTTGTATAAAATTTCTTACGCAATGAAGTTTTCTTTTGACTCCACCTATCCTCATTGAATCTCGCCAGGTCAACCCAAATCATGCTCCAACACCATGTGGCGAGACATGCTCGCTGGCCCTTGACCGGTGGCCGGCCGCCCCATAGGCCCTGTGAAGATGGCCAGAAATTAAAAAATAAAAAATAAAAAATAAAATAATAATAATAATAATTATAAATAAAATTTTTTAATTTTTTTTTTAAAAATAATCCATATTAGCACTGGCATGGCTAGTGTTAACTAGACTAACACGTTAACGGTATTCAATCAAAATTAGCAAAAATGGCTACATTAGTAATTCGTGAAAAGGTTAAAACAAAATCGACAAATCGTCAAAATATTTAGAATTGCACTGATATAATTGAAATATTTAAGACATAATCAGTTACCGTAAATAATTTAAGGATTTTCTAAACAATTTTCCCTGACTTTGTCACTAGTCTCATCTTGATGCTTCCGATTAGATAGCATGTTAGCCAATCCATTTAATTGTTTGTCGATTTCCAAGAGTTGAGAATAGTCAATCCATTGTTTGCCGATTTCCAAGACTGGAGAATATTTTTCAAGTTGGGTCTTCGTTTTGGCATGGATATATAACGCGGTCTCTGAGGACCATGCAGATACGACTAGAAACTCCCAGACAAACCCGTGCTTCATGCAGCGAAGAAAACTTTTCCATCTTCCGAGTTATTATAAATAGTATTGCCACATTGTCCTTAGATCGTCTCTCGTAAAGAAATAATGGTAGTGCATATATGAAGGTCTCCGTAAGAAAACAGAAAACAGATCTGTTATGAACGCTGACGGGACATGTACCTAGCAAGACTCCGCGTCTTAAGATTTGACTTTAGAGTTCATATCTTTTGACTTTGATACGGGACGAGTTTATCAATATGAGGACTGTTGTTTAAGTAAGCATTTTTCTAGATGATCTTCGTTTTTCAAAAGAAGTAACAGGACAAGGCCCAATGATATTCACACAAAGTCACTTTTTCCTCACTTTATCTTAAGGCTTGCGGTTCAAATCATGCATTGAATTTATCAAGCGATATGGGATAATATTTCAACACTCCTTTCACACAAGCCGGATTGTGATAATTTGATTTGACTTTATTGTCCAAATTATCCTCTCCTAAGACGTATCTAAAGTGCTAGTCATTAGTGAAACCAAATACTTGTACAAACCAACAAAGCAATCCCATCTTCAACAGTCCAAAGAATTTGACTAATGACGGTGAACACACATACGCGAGAACAGATAGCACTGACTTTGATAGCATGTTGAGAAAAAGTCTAACTCAAAAGCATAAACTGATAAAAGGAATGAGATCACATGTATATAAAGAGCATATGATGCATGTTGTTAAGCTATCTTGGACAATACTCTAACATCGTGAATCTTCAAGAGGAAAGAAGTATTTAGATGATATCTATTGTTGATAGATGAAACCCAACAAAGAGTAAAGTGGAAGATCTATATTTTAATAGTGCTTGTATTTAAAGGGTTTCTAGTTGAGTTGGTGATAGATTGGTAGACTTCATAAAAGCTAGAAATTCTTAGCAACAACGGTGAGAACCGGCGATATCCAAAAGTAACTAAATCGAGTAACTCTGATATCTTGAAATCCTCCTTTTGCAATTGATGTGAATAGCTTACCAACATGAATAACATATGCATGCGATGGTATTGATGTAGGTGAAGTACCAACATGCCGACATAATGTTAGGGAAGAAAATGTGCAGTCCCGTGTAGGCATTTCAGAAAAGAAAAGATTAGTGATGAGTGGATTCAAGAAAAAGCTATACTGATGTTAATGGGGGATGAGATAGAGAATGAATGTCGAACGACGAAGGTGGATGATCTGATAAGAAGATATCGATTCTATGATATGGCAAAAGGATAAAAAGGATCTTAGCAAATGTGGAGATAGATTTTATGAAAAATTTTGAGTTTGCAAATCTTATTCATGGTTGCCATACCGAATTGAGGGCTATGAATGTTGGAGAAAACTCATTTACTATTTTGAAGTTGATAAAACCTTTCCAAAGTTTAGTCTGAAGACTTCTAGACTTTAGTGTCAAAGTCTGAAGATCGCCAGACTTTAGGTTCAAGTCTGCCCACACTGACACATTCCAGATTGAACATCACTGAAGAATGAAGACTTATCCAGATGCAAGATTATCTTTATTTCTTCAAGAATTCAATTCGTATGGTTTATGGATGACTTTCTAGTTGGATATAACACATATATGATTGGCTATATCTTTATTGGAATCAATTCCGATAATCAAATTTTTTGGAAAGCAAGCAAACTTGGAAAGTTCTACTTATGGAAACCAAGATTTTGATTGTATGGGCGAACAGGATTGATGGGCTTTCATTACAATCATCAAACGACTCGAGATCTCATTGATTGATTCTGCCCAATGGGTAGATTGGAAGAATTCATTTGGAAAGTGCCAACGGTCGAGTAGACATGAAGGAGTATTTAAGGTGGACTCTCTAGTTGTTCAAATGTGTGCGTGAAAGAAAAATTTTAAAATTTGAAGCTTTTTAGTTCCTTGTTATTCCACTCTTTGAGCTCAAAGTTGTATACAAAAGAGAGAAACTCATAGTGAGATTTTGTAAGAGATTAGTAGAGACTTATCACTGAAAAGTCAAGATCACCAAGCTGTAAAATTTCTTTTGTTTATTAGTGGAATCCAACCAGTGAGCTGTAAGCGTGGGAGAGTGGACGTAGGCTTGATCTAAGCTGAACCATTATAAACCTGTGTTCTTATTCTCTTCCCTAAATTCCCCTTTTTTTTTTTTTTTTTGAAGTTTCATCTAACTGCTAAAGTCTGAATTTGTTCATAGTTTGTCATTTTCTAAAAGCAAATTACGACTACTGAACCTTGAGAAAATTTTTGTTCATACCTATTCACCCCCCTTAGGTGTTGTTACTAGCCCTTTCAATGAAGAAGGTAAAAACTTGTTATCCTTCAAACTTTCATTAGCCATTTTTAAGAGACATTAGGCTTAGAAAGAAATCACGAAAAGAACATAACAAAAGTTCTCCTTTGATCGGACAAAACTCAAAAGCAAGCACCCACATAATATTGCGAGGTCATATAATTCCTCTTATTTTGAGGTAACTTCTATCAGCAATGAATCCTATTTAGCATAATATGCAAAGCCCCCAAACATATCCTAACGCAATAAAGATGTAAAAACAAAGAAAAGATAAGGGAATAGGGTGTTTGAGTCCACAGGTGCACAATAAGAACATCAATGGACAAGTGATGCTGCTTGTGTGTTTGTGGTTGAGTCCATAGGTGCATATGCTTGCAAGAATCATACTTAATTCTTGATAAACTCGTCAAGTACCAGCGTAAATGAATAAGAACCTAAAGCCCCGTTAGGTGCATGAGAATTGAGACAATCCAAATAAAATAAAAGGAATCGAAACGAGCTATGAGGTATCTGAATAGTAATTCATTTAATAGTACTCCATGTGATGATACATCAAAATTAGGATGAACCCTTTCTAGGGTTCAATATTTATTTTGGTCGAATTAATTCACGTAATATTTTTGATCTCAAAACTAAATGGAGTCTAAAAGCGCATTTGATCAAGTCTCATAGTCTCATCCCACGACATAACACAACGCACCATTCCTCATCGAAATTGGAATGGGTCTCGTCGTAAAAGACTTGGAAAATGGTTCTTCTGATGGCCGCGAAACGCGAACCAACAGGGGGGACAGGCGTCCTTCACTTCTCTTTCTTCTTCTCGTTTGTGCTTTTCTTTTCCCGGAAAATAATGAAGGGGTTCGGTGGGGACGCGTCGGCACTTTTCCTGGGAAAATATTCTACAGCTGCAGCCTGCGGTTGCGCGGAAAGGGAGAAGAAAAGACACAGGGTCTGATGGAATCTCATGTCCTTTGGTGGTTCTTGTAAATGCTAAAAAATCGAAGTCTTCTTGAAACGACAATACTTGGGTCGCAATTATCGGTGGTCCTTGCTTGCCTGCTTGCCTTTTCTACTAACCTATTCCCATTCATTCCCACTTCATGCGGAAAAAGAAGTGATTATCTGACTATCTTTAATTTATTACAAGAATAACAGCCTATTCTGAAATATAAAAAATTAAATAATAAATAATTATAAATTATTGTGAGGTTCACTTTTCAAAATTTATTATTTACAATAAACTGTTATTTTAATAATAACCCAAAGACAATTATATTAACAAAATCCATGTGGCAATGCAATACTTTTTAGTTTCACTTTTCGCTTATGTTTTGCCTAGTTCAAATTTTGCGGAACAATATCGTGAAAGTGAATTGGGTTTCCATTCCGGGCTTCATTCCCGATAACCAAACGTGCCCTCAAGGTCTTATTTGGCGATCAATAATTCATCCTGCCCCCCAAAATTATTGGTATTAGTTATGATAGTGTCTTTGGTCTCAAAGCAACATAGAGTCTAATTTGATATTACCACAACATATATTTAATTTTCGAAAGATGAAACTAATAATAAATCAAACTGCTATATTAAAGTGAAGTCTCTCCCTCCACATATTTATCCTTTTATGTGTTCCTCAAACACTCGAGCACGGGGTGCTCTTTTACTAGTACCTTAGTGAGATAATCGTCTAGTTATGTTTTTTTGATCATATTTTATATGTATTGATTATTATATTCACTTATCTTTTTTCTTATGATATTTTTGATAAGAAAATGTGATTTTTTTGTTAAAAATTTTGACTTTACGTATGCGCCTTCCTCTATAAGAAAACCTATGTGATTGAGGTGAATTTTTAAATCGTTCAAAAATGTTGCATAAATATAAGGGAAGCCAAAATTAATTGAATATTATCGTGAAAAAGCACTTGATTATAAATTACCTTTGGTATCCGATAAAATTATCACTAGTTAGCAAGAGACTCTTGTTTCTCTTGTCCAAATAACAAATCATCTTTATATGGAAAAGTTCATGAAAACAATTTTACAAAATCAATTGAACTCTCTGCTTTTTAAACTTAATACCGACTAATATACACTCCACCTAGTGTAAGGCTGCTCAGAATTCTCACGCAAAGAAGAGTTTTCTGATTCCACCTATCGTCATTAAATTTCACCAGCTCAAACTCAAATCATGACTCCGTGACTAGTCCCACGACACCCTCACTGACCCTCGACCAGTGGCCAGTGGCCCCGTTGGCCAGGTGAAGATGAAAAGAAAAAAAAAAAAATAAAAAATTATGAAAATATTTGAAAAATTTACATGATAATACATGTCAGCATCGGTTGTGCCATGGTGATTTTCAATTAAAATTAGTTGAAATGACTAAATTAGTAATTCGTTAAAAGATTTATGACTAAATCGGCAAATTATCAAAGACTAAATGGGCATGATTGAGATGTTCATGACTGAATTGGACACTGTACAATAAGTTTAGAATTTTTCAGATAATTTTCTCTCGCTTTATCACTGATCTCATTTTGATGCTTCCCATTAGATAACATTGTCAGTCTATCCATTTAGTTGTTAGCTGATTTCAAAGACTATCTCTTCTTCTTCTTCTTTTTTTCATAGTATTTTTCAAGTTTGGTCTTCGTTTTTTATTTTTCTTTTAAGCATAGATATATAACGCGGTCTCAGTGGACCCTGCAGATACGACTAGAAACAAGCAGACAAACCCGTGCTACACGCGTCAAGAAAACTTTTCCATCTTTCAACTTATTATAAGTTATATCATTTACTAATAGGCTTAGTCTTCGGAGAATATTTGCCACATTGTCCTTAGATCGTCTCTCGTAAGGAAAAAACGTCAGTGCATAATAAAGGTCCCGGTAGAAAAAAGAAAACGATTTTAGAATTCGAAGATTTGAAAGATGGCTATGGAGAGAAAAGTGTATTAGGTACCTCCTGGGACCTCAACGGCTCTTGCATTGTCGGCACTTTCGACGCTAGTGTCTGGAAAGTGACATTTAACTATATTGTAAGCTGACCATCCGTTTTTCGTCGAGTCGTGTCAACAATTAGGTTTTTTATTAGCTCGAGATGTGGGGATACGGTAAATTGCTCTTTACTCGTATAACATGCGATGCAAGTAGCGCGAGCTTTCGTTGAATGTGACTGGTTACTGCTGTCTATAAAAGCTTCTCAATTGCACTTCATCTGGCGCACATTTACATACGCCAGTAACCAAAAAAAAAAAAGAAAAAAAATCATGGCATCCTTACTCTTTGTGCTTCTTACTTGGACCATGCTCGGGATGGTTCACACTTCACTTGCTAAGCCACTATGCCATTCGGATGAGAGCTATGCCTTGATGGAATTCAAGGGAAGTTTTCAAACCAATAAAGCAGATTACCGCTGTGTTTATTCGAAGGTTGAATCATGGTCACTTGATGGACATGGAGATTGCTGCTTGTGGGAAGGTGTAGAGTGCGATGAGGCCACTGGTCATGTGATAGTCCTTGACCTTAGCGACAGCTGTCTCTTTGGTACCATAAATTCCAACACTAGCATCTTTCGCTTACTCCACTTACAATCGCTCAATCTTGCTTTGAATAACTTCAACTTTTCCTCAATCCCATACGGTTTCGGCAATCTTTCCAAGTTACAGTACCTTAATCTCTCAAATTCTGACTTTATTGGGAAAGTCCCCTCGGATATCTCACAGCTCTCAAGATTAATTTCTCTTGACTTGTCTTCTGAGTTGTTCACTCTTGAGTTGAGCGACGTAGACAACTTCGTTAAAAACTTAACTATGCTTAGAGAACTTGATCTCTCTCATGTAGCCATGCTATCGCCATTCCCCCATGCACTTACAAACTTCTCTTCTTTGAAGTCGCTTAGACTTGTGGTATGTGGATTGTTGGGAGAATTTCCAGTAAGCATCTTTCAGTTACCAAATTTGGAAGTCCTCGACATTGGTAGCAATTTCAACCTTTTTGGTTTTTTTCCAGAACATCAGTGGGGTAGTTCCCTGAAATCATTGTCTCTTCAGGGCACGAATTTTTCAGGGGAAATACCCATGTCGATAGGAAACCTTGTTTTGTTGAATGAATTATCAATTGGGATGTGTTATTTCTCGGGTTCACTTCCCACTTCACTAGGTAATCTTTCTCAACTTGTTGATATGGATATATCATACAACAAATTTCAAGGTGAAATCCCCACTTCCTTCGCTAACCTAACCCGGTTGGCATATCTAGATCTCTCTTACAATAATTTCACAGATGATCATAATTGGCATTGGCTAGTCAACTTGGCAAAACTCACCCATTTGAAGCTTTCAGGTAATATTTAGATAACAGGGTTTGTTTTGTCAAATAGAAAAGGAAATGATAATATTCAATTAGTTGCCAAACTAACAAGTGCGGTCTGTTTACATTTGGCAGGTATTCAGCTAAGTGGTTGTATTCCATCTTCAATTATGAACCAAACGCGGTGGATTGAGCTTCACCTTCAATCCAACAATTTGCAAGGTGAAATTCCAAACTCATTATGGGAACTCAAGGATCTTGAAATTCTGAATCTTTCTGAGAATAATTTGAGTGGCACCGTGGATTTGTACAAACTCAAGAACTTGGAATATTTATTTTTGGACTTCAACAACATATCTTTTGTCAGCAAGACCGAGATCAATGTCACTCTTCCAAATCTAATTTGGTTAAGATTAGAGTCATGCAATTTACATGAGTTCCCAAAGTTTATAGGCTACCAAACCAGATTAGAGGCGGTAATTCTAGCACACAATAAAATCGAGGGAGTATTCCTACATGGATATGGAATGGTAGCAGAGAATCCTTGACCTATATGGATCTTTCTCACAATTTTCTAACTGGTTGTGAAAACAATCAGATCAATTTGTCACTACCCAAGTTGAGCTATCTTGACATTAGTTCTAACTTGCTTGAAACAGCACTCCCCACTCCACCTCCATTTGTCAATTATTACAATATCTCCAATAACTTCCTCTTTGGAGAAATTCAATCTATTTGTCAAGGAATATCCCTCGTCATTCTTGATTTGTCCATCAATAGTCTCAATGGCACAATTCCTTCATGTTTGGGAAACATTGAGTCTTTGTCAATTTTGAATCTCGGGAAAAATAAACTTGAGGGTATGATTCCTCAAGCTTATCCAAAAGGTTGTGCGTTGAAGCTTATTGATCTCACAGAGAATCAATTGCAAGGGCCTGTACCAAGATCTTTGGCGAATTGTATGATGCTAGAATATTTGAACCTTGGTTACAATCAAATTCTCGATGAGTTCCCTCTAGGGCTATTAGAATTGACAGAGCTGAAAGCTATTATACTGAAGTCCAATAAGTTCCATGGTCCAATAGAAGCACATCGAAGCCAGTTCAACTTCAGCAATTTGCATATCATGGACCTTTCCAATAATAAATTCAATGGTGAACTTCCTTCCAAGTTGATCTAGAGTTTACATGCCATGAAAGTAATTGTTGCTCAAGATCATTTGGAATATATAGGTATTTTGCAAACTTATGGTACCTCCCAAAGATCAATATTTGCAAAATATGAAATGAGATTGATGAATAAAGGCACAGAGGGGAATACTCGAAGGTTCCAAATGCCCTTATGGGAATTGACCTCTCCAATAATAAATTTGAAGGACACATACCTGATTTCGTTGGAGATTTGAAGCCGCTTATTTTGCTTAACCTTTCAAACAACATTCTCACCGGTTGCATTCCACCTTCCTTAGCAAACTTGACAATGCTCGAATCTTTAGATCTTTCTCAAAACAAGCTGTTAGGAGAGATCCCTCAACAGCTAGCCCATCTTACATTCCTTTCATCTTTCAATGTCTCTTATAATCAACTGTCAGGACGAATTCCACAAGGGAGTCAGTTCAATACATTTGGGATAGATTCATATGCCATGAATGAAGGGTTATGTGGAAGTCCTTTGCCAAAAAACTGCATAACGACCAAGGATACATCACCATTATCACTGCCTCTCGATGAAGAAAATGGCGAACAGTCTCTATTCGACTTGGATTGGAAAGTTGTGCTAATTGGCATTGGAGTCGGGTTTATGACTGGTGTTGTGCTAGGGAACTTGATCATTGACGAGAAGAGTAGGTGGTTCTTGCACTGTGCCAAGAGAATGGAAAAAAGATGGAAAAGATCGGGGAGATGCTGAACAATAAGGAGTTGTGCATGTAGTCAATTACTTTTTTGGCACTTATCAGTCATTGTCGTGTGTCTGGCTTGTATTATCTATTTTTACGAATTTCTCTAATTCGGATTTATGTTTGCTTCACGTGAACTTGTGTTCTTGGCAAGTTTATATATGTAGACGCTATTTTCTTGTTCACTATTGTATCTTTCTGACTGTTTTCCCTAGAAGATCATGTTATATCATCATATAACGTAACGTGTAGTATTTTCTAATGGAAGCAATCACGTTCACTTCATGGCTGTGATTGAGGGACTAATTTAGGACATTTGCTACTTCCAATGTCACGCCCCGATCCTCAGGCACGCGCACATCCCTTACCTTTAGTTGATTTTAAAATGCGATATCCCAGGACTATATATCGCCGACCCTTTCATTTATATATGCACATGCGAAAGTAATTAAAAATCCCCAGACAATAAAACAATGGGATAGAAAAGCGGGTTGCAATTTTACTTATTGAAATTCACAACTATACATGTACGGGGTTCACAAAAGAGGATAGGACCATGCTCAAGATCATCATCCCAGTCCTCCTCAAGTCTTTCACCACTAGACTTATTTTCTTCAAACTCTTTATCTCCTTCTTCTCGCTCATCCTCGGCTTCAAATGCCGGCCAACCTTCGGGAAATCTAGGGGCCTGAAATATAATCCCACAACCGGGATGAGACTATGTCTCAGCAAGTTCTACCCCCTAAGACCCGATTAGTAAACTAATACACCTTAGGGCTGCCTATGCACAACATGAGTCGGAGGACTTACCTTAGCCTCAGATTCCACCTGCATGTTAGCACATATCAAACAGGCACCCAAACAATCACATCACAGATCGAAGCGTCGATCAAATCGACATAGTCAATCACATGCCAACAAGACCACTCACGGTCATTCCCAATCAATAAATCAAATCACGACAATCTGATCAAAGCAATGATCAATCGACCTAGTCGATTTCATATCCAACAGACTAAGCAATTCCCACAATGCATATCAAGATGTCGAGCACACGTGCATTCTCTTAGGCACTAGTTCGCCAAAGTGATGCATCAAATCACCGAGCCCACGTGTCTCTTTTATGATGCCATACTTAAATCTCTGGGCCCACGTGCCTTCTCCAAAGTGATGCATCAAGTCATCGAGTCCACGTGCCCTTTTTACGATGCCATACTCTGTCACCGAGATTAAATGGCTTTACGGTCCCACTCGACCTTTTCAAGATTCAATGGCTTTATGGTCCCACTCGACCTTTTTCAAAATTCAATGGCTTTATAGTCCCACTCGACCTTTTTCAATACTCAAATGGCTTTACGGTCCAACTCGATCGAGTTCAACACTTAGTGGCTTTACGGTCCCACTTGACCTTTTCAAGAATTAAATCAGCATGAGATAAAGCTCAATTAAATAAATGGACTGCACCACGACAATTAGCACGAAATTCCGATCACCGGCCATCCCGGTTAAATTTCCGGAAAATAAATAATTAAATAATTAATTTCGAAATTTAAATAAATAAATAAATACAATAAATTCAATTTAGCACAATATAAAGTTCAATTAAATAAACGGTCTGCACCATGGTCATCAGCATAAAATCTCGGTCGCTGGCTATCCAAGTTGAATTTTCGGGAAATAAATAAATAATTAAATTAATTTCGAAAGTTAATAATAAATTCCTAAAAATTCATCTTAGGCCCGAATTATTAAACTGAAACCTGATAAGGGACGGGAAAAATCCCTAGAAGCATCCAATAATTAATAAGACAAGTCTACTTGCTAAATGCACCTTCAATTTAACTAACATGCACTAACAAGTCTCTAATTTAATTATTGTAATCTAATCTAACCACCTAATTGCAATTAAATAAATATAATCAACCCTTAGGCATCATTAGCAAACTAAGAAGGCATCAGTGAGTAAAACTCACCTACGCAAAGCAAAGATTGGAACACTGCGACGGCGACGCGACGGCGGCCGAAATCCAAATTTTCGGCGACATTAACGGACACTCGGGCCGGGCCTACAAGCCTCGCGGGCCCATAGAAATCTGTGGGCTTCACAATTGAGCCCGAGTTATTAGATCTTTGGGTCGAATTGCAACTGAATTGGGCTGAGCTTGAAGGACCCAATGAAATTCGCTAAGCTGGCTTGTGGGCTAATTTTTTTTTTTTACTTCGGCTGAAGATTGCAGGAATCACAGGCTGGCCTGACGTCTTCGCTAGATTGAAGACACAACCCAAGACGCTGGAATTGCTGGGCCAGAAAAGTTTCTTCGCTGGACTGCTGACCTTGATCGGTGCCGTTGGCAGCTGCTCGGTTGAAGCTGGATTCGTGACTTGCCGGTGTCGAGTTTGGGAAAAAGAGGGCGACGCGGATGTTACTGTCGTGCTGACAAAGACGCGTGGCTGTGAGGAGTTGGAGTCGTCGAAGCCAGCGTTTGAGGCGTCTCGTGGTTTGTTGATCGAGTTAGAGGCAAGCACGGCCAAGTGGCAGCAAGGCACGGCCACTCGGTCAAATTAGAGTCTCGGTGGCTAATTGTTGACCGAAGAAATGGGTTTGCTGGCCGAAGATGGGGAAGTGGAGACCGGCACGTGGACTGGAGGCTCGGCGGATTATGGCTTCGTATGGGGCAGCTTGGGTCAATAAACTGAAGCTTGTTGCTGGGGAATTGACTCGTAGGGAAGAGAAGCGTGAATGGAGATGCATGAAGCTAAGAGAAACGTGGGGATGGGTTGCTTCGGCGATTTTCTTTGGGCGGTGTGGGCTTGCGTGAGAGAGAGAGACGAAGGAGAGGGGGTCGGTCACAGCAGCTTGCTTGAGAAGTCGGACGAGAGGAGGAGACAAAAAGTCTAAAATCCTAGCCAATCTCTTAAATGCTTGGTCCCCTTGTCTCCTCATACTTATCCCCTTATCCAATAATACTTTCCAACAAATATAAGTCCAAAATAAATCCATTTTGATGTAAATAATGCACCCCTCATCCTGGGTTTCGAATTTCATTTCTTTTCTTCTCGGTATCCGATTTTTCGAACAAATAAATTCCGTTGTGATCCAAATTGAAGTTAGAAAAAACCCAAACAACTTCCATTTGCCAAATCACTTACACCCGATGTCAAAAGTCCCTTCAAAATGGCCAACTGAGTTTCCGTTCATGTTCCGCATTTCCGATCCCGGTTTTTCAGTAAAATTCTAAACTCGCCGGAATTTCCTCAAAAGGTGAGTCGACGTTCATAGAATAGCTCGTGACACCACAGAACTTCCAATTTCTGAAATCAAACTCAAATTGATGGTTAATTTCACTCCGACGCGTGTTTAGTGTGACCTGGCCTAAACTCTGAGTAGTTTTCGAACTTTTTGGGACAAAAGACCGGTGGTCGATTTTCTTCGAGCCACGATGAACCCACTTGACACATTGGCGACTCTCGATTATCGTGAAAATCTCGAAGATTCAAATACGGACACAGGGTACCAAAACGACAATAAAATCAAATTAGTGTCGGTCGACGAGAGTTTTCCAATTTAGTGGAGTCACCCACGATCGGTCATTCATCTCAGTCGAACCGACCTATCTTTGATTTCACATCAATTTTATACTGTGCCGCAATGATCTCTAAAGATGAGCACGGTCGAGAAGTTGATTCATGGTCGAATTCTCAAGTCTATTTGCCCTAAAGTCCTTAATAACTCACCCAGCTAGTCTAGTTATCTCGTGAGTAGCCAACTCAGAGAAAAGCACCATAGTCGCGCCGATGAAATGGCCAATCTATCAATTCAAAATCAGAACCCAAAAATCCGGATGTCACATCCAAAATCTAATTGTGGAAAGCTACTAAATGTCGAACCCATTGACATGGTAGAGACATAGAGATAAAAATGAAACTCAATAATTTGCAATTTAATTGTTAAAGACTACAATAAAAAGATGGATTGTTATCCTTAGCCACTAAAAGATGAGAGAAACCTAATAAAAAAGTAGTTGATGTGACAAAATTGGAAAAATTATCTGATCAATTCTAAACATATTGTATGGATGTCAATTTAGTTCTATACTTTTTAATTTTGCCAATTCAATCTTAAAGTTTAGTACAAAATTCTAATATAGTCATTCCGGCCAATTTTCACTCAAAATTACTACTTGTTTGTCTTGTAGGATGGTTGGCAATGACTAAATTGCCACATTAGCGATTTTCAGTGAAACTTGATCAAAAGAAGTATATTAGAAGCTCACAAAAAAGTTTAGGATAAAATTGATAAAATTAAAAAGTTTAAGACTAAATTGAGATTTGTATAATACGTTTAGGACTGATTAGATGTTTTTCCCTAATAAAATTCACAGTTCAAAGTACTTATAAAAGGTAAACGGGAAAGAATATGAACTGCTAGTAAAACTTTGTTTTCAAAAGAAGGTTATCTACAATTGGCTTTGACAGGATCTTCCCTGATGTGTTGAAACTTGAAAATACTTCACTATGCAACAGCCCATCAAACCATCTCTACATGTTAAATGCTTCTGCCAGACTTGCTTTCAAAATGCTTTCATCCCTATCAAAAACAAAATATATAATAATGTAAGCTTGTTAAGTGCTTTTTTTTTTTTTCCTTCTTGGGTGTCGATTTCAATAGTTTTCTAGAGTAGAAATGACTTTTATTTTACCGTCCATTTGATCAATAGTTTTAATCTACACACACACTCCTGCTCATTAATTAACCTACTAACTATTAAACAATCTAAAATAAAACGCACATATTAATTAATTTCGTTATATTAACTTATATATACTTCAATTTATAGCCTATTAACTAAAACAATCCAAAATAAAAAATCGTATATTAAATATTTTAGTTTTAAGTGAAGATAATACAATTGGACTCATTGATTGAGAAACTCAAGCGTGACGAAGGAGTTTCGTGTTCACCTTTCTTGGGAGACTCATCCCATTTCTCGAGAAAAAAGTTCCAAGAGGAAAAAACACGCAAAGAGAAGGACTCCTTAACTGATGCAATTAATTTTCTCTGTTCACGATATCTCGCCTAAGTAACACGAGTGATATAAAATGAGGTTCAAGCGTTAAGACTCCTCAGATTCCAACGAAACCAGCATAGCCAACCTTAAAAGCCCGTCAACATTGTCCTCCGACAATATCTCAACATTGCTTTACCTAATCTCTATGCTTTTGTCTTTTTTTTTTTTTTTTTCTTTCCGTAGGGCTTTTCATTCATTGAGGAAAGATCTCAATTTGAAACATTTATCTCTTGTATTTTCTAATATATATTAATCATGTCCCTCTTTTCAAAGGTATGGCTTAAGTTTTGTATGCTTCTTTCATGGTGCTTTTAAGTTACAGCCCTCACGCTTTTATGGACATGTGATGTTCGAACCATTATATTAATTGGCACTATGTATTTCTCCGATCAAGCGAGGTAAACATGTAAATGATTGAATTCAATATCCATTTTGCCTCCTGTGACCTTCTTAAATTAGTATTGATTTATATTATACTATGCAAACATCAATGAAATGTGACCTGAAAATCTTAGAGACGCTGAATAGAAACTTTTTCATGATCTTTGATCATGGATATGAGATCCAATCAATTAGAAAATCTAAAATATATGACATCGTAGTTATTGAGTTTTAGTATACATAAACTGACTCCTTATTAAAGAGGCCAATTAGTTATCATATATAAAACCTACTAGATTATTATTTTTTAGTTGCAATTATGAAAAAAATTTATACACCGATAATTTCAAACACAAGTACATAAACAAAATAATTTAACCGGCAAAGCTGAAGATTGACAATCTCAAATACTTGCCACAGCACTCCATCACCATATATTTGGGCGTACATGTGATTATTGTCACGCTTTTCCTTCACTAATTCATAATCACATCATTAAAAATAGAATTGACCACTACTCAGAGCGTTGTACATAGTTTTAGATATTGCACCAAGATGGACTCTTAGAGTTTTATTGGTAGATCATAGTATATAAAATCCACCCATTCAATTTGTATTTGTGGTTCGATCTCAGTTTCTTAGGTATGTATCGGTAAATCTAGGGTTTCTGTCAATCTCATGATGGGTCCTCGAGAATCACTTGACACTTCATGTTAATATCCCTCATTTGATCCTAGCTTTGCTTTACATGCGTTTGAGACTCGCTGAAGTTTGCGCATGGTTGAAATTGGCGACCGACTTGCGTGATACAGTTTGAGATTTAGCAGAGGATTGATGGTCTCATTCTTTGAATTCGTGAGCATTTTTCCATACGTAAGTGCTCTTATGGTTACCCTGGAAAAAGTGTTAGTCGGATTGCATCGACCTGCATTTTCAAGTAATTGCAACCTACGTCAAGCGAAATGATTAGTCGACACGGCTAAAAAGCACGTTGGAATCAACCTTCGTAATCTATTCAGATGTTGAGTAAAAGGCCGAGCATAAAACCAGAAAAATAGACACAAGCCATTATATTTCAAATGCAAACTCCTCCTCAAATCATGTCGTTGCGCTGCGGTGTGCAATCAGTGATGGGCATGAACGACGCCATCCTCTTCCGCAGATTGAGCCCGACCTTGAACCCCACTAGCGCGAGGTTCCACACTATGAAGCACTGGCACGACACGACACTCTCTGAAAATGTTTGTATCGCGTTAGACATTTTGACACGTGTTCGACACCCTCTAATACTTTTTGACACTCGGTCAATATGTCTCGAAAAATCTGATGTCTAGTTAACTCTCTTGACAATCTCCGACACTCGAGTCTGAAATTCCAATGTACGAGTTCAGAATTCCGACGCGTAATTCCAAGACCTAGTCACTCTCGACACTTGAGTCCGAAATTTCGACACGCGAGTTCGGAATTTTGACATTTATGGGTCGATTTTTAAAATTTTAAATAAATGACATGTCAAAATATAAATATGTAAAAAAGTTAAAAAAGAAAAAGAAAAAAAGAACCCGTCTTCTCTTTTCTTCCGACTCTCACTTCTCGTGACATACAATCTACTTCCAAGTTTTTTTCTCTTTTCTTCCAACGCACTTTAATAGTGAGTTCAAAATGTAGATTGCTTATTTTTTTCTCTCAAAGTTTTATGGATTATTAGAATAGAGTTAAATTTGTCAAACTGAAACAATAAATGATATTAAGAAATGATGAACTAATATTTTTAGTATAATATCATTCTAGGCTCTTCTATTATTATTATTATTTATTTATTTGTGAATTTGAATCAAATTAATTTGATTAAAATAATCATAAAAATGATTATTTATCATGTATATATAAAAATATATATTTAATACATAATGTGTCCCGACGTGTCGGAATTATTTATTATTTTAGAAATGACGTGTTGGCGTGTCATGTCATATCATGTTGCATAGCGGTATCAATGCTACTTAGTTGGCACGCTGTCCATCGGCTTCATTGCGAAGCACACCAAATTATCCTCCATGAACATCGTGAATGTCTTGAGTATGTTCAGGGCCACATCAGTGCCGCTTGCAAAATGTAGCATCACAACCGGCACATTGATCTCACTGCCTAGGCTCGCGTAACAGAGGCCGAGCTTGCCTTTGGGGTCTGGGACTATCGGCAGGGGGATGGCCTCAGCTACGGCACTCACCAGGTTGTGTAAGAATGAAGACGGCATGTACGTCAGGAAGGTTGCGGAGTTGATCACCATTTTCATGACATTGATGGACTCCTTGGCTTCCGAGTTGGCGGAGTTGTCACCATATGAGAACCTCGTTTTTTCCTATGCTGAAGCCTTCTAACTTTACAACGTAGTATGGGTAGGGACCTATCAAGACAAGAGGTGTTGAGAGCACCCGGGCCAGAGATCATGGCATCCTCGCTGAAGCTGATTTTGCTTATGCCTTTCCAAACTCCAGGGCGAGACAGTAGCCGAATTGGCCAACGATGGAATCCTTTATCTCGGAGATTAAGCGAGAAGGGCCCAGTGCCGAGCCGGTGTTGTCGAAGATCCCATCGTTGTCATGGCTGCACCTGAACGCCATCCTCTGGAAGGTGATCGAGCTGCCGGGGGTGTTCCAATCGTTAAGTTCTCCACGGTCACGTCACCACTTGTGGAGGACTCGTCATTGTATGGGTAAGAGTACTTGCAATCACGTCCATGGTCACCGCCACGCCAGGTTTTGTAGAGGAACTCGCACAACATCGTGCGGCACTGGGCGGTTTCGTACGTGAGGGAGATCCTGGGTTGAAGATCGGCGGTTCCTGGTCGTAGTATTTAATGCAAGCCTCGCAAGGTGTCCACGAGAAGTCGCTCCCCATGTTGACCATCACGTGGTGAAGGAAACGGATTCCAAAATACCGAAGCTCAAACAATCGAGAAATACGTCCGATAAATTCTACAAAGGCTAATTGAATAGGTATGTCACACAATGAAATAAACGGATTCCAAAATACCAAAACTCGAACAATTGAGAAACACGTCCAAGAAATTCTACAAATGCTAATTGAATAGGTATGTCACACGATGAACATACCTTGTCTTCTGTCATGACCCTCCTTTTTCATCAAGGGGAAAAGAAATGGATTTAGAGGTATTGCCTATAGAGGCGGGCTAATGGCCTGAAATCAATCTCATGTTCATATCTCGTGCAACGTTAAATTTTAATTTAAGTTTGATGTAACCAAAAAGGTTCTTTGTGAGACAGGAGTCACCCCTAGCCATTTGGGTTCGACTAGAAACCAAATAAAATGTGGGAGGATCATCTTGTTTCCTATGCAATAGAGATTCTAATGTCGAAAACTTGATTATGCTAAGAACTATCTAAGATATGGAATAATGACCATCTACTCCACTGGGGGTTTGATTGAGAAGGGTGGCTTCCGAGGCTTCAAGCTGCGAACCCTTGGATGGCGAGAGTCCAAAGCTACAAACCTGCGTATGCTTTGAGAGACTATTAAAATCGCCAATTAAAAAAGATTCCGAGATTGCAAATTGCGAATCAGACAGAAAGGTTTTTAAAGGAGCTCCGAGATTGCGTGAGCAAATTAAGCGGAGATTTCAAATGGAAATCTTAATCAATTTCAAATAACGTACAAAGAATTTGGATGTCGTTCAATGTTTGGCAAATGTTATCAAAATTCCTTTGGAGGAAAGTTTTCACCAAGATTATTTTGTCTAACTCAAAAAATTTTGTTAACACTGCTAAGTTGGAGCACCCTAATCAGAAAGGTCTTCTCACAATCGCTCACAAAGGGTTTTTTTTATCCCATCCATTGGTGTGGAAAATCAATTTTCTGACTACTAGAATTGTCTTACATAACTGACGTCTGAGGCACTTGGAAATACTCACAATGAATACATCTTGATCAATTGAAAAGGTCTTTTAAGGACCATAATGTAGGTTTAATCCTGAACTTACCAAAAGGATAGTCACTTTGAGGACAAGAAAGAATATTCAACAAAAGTTTTAAGACATCCGTGATAAGTTTTAAGACTTGATTATACTTTTTGAAAGTTTTAAAATTAAATTATATTTTCTTGACAAGTTTAAAAGTTTTCAATTTAAAAATTTTCAATGTACTTATCCCATATATATATATATATATATATTAATACAATTCTGGCAGGACTTATTTAATTCTTCCTTTTCTCAATTGAAAGTTTTCTCCGATTATTTTCATTTGTTCAAATATCAATCTTATGTTTCCTCTATTGGCGTGTTTATTTATTTATTTATTTTTGCGGCTCTAGAAATTGGTCATTGGACATGTACACTTTTCTAAGAAGGCCGCCTATCAAATATATATTAATTTTTTCCATTAACTTTTGCTTTGTAATAAATTTAAAACCTAAGATAATACGTGAATAAATGGTATAATGTCACGAATCTTTAACAATATAACACGTAAGACTCTAGAACCTTTCTTACCGTGGATGACACTCAAACGATTATGTCGTTGGGCGTGTCTAAACTTTGAAATGAAGCTTGTCTCCTGCTTTCGTTTTGGATTTTATCGTTTGGTTCTGAATCAGAGAATGAAAAGGTAAATTGAATGGAATTTGACCCTTTTATATGTAATTAGAAGTTGGGTTTCGTTTCCTCGTCTGTTTTGACTGATGCACGGCAATGTTACCCGTTGAATTTTGGAGGCTTAGGAGCTGATTTAGGTGGTTCGCCATTGAATTTTACGGAATTGGACTGGGTGATGGCTTGCCGATTGTTGAACGCGTGTGGAGCTTTCCCAAAATCAACGGATTGTGCAAGACCAAGAGAGGAAATTGGGGATGATTTAGCTTAATCTGTTTCAAGGCATCAAGAGGAGATTCCTTTCATGAATAGATGCATAGTTGGTGTGCAAGCTGCTGTGGTGTTTCGAGCTAAAGCGTGATCAACAATGAAAGCATGATTTTTGAACTTGACGACCATAATGGGTTGAAAAGTTCGTGAATATCTTTAAGATTCCCGTCACTCTCTATTATCCTTTTTTCCCATATTGTTATGGTAATTAAAGAATTTCTTCAAAAATTATTGATTTTCTTTTTCCTGGCCACTGTATTATTTGGAATTAGCTTTCATTGTTTTGCTGTTGGATAGTGAGGGATGGAGCCTGCGTAATTGAAAACATATCCTTAAGGCTTTAATTTTTCTGAAATTAAAAAGCTACTAAAGGTATCTTCATTTTTGGTTTTGGGCTTAGATCTCTTGATTTATCTTGGTATCTCCACAAAAGCTCTATTTAATTAGCTTTGTTGGATCATAGAGTGCAGTTCGCTATACAGTCATGTATTATCCTCAAGATATTTCTATGATAAAACATAATCGAGGATCCATTAGAACTTACCTACGTGGATCTTACTTGGACATTGATATTTACCCGTATCAATCATGTAGAGTTTTTCCTTTGATTAGCATAAGGAAATGGCAGACACAGAAGACATTCAGCCTCTCGTTGTTGATAATGGAATTGGCATGGTTAAGGTGAGAATATTGATGCATCAGTCCATTGCTATGGGCTTTCCTAGAGTGTATGGTGGTATATGTGCTCACGCAATAACCTGAATTTGACAGGTTGGTTTTGCTAGAGATGATGCTCCAAGGGTTGTCTTCCCCAGTATGGTTGGTCGATCGAGGCACCCGCTGACATGGTTAGTATGGGCCACAGGGTTGCTTATGTCGGAGATGAGGCCCAATCTAAAAGGGGCATGCTTACTTTGAAGTACCCTATAGAGGGTGGAATTGTCAGCAATTAGGACGATATGGAAAAGATCTCGCATCACACTTTCTACATCGAGCTACGCAGGGCTCCCGAAGAACATTCGATGCTCCTTATTTAAGCAACCCTCGACCCAAAAAGCAAATGGGGAGAAGATGCCACTGATCATATTTGAAACATTTGTCCCTCATAGTGTTGTCAAAGTTAATGTGAAGATATAGTAAGAGAGTTGATTTAATAAATGCAAGGTGTATAAATGGGGATGAACTTTCACATGGAAACTTAGTAAGAGAGTTGATTTAATAAATGCAAGGTGTATAGATGGGGATGAACTTTCACGCGGAAACTTATTAAGAGAGTTGATTTAATAAATGCAAGACGTATATATAAGGATGAGTTTTTCAACGCGGATTTTTTGATTTGATTTGATTTGATTTTTCTAACCACGTCCCAACCATAATAGCATACTTGATGTGTAACCTAAAGATTTATCCTTTTGAAGGTCCAAAACGAACATGACATGAACCATAGTCGGCAAAAATCAAACAAGAAGGTTGCATCTCAGAAAAAAAGGCAAATGAATATAACCTCTCAACTTCCCACGTTGACCAAATTTCAGCTTTAACATGGGATTGGGACGTTCCGAAGGTCCAAAGAGAACATGACATGAACCATAGTCGGGAAAAATTCTACATGAGGGTTGCAGCTCGAAAAAGAAAAATGAATATAATTTCTTGAGGGTTTTTTCAGCTAATTCTCTGTTCCTCTCTCCAGAACATTGCTCCTCAATCACATGAATCCATTCCACCAAACAAAAAAGAAAATCACATGGATCCACTCTCAGAAACCCTAATCCAGCATACAAAAGACCAAAAAAAGGCGACTTCTGAGTTGGTCAGTTTCTCTCTTAATTTTCAACATCTACTCCGGAATAAGAAGGCCTGCTCTAAAATTACAGCAGTCTGAAAATGGTAAGTGGAGACATTCTTCGAACAGGGGACGCGCTTCTTCCCCATTAAACGTCTTCCACAGGACTTATGTCCATCTAATTATAGTGCTCATCACAGCTCTCTCTAAATAAGGTCCATTCACGAAATTTCGAGTGGAATAATGTTTTCTTTTTCTAGTTGGCTATAATATGTAGTCGGTCAACTATGCAATAAATATTACGTAATATTTCTAGCAGAATAATGTTTTATTTTTTTTTATTTGTTTTGAAGTTTCCCATAATCATTTAAGTGACCGCAAGTATAAATAAGGTCCATTCTCGAAGTTTTGGAAAAAGTTCCTGTTAACCATCTCAAACTGATTCTTTCTTCTGCCTTCTTATCTTGAACTAGGAAAACACTAAGAGAGACTGAGAGAGGGAGAGAAAATGTCAAGGATTGTGAAAATTTTTGTGGAGCTTGCGCTAGTCGAAAGCAGGATAAGGCGTCTCAAACGGGATCTCAACGAAATCATTCTGTTCGTGAATGACATTTTGATTTGTAGGCAGGCTGGGAATGTCAATCACCAGGATGCCCACATGGTAGTGATGCAAGCTAGAGCACAGGAAATTCGAGTAGAGATCGCCCAGGCTATAGAGGAGCGGAATGTGCTCCTCGACGAATTCGTTGGCCGAATAGCGTAACGATCTTACCCGTGGGAGAAGCGTAGTGGTGTCTAGGGTTTTATTGGATGCGGTTTTAAGGATGATATACTTATGTAGTTTGGAGAATAATCGTTTCATGGATATGGTTCTTGAACATCAAGATTGATAATAGTGTTTTCTTGTTTCTTGATCGTCCACAGAATAAGAAATAAAGATATATAGAAGTGTTTCGTGGATGCCGCATTGAATATGTTTGGAGTTTTTTTTGTTTACAATGCTCATAACTTTTAAACTCATAGGTTTAAAGTGTACGGGGGCTTTCATACGATTGGAAATATCTTTCGTCCATTTCTTTTTATATATGATTATGTATAATTACTATGTTTCAGATCATTTTCATGTTTGCCAGTCATTTACTTGCAATGAGTATGGTATTGGTGAATAGGTGGTGATAAATGAGGAAGAGAAATAGGCATGCACAAGCGAAAAGAACATAATACTGAATAGAAAGGCTAGGAAAATAAAAGTCATGAAGAAGTCCCTTAATTCTTATGTTCATCCAACATCTGCTTTTATAAACGTGCGCACTTGAGATCTTCGATGATACCCACCTACTGGAGATTACATATCCTTCAATCATCCCCCAGAGAAAAGCACAATAATACCTGAGTATGTCATAGAAAAGAAATGTACAAAGACGAATTTCAAGTATATGCAATGATATAATTACATATTCTCTATTATCTTGAGAGTTCAAATATAGTTTCCGCGTGAAAAATTGTTGTTGCTGGTGTGGTGGGAAAAAAATGTTGTATGACCTAATAATTAATTCATCGAATATGGAACTCACATAATTAATTGTCGAGACAACATTGGTCCACAAGCTCCGAAATCTTTTGCTAGAGATCATTTAGGTGATCGCCCCCATCTTTGGTCTTGATCGCCAAATGGTCCACGTAACATTCAACGATACAGTGGGGCAAATACCCCAGGGAGGAAAGTCATGAGCGTTGTGCCAGCTTTCCTCGAACCTAAAATGTATAACTTTGCATCGGAATATTCCCCTGGGTATTATAAAGGCCGCCGTTTCTTCTCCACCATATGCATCCATTCTTGTGTTGATTGCTGCCGGAATATCCATTCTATCGGTAGCTCAGTGATAGGCAAAAGGAATGTATCCCTCGGACTGGCATTGTTGAAGTCTCTAAAGTTAATAAAACACTCCAACATTGGTCATTCTTCTTTTTCGCTAGCTAAATCTTTACAAGCCGAGCAGGGTGTTCATTTCAGTAGCTCTAATAAATTAGTCGAATTCTACCCCAATTTCAGCTACTAGCTCTCGATGGAAAGAATTTGGTTTTTGCATGAATATTCAATTAAGATGACCTATGTTTCTCTTGTCAGCCGGTGAGCAGGCATATAAAAGTAGATAACATGCACATGCACGTGCCCATAGACGTGCAGATTCCCCTCTTTTATCAACAAAGATAATAAATCCGAGATGCATAAATAAGGATGAGTTCTTCTATTGCACACAGAAAGGTCAAAAGCGCAAATATATCCGTATTGAACGAGAATGCCATGGATTAAAAGTACGTATTGTTGCAATAGGGTGAGCGATCGAACAATAATATAGACAAAAGAAGAAAATAAATCGGACACGGATTTACGTGGTTCAGTCGTAAAGACCTACGTCCACGGGGAGAGCAGCAGCGGATTTCACTATAGATCAAGCGATACAAGGAGATTACACACTCAAGTCACTCAAACACTCTCTCGGTGTTTCCCAAGCCCCAATTTATCCCAAACCCAAAGTGTTTATAAATAAACAACTCACTTGGTATAAATTCACGGCACAAAGTTATCGCGCGTTCAAGCTCAAAACAATACGCTTTACGTACGGCTTCACGTATCTCTTCAAAGCTTTGCACGGAGGACTTGCGGCTTCGTGGACGTGCGGCTTCGTCCTTCTCTCGGAAAATACATGCAGCAGCCTCTTTTACGTAGGGTCTTTGGCGGACGTTGAGTGGCCGAAGAAAATAAGACCTGCAAGCTTCTTCTTTTTATAAGTGGGTGTGCCCAAGGTCAAAGTTTTGACCTTGGGCCCCACCAATTTCAATCTTCATGCGCAAAGAGTATCCGCATGCAGGGCTTCCTATTTTCGGTGACATCTTCCTTTAATATATATAAATATATATAAATAAAGTGTGCCAAGGGTTCTTGTTTCTTCTATTTTCTATTTTGTAATCCTTCGCGAGTCCAGAGAATCTCAAACTCGAGTCATAAATTAACACGTATTGTGAAAGTTAACGTGGAAACTTGGTAAGAGAGTTGATTTAATAAATGCAAGATGTATGGGTTCTTCAACAGAGTTTTTTTTATTTGATTTGATTTTCCATTTTTCTAACCACTTCTTGATCCCACTCATTTTCTTTTGTATGGCCAAGAGCAGAAGTCCTTCGCTTTTGCAAGACTCCTTCAGGTCAATACCCAGAAGTACTAGAGAATCGTCAATGTAATTTTTCTACTGACAACTTATGAATTTAATTCTACGTATTGCAATTGCTATCACTCACTCAAATATAACATGACAACAAAATATCTTAAGAGCAAAATATAATTAGCAACACCTAGCCACACTTCCTAAGGACTTAAAGATTTGATCATATCCAAGTAGCTCGCGGTACTAAGTGTGACTCCGAAAATTCATTTTTCCCCGATTCAACCTCATGCGGTACCTCCTAACTACTAGAAATGTTCCCCCTTGATTTTACTCTTGACTAAGATATCATCAGTGCTTGCCTCCTTATTCATTTTCTCGTGTCGACGAAATTTTGCTTGCCCGCCTCTAGTACGTCGCGACTTCCAAGGGCAAGTCAGCATATTCAGGTACGCATTTGACAACTCGTATTCCACTTTCGGACCTCGGCATGGCTCACGGATTGCTAAGTGGCCACGAATGTCCTTATGGCGAAGTGGTGCTTAGCTTCTCAAATCCTAATGACCGTAACTTAAATTGAAATAAAATTCACAAACTAGTTACAGGTATCAAAATTCACATTGAAATGACTTATGATTAAGGCAATCAAGAGTAATACAATGGAGCTATAACAATGATTTAAAGTATACTCACAAGAAAAAGATGAATGAAAATGAAACACCAAGAATTCTAACTTGAACTTTAATATGCTCAAACAACAAATCACGTTTGACGATGAACCCCTCCGCGTTTACAATTTGGGTTGAAAACACGTTTAGCGAATGAACATTTTGATCAAATCAATAAGTGGTTAGTAGGCTTATGCACTTGAATTAATCAAAAGGATTGGAAGCAAAAGTTCAAATGTTCACCTTGAAAGAACCAAAGGCAAGGACCGGTCTTGATGCAAGGATTCATTGCCTCGCGGACGCCGAACTCTCAAGTTGATTCTTCAAAGTCCTCACCTTTAGCCCTAGGAGTAGCCGGGCGTGTTGTTGTGAGTGTTTGAGTTCGTGACCGTGAGGGGCCGAGTTCAGCCTCGAGTGACTGGGTTTCAATGGAATTCAACAGTATGCAGCCGAGTTTCGATCCGAATTTGCTCATGGCCTATTGCTCTTCCTTCTGCTGGATGTCCGTGTGTGATTGAGCGTGTTCTCTTGTGGCTGAGCAGTACTTCTACTAATGGTGAGCATGGTTTGGGTGGGCGGTTCCCATCTTAGAATCGAGAACCACCCACTAAATACCGGCTCCAAAAAATTGGAATCGGGAACCGCCTGTTATTTCCATGGATCCACCTAGTGTAGTTCGGTCCTCAAGTGCATCTATGGAACCGGTCCCACCAAGCTTTACCTACTCAATACAACATTTCCCAACAAGCCAAAGTAAAGCTTAAAAGAAGAAGAAGAAGAAGAAGAAGAAGAAGTTCCCAATTTTTAATTGGAAGATTTGTAGAAAGATTTGGCTCGTATTAAAAGTTGAGAGTCGAGACTATGAGTTGATGGGCGTTGAATTTAAAAGTCAAGGTTGTGAGTGAGAGATAGAGAGACGACTCTGACATGGTGAGATTCAAATTAGAAATTTTAGAGTTTTCATTTTTTGTAAAATTTCTTTTGGTTGAAAATTTCCATAAAGGTTCAGTTCGGGTGGGCAGTTTCACACCTAGAATCGGGAACCTGATTGGTACCTGCCGGTTTTAATAAATTAGATTTGGCAACTAGACCTATTCCCTTGGTTACCGCCGGTTTTGGTCCAGTACGGTCTGATTCCAAGCAGTTCTTGATTGCTTAGCACACCTTTTGTGACATTCGGATTTTCGGGTTTAAATTTTAACTGGATAAATAGGGCCGTTTTCGTTCAGTTGAATCCAGGAATTAAAATTGGATGCAAAATTGAGGTGCAAGGTGGGTTATTGGATGAGGAAAAATAGCAATTGAGGCATTAAAGCATCGATTGATTTTATGAGATCTGATTGAGAATAAATTAAGGGAGAATTGATGTGCAATTGAAGATCGGAAGAAATTAAAAAGAGAAAAGGAATTAGATTACTTTTTTATTTCCTTTCTCTCTCTCTCTTCTCTCTCCTCTCCCCTTCCCTTTCGTGCAGACACCCCCCCATCGAACACTTGCCCTCTGCCGTTTCTCATTTTGCTTCTCCCTTCACTTTTTACTTTTTTGACTTTTCAAACTTCCTTCCCTCTTTTCTTCTTCTCTCTCCTCTCTCTTCTTTCTTCCCCCATTTCTCCCACGTGACCGAACCCCCCTCTTTCTTTCTTCTTGTTCGTGAAAAACCAAAAGTGGAAGAAGAAGAATAGCAGCTTGTCGAAGCCCGTCGCCGCCGCACCGGAGCTAAACCTCCACCCGCATGATGTCCGCCCGCGCACGCCGCACGCTCCACCACCGCCCCTTCGTGCCTCGCCGTCCCTGCCGTGCGCTGTCCAGGCCGTTCGGCCTCTGCCCAACCCTATTCCGCCCTTGTCCGGCCACCTTCGGCCGCCATTCGACGCTGTCGGACCTCCATCAACCCTCCCCCGCACCTTGCCGCCCTTGCTACTTTGATTTGTGGCTGTTTTGTGTCTTTTTATAGCCATCGCAGCCACCCCATTGAATGGGTATCCAGCTGGTTCGGGCTCGCTTTTGGGCCGTTTCCGGGCCCCGAACCAAGCCGTGCTTTGGGTTTTATCATTCCTCGTGTCGTCCTCGTCGGATTGATATGTTTTGCGCTTAATTTCGGTGAGTAAACTCACTAATCCCTACTTAGTTTACTAATTATGCTTAGGGGTTGGTTAGGTTTAATTAAATGCAATTAGGTTAGAATTGATTAGTGATTATTAGTTAATTACATTGCATGTTAGTTGTTTGGTTAGTATATTTTGACAGAGAATTGCCTATAGTATTTATTGGATGCTTCTAGGGATTTTTCCCGTCCCTTATCGGGTGTTAATTAAGCAAATCTAGCATAGGTGGAATTTTTAGGAATTAAATATTAATTTTCGAAATTAATTAATTATTTAGGGTTAATACCCTAAAAAACCCCAAACTGGTACACATGTGACAAATTTACCCCAAACTATTTTTTTGACCACCAAAAACCCCAAACTGGTACATATGTGACAAATCTACCCTCCGTTAGCTTCATTCGATTTTGCCGTTAATTTTGCTAACGTGGTTGCTGACGTGGCAAGCCATGTGGAAATTCACAAGTTTAATACCGTTAAAAACCCCAAACTAGTATATTTATGACAAATTTACCCCAAACCGGTATATTTATGACAAATTTACCCCAAGCAAGTATATTTACGAGAAATTTACTCTAATTAATTTTTTCGATCATAAAAAACCTAAATGGGTACACGTGTGGCACATTTACCCTCTTTCAATTTTCCCAAATTTGATCGAGTTGTGATTACCAATCAATTTTATTTTCCGGATTATTTTCTACGTGGCATTAACCTTACTAAAACATATAATATAAGATTAAAACAATATGAACTTTTGATAGCTGCTTAATTTCATTCTATATTATTATGAAAATATTTAATGTGATCATTTCATTGATTCAAGTTAATGGAATTTGCTAATTTGGTTTCTAATTTGATACGTTTGAACAGTGGAAAAAAAAATGCTATGCGTGGATTATTCACGTAAGATATTCAATTTAAATTAATCAATTGTGATCCTCACCGAACCCTCACCGACCCTTTTTCTACAGCCAAAACAAAGGCTTGTAGCCCTTGTCTTTTTTTTTTCCTTTCCTTTTTATTTTTTTTATTTTTTAGAGAAAAATAGCTTTTCTTTAATCTAATTCAATTAAGATGTTAGTTAAAAATTAGGATTTGAGCCTAAACGACATTTTTTTAATCTTATATTACATGTTTTAGTAAGGTTAATGCCACGTAGAAAATAATTCGGAAAATAAAATTGATTGGTAATCACAACTCGATCAAATTTGGGAAAATTGAAAGAGGGTAAATGTGCCGCACGTGTACCCATTTAGGTTTTTTATGATCGAAAAAATTAATTTAGAGTAAATTTCTCATAAATATACTTGCTTGGGGTAAATTTGTCATAAATATACCAGTTTGTGGTAAATTTGTCATAAATATACCAGTTTGGGGTTTTTAACGGTATTAAACTTGTGAATTTCCACATGGCTTGCCACGTCAGCAAAATTAACGGCAAAATCGAACGGAAGCTAACGAAGGGTAGATTTGTCACATATGTACCAGTTTGGGGTTTTTGGTGGTCAAAAAATAGTTTGGGGTAAATTTGTCACGGGTGTACCAATTTGGGGTTTTTTAGGGTATTAACCCATTTATTTATTTCCCGAAAATTCAACTGGGATGGCCAGTGATCGGGATTTTATGGTGATGATTGTAGTGCAGCCCGTTTATTTAATTGAGTTTTATATTGTGCTAAATTGAATTAATTGTATTTATTTATTTAATTTTCGAAATTAATTATTTAATTATTTATTTTCCAGAAATTCAACCGGGATGGCCGGTGATCGGAATTTCGTGCTGATTGTCGTGGAGCAGTCCGTTTATTTATTTGAGCTTTAATTCATGTCAAATTGATTTAATTATGAATTTTTGGGATTTATTATTATTGAGTTGATTGTTAATTATTTGATTGAGAAATCGTTGGGTATTGGCTGTCGGTATTGAAAGTAAGTTGGTAATCACCTAAAAGAAGATACGTGGGCTCGGTGAATTGGGATATCTCCTGGAGAATGCATGTGAGTTCGGTGGTTGAATATGTCACCTTGGCGAAAAGGTAGCCTTAGAGAATGCATGTGGCTCGGAGACTCGGTATGTCTTTCTGGAGAATGCACGTGGCTCGGTGACAGGGTATGGCATCGTAAAAAGGGCACGTGGGCTCGGTGATTTGATGCATCACTTTGGCTGACTTGGCGCCTAAGAGAAGGCACGTGGGCTCGGGTATCGTAAAAAGGGCACATGGGCTCGATGATTTGATACATTACTTTAGTAAACTAGTACCTAAGGGAAGGCACGTGGGCCCATAGACTTAAGTGTGGCATCATAGAAGAGACACGTGGGCTCGGTGATTTGATGTATCACTTTGGTGAGCTAGTGTCTAAGAGAATGCACGTGTGCTTGACATCTTGTTATGCATTGTGGGGATTGCATGGTCTGTTTGATATGAAATCGACTAGGTCGATTGATCATTGTTTTGACCTGATATTGTGAACTGATTGATTGAATGGGAATGACCATGAGTGGTTTTGTTGACGTGTGATCGACTAAGTCGATTTGATCGATGCTTCGATCAGTGATGTGATTGCTTGGGTGCCTATTTGATCTGTACTAATATGTAGGTGGAATCTGATGCCAAGGTAAGTCCTCTGACTCATGTTGTGCTTAGGTAGCTCTAAGGTGTATTAGTTTACTAATCTGGTCTTAGGGGGATAGAACTTGCTGAGACATAGTCTCATCCCGGTTGTGGGATTATATTTCAGGTCCCTAGATGGCGGTCATGAAGGACCGGGAGCCCTGGAGTTTGGAAAGGTGAAAATTGAAGATTCAGCAATGTGTCCGATTAGTGGGTCATAAAACCATTACCTTTTTGTGGAGTCGATAGATTTTGTAAACAATCGGCTGTTGTAAATAAACGAGTTTATTTATGAAAAGGTTTAAGTTAATTTGAAAGTTTGCGGTCCTGCTACTCTATCCCATTGTTTTATAGTTTGGGGATTTTAACTACTTCCGCATGTGCTTATATAAATGAAAGGGCCGGCGATACGTAGTCTTGGGATATCGCATTTTAAAATCGATCGAGGATAAGGGATGTGCACGTGCCTGAGGATCGGGGCATGACACCTTTACTTTCGCCTTTGCTCGGCCTTGCTTGGCCTTTTAAGAAATCTTTGAGAGTTTGTTTGGCAATTGGCTAAACAGTACCTGATTCTTTTTTTTTTTTTTGTTCCCGAGAATAAAAAAAGAATAAAAATCCATTTGGTAAATATTCTTTCAAAAACAAATTTGTTCCTAAAAATAGATTTGGAAAAAAAAATCAAAGAGTAGAAAAAAGTTGTTTCTTTCTTCCGAGAACAATTCCAGAATTAATCCAAACGATTTTTCTTTCTTCTCATTTCTTTTCTTCTCCTCTCTCTCTCTCTCTCTCTCTCTCTCTCTCTCTCCATTCTCTTTTCTTCATCTTCCCAACTAGTAGCCAACCGCCACCACCGGCAATCAATGACCGATTGGGTGAGGTCCGACGAGCTCGCCAGAGATCACATGGCCACTGAGTGGCTTGACCTTGCCAAGTGGTGCGAGGCTTGGCCTCCCCAAGCTAGGTTGAGTTCACCTCATGTAGATTGGGTTAGGTCGAGCTTTGTTGGTGGCCAAATGAGGCTCGCCAGCTAGGCAAGGCTCCTCGCCTAGCAACTAGCGATTTGGTGAGGCCAAGCCTCCAATGAGCTCGTTGGACTTTGCCCAGCCAGTCGCCGACCACGAGAATACGAAACGCATGAGGAAGGAGAAGACTGGCTTGGCAAGGAAGGAGGAAGGAGAAGAGAAAATGAAAAAGTAAAAAAGAAAATATATAATAAAAGTATTAAAAATTCAAAGAAAAATTTAAGAGTCATAAAAAACACATTTTTATTCCAGGAAAAAAAGTATTGGATAATTACTAAAATGCTTTTAATTGCTCAAAATCTCATACAGAGATCAGAATAAAAAAAAAATCATTTCTAAGTATAAATTGTTTTCGGAAACATAATGGTTATCAAACACACCTTAAATGATAAATCCTGGAAATCCCAATCCTAATTTAAGTTCGGATCACCTCTTCTTGGCCGAAAATCCTCACCTTTTCCATAATCGGTTAATAGATGTGATCAAAGTTGTTAATATTGAAAAGAATACTTATGCAACTCTACCTATACTTAGAGAAGGGGGGAAAATCCTCTTCCTTCTCTTAAATTCCATTTTGGCTGAAAATTACTAAAGCCTTGATCGCGGGGGACGAATTTTTTACTGAACCTTCCTAAGCCAAAATTTCTCTTGAAATTTTCTTCATCTTGATTTTTTCTTTGCCAATTTAGAAAGGCACATGCAAATTTTGGCTAGTCTATGGAAAAGGGAGTGTGGCTTGATTCCTTAGAGAGGCTAGGTTAAAAAAAATCTTAGTTTTGACAATCGATGCATAAAACTTTCAAAAAATGCAATTGAGTTATAAAACTTGTCAAATTAGTTGAATCGAATCCTTTCGTTAACCGCACTTTTTGAAAATTTTATGACTCGGTTGCATTTTTGTGGATGATTTTAGAACTTGATTACACTTTTGGAAAGTTTTACAACTTAATTGTACTTTCTTGACAAGTTTAAAAATTTTCAATGTACTTATCCCAGATATATATTAATACAATTCTAGTGGGCTTATTTAATTCTTCCTATTCTCAGTGAATGTTTTGTTTGACAAATTTCCTTTTATTCAGCTTCACATTTTTGTTTGAATGTCAATGTTGTGTTTCCTCTATTGGGTTGAGTATTTATTTTTGCTGCTCTAGAAATTGGTCATTGGACATGTACACTTTTCTAAGAAGGCTGCCTACAAAATATATACTATATTTTTTTCCATTAACTTTGGCTTTGCAATAAATTGAAAACCTAAGATAACACACGAATAAATGGTATACTGTCACAATCTTAAATAATATAACATGTAAGACTCTAGAACCTTTCTTACCGTGGATGACACTAAAACGATTATGTCGTTGGGCGTGTCTGAACTCTGAACTAAAGCTTGTCTCTCTGCTTCTGTTTTGGATTTTGTCACTTGATTATGAATTGGTGAATGAAATAGTAAATTGAATGGAATGTGACCATTCTTTTTTTTTTTTTAATGTAATTTGAAGTCGGATTTCGTTCCTTCGTCTATGTTGACCAAGGCGTGGCCATGTTACCGGTCGAATTTTGGAGGCTTAGGAGCTGATTTAGGTGGTTTGCCTTTGAATTTTACCGAATCAGACTAGGTGAAGGCTTGCCGATTGTTGAACGCATGTGGAGCTTTCCTAGAATCAACGGATTGTGCGAGACCAAGAGAAGAAATTGGGATGATTTAGCTTAATTTGTTTCAAGGCATCGAGAGGAGATTCCTTTCATGAATAGATATATAGTTGGTGTGCGAGCTGTTGTGGTGTTTCCAGTTAAGGCGTGATCAACAATTAAAGCATGATTGTTCAACTCGACGACCGTAATTCAAGAATATCTTTAAGATTCCTGTCACTCTCTATTATCCTTTTTCCTATACTGTTATGGTAGTTAAATGATTTCTTAAAAAATTCTTGATTTTTTTTTCCTGGCCGGTGTGTTATTTGGATTTAGCATTTCATTGTTTTCCTGTTGGACAGTGAGGGGTAGAGCATGTGTAATTGAAAATATATCCATAAGGCTTTAATTTTTTGAAATTAAAAAGCTACTAAAGGTATCTTTGTTCTTGGTTTTGGTCTTAGATCTCCTAATTTATCTTGTTATCTCCACAAAAGCTCTATTCAATTAGCTTTGTTGGATCAGTACATCTATGTATTATCCTTGGGATATTTCTATGATAAAACATAATTGTGGATCCATTAGAACTTACCTACGTGGATCTTACTTGGACATTGATACTTACCTGTATTAATCATGTAGAGTTTTTCCTTTGATTAGCATAAGGAGATAGCAAATGCCAAAAACATTCAGCCTCTTGGTGTTGATAATGAATTTGGCATGGTTAAGGTGAGAATATTGATGCACTGGTCCATTGCTATGGGCTTTCCTAGAGTGCATGGTGGTATTTGTGCTCACGTAATAACCTGAATTTGATAGGCTGGTTTTGCTAGAGATGATCTTCCAAGGGTTGTCTTCCCCAGTATGGTTTGTCGATTGAGGCACCTTGCTGACATGGTTAGAATGGGCCACAGGGTTGCTTATGTTGGAGATGAGGCCCAATCTAAAAGGGGCATGCTTACTTTGAAGTACCCTATGGAGAGTGGAATTGCCAGCAATTGGGACGATATGGAAAAGATCTGGCATCACACTTTCTATATCGGGCTACGTGGGGCTCCCGAAGAACATCCGATGCTCCTTATTTAAGCAACTCAACCCAAAAAGCAACCGGGGAGAAGATGCCATTGATCATATTTGAAACGTTTGTCCCTGATAGTGTTGTCAAAGTTAGCATGAAGACATAGCGAGAGAGTTGATTTAATAAATGCAAGGTGTATAAATGGGGATGAACTTTCACATGGAAACTTAGCAAGAGAATTGATTTAATAAAGGCAAGGTGTATAGATGGTGTTGAACTTTCATGCGGAAACTTATTAAGAGAGTTGATTTAATAAATGCAAGGTGTATAAATGGGGATGAACTTTCACATGGAAACTTACTAAGAGAGTTGATTTAATAAATGCAAGGTGTATAAATGGGGATGAACTTTCACATGGAAACTTACTAAGAGAGTTGATTTAATAAATGCAAGGTGTATAAATGGGGACGAACTTTCACGCGGAAACTTATTAAGAGAGTTGATTTAATAAATGCAAGATGTATATATAGGGATGGGTTCTTCAACACAGGTTTTTGATTTGATTTTGATTTTTCCCTTTTCTAATTACGTCCCAACCTTAATAGCATACTTGATGTGTAACCTAAGGATTTATCCTTTTGAAGGTCCAAAGCGAACATGACATGAACCATAGTCGACAAAAATCAAACAAGAAGGTTGCATCTCAGAAAAAGGCAAATGAATTTAACCTCTCAACTTCCCACGTTGACCAAATTTCAGCTTTAACATGGGATTGGGACATTCGGAAGGTCCAAAGCGAACATGACATGAACCATAGTTGAGAAAAATTCTACACGAGGGTTGCAGCTCGAAAAGGATGAATGAATATAATTTCTTGAGGGTTTTCTCAGCAAATTCTCTTTTCCTCTCTCCAGAACATTGCTCCTCAATCACATGAATCCATTCCACCAAAGACAAAAGAAAATCACATGAATCCACTCTCATAAACCCCAATCCAGCATACAAAAGACCAAAAAAATGCGACTTCTGAGTTGGTCGGTTTCTCTCTTAATTTTCAACATCTATTCCGGAATAAGAAGGCCTGCTCTAAAATTACAGCAGTCTGAAAATGGTAAGCAGAGACACTCTTCGAACATGGGACACACTTCTTCCCCATTAAATGTCTCCCACAGGACTTATGTCCATCTAATTGTAGTGCTCATCACAGCTCTCTCTAAATAAGGTCCATTCACGAAATTTCGAGTGGAATAATGTTTTCTTTTCCTAGTTGGCTATAATATGTAGTCGGTCAACTATGAAACAAATATTACGTAATATTTCTAGCGGAATAATGTATTATTTTTTTATTGGTTTTGAAGTTTTGCGTAATCATTTAAGGGACCGCGAGTATAAATAAGGTCCATTCTTGAAGTCTGAGGGGAAAGTTCTTGTTAACCATCTCAAATTGATTCTTGCTTCTACTTTCTTATCTTGAACCAGGAAACACTAAGAGAGAATGAGCGAGGGAGAGAAAATGTCAAGGAGAGATCAAGTTATTCATGAGGAGCTTGAGGAAGTAGACAAGAGGATAAGGCGTCTCAGATCGGAGCACGACACCATTGCGAATGCTTTTTTGCGTGATAGGCGGGTCGAGAATATTAATCACCCGGAAACCCACATGGCAGCGGCGCAAGCCAAAGTGCAGGAAATTCGAGAAGACATCACCCAGGCAGCCCACAAGGCAGTGATGCAAGCCAGAATGCGGGAAATTCGAGAAGAGATCATTCAGGCTGAATTTCAGCGTGATGCACTCATCACAGAATCCGTGGACTTAATGGCGTAACGATCTTCTCCTCTAAAATAGAGAATATGTTTGCTTTTATGGGCATCCGAATGTTAAGAGAAACATAGTGGTGTTTGGGGTTTTATTGGATAAGGTTGTGAGAATGGTATACTTATGTAGTTGGGAGAATAATTGTTTCTTGGATATGGTTCTTGAACTTCAATATTGATAATAGTGTTTTCTTGTTTCTTGGTCGTCCGGAGAATAAGAAATAAAGATATATAGAAGTGTTTCTTGGATCCCGCATTGAATATGTTTGAAGTTTCTTAGTTTACAATGCTCACAACTTTTAAACTCGTAGGTTTAAAGTGTACGGGGCTGTCATACGATTGGAAATATCTTTCATCCATTTCTTTTTATATATTATTCTATATAATTCTTAAGTGTCAGATTATTTTCATATTTGCCAGTCATTTAGTCGCAACGATTATGATGCTGGTGAATAGGTGGGAGTAAATGAGGAAGAGAAATGGGCATGCACAAATTACAGAAGAGAAAAGCTAGGAGAGTAAAATTCACTTAATTCTTAGATTCATCCAACATTTGCTTTTAGAAATTTTGTGCACTCGAGATCTTTGATGATGATACACGCCTACTGGAGATTACATGTCCTTCGATCTTCCCCAAAGAAAAGCATAATAATAGCTGAGTATGTCATTGAAAAGAAATGTATACAAACGAACTTCAAGTGTATGCAATTATATAATTACATGTTCTCTATTGTCTCGAAAGTCCAAATACAGTTTTCGCGTGAAAAATTGTCTTTGCTGGTGCAGTGGGGAAAAAATGTTGTATGATCTAATAATTAATTCATCCAACATGGAACTCACATAATTAATTAGCGAGATGGCATTGGTCCACAAGTTCTGAAATCTTTTGCTAGAGATCATTTCGGTGATCGACCCCGTCTTTAGTCTTGACCGCCGAATCATCCACATAACATTCGATGATATAGTGGAGCAAAGTCCCCAGGGAGGAAAGTCATGGACGTTGCGCCCGCTTTCTTCGAACCTAAAATGTATAACTTTGTATCGGAATATTCCCTTGGGTATTGTAAAGGCCGCCGTTTCGTCTTCACCATATGGATCCATTCTTGTGTTGATTGCTGCCGTAATATCCATTCTATCAGTTGATAGGCAAAAGGAATGTATTTCTTGGACCGGCATTTTTTTTTTTTTGGTCACCCAGGATTCGCCGGGCCCCCTTTCACTTATGCTATTGAGAGTCCCTCGGCCCCTATAGCGCCCAAACGGCACTTGCGGCTAGATGACTATACCTCAGGGGAGACTAGCACGGAACTCCAACACCATATCCCCCTGCTTACAATGCTAGTAATTGTGAGTTTCGAACTCTCGACCTCAGCGATGAAGGAGAGACTCTAATCCAGCTGCCCACGATTGGGTTGAACTAGCATTGTTTAAGTCTCTAAAGTTAATAAAACACTCTAACATTGGTCATTCTTCTTTTTCGCTGGCTAAATCTTTACAAGCCGAGAAGGGCATTAATTTTAGTAGCTCCGATAAGTTAGTCGAATTTTGCCTCGATTTCAGCTACTAGCTCTCGATGGAAAGAATTTGGTTTCTGCATGAATATTCAATTAAGATGACCTCTGTTTCTCTCGTCAGCCGGTGAGCAGGCATATAAAAGTAGATAACATGCACATGCACATGCTCATAGACATGCAAATTCCCCTCTGTTATCAACAAAGGTAATAAATCCAAGATGCATAAATAAGGATGAGTTCTTCTATTGCACACGGAAAGGTCAAAAGCCCACATATATCAGCATTGAACGAGAATCCCATGGATTAAAAGTACATATTGTGAAAGTTAACGCGGAAACTTGATAAGAGAGTTGATTTAATAAATACAAGATGTATAAATAGGGATGAGTTCTTCAGCAAAGCTATTTTTATTTGATTTGATTTTCCATTTTTCTAAACACTTCTTGATCCCACTCATTTTCTTTTGTATGGCCAAGAGCGGAAGTCCTTCGCCTTTGCAAGACTCCTTCAGGTCATATTTAGAAGTACTAGAGACTCGTCAATGTAATTTTTCTACTAACAACTTATGAATTTAATTCTTCGTACTGCAATTGCTATCACCCACTCAAATATAACATGGCAACAAAATATCTTAAGAGCAAAATAATTAGCAACACCTAGCCACACTTCCTAAGACTTAAAGATTTGATCCTATCCAAGTAGCTTGTGATACTAAGTGTGACTCCTAAAATTTATTTTTCCTCGAGTTAACCTCTTGTGGTACTCCTTAACTGCTAGAAATGTTCCCCCGCAGTTTTACTCTTGACTAAGATATCATCAATGCTTGCCTCCTTATTCATTTTCTAGTGTTGACAAAATTTTGCTTGCCCGCCTCAGGTACGCATTTGACGACTTGTATTCCACTTCCGGACCTCGACATGGCTCACGGATTGCTAAGCGGCCACGAATGTCCCTATGGCGAAGTGGTGCTTAGCTTCTCAAATCCTAATGACCATAACTTAAATTGAAATAAAATTCATTAACTAGTTACACTTGTCAAAATTCACATTGAAACGACTTATGATTATGGCAATCAAGAGTAATACAATGGAGCTATAACAACGATTCAAAGTATACTCACAAGGAAAAAATGAATGAAAATGAAACACCAAGAATTTTAACTTGAACTTTAATATGCTCAGACGACGAATCACGTTTGACGATGAACCCCTACGTGTTTACAATTTGGGTTGAAAACTTGTTTAGTGAATGAACATTTTGATCAAATCAATAAGTGGTTAGTAGGCTTATGCACTTGAATTAATTAAAAGGATTGGAAGCAAAAGTTCAAATGTTCACCTTGAAAGAACCAAAGGCAAGGACCGGTCTTGATGCAAGGTTTCAGTGCCTCGCGGACGCCGAACTCTCAAGTTGATTCTTCAAAGTCCTCACCTTCAGCCTTAGGAGCAACCGAGCGTATTGCTGTGAGTGTCTGAGTTCATGACCGTGAGGGGCTGAGTTCAGCCGCGAGTGATTGGGTTTCGACGGAATCCAACAGTATGCGGCTGAGTTTGGATCCGAATTTGCTCATGGCCAATTGCTCTTCCTTTTGCTGGATGTCCTTGCGTGATTGAGTGTGTTCTCTTGTGGCTAAGCAGTACTTCTACTAATGGTGAGCATGGTTCGCGTGGGCGGTTCCCATCTTAGAACCGAGAACCACCCACTAAATACTAGCTCCAAAAAAATGGAACTGCGAACCGCTATTATTTCCATGGATCCACCCGGTGCGGTCTGGTCCCCAAGTGCATCTATGGAACTAGTCCCACCAAGCTTTACCTACTTAATACAATGTTTCCCAACAAGCCAAAGTAAAGCTTAAAAAAGAAGAAGAAGAAGTTCCCTATTTTTAATTGGAAGATTTGTACAAAGATCTGGCTTATATTAAAAGTTGAGAGTCTAGGCTATGAGTTGATGGGCGTTGAATTTAAAAGTCAAGGTTGTGAGTAAGAGATAGAAAGATGACTCTAACATGGTGAGATTCAAATTAGTAATTTTAGAGTTTTCATTTTTTGTAAAATTTCTTTTGGTTGAAAATTTTCTTAAAAGTTCGGTTCGGGTGGGCAGATCCACACCTAGAATCGAGAACCGTATTGGTACCTACCGGTTTTAATAAATTGGAATTGGCAACTAGATCTATTCCCTAGGGAATTGCCAATTTTGGTCCAGTACGGTTTAATTCCAAGCAATTCTTGATTCATTAGCACACCTTTACTTTCGCCTTTGCTCAGCTTTGCTTGGCCTTTTAAGAAATCTTTGAGAGTCTCTTTGGCAATTAGCCAAACAGTACCCGTGACATCCTGAAATTCAAGCCCTTTGAGGGATGAATGAATGTGAATTTTATCAATGCATTATTGGTCAATCTCACTCAAAATTGATCACTCCTTAGATACTAACCTTGAAGGGAAAGGCTAATGAGGACAGAACTCGTACGACTAAAGAACTTGACTTGGGAAAACGACTTGACTGTGAGACTTGCATGAGAATGATCCTGTAGATAGGTAGAACGATTTCAAGGACGGCTAGAAGTCGATTCGCGGACAAGACATACTAGAACGATGGACGATTCCATTTACTGTTATCGAACCCACGAACAACCCTAGGTCGATCCTTAGTAATCGTGTACTTTGAAATAAGAATCTATCTTCTGCAATTTCATGTAGTCAAGGACATTCATGCGTCGAGAGATCTTGAACGTGGTTTGGCACTAGTCTGTTACGTGTGAATCCTCGAAGCCACCCGTTAGTCTAAGTTGTACCCAAAATGGCATTAGGGTGAAATTGACATGGCATGTGAATCCAAGATTGGACTTCGAATTATCAGGAACATCTGGAACGGAATTTGGATGAAGTTACTTCGTCAATCGACAATGCCAATTAAGTCGAGTACTTGGAAAAGGGATTTTCGGACCGAAGAAGTGAGCCCATGAGGACGTGGGCTAGGCCAAGCTAGTGTGGGCCTTAGGCCCAAGGTGGGACAGCCACCATAGTGGGGCCAAGGCAAGCAATTGAGCCCATTGGGCCTAATCAACTATTTATTCTTACAAGCCCCTTACTTAGCCTTAAGCCCATTCGAGCCCAATCAATTCCCAAGCCTATTTCTATTCATTACCCAGCCCATTTCTTAGGCCCATACATCAACTTCAGCCCAAGGATAGATTGGTAATTTGTGCAAGGTAGAAATGACCAAATTGCCCCTAAAAGCTTTTGGATAAGGGCAAAGGAAGAGAGAGGAGATGAGGTCATCTTTGCATAGGGATTTGGAGCATGCTTTATGGCCTTCTAGAAAAGGGCAATGGCCCTCACATCACCCTCTCTCTCCCCTCCTTTGGCCTTCTCTCGACCGACCTCTCTCTCCCTCGTTCTCCCTCTCTTTCTGCTTCTGTTCCAGCTGACCTTCCTCCATAAAGCTGAGTTAACTGTTGGCTTCCCGGACGAAGCAACCTCCATGCCACCCACCATTGTGCTCAGGACGTCCAAACCATGTAGGACGACCCAGCTGTTCACCGGAATAAGCCACTGGCTAACCCGTCGGTCGGCCAGAACCAGCGACAATCTGACCACCTGGCCCTGTTTTGCTCTAGCTGACCTTCTTGCAAAAACTCGGGTTGTTCATTGCCTTCTCATGAGAATCAGCCCACACTCCACCCACCACCATGTCCAAGAGGCCCAGACCATACGGACGAGCCTGGATGCTTGCCGAACAGAGCCGCCAGTCGACTGGTCTGCTGGCGAGAAGCTGCCGCTGGCTAGACTGCCCGAAGTGAACTGTTTCGCGTTTTCAACCTAGTTTCTCCCATTCCAACCTTTCTTTCACCTAACCTAGCTATTAGCCACTCCCCCTTGACCTCCTGGTGCCATCGGTTGCCGGCCAAGCCCTTGCCGGAGCTCCAGTTAGTCGCCCATCTCCATTTCTGCTCCGGCAATCCAATCTTTGGGAGTTTTAGTGGGAGTTTGAGCTTTTGTTACTGTTCTGAGCTTGGGACTGCCTTGGATCATCATGGTAGATGTCCCGGTGCATAGCCACCGTCGTCGCCGCCGCATCCATGTCTCCAGCCCGCTTAACAAGTGAGTTTGGCTCTTAATCCTTTGATTAGTTCCTAAACTTGCATGAGGTTGGTTTAATTAGTGTTGATACTAGCTTAGGAGGTTTAATTAAATTATATTAGCCCTAAGATAGGTGGTTAGATTAGTGGCTAAGCTTAGTTTAGTTTTTATTGGCTTAATTGTGGCTTATGTGCTTAATCAAGTTTGGTTAACCTTAATTGAGTAATTGCTTGCTTTAATTAGTGTTTTTAATGATTTTTGGATTTAATTTATTAGTTATTTAATTCTGAAAATTTACTGTTCATGCAACACTGTTCACATGCAGGGTTCGTAAAACAATGTTCACCTGAAGATAAAAAGTCCCTAATTTCATGTGTTTTGATCTTATAAGGTGATTTGAGAGTATAAATGCATGGGCATTCGCATGAATTGAGTGATTTTCACAAAAAAGGAAATATGCTTTATCCGAGGGACACCCAAATGGACCGCCTTTAGGGGAAAATGATTTGAAATTGTAATTGCAAGTATTGTGCATTGGTTAAATGCTCATAAATAAGAAGAGAGTCTTAGTAGTGAGCTTGCGTGATCAAAAATTGAACCGTCACCCAACAGGAGTTTGGGGGCGATACCTGGCAAGAGTTAGAAGCTAGTTGCAGTAGATTCTAGACCAATGTCCCTTTTTGGGAAACCGTTTGAACGGGAGTTCTACGCGTAGCCGTGTTTGATGGGGCAAGATGAAGCCCGATCTCTTTATTGGTAGCGCGGCAAGAGTTGGATGAGCGCGGACTAGAAAGTTAGCCATTGCCGGGAGGTCATTAATAACCAGAGCATGCATGGGTATTGAGATCGATGAGCGCTAATTGGGAAGTTAGCCATGGTTGGGAGGTCATTAATAACCATAGCACACATGAGTATTGAGACCAATGATCGCTAATTGGAAAGTTAGCCATGGCCAAGAGGTCATAAATTAATCGAATTGTCAACTAGGAGTTGACCGTGGCCAATGGGCCGTAAGAACTATAGCACGTGTGAGTGTTGAGTTGCTTGGGCCTTATTATGGGATAAAATTGTGTGGCACGATATGGGATCTATCATAACGATTTTATCTTATAATCGGAACCCGTGTGATCAATTGATGCATGATAGATGATGCACTGGAGTGCAAGAGCATATGAGAAGCATGGCATCATTAGTTTCAGTTTTACATGTTGATCACCTTGTTTATGACACGCATGCACGCATGAATCGATAACGTGTAGGGTGTGGCAATGGCCAGGTGAGATCACTTGTGACGCGACTTGTATGTGATTGATGAACTGCATCATTTAGTGGCCATGTGCATTGCGTGTATTATGCTGAGATATAATGTGCAAGGTATGGCATACCAAGTAAGGTTGCATGCAAATCAACTATTGAGTGTTGGTTGTTGATCTTTGGTTTGTTTGTGGGGGGGTTCTGAAGAGATACCCCGAGTTGAGTTGGTGTTCTAATTGGGGGACTAAGGGGAGGACTCGTTGAGATTTATATCTCACTGGTTATTGCATAACCATTTTCAGGTCCCTAGTGTGCAGAACTCGGAGCTTGAAGTGGAAGGGTTAGGAGCATAGATGGCTCAGTACTTCTTTATGAGATAGACCTTTTGTATAAACTTGAGGTGTTTATGAAAGTGTATTTGATTTGAAATTGATTGTCCTGCTTTTCTATCCCATGTATGTTGTTGTTAGGAGATTAGTTAATTTGCTTCCGCATGTGCAATAAAATGAAAAGGGTCGGCGACGCATTCTGGGAACATCACAAATTTCTATCGACCACTGAGGGATGTGCGTGCACTCAAGGTTCGGGGCGTGACAGTACCCGATTCTATTTTTTTGTTCCAAAGAATAAAAAAAGAATAAAAATCCATTTGGTGGATTTTCTGTTTTTAGAAACAAATCCCGAAAATAGATTTGGAAAAAAATCAAGGAGTAGAAAAAAACTATTTCTTTGTTCCCGAGAACAATTCCAGAATTAATCCAAACGATGTTTCTTTCTTGTCATTTCTTTTCTTCTTCTTCTTCTTCTTCTTCTTCTCTCTCTCTCTCTCTCTCTCTCTTCCATTCTCTTTTCTTCATCTTCCTAACCAATAGCCAACCGCCACCATCGACAATCAATGACCATTTGGGTGAGGTTGGACGAGCTCACCGGAGATCGCGTGGCCACTGAGTGGCTTGACCTTGCCAAGCGGTGAGAGGCTTGGCCTCACGAAGCTAGGGTGAGTTCACCTCATGCTGATTGGGTTAGGTCAAGCTTTGCCGGGGCCAAGTGAGGCTCGCTAGTTGGGCGAGGCTCCTCGCCTAGCAACCAGCAATTTGGTGAGGCCAAGCCGCGCGATGGCTAGAAAAGCCTCCGATGAGCTCATCACACTTTACCTAGCCGGTCGCTGACCACGAGAATACCAAACGCATGAGGAAGGAGAAGACTGGCTTGGCAAGGAAGGAGAAAGGAGAAGAGAAAAGTAAAAAAGAAATATAATAAAAGTATTAAAAATTAAAAGAAAAAATTTAAGAGTTATAAAAAACGCATTTTTATTCTAGGAATAAAAATCTTGGATAATTACTAAATGCTTTTAATTGCTCAAAATCTCATATAGAGATCAGGATAAAAAAAAAATCATTTCTAAGTATAAATTGTTTTCGGAAACATAATGATTATCAAACACACCTTAAACAATAAATTATGGAAATCCCAATCCTAATTTAAGTTCGGATCACCTCTACTTGGCTGAAAATCCTCACCTTTTCCATAATTGGTTAATTGATGTGATCAAAGTTGTTAATATTGAAAAGAATACTTATGCAACTCTACTTGATACTTAGATAAGGGGGAAAATCCTCTTCCTTCTCTCAAATTCCCTTTTGGCTGAACATTACTAAAGCCTTGATCGCAGGGGATGAATTTTTTACTGAACCTTCCTAAGCCAAAATTTCTCTTGAAATTTTCTTCATCTTGATTTTTTCTTCGCCAATTAAGAAAGGCACGTGCTAGGCTAAGGAAAAGGGAGTGTGGCCTGATTCCTTATAGAGGCTAGGTTAAAAAAAAATTAGTTTTGACAATCGAGGCATAAAACTTTCAAAAAATTGCAATTGAGTTATAAAATTTGTCAAATTAGTTGAATCGAATCCTTTCGTTAACAACACTTTTTGAAAATTTTATGATGCGATTGCATTTTCGTGGATGATTATAGAACTTGATTACACTTCAACTTGATTGTACATTCTTGGTAAGTTTTAAGGCTTAACTGTATTTTCTCGACAAATCTAAAAATTTTCAATATACTTATCCCAAATATATATTAATACAATTCTAGCGGATTTATTTAATTCTTCCCATTCTCAGTGAAAGTTATCTTTGACTATTTTCCTTTTATTCAGCTTCGCATTTTTGTTTGAATATCAATGTTGTGTTTCCTCTGTTGGGTTGAGTATTTATATTTGCTGCTGTAGAAATTGGTCATTGGACATGTACACTTTTCTAAGAAGGCCGCCTATAAAATATATACTATATTTTTCTTCCATTAACTTTCGCTTTGCAATAAATTGAAAACCTAAGATAACACACGAATAAATGGTATACTATCACAAATCTTAAATAATATAACACGTAAGACTCCAGAACCTTTCTTACCGTGGATGACACTAAAATGATTATGTCGTTGGGCGTGTATGAACTATGAACTAAAGCTTGTCTCTCTGCTTCTGTTTTGGATTTTGTCACTCGATTTTGAATCGGTGAATGTAATGGTAAATTGAATGGAATGTGACCATTTTTTTTAAATGTAATTTGAAGTTGGATTTCATTCCTTCGTCTGTTTTGACCAATGCGCGGCCATATTACCATTCGAATTTTGGAAGCTTAGGAGCTGATTTAGGCGGTTTGCCATTGAACTTTACCACATCGGACTGGGTGAAGGCTTGCCGATTTTTGAATGCATGTGGAGCTTTCCCAGAATCAACGGATTGTGCGAGACCAAGAGAGGAAATTGGGATGATTTAGCTTAATTTGGTTCAAGGCATTGAGAGGAGATTCCTTTCATGAATAGATGCATAGTTGGTGTGCGAGCTGCTGTGGTGTTTCGAGTTAAGGCGTGATCAACAATTAAAGCATGATTGTTGAACTCGACGACCGTAATGGGTTGCAAAGTTCAAGAATATCTTTAAGATTCCTGTCACTCTCTATTATCATTTTTCCTGTATTGTTATGGTAGTTAAAGGATTTCTTAAAAAATTCTTGATTTTTTTTCCTGGCCAGTGTGTTATGTGGATTTAGCATTTCATTGCTTTTCTGTTGGACAGTGAGGGATAGAGCATGCATAATTGAAAATATATCCTTCAGGCTTTAATTTTTTTGAAATTAAAAAGCTAATAAAGGTATCTTCATTCTTGGTTTTGGGCTTAGATCTCCTAATTTATCTTGTTATCTCAACAAAAGCTCTACTCAATTAGCTTTGTTGGATTAGTGCGGTTCATTATACAGCTATCTATTATCCCCAGGATATTTCTATGATAAAACATAATTGTGGATACATTGGACATTCATATTTACATGTATTAATCATGTAGAGCTTTTCCTTTGATTAGCATAAGGAGATGGCAGAGGCCGAAGACATTTAGCCTCTTGGTGTTGATAATGGATTTGGCATGGTTAAGGTGAGAATATTGACGCACCGGTCCATTGCTATGGGCTTTCTTCGAGTGCATGGTGGTATTTGTGCTCACGTAATAACCTGAATTTGACAGGCTGGTTTTGTTAGAGATGATGCTCCAAGGGTTATCTTCCCTAGTATGGTTTGTCGATCGAGGCACCCCGCTGACATGGTTAGTATGGTCGACAAGGTTGCTTATGTTGGAGATGAGGCCCAATCTAAAAGGGGCATGCTTAATTTGAAGTACCCTATGGAGAGTGGAATTGCCAGCATTTGGGACGATATGGAAAAGATCTGGCATCACACTTTCTACATCGAGCTACATGGGGCTCCCGAAGAACCTCCGATGCTCCTTATTTAAGCAACCCTCAACCCAAAAAGCAAACAGGGAGAAGTTGCTGCTGATCATATTTGAAACATTTTCCCCAGATAATGTTGTCAAAGTTAACGTGAGGACATAGTCAAAGAGTTGATTTAATAAATGCAAGGTGTATAAATGGGGATGAACTTTCACATGGAAACTTACTGAGAGAGTTCATTTAATAAATGCAAGGTGTATAAATGGGGATGAACTTTCACGTGGAAACTTATTAAGAGAGTTGATTTAATAAATGTAAGATGTATATATAGGGATGGGTTCTTCAACATGGGTTTTTGATTTGATTTGACTTTTTCCTTTTCTAACCACGTCCCGACCTTAATAGCATACTTCACGTGTAACCTAAAGATTTATCCTTTGGAAGGTCCAAAGCGAACATGACATGAACCATAGTGGACAAAAATCAAACAAGAAGGTTGCATCTCAGAAAAAAGGCAAATGAATATAACCTCTCAACTTCCCACGTTGACCAAATTTCAGCTTTAACATGGGATTGGGACATTCGGAAGGTCCAAAGCGAACATGACATGAACCATAGTCGAGAAAAATTCTACACGAGGGTTGCAACTCGAAAAAGATGAATGAATATAATTTCTTGTGGGTTTTCTCATCTAATTCTCTGTTCCTCTCTCCAGAACTTTGCTCCTCAATCACATGAATCCATTCCACCAAAGACAAAAGAAAATCACATGAATCCACTCTCAGAAACCCCAATCCAGCATACAAAAGACCAAAAAAAGGCGACTTCTGAGTTGGTCAATTTCTCTCTTAATTTTCAACATCTTCTCCGGAATAAGAAGGCCCACTCTAAAATTACAACAGTCTGAAAATGGTAAGCGAAGACATTCTTCGAACATGGGACGCGCTTCTTCCCCATTAAACGTCTTCCACAGGACTTATGTCCATCTAATTGTAGTGCTCATCACATCTCTCTCTAAATAAGGTCCATTCACGAAATTTCGAGTAGAATAATGTTTTCTTTTTCTAGTTGGCTATAATATGTAGTTGGTCAACTATGCAACAAATATTACGTAATATTCAAGCGGACAGTGAGGGATAGAACGAATTTGTTTTCTTTTTTATTGGTTTTGAAGTTTCCTATAATCATGTAAGTGACCGCAAGTATAAATAAGGTCCATTCTTGAAGTCTGAGGCGAAAGTTCCCGTTAACCATCTCAAACTGATTCTTGCTTCTGCCTTCTTATCTTGAACTAGAAAAACACTAAGAGAGACTGAGCGAGGGAGAGAAAATGTCAAGGACTGTGCAAGTTGTTTTTCGGGAGATTGATGAAGTGGAGAGGAGGATAAGGCGTCTCAGATCGGAGCTCGACACTATCAAGAATGCCTTTGTGCGTGGTAGCCAGGCCGAGAATATCAATCACTCGGAAGCCCACATTCCAGTGACGCGAGCCAGAGTGCAGGAAATTCGAGAAGAGATCACCTGGGCTGAAGAGGAGTGGGATATGCTCATGGTAGAATGGATTTAAAAACTATTGGCGTAACGATCTTCTCCTCTAAAATCGAGTATATGTTTTCTTTTATGGGCATCCGATGGTTAAGAGAAGCATAGTGGGGTCTGGGGTTTTATTGGATAAGGTTGTAAGAATGGTATACTTATGTAGTTGGGAGAATAATTGTTTCTTGGATATGGTTCTTGAACTTCAAGATTGAAAATAGTGTTTTCTTGTTTCCTGGTCGTCCGGAGAATAAGAAATAAAGATATATAGAAGTGTTTCTTGGATCATGCATTGAATATGTTTGGAGTTTCTTTGTTTACAATGCTCACAGCTTTTAAACTCGTAGGTTTAAAGTGTACGGGGCTATCATATGATTGGAAATATCTTTCATCCATTTCTTTTTATATATGATTCTATATAATTCATAAGTGTCAGATCATTTTCATATTTGCCAGTTATTTAGTCGCAATGAGTATGATGCTGGTGAATAGGTGGGAGTAAATGTGGAAGAGAAATGGGCATGCACAAGTGGAAAAAACAAATACTAAAGAGAAAAGCTAGGAGAGTAAAATTTGTGAAGAAGTCCCTTAATTCTTAGATTCGTCCAACATGTGCTTTTATAAATTTATGCACTTGAGATCTTTGATGATACCCACCTGGAGATTACATATCCTTCAATCTTCCCCAAAGAAAAGCATAATAATACTTAAGTATGTCATAGAAAAGAAATGTATACAGACAAACTTCAAGTATATGCAATTATATAATTACGTATTCTCTATTGTCTCGAAAGTCCAAATATAGTTTCCACGTGAAAAATTGTCTTTGCTGGTGTGGTGGGAAAAAAAATGTTGTATGATCTAATAATTAATTCATCCAACATGGAACTCACATAAATAATTGTCGAGACGGCATTGGTCGACAAACTCCGAAATCTTTTGCTAGAGATCATTTAGGTGATCGCCCCCGTCTTTAGTCTTGACCACCAAATCGTCCACATAACATTCGACGATACAGTGGGGCAAAGTCCCCAAGGAGGAAGGTCATGAACGTTGCGCCGGCTTTCCTCGAACCTAAAATGTATAGCTTTGTATCGGACTATTCCCCTGGGTATTATAAAGGCCGTTGTTTCCTCTATACCATATGGATCCATTCTTGTGTTGATTGCTGCCGGAATATCCATTCTATCAATAGCTCAGTGATAGGCAAAAGAAATGTATCCTTGAACTAGCATTCTTATTATTTTTTATTTTTGTAACCGAGGATCCGTCGGGCCCCCTTTTGCTTACACTATTCAGAGTCCCATAGCCCCTACAGCACCCGGATGGCACCTGCGGCCAGACGACTATACCTTGGGGGAGACTAGCATAGGAACCCAACACCATGGCCTACCACTTACAATGCTAGCAACCGCGAGTTTTGAACATTCGACCTCAGTGATGAAAGAGAGACTCTAATCCAGTGCAGTTGCCCACGGTTAGGTTGGACTGGCATTGTTTAAGTCTCTAAAGTTAATAAAACACTCCAACATTGGTCATTCTTCTTTTTCGCTAGCTAAATCTTTGCAAGCCGAGCAGGGTATTAATTTCAGTAGCTCTGATTAGTTAGTCGAATTCTGCCTCGATTTCAGCTACTAGCTCTCGATGGAAAGAATTTGGTTTCTGCATGAATATTCAATTAAGATGACCTCTGTTTCTCTCGTCAGCCAATGAGCAGGCATATAAAAGTAGATAACATGCACATGCACGTGCTCATAGACGTGCAGATTCCCCTCTATTATCAACAAAGGTAATAAATCCAAGATGCATAAATAAGGATGAGTTCTTCTATTGCACATGGAAAAGGTCAAAAGCCCACATATATCCGCATTGAATGAGAATGCCATGGATTAAAAGTACTTTTGGTGAAAGTTAACGCGGAAACTTGGTAAAAGAGTTGATTTAATAAATGCAAGATGTATAAATAGGGATGGGTTCTTCAACAGAACTTTTTTTTATTTGATTTGATTTTCCATTTTTTAACCACTTCTTGATCCCACTCATTTTCTTTTGTATGGCCAAGAGCGGAAGTCCTTCGCCTTTGCAAGACTCCTTTAGATCATACCCAAAAGTACTAGAGACTCGTCAATGTAATTTTTCTACTGGGAACTTATGAATTTAATTCTACGTATTGCAATTGCTATCACTCACTCAAATATAGCATAGCAACAAAAAATCTTAAGAGCAAAATAACTAGCAACACCTAGCCACACTTCCTAAGGACTTAAAGATTTGATCGTATCCAAGTAGCTCGTGGTACTAAGTGTGAATCCTAAAATTCATTTTTACCCGAATCAAACTCATGCGGAACTTCCTAACTACTAGAAATGTTCCCCCACGATTATACTCTTGACTAAGATATCATCAATGCTTGCCTCCTTATTGATTTTCTAACCACCTAATCCTAATTAATTAACACTAATCAACCCTTAAGCATCATTAATCTACTAAGCGAGGATTAGATAGCAAAACTTACATGATTAAATATTTGCTCGACCAAATCGACAAGCACGCGACAAAGCTCGATTATCTTTAAAGCGGTTCTGACAACCGGGGTCAAGACGGCTCAAAAAGGGCCACGGGGCCTTCAAACCCTTGCTGCAAACTGAAGAAATAGGCTGCCATGGATGACACTAAAACAATTATGTCGTCGGGCGTGTCTGAATTGTGAACTAAAGCTTGTCTCTCTGCTTCTGTTTTGGATTTTGTCATCGATTCTGAATCGGTGAATGTAATGGTAAATTGAATGGAATGTGACCATTTTTTTTTATGTAATTTGAAGTTGGATTTCATTCCTTCGTCTGTTTTGACCAATGCGCGGCCATGTTACAAGTTGAATTTTGGAGGCTTAGGAGCTAATTTAGGCGATTCGCCATTGAATTTTATGTAAGAGTTTTCCTAATATGTGGACTACATTAATTGATATTGTAATTTACCGTTTAACAGTTACTGTTTTACGGGGTTTGGTCTAAGGAGAGATAGAAGGTTTCTTAATTAGTCTAATATGGGGCTGGCTAGTGTGGGCCGAGTTGAGCCTGGCCCATAATGAGGGGGACTGGCTGAAAACTCTATAAATAGTGCTCAAGTCTCTCCTCTAACCCTAATTCTCACATATCCTCACCTAAGGAGCATCAACCTAACGCTAAACGTGAGGGAGGCTGCCTCATTGAGCCAGTGATACGGAGGGCAATAGAGGAGAAGGATTTGCACAAGAAACATTTTGTTTCCGCTTCCGCTTCAAGAACGATAGACACTAAAACAGGTGCGTTAATCTTTCTATTCAATCTAGCTTGTTCTTGTTCTAGTTATGGAGATCTTCAATTGTGCATAATCTGCGTGCAACATTTTACCGAATCGAATTGGGTGAAAGCTTGCCAATTGTTGAACGCGTGTGGAGCTTTCCCAAAATCAACGGATTGTGCGAGACCAAGAGAGGAAATTGGGATGATCTAGCTTAATGGGATAATTTAGCTTAATTTGTTTCAACGCATCGAGAGGAGATTCCTTTCATGAATAGATGCATAGTTGGTGTGCGAGCTGCTGTGGTGTTTCGAGTTAAGGCGTGATCAACAATTAAAGCATGATTGTTGAACTCGAGGATCGTAATGGGTTGAAAAGTTCAAGAATATCTTTAAGATTCCCGTCACTCTCTATTATCCTTTTTCCTATACTGTTATGGTAGTTAAAGGATTTCTTAAAAAATTCTTGATTTTTTTTTCCTGGCCAGTGTGTTATGTGGATTTAGCATTTCATTGTTTTTCTGTTGGACAGTGAGGGATAGAGCATGCATAATTGAAAATATATCCTTAAGGCTTTAATTTTTTTGAAATTAAAAAGCTACTAAAGGTATCTTTATTCTTGGTTTTGGGCTTAGATCTCCTAATTTATCTTGTTATCTCCACAAAAGCTCTATTCAATTAGCTTTGTTGGATTAGTGCGATTCATTATACAGCTATGTGTTATCCCCAGGATATTTCTATGATAAAACATAATCGTAGATCCATTAGAACTTATCTACGTGGATCTTACTTGGACATTGATATTTACCTGTATTAATCATGTAGAGTTTTTCCTTTGATTAGCATAAGGAGATGGTAGAGGCTGAAGACATTCAGCCTCTTGGTGTTGATAATGAATTTGGCATGGTTAAGGTTAGAATATTGATGCACCGGTCCATTGCTATGGGCTTTCCTGGAGTGCATGGTGGTATTTGTGCTCACGTAACAACCTGAATTTGAAAGGGCTGGTTTTGCTAGAGATGATGCTCCAAGGGTTGTCTTCCACGCGGGTTTTTTTGATTTGATTTGATTTGATTTGATTTTTCTTTTTCTAACCACATCCTGACCTTAATAGCACACTTGACGTGTAACCTAAAGATTTATCCTTTTGAAGGTCCAAAGCGAACATGACATGAACCATAGTCGGCAAAAATCAAACAAGAAGGTTGCATCTCAGAAAAAGGCAAATGAATATAACCTCTCAACTTCCCACGTTGATCAAATTTCTGCTTTAACGTGGGATTGGGACATTCGGAAGGTCCAAAGTGAACATGACATGAACCATAGTCGAGAAAAATTTTGCATGAGGGTTGCAACTCGAAAAAGACAAATGAATATAATTTCTTGAGGGTTTCCTCAGCTAATTCTCTGTTCCTCTCTCCAGAACATTGCTCCTCAATCACATGAATCCATTCCACCAAAGACAAAAGAAAATCACATGAATCCACTCTTAGAACCCCAATCCGGCATACAAAAGACCAAAAAAATGCGACTTCTGAAGTTGGTCGGTTTCTCTCTTAATTTTCAACATCTACTCCGGAATAAGAAGGCCCGCTCTAAAATTACAGCAGTCTGAAAATGGTAAGTGGAAACATTCTTCGAACATGGGACACGCTTCTTCCCCACTAAACGTCTCCCACAGGATTTATGTCCATCTAATTGTAGTGCTCATCACAGCTCTCTTTAAATAAGGTCCATTCATGAAATTTCAAGGGGAATAATGTTTTCCTTTTCTAGTTGGCTATAATATGTAGTCGGTCAACTATGCAACAAATATTACGCAATATTTCTAGTGGAATAATGTTTTATTTTTTTTATTGGTTTTGAAGTTTCCCATAATCATTTAAGTGACCGCAAGTATAAATTGTTGAAATAAAATAAAATTGATTATCGGATGAGATTGCTGAATGAGAAACTTGCAAGCATTGAAGGAGCCATAAAAACTTTATGGTAGGCTACATGGATTTGAAGAATGGAAGTTATTGAAGACTTATGTTACTTTTTTGTGCGTTTTGACTGTAGTTATGATTACATGTATGAGGCTATTTTGTTTTAGTCATTAAATTTGTGGGTTGTTATGTAGTCCTTGGAGTTTGTAAACTTCAATTCCTATGTAAAGGGATGAAGTCGTGAGTTGTAAATCAAGCAACAAGCCATAGTCCATGAAGACACAAATAAGAGAAAGCATTCTCAATACAAATTTCTCCCTCAAATTTCTAGTGTTCTTATTCCAAGTTTCCAAAGTTTATTGTCATTCTTTGGATTCCAACATAAATAAGGTCCATTCTTGAAGTCTGAGGGGAATGTTCCTGTTAACCATCTCAAACCGATTCTTGCTTCTACCTTCTTATCTTGAACCAGGAAAACACTAAGAGAGACTGAGCGAGGGAGAGAAAATGTCAAGGACTGTGCCAGTAGTTGTCCAGGAGATTGGCGAAGTGGAGAGGAGGATAGGGCGTCTCGGATCGGAGCTCGACACTATCGAAAATGCCTTTTTGCGTGATAGGCAGGCCGAGAATATCAATCACCCGAAAGCCCACATGGCAGCGACGCGAGCCAGAGGGCAGGAAATTCGAGAAGACATCACCCGAGCAGCCCACATGGCAACAATGCAAGCCAGAATGCGAAAAATTCGAGAAGAGATCACCCGGGCTAAAGATGAGCATGATGCGCTCAACGTAGAAGCCACTAACTTAATGGCGTAACGATCTTCTCCTCTAAAATCGAGTATATGTTTTCTTTTATGGGCATTCGAACATTAAGAGAAGCATAGTGGGGTCTAGGGTTTTATTGGATAAGGTTGTAAGAATGGTATACTTACATAGTTGGAAGAATAATTGTTTCTTGGATATGGTTCTTGAACTTCAAGATTGATAATAGTATTTTCTTGTTTCCTGGTCGTCCGTAAAATAAGAAATAAAGATATATAGAAGTGTTTCTTGGATTCCGCGTTGAATATGTTTGGAGAATCTCTGTTTACAATGCTCACAGCTTTTAAACTTGTAGGTTTAAAGTATACGGGGATGTCGTACGATTGGAAATATCTTCATCCATTTCTTTTTATATATGATTCTATATAATTCTTAAGTGTCAGATCATTTTCATATTTGCCAATCATATAGTCGCAATGACTATGATGCTGGTGACTAGGTGAGAGTAACTGAGGAAGAGAAATGGGCATGCACAAGCAGGAAAAAAAAAATACTGAAGAGAAAAGCTAGGAGAGTAAAATTCGTGAAGAAGCCCCTTAATTCTTAGATTCATCCAACATCTGCTTTTATAAATTTGTGCACTTGAGATCTTTGATGATACACACCTACTGGAGATTACATATCCTTCAATCTTCCCCAAAGAAAAGCATAATAATACCTGAGTATGTCATAGAAAAGAAATGTATACGGACGAACTTCAAGTATATGCAATTATATAATTACGTATTCTCTATTGTCTCGAAAGTCCAAATACAATTTCCACGTGAAAAGTTGTCTTTGCTGGTGCATTGGGAAAAAAAAATGTTGTATGATCTAATAATTAATTCATCTAACATGGAACTCACATGATTAATTGTCGAGACGACATTGGTCCACAAGCTCCAAAATCTGTTGTCGAGATCATATAAATGAACTTTGTGTCAAATAAAACCTTCATGACTATGTTAATCTTAAATAAATACCTCAAGTGATCTTGAAAATACTAGCTCAAAGTGCCTTTATTTTTTCAAGTAAGAATTTGAAGTGAATATTATTTCAAATGTGAGCTTGAAGTGTTTTTATTTTTTCAAATAAAGGTCTAAAGTAGCCATGTTAGTATGTTTAAGGGCATTTTCGTCCTTCATAGTTTCTTGTTTTCTTCTATTTTTCATTTTTCTCTTTTATTCGACAAAGAAGACAAACTAAAACAAAAAAGAAAAAAGACTAAAAATTTTTAAAAAATAATTTACCCCAAAAAAAAAAAAAAGGTAGAGGGCTAGCTGCTGCCCTCCCTCATGTATTTTTCTTTTCTTTTTAGTTTTAGCCTTTCCTTTTCTTTTTTTAAGAAAAAATAAAAATGGAAAAAGTGAAGAAAATAAGAAAAAGTAAAGGACGAAAATGCTCTTAATTTTGGTCCTTCTTTGAAACTGATATGGCTACTTCACACCTTATTTAAAATAATGTTCACTTCAAACCTTCATTCAAAAAAAAAAAAATGATGGCAATTTAGACTTCTATTTGAGACAAGATTCACTTTAAGCTATTATTTAAAAAATTAAAGGCACTTCAAGCCCTTTAGAATTTTTCCCAGTTTTGAATAAGAGTCTAATCTTGCTAATCAATGGTATTTTCATCAAAAGAAAATTTTAATTTTAATTTTTAAAATTTTTAAATTTCTTTATTTTCTCTTTTCCTTCAAGGTGACCCTCATCTAGCCATCCCTCACTTGTGGCCAGCAAGGGTGGCCCTCACTAGATCGAGCTTGCCCATCCCTCTTTGGGCATTATCGATAGCTAGCCATTACCTAAGACCAATGAAGAAGAATGAAAAAACCAAAAATTAAAAAGAGGTAAGTCACGAACTGCATTTGACCAATTGAAAAGCCAAGCCTTTATTTGAAATTGACGTAGTCACTCAAATCCCTTATTCAAAATGAAATCTATTTAAACTCTTATCGGAGAAAATGAGGGTATTCAAGCTCTTATTTAAAATTAGATTAACTTTATGCTCTTATTTAGGATTTTCTTTTATATATACATATATATATATATATATATATATATGTATATACGATTTTGCACCTTGATTTTGGATATTTTAAATTTTCAAAGTATCTTCAATTGAGTAAAGCTCAAAAATATCAAGTCACTTTAAAACGATTAAACTATGAGTATTACAAAAATTTGTAAAATGACTATCCAAAAAATATCCTAGACACTTGTTACCAAATTAGATTTTTTTTTCTTTTCTGGTAAAGTCAAATTAGAAATTTTTTAGTTTCAATATAACACTTCAATTATGTTATGTGTAATCAATACCTTTAAAATCAATTTTTTTTTTTGTTAGTACCATAAAAAAGACCATAAACTAATACATTCATAACAAATTTATCCCGAACTAATTAATCCTAAATTAATACACTTATGATAAATTTACCTTAAACTAATTTTTGACCACCAAACTAATTTTTTTTACCATAAAAAACCTCAAATCGGTGTATTTATGACAAATTTAAATTAGATCAATACTGCAAAAAATCACAAATTAATACACATGTGATAAACAAATGGTAAAACCCTAAATCGATACACTCATTAACTTTCACTTGTCAGCCAATTTAATAATTTGACGGTAAAATTTAACAAAAAATAATGAAGTGTAAATTTGTCACATCTATATTAGCATAAGGTTGTTTGTGCTAAAAAAATTAGTTTAGTATAAATTTATTAAATGCATACCAGTTTGAGATTTTTCGTGATAATAACTCTATTTTTGGGCCTTTCCCCCTCTAATTGCAGAAGGGGAGATTCGAGTCACCGCGTACGTATTAAAGCGCAACTTAAGCGGAGCACCGCGGGAGGTGCGTCCCCGCGCCAGTGCTCCTTTGGGGTTTACGCCTGGCGCTCGCTGTAAGGCGATTCCTTTGGTCCCAAATATATGGGAAATTACATGTTTTTGTCATTTGTCGTACAAGTAGGCAATTCCCAAAAGATCACCTATTCTTTTTATGCTCTCACCTAAGCACATTAACATTTGAGTTTCATTGTTGAAGGTTACCACATCAAAAACTTCTCATACGTTAATTTCAATTTCACATGTATAGTTCAGAAACACTCTCTTGATGTTCTGGTGTGTTATTTAGTGAGTTTGGGACACTTGGAGTACCATAACTTGGCACGGGGGATACTTAAGTGCCATAACTTTTTTTCGGTACACTTAAGTGCCACTTTTTTTTCAAATGGGACACTTAAGTGCCACCTCCGACGACCTTGCCGGAAATCCTACGTGGCACGTGTTTATTATTTTTTAATGCTTGCGTGGCTCGCCGGAGAGCTGAGTCGGCACGACTCGGCCAGAAAACGACGCCGTTTACATAATAAAAAATTAATTAAATTAAATTAAAACTTAATTTAATTAAAAATACTCTAAAATTTAAAAAAAAAAAAAAAAAAAAAAAAAAAAAAAAAAAAAAGGGACGAAGGGCGGGCGGGCCGAGGGCTGAGCCCTCGCCGCCGCCGCCTCCCCACCGTCGCCGGGAAGGGCCGGCGACGGTGGGGAGGCAGCGAGGGCCCGCAGCCCTCGCCGCGATCGGCGAGGGCTCGCGACCCTCGCCGCCGGTCGGCCGGGGCCGGCAACCCCGGCCGACCCTCCCCCTCCGTCGCCGGCCCTTCCCGGCGACGGCGGGGGCGGCGGCGGCGAGGGCTCAGCCCTCGCCCGCCCGCCCCTTCGTCCCCACCTTTTTTTTTTATAAATAATTTTTAAATTTTTAAATTTTTAATTTTTAGAGTATTTTTATTTAAAATTAAGTTTTAATTTAATTTAATTTAATTTATTATTATTTTTACACGTCGGACGCGAAACGACGTCGTTTTTGCATTTTTTTGCCACGTCAGCATGCAAAAACGACGCCGTTTGGACCTCCATCGCCGGAAAATTGCGTTTGGCCGGATTTTCGCCGGAGTGGCACTTAAGTGTTCCATTTTACTCCGATATTGGCACTTAAGTGTTCCATTTGAAAAAAAGTGGCACTTAAGTGTACCAAAAAAAAGTTATGGCACTTAAGTGTCCCCCCGTGCCAAGTTATGGCACTCCAGGTGTTCTTTACTCGTTATTTAGTTCATCCCTACCCGTCACCGTTCTTGAAGCTTGCCAGTAGCCTCTTTTTGTCTAAACTCTCTCATCCCAACGATCACTTTGCGCTCACAACAGATCGGGTTGTTACATTTTTCTAGTATATGTACCACCAACACACTCAGAATTGGCGTGCTCCAAGCTATGTACCAGCCCTTACATGATAGGGAATTTAAGCTATACACAAAACATGCAAGAGCTATTATTCCTTAGCAATCTAAACTTTTTGGAATACTCAATTTTGTCAACTTCATTCTTTTATTAATTAATATTGTTTAGTAGGGAATTTTAGGATGAGTTCAAGCCATCTCGGTAATTAATATGAGCAAGTCAATATAGAATTTCATCAACTAAACCAAAATTAAAAGAAAAAGAAAATCACACCCCTTTCCAACATTGTGTGGTAGGACATGAACCTTGCTGCAAATTTGAAGATTAGCATATAGATTCGAGTATAGCTTAACAAACATATTCAACTTCTATTGATTGCTAATTTAAAGATTAACATATAGACTCAAGTATAGATTACGAAACATGTTCAACTTCTATTGTTTTCCTTAGTTTTTTTCTTTCGAGAAAAAAAGGCGGAAAAGACTTGATTGCAAAAAGAAAAATTAAAGAAAGTTGCTATAATATGATGGACTATCTTTGGACTTCAGACAATGATGTATTTATGGTATCAAAATATTTATTAGCGTCATATTGAATTTCAATTTTCTTCATTTTGTGATTTGCAAAATTACATAACCAAACCAAGATCAAATCATAGATTTTTCCTAAAAGTGAATAATAAGCACCGGAGACTATAATTAAAATGAAAATCTCCATAATAATAAGCAATACATTCACTTAAGAAGTCCTTAGTCTATACCCAATTATGTATATACCACTGAAAATGCACATAAAGATTCCTTGCCTCATAGTTTAGAAAAATTGCACATGTTAGGGAAAAAGGTACCACGGTGAAGATTTGAGATAATCCAAAATGAATACACAATATGATCGAATATGAGGAAATAATTTGCCAGAAAATTTCTTGCATGAATGCTAACTAGACGACAATCTGCGCATCGTATGGGATAGTTATAAAGTTGAGATGAATTTAATGATATTTGAGAATGTCATATTTCAATGTCATATAAAAATTTATCAACCAAAGCCGAATGTTTTAGATTTACCTATTATCGAACATAACTGTGCGAGGTATACTTAAAAAAATGAAAACACAAAACATGAGTCGTGATATTGTATAGTCAAATAAAAATTCTTACCGAGTAGCATTAGCATATTGACTGCATTTACTTTTCCATTCACACACGCAATAGCATTTACAAATTCCTTATATATTATAAATCATCATGGAGAGAAATAAGCAAGAGGGTAGGATGTGGCAGCCCCCATTGCGGAGAATACAACAAAGACAATTCTTGCAATGAGCCAGACCAAAAAATAATTCTCGCGAAGAGGAGAAGGTATCTCTGATTATGTAGAGTCCAAGTGTCAAATTTGTAAGAAAATTTTATTATAAGCGATTGGTTTCAGGGTAGATCGATTCCCATCTTAGCATTTGAAATGAGATCCAATGGGGTTGATTTTCAGTTTGCAAACCTGGGAATCAGCCCGTCCAGTCTTGGAACTAAACGACTGATTTGGACCAATTACAAGGCTGGTCTCAGAAATTGTGATATTTTTTAATATTTTTTAAATTTTTTAAATTTTTTCTATTTCTTTCAAGTGGGAGTTTCACAACATTAAAAGAAAAAAAGAAAAGCATTGAATTCAATTAATTTATTAAATAAACATTTACGTGATCGAGGCCTTAACTGATGGCCAACTAGACAAAATTATGGAGGAATGCGTTGGTTTGCTTATATATAAATAGAAGCCATTACTTTATTTTTGTGAATATTGAAACCTAATATATCAATCCAGAGTTTACTCCAGATTAAAAAAAATAAATGAAAAATTAAATAATATAGGTCGGTCCATCAGTCTGTTTGGAATTAGGAATCAGACCAAACCGAGTGAGACTAGACCGATGCACACCCCTAATTTTAAACTCTTATTTTATACACTCGTAATGAATTCTATTTTTGCACTCGAGTTGCAAAAATATTTATACATTGCTATTTGTTTATAAACAAGATCAAACTGTTAGAGATTGATATGAACTGGTCACCAACTTCCACTCAGCATGCCAACTTCATTGACCAATCCTTAGCAAAGAATATGGAAGATGATGGATGGATGATATTGACTTTTGTGTTCAGCGGGGCCCCTAAGCTCGTCATCATGGCCATCAACAAGCAATCCGGGAGGAGCACAATTTGGCAATGTCCTCTTCAGGAAAGAGATTATCTCTTTGAGATTGCGAATATTCCAGGACCTGCTTCACTTTCTCCAATCGAACTCTCCACATCGGACATCCCAGAGGCATATGCACAAGGTCAGGAGGCAATTCATTGACCGAGCTTGATGCAAGAGCGTAAATTTTTTAACCTGGTTTAGTGCTTTCGTCTGTTACTCAACTTTCATCTGATGGAGCCGGCGTCACCGCCGCCAAGGCTGATTTGCTGCTTCTCCTTCATGCCGGCGAAGGATGAACGAAGGAAGAGACGGGGGAAAGGGGTTTCGAGATCGGACCTGGAAAGCCAGAGCTGGGGAAAGAATGAGGACATGCTGTCGGACATGAGCACGTTCTCGGTGCAGGAACAGGCAAGGAGGCTGAAGATCGCACGAGAAGAGGAGGAGAGAGCGAGGAGGGAGGCTGAGAAGGTGGACATCTGGGTGAGGCAGGAATCAGCACGGATGAAGGTTTCCATCCCAGAGGAAAAGGATGCCAAGTAACGGTCTTATGGTTATATGGCTAGCTAATCATACATCAACCTGTTCATAAATTCAACAAATTGTTTCATTTTTATGCATCAATTCTATTGTTTCTTGAATTCTGTTGTGCTTTGTTTGAGGAAATCAATGAGTTATAACTTCTAGGACAGTAATCATCAAAAGGAAGGCAAAATCGTAGGTTGAACTCGGTGCCATAAGCAGAACACAGGCACTAGTACTATTACTCAGTCTCATGTTCAGCTCAGATGCCTACTCTGCATATAAGAAGCTTGGTGGTTTGTTAGACTTTGTTAATTGAGAAGTGCTCTCTTTTGGAAAGAGCGAAGCTAAGTTGATTCTGAATTGCTCCTCGTGTGGATGTTCTTCGAATAACAAAGATTCACTTGTTCTTAAAAATTACCCCGATTCAGCATTGGAAATCCTTCAATAAATCCCCTGCCCGCAATAGATGCGCATTATTGCAGATTCAGCTATAGGAAGCTTCTGCGAACGGTGAACTACGAATTCCCAGATCTTCCTGATAGCATTCCTGTTTTCAGGTTCCAAGATAACATCATGGCAAGAGAAAACAACGTGTTCCTCAAGGATCAATGCCGTTCTCTGTATCCATGGCAACCGTTTCTAATTGTGTGATGATCTTGGGTTTTTTCCCGTCTTAGGAAGTGCCAGAAGGAGGGAGACTTTGCTCAGCATACCACAATATCGTCAGCAGTCTTTACATCGACTGTAGTTCAGTCCCTGCTCTTATTGCAAGCAAAGACCAAAGGAGTGCTGTCCGGACTTCCTGGTAATGCTTTACCAAGCCTGAGAGCAGAAGCACACTAGAATGCACCAAGGCACATAATAGAATTCACCATCTCCGGGAAACCCAATAGAGATTCAATCTGCTACAAACAATCAAGACAAGATCATCGGCCAAGTGAAAAATCACAATGAAGACAGGCTCTCTTCATCATTCCATCCAACTCAGCAATCTCTTTGAGCTTGGTCTGTCGGTGATCGAAAGCCGACATTTTCACCAATTCAACAAACCCTTAAGCTCTTCTCTAAAGATGGCATTAAGTTGTAACAAGCAACAGAGAAATTCTTAGGAAATTTGTGGGAGTCATCAATAAGAAAAGAGACTTCTTTACAAGTTTAACAAGGAAAGACTTTATCTTTGTATTGCATTAGCAATTTCACAAGCAGAACTCAAGCAATACATGGAAAACCCTGTCCAGCGCACAACATTGCATTACCCCTATGGCCGTTCACGTATACCGCATCAAGATTGCATTTTTGCATTCACTCAAGTTTGGCCAAAACCACACGAGATCTTCATTCACTCATTGTCGCTTGAATTGCCGCCGGTCCTTGAAGTGCTCATCATCCTCGCCGAGGCTTGCCTCGCCATCCTCGCGATCTTCTCCGCCTCACAGGTTATCCTCTCTTCCTCCTTCATTGCCTTCTTCAGCAACTTCTTCTGCTCTTTCACGGAGAAGGCCCCCAAATCCGACAATACCTCGTCCTCCTCCATCCATCTAAAGCTCCTGCTCATTGCCTTCTCAATAGCCCTAGATTCGTCCCGCTTCCTCGGCGGCGGCTTCTTTGGCGAGCACCAGAAGCAGCCGCCCTTTCTCGGGGGCGATGGCGATGGCGATGGCGGTGGCGACTTCCACATCTTCCGCGAATCGTGATGATACGTCGGTGAATACACTGGATCGTGCTTTGTGGCGGACTCCCGAGGCGATTTCTCTTCCGGGTTCCGCTTCGGCGGCGAGAAAATCGCGTCCACCGCAAACGAATTCCACGAATCGGAACCCGACGAGTCGCGCCGCCCATTTCCTTGCGGATCCTCCGGCTTCTCGTCCGGCTTAGGCCGAGCCTCCCCGCCGACCGTCGGCTCCGTCTTGCGGTAGCTCGAGCTCTGGAGCGCGGTCTGGGGTTTGGAGACAGGGAAGGACTTGAGCTTGCGGAAGCGGGACTCGAGGTCGGAGGGCAAGATGGAGTCGTCGGCGGCGAAGGAGGAGCAGTTGATGGCGGCGACCTGCTCGAGGACGCAGAGGTCCTTGGCCTGGGAAACGAGGTCTTCGACGGCGGAGTCGTCGGTGTCGGAAAGGTAGGAGAAATCGGCCATGGATTCCTCCTCCTCCTTGGTCTTCTTCTTCTGGGTTCGCGCTGTTTCGTCGAGATTTTTCAGATTTGGCGATTGTGGGTGTGAAGATTTCGTTGGGTTCTTGCACAGTGTCTACACTTTACTCTCACTGCTTTTGCTCTGTTTCAGACGGAGCTTGCTCTGCTTGGCGATCTTCTGGGTTCTTCTGGGTTCTTCTGGGATTGCGCTCTTTCCTCGAGATTTCGGATTCCCGATCGAGGGTGCGAGGATCTTGATGGGTTCTCGCCACCGTTTTCTTACCCACCACTGAACTCTCCGCTCTCTTGCTCTGTTTCAGACGGAGCTGGCTTGCTCTGCCTCGGTGGCCTCTTCCCAACGGCTAGCTCTTGTCAATGGCGATTTCATTTTCAACGGGTGGGGGCCCAGTGGAATCATTTAGGAAGCTCCACCGAATCTTGAAGCTGAAGGCTAAAAGCTACAGGGACAGCGCGATGGCGAGCCGAAGGCAAGCTGATGGAAAGCAGTCAAAAGGCGGAGATGCCCCTTTCCTTTTTTCATTGCCGACTCAAAAGCCAAGAAAACCGCGGAGGCTTGGGCTTCAATCCTATGTGCTTTTTTGGTCCTTTGAACAGTGCAAAAGCCCATGGAGCTGTTCTTGCCCTTTTTTTATGGCCACTCTGTGAAGAAAGTTGAACAAATAAAAAAATTAATATACGGGAGATGGGAATATGAAATTTATCTGTACTTCGATTGTATTATAATGAAGATTACATTACCCTATTTATAGGCTATATGAGACGGCTATATGAAATTACAAGATACACATGATATTAAATATAATCAATCAATGATATGCTTTATTAAAGGAGATATATGAATAATCTTTTGAAATGTGTGGAATCAACTAAATATCCTAATATTACCAACAAAGAAGGTCTTCGCATTTTGTAACCGGTCTCTCACCCATGTCCTGAACTCAATGCTACTACTTCATGTTGCCCAAAGAATGCCATTGAAATAATCTCAAGGTTGAGTATGCACAGATGACTTCAACATGGATGTAATAAGAGATCTCCCGGTCATGGACAAATTCGGTCGTTTCGAGTTTATAAGCAGTGACAGTTGCCCAATGAAGACATGCCTCTCACTCCCTCGAACTGAAGATGACGGCTTGAACAATCCCTCATTTTCTCAGATCAGAAAATGTTGATTGCTAGTAGTAAGGGAGATGAAGAATGTTATTGCTTCAATAACTGTGTAGTGAAAGGACAGTCTTGATTTTAACATATTATGAATAATGAAATACAGCAATGTGTGCATGAAAAAAGAGGGGGTTTCCATTGTAGTTCAAAGGGTGCAAGTTGTGAGGGGCACAATGGGGAGACGAAAATGTCCGAAAACTCCCTACACATTTTCATGTAGCGTTAGATAACTGAAAGAGTTTTACCGGAATAAACACAACCAAACTCGTCTACAGTTTGACTTAACTAAAGTCCACATGGAAATGTCAAATCTCTACACTTCGTCAACAAATGTGCGGCGCATTGCAAGGAGCTAGTGCCTCTACCACAAAGCACATAAGCAACAAAATCACCTTTATCTGGCCAGCATATCTTATGGATCCCAAATGAATGTTAAACCATCATTAAAGAAAAAACAAGAAAATTGGCGTGACAAAAACTTTCCACGGGACAAAAAATATGCTCATATCATTAGCTCTCTCAATTTGAAATTATGTACCTATGCCATTCAAGTGCACGAGGGTGCTTCGAAATCATCAATTGCAATCAATGTTGTGCTTATGTTTGTCTCAATATCAACTTAAACGGTCTCTAAGTTTTAGAGATTAATTAGATATGTAATAACTTTGACATTTGTTCACTATGGGAAAAAAAAAAATCCCCCAAATGAAACCATTTTAGTCGATGACAGTGAAGATAGGTCAGTTAGAATCATGTCACATCAAGTTCATGTTGGTGACAGAATTCAACGGAAGACGTATGATCTATTGTTTCATATGAAGTTAGGTAGCTCAAATAATTTCCGTGGTCCTAATACGTGAAAAATGACAAAGGCTTCAAAAGAAAACCGAAAGATAACAGAAAATTGCTTCTACTTTTTTTTTTTTACTTAAATGAGAGGAGAAATGTACTTCTTGACAAATTCTGTATGCTTGTTTTAAGGGCAATTTATGTAGATTAGATACCCAAAGTGGAAAAATTACAATTTCTAGTCATGCTTTGAAAATCTCCTCAGCAAGTCCCATATATTATCTTTTGCACTAGACGTTGACACATTGAATTTTATCTGGAGCTCATTCACACCCAACAGCCCAGAATACTCAAATCCTTCCCTGCTCTCTCTCTCTCTCTCTCACACACACAGAGCTCGATGCCGATTTAGAGCTCGTCGTTTATGGCAGAGTTTGGCGCCATTTCGACGTTCCAATCGGCCAATGAGGCCGCGGCCTTCGGATCTGGAAATGGCAACTTCTCCATGGCGGTGGAACTCATTGGCAAGATGCAGGTTTCTATGGTGGAGAGGCAGGGAGGAGAGTTGGTAGAGGACGAGGAGGAGGAGGAGGAGGACGTTAGGATAATGCACATTTATCTACCATAGACGTCATGCAACCCTAGTTGAGTCAATGCCGAGATCGCATGACCTCAGATAGGCCAGATTTGGCTTGTAAGCATCACGCGAACACAATGAGAGACACTAAGGTCACGCGATCGTAGGCAAGCCAAATCTAAAGAAGATGATGAGCCTCAATTCTCGAACTCAATTGCGCTAAATTAGGCGACCCTTGACTCTGTCGATTAGGGCTCAAAATTGAGCACAAGTATCATGCGACGATCTAGCCTTACAGACTCAAGACTGTTGACTCTCAGCATAATTTGTCAATTCACATTGTCTTTGTTTAAAAAGAGACAATAAGCCGAGGAGATAGATAAACGGTGTGAATTTTAAGACTCTCAGCATTCCAAAAAAGCTGAATGCCTAATGTTGATGAGTAATGATTTTGAGTTATTAATGGCCTTCAGAGGACTCTAGAATGCAATGCATTTTCCTAATGGGCTCCCAAAAATGTTTACCAAATAGTTTTGTTATTTTTGCATTTGCTCAAGAGTCTTTAAAGGCCAAAGGACTTTGGAAATGTGTTACCAAGCACACCCAAATTGTTTTTTCATTACCAAATGCAAACCCTCCAAATAGAGGTTTCTTTAAGTGAACTGATTTCCGTACTCCATCAAAGATATTCGTGCAAATTTATTGGCGCTGGAGAGATAAATAAACAATAGGTTTGCAGAGTTCATATAAACATGGATTCGCTTGCTCACTTATAGATATAATATATTTAATACCGAAAAAAAAAAAAAAAAAAGAAACGGATGTATCTAATAAACCCACCAAATATAATGCTTTTGAAGGCCATCGTTCTTTATTATGCATTTGAGAGCTTAGGATTCCGATAAAGCTCATCCTCAAAGAAGATAACTTTGGCTAAAGCTGTGAAATTTAAATTGGTTATATCTAAGTGGAGCAGGAAAAAGAAGATTATGTTTAATAAACTGATTATTATTATGAAGCATACGTATCACATCACTTTCAACTACTCCTCCCGATATTTTATAATGCCCACCCAAAATTGCTGCTCTCATGCCTCTCATCACTCCTCTGCTCTGCTCATCCATATCATGACTTTAGCTTTGCCAGAGTTATATATCATTCTATTTAATATATATAGAATATATGGGTCACGTTACTTACATGTTCAGGTATTTTTACTTTTTCCAAGAAAGGAACAATATATAGCTAAAACCCTAGGTCAAGTAATTGAATTCTGCACATAAGTCAAATTGCATCGTTTGCTTTCTCATTGTAGAGGATACCATCGTCATCAGTTGGGGCAAGTGGTATGTGCAAGAAAGCGACAAAGTGCTAGATAAATGTACCATTCGATCCAAAACATGAATGTGTTTTTTTTTTCCCTATGAAACGAAGAAGATGTGTTAATTACTTTTGCATGATGACAATCTTGGAAAATTTGTCTAAACGACAAACATGATATCTATTAGATTTTTGGAAAAATTCCTAGATTTTCTTGAAGTGCGTATTGTGGACTCAATGTGTATGAATATCCAACCCAATATATCATTATATAAGACCCACATAACTCAATTCAAAGATTTATGCGTGATTATGTTTGATCCATATTGCTGGATAGTCTATCCCAACAATCTAAGTTTTTAGGTGGAGGAAAATTATATATATATATATATAAATATATATGTGTGTATGTATGTATGTATTTTAGCACTTACAATGTCCTTTCCAATCGTTTTGTTATCCTATGGTTTTTCTTTCCAAGAACCATTTGTAGTATATATCATAGATGAGCAAGATTGCCTTGTGCATTATTCCTGCCGATTAAACTCAAACGAGTTGGTGAGATATAAACATGGACACGATAGGAACATAGAAGTTGTTGAAACTCTGCGGTTGGCTGATACTAGCAATTCCGACCCAAAATCTCCCCAAAGGTAAAAGTATGCGATCCACATCCAAAACCCTACCCCAAAAACAATAAATGATACACAGGCGATTTCTGCATGAAGACACTATAGAATGTGACAAAACATGCAACAAAAAATATTAAGATAATGTTATAAAAAGACAAGGTATTAGATCAATTGGAAAAACAAATACACTCTCCCCAAATTTAGTAGAGTGGTTAGGGCAGTTGAAGAAAGAATGTCTTCCACTTTCCTGTCTCTCTCCCTATCTTTATACCCCCCTTAATTCTCATAAGAATTAAAGCCATGATCTGTTGGCACCAAGAACACCCAAGTCATCCAATAATTTTTCCACCCTCTCTCTCAATCTCTTCTTCTTCCTCTTCTTCCATCCAGCACTAGCAAAAAACAGTATGAAGGAAAAGGAATCCAATTCAAAGCCATGGAGACCCTTGACCGCGAATTGCTGCTCGGCTGAGGACCAGACCATCTTCGGCAACTTCAGCCGCTGCCGCCCCTCGCGGTCTGAGTTCTCCAAGAACATCGCCCCGATGCCGTCGTTCCGGAGACTCTCCTTCTCCGACCTCAGCCGGTCATCCTCGATGCGCATCAATGAGGACCTCACGATGGCCTTTGGGCCTGACCTGTACGACTTCCAGCTGAGCGAGCTGAAGGCGATCACGCAGAACTTCTCGAGCCATTTCTTGCTTGGGGAAGGCGGGTTCGGGACAGTCCACAAGGGTTACCTAGATGACAGTATGAGGCAGGGCTTGAAGGCACAAGCCGTCGCTGTTAAGCTCCTGGACATTGAAGGCCTTCAAGGACACCGTGAATGGCTGGTGAGCGCATGTTCTTTAGCACATCTGCATACAAAGAGAAAAGGGACTTCTCTCCAATAGAACAGTTCATAATTCAGTCCACATTAAACTAAACTTTATTGTAAAAAAAAAGTCAGAAACAACAGCCAATCACGGCTGTCAGTTGACTCGTTGCTTTAACGTACATCCCTCAATTATTGCTACAAGCCAGGACTCAAGGTTGAAAACCGAGACCGGCTACCTCGTTTGAGAAGGAGCTAATCTTCTGATGCGTCAGCATCTAGTTCATTAATTATTCTAGGGCCCTAAGGAGCCTAAAATTTCTTTGAAAATAGAAAGTTAATTATCTTGGTTATATGTAACATCATGTTCTTAGTCACATCTGCATGCTTATTGTATGAATTTCCTTTGCCTAGGATACGGGTAAAGAAATAATTAAAAAAAGCGATGGTAGTAACAGTAATTAGTCGAATTTGAATTTAAATGAGTTTTCCTCTCTTGATGTTGCAGGCGGAAGTGATATTTCTGGGGCAACTTAGGCACCCAAATCTGGTCCGATTGATCGGCTACTGTTGTGAGGACGAAGAACGACTCCTCGTGTACGAGTTTATGCCTCGAGGCAGCTTGGAGAACCACTTATTCAAAAGTAAGTTCACTACCCGTTTAGTTTAATTTTTTGTCAGGGTCTAATCAGCATTTTCACTAAGAAACAGATAAATTTCGCATCGATGTCTGATAAATACAATTGTCATTAATGTTTAAAAATCAATTGATAGTAATTTGCCAATTTTCAGGGATATCAATATCATTGCCATGGGGCACAAGGCTCAAAATTGCAATAGGAGCAGCCAAAGGCCTTGCCTTCTTGCATGGCGCTGAGAAGCCTGTGATCTACAGGGACTTCAAAACTTCCAACATCTTGCTTGACTCTGTGAGTTTCTTGGACACTACAATATATTTAGTACCAAACATGAATGGAAAATTACAACTTAAGTTCCATTTTGAGTAATTCCAGGATTTCACCGCCAAATTATCTGACTTCGGACTAGCCAAAATGGGGCCGGAAGGATCGAAATCCCATGTTACCACTCGAGTGATGGGCACTTACGGTTATGCTGCACCAGAGTACGTCTCAACCGGTAATGCCTTACGCTAGAACTGGAAAATAATCTTGATTGATCAATTACTAATAAGTAATAATTGACCCGAAAAACATAACCTGTCAACCATAATGATCGCTTTCAGGGCACTTGACCACAAAGAGCGACGTGTACAGCTTTGGGGTGGTCCTCCTGGAGCTGCTCACGGGGAGGCGGGCCGTCGACAAGCTCCGGCCGAAGACTGAGCAGAACCTGGTGGATTGGGTCAAACCCTACTTGACAAGCAGCAGGAAGCTGAGGTGCATTATGGACCCAAGGCTTGGGGGGCAGTACTCGGTGAAAGGGGCCAAAGAGATGGCCCTCTTGGCACTGCAATGCATCAGCTTGCAGCCCAAGGACAGGCCCAGAATGCCTGCCATCATCGAGGCCCTTGAAGGCCTCCAGAACTTGAAGGACATGGCTGTGAGTTGTGGGCAATGGCCTTCCCCCAAGGCCAATGCACGAAATGGAGTCCATGCCAGGGGAAGGAATGTGGAAGCCAAAAATGGGAATCATAAGAAATCTCATCCAGTAGCTCCTATTAGGAAAACATGAGGGAAGGGAAGATGGGAAGGAGGGAGGTGTCTTTTGTCTAAGTGTAAAGTAGAACGTGTGGGGGGTTCTCCTTTCAGGAGTTCTTGTAATGCTGTGTGGAAATATAGCCGCCGGTGTATATATGTATATGTATCATACATAAGGAAAATTTATGGGAAAAAAAAAAATGAAAAGTGAAGGTGATGGTGATTATAATATGCTATAATATAATAATAAGAGTGTACTTGGGGAATGATGATTGGCACATATAGCATTTACATTCGACTATGGGCTTTACCCCTATTTCTTGTTCATTGATTTCAAGTTGACAAATTAGCATGGATTAGTGGATGACTAACCTTCATGTTCCATCAATTTGACATAGTGGTTAAATAATTGGTTTATAGTGCACCATATCGGTTTGATCCCCATAATGCTAAGTGCACTTTTCACTCATTTTTACTTGATTCATGATAACAATTTCTCATGACCAAGTGCAAACAATCTCATATTTCAAACATTTATTTAGTTTTTAATTCACTGTGTGATTTAAGATTATTAAGGAATTTCCATGTGGGTTTAATTACCTCGGGAGGCTTACCTATTATAAGAAAGCTCGGGAATTGACTTGAAATCCAGCTTGTGAAAATTGGAAGCCAATTCAGCTCCAAATTCATACGTATGAACCATCGATTTGACCTTGAAACTGTTGTTGGGGTTCAACTGGCTTTATACTATATTTAAAGCAAGCATGGAGAGCTCCAAACAAGAGAATTGGAACCTGTGAATAACGGTGGCCATCGGTCAGTGCTGGGCACGGGCACAGCCAGCTAGGGCCAACATTAAATTTTAAATTTTAGTTTTCTAAAGAAAAATTCAAAAAAAAATAATAAGAATTATGACTTTTTCTCACTCAATTTACACACATTGTTTTCAAACTTTTGCACATAAGTCAAATAACGGGATCGCACATTTCTGGTGCATAAAGCGCAATTGCCACTAAGAGGGGCATGTAAGTAGGCCTAGGCCGACCGGTGAAGAATAATTTTGGAATTTCAAGTTTTAGATATGGCATATGTATAGCCTTTATTATCCTAAAATATAATCATATTTTTATGCTGGAACCGAAAACCTACTGGATTAGTTTTAGATTAGTTCCACAAACTCCTAGTTTTCTAGTTCAAAATTCTCGGAGCTAGGACCTAGCATAACACGTCTCAAGTTCTCAGTTGTCCTCGGATCAAATTTATAGGGCTTTCCTAGAACTAGCTCACCTGAAGTTGAGTCTATTCCAATTCTTTTCACGTTATAGGCTTGAGATTTTGAAGAGATGGATCGTAACCCAAGCAAAGCATCGTCAATTCACGGCCTCCATTGCTTGGTGAAGAAGGCCCTCCCTCCATGTGAGCTACCGAGCGTTAGCAGCTGGATTTTACATGCTCAAGAGCAAGCAAAGTAGAGAATAATAAGTGCTTCCCCCTCAAGCAAAGCGGTGCACCTTCCAATTCCCAAATTGCATGGTTGACTAAAGCGAGCTCGATTCTGTTGACTTTATTTTTCCCTTGATTTTATGGTGGTGTCCAACCAAAGTTCTTGTACATGAAAATCAAATTCTTCAGTCGCAAATAACCCAAAAACCTGCCTCGTGATGCTGAGGCGGCTTTGAATTTGGCCAAGTCCTAACGTGCAAACTGCCTTCCACTGCAAACCACCCAACCGGGCGTTGACTTTTTTCTCCGTCTGGTTTCAAATCCAATATTCGATTTGCCTAACTTTGGCCGAATCGACGTGTCACAGTCCATTGGAATCAAAGACATAACTTTCTTGGATCTCATGGAGGAGGAGCAGGCATAGGATTAGGAGTTAAAGTTCGAGATTTAGGATCAACTTACCCTAACTCAATTGCTTCCAATAGCAAAGAATCTAAAAAATATTAGACAGTTACATTATGTTACCCATTATTGAAATTTTAAAATCTATGCGTACCTTTCACTTACTCACCCCATGAATCCACATTTATTTGTAAGATTATGTATTTTAAGTCCAAATTCGAGGCTAGAAGACCAACCATCAAAGTAATACGAATGGACCACCGACGAAAAAAAAAAAGGGAGAGATATGAAACAACATTAAAGGCCTATGCCGAAGATTTTTGAAGTATTTCTTGATACTCGACGATGACAAATACTGTTTAATATGAAACGGGGAGTGAGATGAGACTAATCCCCAAGCTAACTTCATGTGGAGCAAAGCACAATTAGGCTCGTCTTAGTCGTCGGTTTTGCTTATGTTATGACTTTCAAAAGATGCTTGATTCAAAGAGATGAAGGAAAGTCACAAGCATCCAAATGAAAGTTCCTCATTCCCTCTTTTTCAACCAAAGGCGTGAGAAACGCACTTCTCCAAGAACGCTTGCTCGAGTGCGTGCCTACCTCCCCAAATCCCTCCACAACAATCCTTCCCATTCACACTCCAAAGCCATAGCACCCGCCTCTTCCTTCACCTCCTTTTGGTCATCTGGCATCCATCCCAACATGGCCTTCGCCACCGCCACCGCCGCCACCGGCAAGCCCAAGAAAATGGTGACCCCATCCCAGTCCAGCCTATGCACCACCCTCTTCTTCATCGTCCTCTTCACCATCCCCGCCCTCTTCCTCCTCCGCACCGCCACCACCTCCTCCGCGTGTGCCGCCCTCTTCCCTAACGCCGCCACCAGCTCCGCCCACGGCCCGAAGCCCTTCTCCGGCGATCTCCGGGATGCCCGCTTCGCGTGGAACCGGCTCTCCTTCGACAGCCCGAGGGTTGCCAGCCGCCCCCCGCCGCTCCGCATCGCCGTGTTCTCACGGAAGTGGCCGCTCGGCATGACCCCCGGCGGTATGGAGCGCCATGCCTACACCCTCCACACTGCCCTCGCGGCCCGTGGCCACCAAGTCCATGTGTTCACATCCCCCGTCGAGGGCACCGTCAAGGACGACATGGGGGGTTCGCCGACTCCTCCGCCGCCGCGGTTGCATTTCCACGAGGGCGAGCCGGGAGGTGGAGGTACAACAAGGCGTGGGAGATGTTTGTGGAGGAGAACCGGCGGGCGGCATTCGACGTGGTGCACTCGGAGAGCGTAGCGCTCCCTCACTGGCTGGCCCGGGATGTGCCGAACCTCGCCGTGTCGTGGCACGGGATCGCGCTCGAGAGCCTGCAGTCGGACATTTACCAGGACCTGGCGCTGAGGACGGACGGCGAGCCCATCCCGCCGGACGTCAACAAGAACATGCAAGGCGTGATCCCGAAGGTACGTTACTTAAAACTGTTTTCTCTCTCTTTTCTCTCCATTTTTTAATCTAGAGTCTGTAATTTGCCAGAAGAATGCAATCTAATTTGAAAACTTTTGGATTAAGCAATACTCTTCACTCTCTCTCTCTCTCTCTCTCTCTCTTCCAAAGAATGTTCAATCGAATGATTCGATCAGTTCTGATGGTGAAAGCAGCAATGTCAAGCCCAATCTTAGATATGCCGAATGACTGACAATGATAATTTGTATTTTGGACATCTGAGCAAACCATAAGCCTGGATGCGATTTCTTTAGACGGTCCATCGATCATCGATTGGTGGAATTGCTAATTGACTAACCAATTAACTAATAAACAATATCCTAGCAAAAAAAATATCCTTGTTCTCAACATGGGCAGGTAATCCTTACATAAAAGTTTTTTTCAATCAGGTACTCAATGAAATCAGGTTCTTCCACAAATACGCCCATCACGTGGCGATCAGCGACAGCTGTGGCGAGATGTTACGCGACGTGTACCAAATCCCGACCAAGAGAGTCCATGTCATCCTCAACGGCGTCGACGAGTCCGACTTCCAGCAGAACCTTGCCTCGGGCCGTGAATTCCGCTCCCGCATGGGTATCCCCAAGAACGCGACCGTCGTGCTCGGTGTCGCCGGTAGGCTCGTCAGGGACAAAGGCCACCCCCTCCTCCACCGAGCATTCTCCATGATCACCGAAAGGCACCCGAACGTGTACTTGGTCATCGCGGGCTCCGGCCCATGGGCCGGCCGCTACAAGGAATTGGGCCCTAGGGCTTTGGTCCTGGGCTCGATGAGCCCATCTCAGCTGGGCCATTTCTACAATTCGATCGATGTGTTCTTGAACCCGACGCTAAGGCCGCAAGGGCTGGACCTGACGCTGATGGAGGCGATGATGAGCGGGAAGCCGGTGATGGCATCTAGGTTTCCAAGCATCAAAGGGACGATCGTCGTGGACGACGAGTTAGGGTTTTTGTTCTCGCCGAACGTGGAGTCGCTCGTGGAGGTGATGGAGGCGGCGATCGCGGAAGGTCCGAAGAGGTTGGCCGAGAGAGGTAGGGCTTCTAGAGAGTACGCGACTTCGATGTTCACGGCGAGGAAGATGGCTTTGGCGTACGAGAGGCTGTTTTTATGTATAAAGAACGAGACATTTTGTAAGTACCCTTAGCTTTCATGGCGTGTTTTCATACACAATGCCCAATTCAAATTTTACAGAATTTCTTTCCCCTTCTTTAGGGAGATCATACACAATAAATTGCGATCAACTGTTTGAATAATTCAAAATTTTCTCCATTTTTCATATCCTTCCACAATTTCATATCGTTTAAATACAAAGAAAAAGCAAGCGATTCAATTACGCAATGTCTCTTTGGCACAACATACGATCTAAATATAGATTCTATAGTAGTTATGTACATTGCGTCGTGAGAGGCTCTTCCTAATCAATTATAGTTACAATAGCTCGAGGTAATGCAAATCACGATATATATGAACGCTACAGTTGAAGATATCTAGTAGACATGGGCTGAATAATGGGATCCGAGTCGAATGCCGCTGCCAGCTCCGGCCACAGGATGGCCGACAGGGTCCACGAGCCATCGCCTCTAGCGCTCGCCCTCTGATTCACATAACCGACTCCGATCTTTTCTATGGTGGAACAAACCGTCCCCAGCACCGGGCGCCCAAACCCGAAATCCAATTCTGCTACCGGGAATCGCCGGCCGGAAGAGACCACGAGCGTCGGCCCTCCTTGGCCGAGCACAACCCTAGATAGCATCAGCCCGGGTCTATGGCATTCGATCCAATCGATCAAATCCAGAAAATGACTTCGAGTCGTGAACTTAGAAATCGCCTCGTGAACCTTGCTCGAAACGTCTGCTATAGTCCCGTTCTTCAATTCTGCAGTACTCGCCTCTCCGACAGCCAAAGACAACACATTTCCTATGTAATCCGGCGATGGGTCGGACTCTCCGTTGCCCATCCTTCTCCTTCCATCGACCAACCATCCCATCTTGCACGTCGCATGAAACTCGACATTGATTGCACGGACCATCAGCTTCCATAGATAAGCGGAGAAGGCCTCGATCTTCGTCCGGCTCCGGCCGTCCGACGAAGCGAGCTTCTGCAACTTATTAATGCTTTCGCACTCCACGTGATAGAGCCGCTTGAGCAAAGTTTTGGGCGTCGGAATGTTTAGTATGTCCTCCATGGTGCACTTCAAAAAGGCTTGGTCTAGTGAAGGGTGGTACATTGGAGGAATCCGCGCGCGAAGGTTGCGACTATGGTCCGGTCTACATGAAATCGGTATGTTCCTCGAAATTTCAGACCACGAGAGAAGGAATCTGTGGAATGCGCTCGCGTCGCCGAGGGCGTGGTCGAAACTGAACGTCAACGAGATGCCTCCGCAAGTGAACTTTGTCACCTGCCACGTTTCCAAGCCCGAAACAGTCGCAAAGAATTGAAGGAAATAAAAGCGTAGATGGGCATGATGTTCTTAACTCAAAGACACGATTGGAGAAAGTTTATACCAACTAAGGATGGAGGAAAATATAGAGCATGGGTTCATGTAAATAATCATTTTTATAATCTCAGGCTAGAATAGAATAGTATAGCAAAATTTAAATGGACATTCATTGCTAAATGTTGACAATCAGAAAAGCAGAATTGACTTTCTAACGAGACACTTGCATGGTTTGACTCCATAGGTTTAATAATGACTAAGGTGTTTCCTTTGGTTTAGTGCCTTCTCGATTTTGAAAGACACTAAGTGGTTGTTTGCACCTAATTACATATGTTGAATTAATTAATTCATTAAATTCGACTATTCAGATGGATTATTAGAAGTGGTCCGTAAAATTAACTTATGGATCACGAGAGAGAGAGAGAGAGAGAGAGAGAGAGTTGTTTTTACTGTTAGAAGTCTTAATTTACTGCTATGAAGTACAGTCGAGATTTCGTATTTCAAAGAAGTGAAGTTAAAGCCACGGCTGCTCTAAACACATCGAAGAAACTACCTGAACTTGAACCGGGAAGTCGGGTTGAATGTGAACGAGCTTTCCTTGCATGAACTGGTTGAGATCGCGGAAATCCAACTTCTTTAAGTCACTACTCGCATCAGCTTCGAGAACCAATGCCCCCGTATTATCGCACACGATTTCTGGTTCGCCGGTGCACGGGTTCGAGACAATCCGACCGGCGAATGGGTAGAAGTAAGATAGAGTAACCGCTAAAGAGCTCTTGAGGGCTTCCACGATGGAGGAGAAGTTACCGCCATCATTGGCCGGTTTCCGGTAAAAGTAGAAGTAGGTCACCGGAAACCGCCCGGAGAGGAGGTCGAGGTTGGAGAGACTGAGAACTTGAGGAGGATCTTCTAATGGAGTGATGGATTTCACGATGCTTTTCTTGGATACGTTCACCATGAAACCTGCTTCAACTGAAGCTTCAACGTCCATGGATTGAGGCGAGCCCTTCGCTTGAGAGATTTTGGTGAATCAGAGAGATTGAGGTTCTCTCTTTTATGTGCATACATGTGCATAGCGCGGCATGTTGATTTGATTTGATGTGGCCTCACTTGTACTAAAGTTGCATTATTACTTAAAATACCCTATGTGATAACATTACATGAACAGTCTTAAACCACGACACACTCATCTACGAATGATTAATAATTTTATACTTAAAAGGAGAATAGACTTGAAACTTTTTATTCAATAATAAAACCAAATGTTTGATATAATTCTAGTGATCTGACAATTTGATTTCACACATATTGGTTAGACTCGAAACTTCTGTATACATGTATAGCTATTCGACAAATATATATGAGACTTTTAGATTTTGGTTTAGGGAGAACAAATTCTTTCTTTGGAAGTTTTGGTCTTACCAAAAATATATGGTATGATTCAATCTTGTAATTTGATCTTTCAAATATTCTTAAGTACTTAGCAAAAATCGTCGTCTTTACAGCCTTGTCAAACATGGTAAAACCTACTAAATGGTAGTGTTTACATTGATATGTGGCATTTGAATATCACTTAACTAATCTACATGGACATATGTGTCTTAAACTGTCGGTCCATGTATATCATATAATACTCCATCATATATATAATTTCCAGGTAAAAAAAGAAAAAAATTCCAGATTTTCCAGCATTTGATTCACAAAAAATAAATTAGTTAAAGAAAATAATTTTAGTTATTTTAAAAAATACATTCGATAGTTGGGAAGATTATTTTCTCTTTTTGAAAAGAGGAAATCATTTTCCCTCAACTTTCTTTCACCTAGACCAAGCATATTCTTCTTGCATTATTGTTAATAATTTTACTTTTTTTAATTGATTTTTTAATTATCTTTCATATTTATGTTCTTTTCTTTCAATTTATTTTTCCTTCTTCTTCGGTTGGTTGCTAGTGACCCACCACAAGCGAGGGATGAGTTCACCCTGCAAGGCTTGAGCTAGCCCAAGACCAGCAAGGCTCAAACTTGCCACAATCAAGCGAGGCCCAAGACCTTGACAACCTCTGGCAAGGCTCAAGCTCGCCAAATTTGGCAAGGCTCGGCCTGCTGGAAATTGGCAAGCCCAGCCTCGCCGGTCTAGCGAGGTGGAGCCTCGTGCGAAGTTGGCTTGTCTCAACTCTACTCGGCTCGGCTCATCGGAATCTAGCAAGCTCGTGCCTCACCAACCTTAAGCAAGCTCGTCCTTCGTCTGTGGTGGTCACTAGACCTGGTTGAGGAAGAATAAAAAAAATAAATATTCAAATATTTTGGTAATTTTCCTCTTGAAAATTAAATCGAATTTTCTATATCAAATGACAAAAAATACTTTTTTAATTCATTTTCAAGTTCCATCGAAACATCGAAAAGTATTATCATTCTTTTAGAAAATGACTTTTTAAAAATTATTTTTTCAGAAAATGTCACATTTTCACTATATGGACTCTAAACAAATTAAATATGTTACATTTTTTGTCTAATGCTTAATTACTCGATCAACCGTTCTAGAACTCCCGCAAGAATCAAAGATTGGCAAGCATAATGATTGCGAAGTGAAAGCGAAGGCCATTTGTTTGAAGGTGATGACATGCGGAAAAATTGCTGGTATCCTGGAATCTTGATTGGAATAAGCGCTTTTGGGAATCTTGGCTGCTGAGTGATCCATCTCTTTTCCCCACTTTTGACTATAAAGAAACCCTGGAGGGGCAGCTGTCATTCTTCGTTTGTCCGGAGTTGCCTCAGCATCTGCATATAATATGTTACTTTGACATGTTACATTTTACAGATCACGGGCCATTTGGTTCGGGCTTTGAGCAAATGCTTTGGCCAAATACGAATACCTTTAGGGTAAAGGGATTTTCAGAAATACTTAAACGTTTGGCAAATTATAATTTAAAGGGCATTGGAAAGTGAATTTGGTATAAATACCGTTTAGTAAACCCAACATTTGTAAAGGGCTTTTACTATTTTTAAAAAAATAAAAACAAAATCCGATGAAACTCCCTCGCCGGCGAGCCAACCACCGGTGACCGGATTTGGTCGTCGGCAAGGCTGGCCGAGGTTGTATGAACCAAAATCTAGCCGTCGACGAGGTTGCCTGAGGTCGTGCAACCTTAGGCAGCCTCACCATAAATCAAACGAGGCCTAAGTCCTAAAGAGAAATAGGACATACATTGTACCACATTTTTATTTACTTAGGATGGGCTCATTTTATTGTGTCAACATAAATCAAAATATGCGGCGCATGCCACAACCTTTGTTGATACATTATTAGAATTCTTTTCTTAAAAAAATCAAAATCAAAATCAAAACTCGGATGAAAGCCCCAATTCTTGATTGGATGGGACGCCAAAGGCCTTGAGGAAATCCTATTTTCAAGGGCGAAATCTTATACCTAATCTAATAGATAATTTGATAAGTCAATGATTTTTTCTCGCCATGGATGATAAGATAACGTTTCTTGCTCATTTTTTTCTTGGACCACCCTCTCAATTTGGAGTATCTACTTTCATGCATCCAACTTATTAATTGGTGCTAACTCTAGATACTTGCTCTGACTTTCCAAACATATCTCTCTACATCTATGAATACACACTGGCTCCCCTATCTATCCAATGTCATGCCTCGCTAGGAATTTATCGTTGCCTAGTGAAGATTCCATCCCTCCCCGGGGTGAATGCGTTGAGGAAACTTTTTGAGAATAAGATATTCCAAAGAAAAAGAAAGAAAGGTGATTGTTGCATGATGAAGATGGATGTTGAACTTTAGGTCTGGGTTGCGTCCTCTATATGACAATAATCATGACCCTTTTGATAAGGTCCTTTGCAAAAGCGCACTAAGAATTGGCGGTCAGAAACAAAGTGGTTGTCCGTGTGAAGGCACCATTGGTTTGCACATTGGCTGTCTCTTCATGCCAGTGGGCGTCACTGTAAAAGAATATTTGCTTAGGTTTGCAAGCAAGAAGGACCAAAGCCATCTCGATTTCCGCAAAGACTAGAGACAGGAACCCGACAATGGATGACAGAGACGCAAGATTTTAATATGGATGACGCAAAGATTGAATCATATCTCGAGCAGTTAGATAGGTAGAAGGAAACGCGATTTCTCTAATTTGCGATATCCTTTTAGTACTTTAAGAAAGCTCCGTTAAATTAAATTGAGCCGCACTGCGCACGAATGATCAAATTCGGTTTGACTATCATTATAACTTGAACTAAGGATTTTCGATTGGAACTCCACCAGCCTAATAAGCACCATCATCACTGATAGGTCCAAGGAGATTAATTAAAAACCACGGCTAAGTTTGATTGTTTTCCTTGGGCCCAATGTATTGGATTTGGTCTAGCTAATTAAATTTGAACAAAACCTAGGTCAACACCCATAGCTACTTTTTTTGTTTTTTATTCCCACAGGACAGCTTCTTTTCCTTGTGTTATGTCTTTTTGGGCTAAAGGATGGGTTCTTTTTCCTAAAAAGATATAGACTTGCAACAATTTCTGCAGTACTGATAGATAATAATTGGAGGCATTGGGTCCATCTAAAGAAAGATCACAAGGACGAGAACCTTTGAGGGTGCTATTTTTATGGAGGTCCACAATAAAGTGAGCACCTTTCTTCTTCTTGTCTTCAACTTTCCATCCTCATATTGAAGGTACACAATACTCATGGAGGTCCACTTTACTAGTTGCAATGGTATGTAACATCACGAAACCTGGTCGCCATTCAATATCATTGGCGAAACCCTAGATGATCTCAACACATGTATTCATCTTAGGAATATATCATGCGCACCCATTTGACATGGTTCCCTATTCCGATGGACAGGTTCAATGAATCAAGTTATATCTTCGAGCTCATACATAGAGCGCATATTAAAATAAGAAGCGACTCTGTGTGGAGATAAAGAATTTACTTGATGCTATAGATCATGATATTCTTGCTCTAACTTCAGGATTCGATCCATTATATGATAATGAAACCAGACGTAGCCCAACCACTAGGATTCGTCCCAGTGGCCACCCTTCCAATATAGAAAGGGGGAGGTGAGGGGTTCAAACCCCCACTTTCTCAGGGGGATGGGGTGGGGACGGGCAATTTTCAAGAGTGGGTTTCGACTCTAGAGTAGGTATAAGTCAACCGACAAAAAAAAAAAAAAAAAAAAAAAAACCAGATGTAGCCCACATTCTCTAATTGGGAAAAAAAGGCAATATACAATTCTGGGTAATGCTATGTGGGAAGAGAGAGAGAGAGAGAGCCCAAGAATGTATCTAAACCCACTTACCTATTGGGCTCGAGAGCTTAACTGAGTCAAGGGCCAATAGCAAACTCTCTGAAACATGGTTTGGTAGAAGAAACTGAAAGCTATAAATGTTATTAAAATGAATGAGTTTAGCAGCGTAAATTATTTTTTTGCATCTGCCACTAATGATGAGCAATGAATCCACTTCACTGAACAGAAAAACAGTGCCACAAAGAGCAGTTGAACCTCCATTTTAAAAAGCTCCCTCATGTCCATTAATACTCGATCAACTCATCTATTGAAGAAGCATGCAAGGTATTCCATTCACTTGAAAGACACGCCTTTGATTATCAAAAAAATAGAAGAAAATACCTTATTCTCTTAACAAAGGTCGCCACCTAATGTCTTTCAACCCTTAAATTTGAATCTTCGCCTTTGGCAAAATCGGCAACAATGGCATTTGTAGAAATATATTGTTAACGATTGACAGAGCCAGAATAATTCTCCATCTAAAGTTCTTGATAGAAAATTCTTTATATATCAAATTCATAGCTAAAGATGAGCATCAAACTTTTGCCACGTTCTGATCTTTCCATACCCACGCGGGCTGAAAAGTGAGGCTTTATAGCATCGGGGTGAAGCATGAGAGATGTAGAAGGGTTGATACAATTGATTTGTGGAGTGGTGTCAAGGTATTTTTGTTAGCAATCTAGAGATATGATGATTATTATCTTAATTATTAGAATAATTAGATATTAAATCACGCATTTATCTAATAACTTAAACTTTTAGAATAATTAACAATAGTCCTACAAAATCCCACATAGTATCAAAGAAGGAGGTTCCGAATTTAAATTTTTTTCAAGTGCCTATTTGCCTCACCTACAAGGGGGAATGTAAGGGTGATTAAATATTAAACCACGTTTTTATCTAATAATTTAAACTTTTATAATATCTAGCGAGGCTACTCAACCTAATGATTGTCAAGGACCACGGTGGGTCGAAGCCAATTGTTTTTCTGGAGTGAACCATCTGCCTTGCTCGAGAAACCAGACAATCGAGCTAGATAGTGGGGCAATCAACCATGAGAGTTGCGATTCACCATACTTATTTTAGGAGCAATCTATCAAACTAGGACTGGCCTAATCAGGAAACTTTTGGCCTATGACACTTCCGTGTAAGGTCCCCTTTGGTCAATCCAGAAAGAAGTACCATTGGGAAGGAGCAATTATTTTTCTTTGAATAAGTTGATAGAATTAAAGGATTACGTTATGACCCGAGTTTATCTTGTAGGTGGTCACGTTGCAGGAACGAAAGACTCTAGTTTGGCAACCTAGCCTGCCCGATAAGACATCAATCTTTGCATCCTATATCTATCGGTTTTCCAAAATTTCCCAAACTACTTTTCCAGGCAACTCTCTTAAAATTAACAAATACCATTAGAAATCAGTCAATTCGAACTCCAGTATCCGTGGCTACTTACCCAAACCCGATTAAAGAAATTGTGTGGATTAACCAAATAAAGTGAAAGGATCAACAGATTCATGTGATAAGAAAAGGTAAAGTCCCAACGATAATAGATCACATTAGTTCATTAGGCAAATGGGGGACCATTTGCTAGGATTTCATGAAATGATAATTCAACACCTTAGACGTTGTTATTTTTTTGGACTATAAGGTCACTACAACGTTTTGATTTTCTGGCCATTAAAGGAGCGCATAATAATCATTTTATATCTAACCATAACTATTTTTTATTCCCAGAAACGGGTTTGGAACATAAATTCATTTGATAACATAACTTCATTTTCTTATTTCTGAAACAAATTTCTAGTTCAAAAATAGGTTTGGAACATTAATAAGAAGTAAAAATTTTTAACTTCTCCATATCTGAAATATTAATGTGAAATGAAAACTCTCTTAAAATTAACATAAGTCACAGGAAATGAGTTGGTTTGAACTCAGGTATCCGTCACCACTTACCCAAACCCAATTGAAGAAACCGTGTGAATTGACCAAATAAAGCGAAAGCATCAATAGATTCACGTGATGACAAAAAGGTAAAGTCTAAGCAATAATAGATCATGTTATTTCATTAGGCAAGCGGGGGAACGTTTGCTAGGACTTTCATGAAATAATAATTTGACCTTATATGTTGTTATTTTTGTGGACTATAAGGCCACTATAACATTCTGATTTTCTAGTCATTAAAGGCGCACATGATAACTATTAATTTTTTTTCCGTTCCTGAAACATGTTTGGAATAAAAATCTATTTAATAACATAATTTCATTTTTCTATTTCTGAAACAAAGTTTTAGTTCAAAAATAGGTTTGGAACAATAATGAGAAAAAAAAAATTACTTCTCTATTTCCGGAATATTAATGAGAAAAAAGAACTCTCTTAAAATTAACGGATGCCACAAGAAATTAGTCTAATATGCGAATTGACGAAAGAAAGTGAAAGGATCGACTGATTTACGTTAATGACAAAAAGATGAAGTCCCAGCGATAATAGATCACATTATTTCATTAGGTAAATGGGGACCATTTGCTAGATATTTCATGAAATAATAATTTGACCTTATATGTTGTTATTTTTGTGGACTATAAGGTCACTATAATATTCTGATTTTCTAGTCATTAAAGGCGCACATGATAACTATTAATTTTTTTTCCGTTCCTGAAACATGTTTGGAATAGAAATCTATTTAATAACATAATTTCATTTTTCTATTTCTGAAACAAAGTTTTAGTTCAGAAATAGGTTTGGAACAATAATGAGAAAAAAAAAAATTACTTCTCTATTTCCGGAATATTAATGAGAAAAAGAACTCTCTTAAAATTAACGGATGCCACAAGAAATTAGTCTAATATGCGAATTGACGAAAGAAAGTGAAAGGATCGACTGATTTACGTTAATGACAAAAAGATGAAGTCCCAGCAATAATAGATCACATTATTTCATTAGGTAAATGGGGACCATTTGCTAGATCTTTCATGAAATAATAATTTGACCTTATATGTTGTTATTTTTGTGGACTATAAGGTCACTACGATGCTTTGATTTTTTTGGTCATTAAAGGCACGCGTGTTGACTATTTTGTTTCTAGCCAAAATTATTTTTCTATTCCTAATAACAGGTTTGAAGCAGAAATATGTTTGGTAATGTAATTTCTTTTTTTTTATCTCTAAAATAATTTTTTTAGTTCAGAAATAGGTTTAGAACACAAATAAGAAGTAAAAAATTTCTACTTCTCTAACTTTGGAATATTAATGAAAAATAAAAACTCTCTTAAAATTAACAAATGCCATAAGAAATTAGTCGGTTCGAACTGGGGTACCCATCACCACTTACCTAAACTTGATCAAAGAAACCATGTGAGATGACCAAATAAAGCAAAAGGATCAACAGATTCACGTTATCACAAAAAGGTAAAGTCCCTGTTATAATAGATCACGTTATTTCATTAGGGAAATGAGAAATTATTTGCTAGGAGGTCTCATAAAATAATAATCCGACCTTAAATGTCGTTATTTTTTGTGGACTATAAGGTCACTACGACGTTAATCTTCGGGTCATTAATTGTCTGAAATGATTCTAATGTTGACATCACATTGCCCTTTTGCCTAGAGCATCATGATTGATAATAGAACGCACCTACTCGCTCGTAGAAGGGTAAGCGCCCGACGCATTGGATCCATGCGTCATTACCGCTTCGATTATTTCCCGGGCCGATCCAAAAGATTGAATTGATCGATTGATACCGACAGGAACTTTAGGGCTGGCACCTTTGTTCCATCCATGAAGGTGTCGCTTTCTTTGGGTTGGACTCAATGACCCACTGAGTTGTCCAGAGGATAGAAAGGGATAAAGCTCTCAAAACCACAGCCCTTCGCTGGTTGCCCGTTTGGCGAGAGCATTTTCCTCTCCAAATGTATGGCACATGCCGCTGACGTGGGTATTAATCGGAAACAAAAGGCCCCAAATTGAGCCGTCAAGTCCTAAATCCGGGTCGAATTCATGGCCGAGGATCTTGAAGGAGAAGGGTTGGCACGGGAGTAATTGAAGTGATGCTCATTTTTGCGTTAGTGTTTTCTTATCTATGCAAATAATACGACAGATTGATGCATCAAGGTAATAACCCCATCATGACGACGTGAGAGGGTCCAATCCCTACCCTCAAATAAGCTTGTAATAGGCTGGCTGGAGTATTCGAACTCAAGATCTAAGAACGGAACCAAAGCGAGCAGCAGCGCTTTGTAGGCAACCGACTGAACATGGGGTACCCAAGAAATACATTCGAAAGCAAGAGGAGCTTTCGTGGCTCGTCAGTGCAGCGATCCTTCGACCATAACCCATCCAAATCGCATACCATTTCTTGTAAGTTGTAAGTCTTATACAAAGTGCTAAGATATGCACTGACTATAAAAAAGTTTAGGATAAATTTGTGCCGACACTTCAACTCAAAATCCATTTCTTGAGGACTAATCACATCACGTGATCATCACAGGTCCTCCTTCCATCACTTGATGTGAGCCTGTTGTTAGCAAATCGCCGTCAATCACATGGTCCACTCCAGTTATTAGGTCACCGCTTTTGTCGCCGAGGGAGAGGGGGGGTGGTGGGGGAGCACTGCTTCAAATTTCCACCCACTTGAATAGGGAAAATAATTTCATTTCATCGAAAATCATATTACATCCCATATTTTTAAAAAAGTGAGAATAATTATCTTATTTCACATGGGAAAAAAAAAAAAAAAAGATTACTTCACTTCAGAAAAAAGGGGTCGGAACAATCGACTTTAAATCCACAGGTTGTGAACTTTAGCTTGAGGTGAATTAAATAATCCATTCATATAATATAAAGTCATCAGGGAAACTGGGAAAGGAATAAAGTCATCATCCCAATCACTGTTTGGAGACACGCATTGATGTCGAAACGCGTCCACCGACGTGATCCACGGCCTGCTGTCTCTTGTCAGCTACCGTCTCGGGTCGGATACTTACCCGACCCTGCGCAGCATGGCGCCACCGTACACAAAAGGTTGTGGAAAAAAGAGAGAGTTTTCAAGAATCATGGTTCCTTCCTTTTCCCCTTTTTAAGATATATTCGCGAGTGAGTGTCGCTTCTTGAAGTCTGGACTTTGCTTTGCCCACTTTACTACTACTACTTGAGAAAAGTGGAAAGTGACCTTAGCTGTTTTGCCAACGCGTGAAGCCCCAGTACGAGGATAAACAAGGCACTTTGGTTCTTGAGAAAGAGAAGAGAAGTTGTGGCAAGAGTTGAGCTCATTTCTGGATCTGGGTGTCAGCTACATTCTGCAACTTCCTCATCTCTCGGGTACTTCCATCGTGTTCTTTCCTTTTCTGGGTGATCTATGTTAGCTTTTCTGGCCATCATTCAATCCTTAGAATGTAATCTTGAATTGAACGTGCAAGTTTAGTTTTGAGTCTTCTTCACTTGGATCTCTTTCACTCAATCCTTGGTGATCCTCCTTGCGTTTTTTTCTTCTTCTTTTTTTTATTTTTTTTATTTTCATATTCGTTCTTGGATTTTGTTTATGTTGTATGAGAATGGAATTACTGTGATTTAGATGCGTTTGGTTCTGATCTGTAGCTATTACTATTAATTTCCTTAGCAACTAAGAGTTAGTAAAGTAAGAAAGGTTTGAGGTTGTCTATGTCGGGAAAAGGTATCGATCCTGATGTGGAATGGACTCGCTTATTCTATATGATTAGCAAGAAGTCTCTTTTTCAAGCCTGTCACACTTTAGCATCTGCTATTTTCACTTTTTACTAGTGGGTTTGCTTTGTTTATAAGCTTTTTCTATTCTCTGTTTAAAAAGGGTGCTAATTAACGTTAACGTGTCACTCATCTATTTCTATATTCTGATTCTTCCCTTGCCTTGTTGCTCTGCTTACCTGCATCAATTTTGGTTGAAATTGCTTTCCCAGCAAATCTAATATTGTACGACCGATTTATTGATTGCCAGCAAAATGGCTGATGCAAGATTGAGGACATGGTTATGTGTCATACTGAGCATACAGATCTTGCTCAAGTCTGATGCCTTTAACGTTGGGATTACGTATGTCCAAAATGCTGTTGCGAAAGGAGCTGGTGAGTCCAAGATGAACTTAACTTCTTACTGCAGAATGTCCTGCAATTTCCCCTTTCATTCGAGTTTTATCAGTGTTGACTTGGTTGAAGTTTGATGTGCTCTGCAGTTTGTTTGGATGGTAGCCCTCCAGCTTACCACTTTGATAAGGGAGTTGGCGCCGGTGCTAACAATTGGCTTATTCTCTTTGAGGTTTGCACTTCTGTAGTTTATCGTAGATTGAGGAATTTAAGATTGCATTTGATTACCCGTATATTAAAGAAAGAAATTGTAGTTATAAGTTACAGTTGGCTAATTCTGCTGAGTAAATAGATGTGTTCTGATGTTCACAATTTAGACACTAGCACCTTTTCATATTATCCATCTAATTTGATTTTGTGCAGTGAGCACAGATTTATTCTCTAGAACATCATGAGTTATAATTTGGCCCGACATGGGGATTGAACGGCTCTATTTTGTGTTCTCAGGGAGGAGCATGGTGCAACAACATCACCACTTGCCTTGCTCGAAGGGATACACGGTTAGGTTCATCGAAACAGATGGTCAAGGAACTTTCTTTCTCCGGTATACTCAGCAATAAACAAAAATTTAATCCAGGTGTGGCTCTATGGCTATTTAAATTTGGTCTTTTCTTAGAGAATATCAGATCTCAACTTCCTTTCTTCTTTCTTGTGGTGTTTTAGACTTCTACAACTGGAACAAAATCAAGGTCAGATATTGTGATGGGGCTTCATTTACTGGGGACGTGGAAGCAGTAAACCCCGTAAGTTTGTTTAAGCCTCGAACCAGATGCTTTTTATTTCATGTGCAGAGCTGAATTTGCTGCAACATTTTGTGCCATTTTCCTTGATCATTTCATATTTGGATCAGGCCACCAACCTTCACTTTAGAGGAGCGAGGGCTTTTGCAGCAATTGTTGAGGACTTGATGTCAAAAGGGATGAGTAATGCACAAAATGTATGATCCAACTCGATGAACTCTCCAATCCTTCATATCTTTATCCTTTTTTTCCTTTTTTGCCGAAATAATCGGGAGCAAATTGAAAATCATCATGTAGGCTATCCTTTCTGGATGCTCAGCTGGTGGGTTGACTGCAATACTGAATTGTGATAGATTCCGAGCTCTCATGCCTGCGAGGACCAAAGTCAAATGTCTTGCAGATGCTGGCTATTTTATCAATGCGTAAGCTTGTTATTTCCTCCTTTGGATTCAGGCCTCGGATAAAATGCACGTTGCAATTATTACCAGAACTTTGGATGACATGGCACTCTTCTCTGGTTCTAATTCAGGAAGGATATTTCTGGAGCTTCACACATTGAAAATTTCTTTAGTGAAGTGGTTGCAACACATGTATTCTCTCTCTCTCACCACATATTTATGTGTATACATGTTAGTCTCAGAAATATGCTTGTCTTTGTTAATCTTTGTCACTCAAAACTCGAATGAATGGTTCAGGGATCAGCCAAGAATCTACCAACTTCCTGCACATCCAAAATGAAACCAGGATTGGTAGGTGACAGTAACTCTGTCGTTAATTTCTGCATCTTTTGCTTATAATTGTGTCCTAATCACAACCGATATTGCTGAACATTATTGCAGTGCTTCTTCCCTCAAAACGTGGTTCCACAAATTCAGACCCCATTATTCATTATAAATGCCGCCTATGATTCATGGCAGGTCAGTACTTGATAAACTCAAGATTGAAAATAATGCCTCGCCGATAAACAATTTGAGTTGTTCATCACTTTCAAAGCAATTTCCATATAGTTTCTAAAACTTTTTTAAGATGGGCAATTTAGCTTCAGATCATTCAGAAGAGAAGATGATAATTCGTTTTTTTGTTTCCACTGGAGCCCCCATTTTTGTTCTCCAGTTTTGGCTTCCGACTCAACTCTGTATCAGCTACTCTGTCTCGCAAACCGAAATAGGCATGAGTGTTGTGCACTGATCTCTCGAGCATTATTGCTGCTTTCAGATTAAGAATATTTTGGCACCTGGAGTAGCTGATCGTCATGGAACCTGGCATAGCTGCAAGCTTGATATCAAAAAATGCTCACCGGATCAACTCAAAATCATGCAAGGTGAAAAAATTGTTGAGCTTTAGCCACTACGAAACAGTCTTGTGGAAGCTTCAAGCTGGAAAATTTACTTGGTAGGAATTATTGTATTCAGATTTCAGGCTGGAGTTCTTAAGAGCACTGAGCGCGGTCGGAACCTCTCCATCAAGAGGAATGTTCATAGATTCTTGCTATGCTCATTGCCAAGCTGGGACACAAGAGACGTGGCTGAGGGATGACTCTCCAGTAGTGGCAAAGACAGTAATGACCACTTTCTTCAACTATTTTTCATGACACCGTGACTGGACCATAACATGTATTGATGTTTGTCCGTTTCTCTTTCATCTTTTCTTTGCAGTCAATTGCAAAGGCTGTTGGAGACTGGTATTACGAACGGATTACGTTCCAGAAGATCGATTGCCCTTATCCATGCAACCCGACTTGCCACAACCGGATATTCGATGCCAATGGACTATCTGAAGATTAGTTTTCCGCTGTCAAAGTCTTCTATCTATTCTTAAAGTTCCAAATGTTATTGTTAAAATGAGCCTTAACGGTGAAGGGGCTCTAGCACAGGTCGTCACGGCACCCACACTGCCTGCTGGTCACTCTGTGCAATTCAATATTTTATGGAAAATGCTGATTATAATGAATAAAGGCAGACTATGAAGGTTTTATTACACGATGTGAGGTGAAAGTGAGTTTGGATAGGTTGAATTTGTTCAGTAAGTTAGTAAAGTCGAAAGATATCAGCATGTCAATGTCCAACATAATCCTCACATTGGTAAGTAGCTTTTTCACATCTTGCATGATCTCTTTTGGGTCAAGTTTGGAGATCCAAAATTGTCATCTTTTGACCTCTCAATATGGAAGCGATTTAGCAAGACAATCAAAGGAAACACTCACTTACTTTTCAAGATCTGCCGATCAATGAACGAAACTTCTATCTCATTGCCAAAGCACTTGACGTGTGACCTAAAAAATTATCCATTTGAAGGTCCGAAGCGAATATGACATGAATCATAGTCGACAAAAAATCAAACCCAATGGCTGCACCTCAAAAATAGGCTAATGAATGTAACCTTTCAACTTCCCCGCGTTGACCAAATTTCAGCTTAACTTGGAATTGGATTAATTCAAAATGAATTCTCAGTGTTCTCTCAGCTAATTCTCTGCTCCTCTCTCCAGAACATTGCTCCTCAATGCCCGAATCCAGCATACAAAAGACCAAAAATGCGATTTCTGAGTTGGTTGGTTTCTTTCTTAATTTTCGACTCCTGCTCCGGATTGAATGGCTTACTCTAAAAATTCAGCAGTCGGAAAATGGTAAGTCGAGACATTCTTCGAACCAGCGACGTGCTTCTGCCCCATTAAACATCTAGGACTTCTCGTGCTTAGGCTCAATGACACATTAGAGCATCCCATTCTCCATCAATCATAATTTAGATCACAATATTTCCATTAATCACTTTTACTTTGAGAATCACAATATAATGGAAATTCACATCCACGAGGACCTGTTCTGTCAAATGCCGCTCGTCAGTGAATCAAGCATTGATGGTATTACAATTTAATGAATAATGCTATTGAATGACAATGTGTTGCTATGGGTTGAATTCCTCAAGGTAGTTTTAGCTCAATAACATCATGGTAACAAACAGATACTGCCAGGCAGGGAAGTTGATCCTGTAACAAGGTGAATACATTCGAAATAAAAAGAAAAGAATACTGAAAGGATAGTAGATTTATCTAGTGTAACAAAGTCCCCGTATCCATGATATCTCTAATTCACAAAAGTGAAATGTTCTCCCACAATTTACTTGGTTTCCTTATCGATCCCGTAATAAATTAGTGGTGACTCCTAATTGAATTAAGTTGCATGTTAATATGATTAAAATCAAAACTCCAAAGCTGTGATTGGTATGGGCTCGGGAGATCCCACTGCTCTAAGGTTTTTGGCTTTGTAATCCCTTAGTGGTTCACTTGTGAAAATATCGTGACGAAAAAAGAAAAACAAAAAGGACACTATTTTCTTAACAAACGTCTTTGCCTAATCTCTTTCAAAAGCTTAAAAAAATCTACGTCCAATGGCATTTGTTGAAATATTTAGTTAACCATTGACAGAGCCACTATGTTCAACAAATAATTCACCCTCTAAGGTACCTGATAGAAAATATTTCACATGATGCATACATGTCTAAAGACAAGCATCGGTCTTTTGTTGCGTTCCGGTCTCTCCCATACCCATGTGGATTTTTTTTTTTTTTTTTTTTTGACCAACCATACCCATGTGGATTAAAAAGTGGGGATTTGTAGCATCAGCGTGAAATGTGAGAGACACGGAAGGATTGATACAACTGATTCGTGAGAATAATGCCAAGATGTTTGTGCTAAAAATTCAAAGATGTGATAATTATCATCTTAAAATATCTTTAAAGGCAGCGTTGGCCTCCTATGCATAAATTGATCAAGAGCTAAGGCCATTCAATCTAATGATGGTCACATCAGGCCGAAACCGGTTGTTTTGCTGGAGCGAACCATATGTCTCCAAATTAAATTGGTCGTGGTACAATCCATTATGAGGATGTTATTTGCTGTACTATCCTTTAAAACAATATATGGAGCGAACACAAATCTGACATTCCAGCTCATGAGTCGTGATACACGCTTGTCCTCGCCCAAAAGACTTTCTTCTTGTGACACTTCCATCTATACTTTTATCACTCTACACAAAGAAGTACCGGCCGAAACCGGTTGTTTTGCTGGAGCGAACCATATGTCTCCAAAATAAATTGGTCATGGTACAGTCCATTATGAGGATGTTATTTGTGGTACTATCCCTTAAAACAATATATCGAGCGAACACAAATCTGACATTTCAGCTCATGAGTTGTGATACACGCTTGTCCTCGCCTAGAAGACTTTCGGCTTGTGACACCTCCATCTATACTTTTATCACTCTGCACAAAGAAGTACCATCAGGAATCAGCAATTATTTCCTTCAAATAATTTGACAAGCTTAGAGAATCGCATTTTAGTAACGAAAGACACTAGCGTGGCAACCTAAGCTGTGAAATAAGACATCATCGCTTGTAGCTTTTTTTTTTTTTTTTTTTTTTTTTGACAGGAGAAACCGGCTTGGCCAGTAGCTGCTGTAAACCCCTGGGCGACACGTGCTAGTCATCACACACGTTCCACCAGGTAAGTCACATAATTTCTCAGTCAGCTTTCCTGCAACTTGCGTCACAGGGGCTTCGAATGCTCAACCTCTCTGACAGAGAAGAAACACCTACTCAGCTGAGTCACGGCAATGGGTGGTATCGCTTGCAGCTTTTGTTCCTCGGTTTGACAAGATTTTCCAAAGCCAATTTCTCGTACACCCTGTTAAATTAATAGATGCCATGGGCTATCTTTCGAACATCTTTCAAGAGCCACGTGTAATTATTGGGTTTGACCGGGATACAATCATTTGAAAAGCTGTGTCGGGTAGACCGAATAAAGAGAAAAGGATCCACAGATCAACGTTATCACGAGAAGGTGAAATCCCAATGATAGATAGCATTATTTAGGCTCTGTTCGTTTCGCATAAAATAATTTTCAGAAAAATGTTTTTCGGATTTTCCAGTGTTCGTTTCATGGAAAATGAATTCTTTGAGGAAAATATTTTCCATCCAAGGAAAAAAGTCTTCTAAAATAAGGGAAAATGTTTTCCACTTTTGAAAAGTGGAAAACATTTTCCTCACTTGATCTCTCTTACCTCACACCTATACAAATCTTCACTTTCTCCTCTCATTTCTTCTTCCTTTTTTTTTTATTCAAATTATTTTTTAGTTTTCTTTTTCTTTTTAATTTGAATTATTTTTAATTTCCTTTTTCTTTTCTTTTATTTTTTCTTTTATTTTTCTTTTTCTTTTATTTGTTTTCTATCTTCTTCTTTCTTGGCTAGTCGTCGAATTAGGTGAATCTCAAACTCATCGATCTTAAATTTGCGCTCGTCGATCTGGCAAACCTCGAGCTTGGTACTCGCGCTCGTCAATTTGGTGAGCGGCAAATATTTTCCTTACCAAACACCGGAAAATATTTTCCAAAACACTTTCAGGTTTTAGCCGAACACTGAAAAATATTGTCATTTTCCTAAAAAATGACTTCTGAAAAAATATTTTCCGGAGATGGTCCATTTTCCGCGAAACGAACAGACCCTTAGTTAGGCAAATGGGGACCATTGGCTTGGACTTTAATGGAATGATAATTCGACCTTAGCTGTTGTTATTTCCATGGACTATAAAGTCGCCACGACGTTGATTTCCAACTCATTAATAACACGTCTGATAACTATTTTGTTCTTGAGAAGAATTTTCACACATAAATGATTTTTTTATTCCGTTTCCAAGAACAATTTCTAAGTTTTTAAATACTCCTGATAGGATTCTTGAATTTCTATATTTTTATTATTTTGTCTTTTATCTTTTTCTTTTTCTTTTTCCTTTTCTCTTCTTCTTCCTCCCTCTTTGTGGCCGGTTGCCGGCTATGGCGGTGGCTAGCACCGGGTAGGCAATATCCAAATGTTATTGTTAAAATAAGCCTTAACGGTGAAGGGGCACTAGCACAGGTCGTCACGGCACCAACACTGCCTGCTGGTCACTCTGTGCAATTCTTTAATGTAAGGAAAGTGCTGATAGTAATAAATAAAGGCAGGCCATGAAGGTTTGGTTACACGATGTGAGGTGAAAGTGAGTTTTGGATAGGTTGAATTTGTTCAGTAAGTTAGTAAAGTCGAAATATATCAGCATGTCAATGTCCAACATAATCCTCACATTGGTAAGTAGCTTTTTCACATCTTGCATGATCTCTTTTGGGTCAAGTTTGGAGATCCAAAATTGTCATCTTTTGACCTCTCGATATGGAAGTGATTTAGCAAGACAAAGGAAAAACTCATTTACTTTTCAAGATCTGTCGATCAATGAACAAAACTTCTATCTCATTGCCAAAGCACTTGACGTGTAATCTAAAGAATTATCCATTTGAAGGTCCGAAGCGAATATGACATGAACCATAGTCGACAAAAAATCAAACCCGATGGCTGCACCTCGAAAATAAACTAATGAATGTAACCTTTCAACTTCCCCGCGTTGATTGGGATTGGGTTATTCAGAATGAATTCTCAGTGTTCTCTCAGCTAATTCTTTGTTCCTCTCTCCAGAACATTGCTCCTCAATCACATGAATCCAGTCCCAGCAGCCCAAATCCAGCATACAAAAGACCAAAAAAATGCAACTTCTGAGTTTGTTGGTTTCTTTCTTAATTTTTGACATCTGCTCCGGAATGAATGAATTGATCGATCGATACCGACATGAACTTTAGGGCTGGCACTTTCGTTCTATCTATGGAGTTGTCGCTTTCTTTGGGCTGGACTCAATGACCCACTGAGTTGTCCAGACGATAGAAAGGGATAAGCTCTCAAAACCACAGCCCTTCGCTGGCTGCCCGATTGACGAGAGCATTTTCCTCTCGAAATGCATGGCACATGCCGCTGACGTGGGTATTCATCGGAAACAAAAGGCCCCAAATTGATCCGTCAATTCCTAAATCGGGGTCGAGCTCATGGCCGAGGATCTTGAAGGAGAGGGGTTGGCACGGGAGTAATTGAAGTGATGCTCCAGAGCACGCGGTTTTTGCATTAGCGTTTTCTTATCCATGCAAACAATACAATAGATTGATGTATCAAGGTAATAGCCCCGTCATAATGATGTGAGAGGGTCGAATCCCTACCCTCAAGTAAGCCTGTAATAGGCTTGCCAGAGTATTCGAACTCAAGACCCGAGTGCGGAACCGAAGGGAGCAGCAGTGCTATGTAGGCAACTGACCGAACATGGGGTACCCATGAAATACATTCGAAAGCAACAGGAGCTTCTGTGGCTCGTTGGTGCGGCGATCCTTCGATCATAACCCATCCAAATCGCATACCATTTCTTATAACTCTTATACAAAGTGCTGTGATATGCACTAATTATAAAAAAAGTTTAGGATAAATTTGTGCCGATACTTGAACTCAAAATCCATTTCATGAAGACTAATCACAGCATGTGATCATCACAGGTCCTCCTTCCACCACTTGATGTGGCCCTGTCCTTAGCGGATCGCTGTCAATCACATGGTCCACTCCAGTTATTAAGTCACCCGCCTTTGTCGCGGGGGCCATAATTTCATTTCATCGAAAATCATATTACATCCCTCAAAGTATATTTTTAAAAAATTAGAATAATTATCTTATTTGACATGAAAAAAAGCAAAAGATTACTCTACTTCAGAAAAAAGGGGTCAGAACAATCGGCCTTAAATCCACAGGTTGTGAACTTTAGCTTGAGGGGAATTAAATAATCCATTCATATAATATCTATAGTCTTCAAGGAAAAAAAAAAAAAGCAAAAGATTACTCTACTTCAGAAAAAATGGGTCAGAACAATCGGCCTTAAATCCACAGGTCGTGAACTTTAGCTTAAGGGGAATTAAATAATCCATTCATATAATATCTATAGTCTTCAAGGGAAAAACAAAAAAAACAAAAAAACAAAAGATTACTCTACTTCAGAAAAAAGGGGTCAGAACAATCGGCCTTAAATCCACAGATTGTGAACTTTAGCTTGAGGGGAATTAAATAATCCATTCATATAATATATATCCTTCAGGGAAATGAATAAAGTCATCATCCCAATCACTATTTTGAGACACACATTAATGTCGGAACGCGTCCACCGATGTGATACACAGCCTGCTGTCTCTTAGGGGTGTGCAAAAAAACCAGGATCCACTTGGATCGCCCGGAATCGGACTGGAACCGCCTGGAACCGACGGTCCTTGAGGGAACCGGTCCGGTTCCCGGTTCCAATTTATGGGAACCGGTGGGTACCGATCAAGTTCCCGGTTTCATGGGCGGATCCGCTCGCCCGCCCACCCGGACCGGACCGATTAAGTTTTAATTTTTAAAAAAAAAATTACTAAAACAAACCCTAGATCTCATCTTACTGTCTCTTCGTCTTTAGTTCTGTCTCTCTCTTTCTCTGTCTCTTCCTCGGTTCCTCCTATCGCCATTTCTATTTACATATTAATTTTTCTGGAACAAACTAGTTCTTTACATAAATTTCTCGAGTGTAAGGTCTAGCTGTAGAAGTTACACATGCATTGTATGCCTGGAAATGAAGAACAAGGAGTTGAAGAAGATCGTCTCCAGTTGCTAAGAGATGTTAGTGGTGCTTTTAGGCCAGGTATGCTAACAGCACTAGTAGGCGTTAGTGGTGCAGGCAAAACGACCCTAATGGACGTTCTAGCAGAGAGAAAGACTGGTGTCTCTAGACAAAACAAACAAGGAAGCAGGATAATAGGGAACCTTTACCTTTGGTCAAAGAAAGTTTAGCCATCTGTGGCTACTTGCAAGTAGAAAATGGAAGAATGTTGCATTCAATCTGTTTGCATTTTTTTTATCTACGAGATACATTTATAGTTGCAACAAATGAATCTTTGTTTCATGTACTTAAATTTGGTTTTTCTTTCTTTGACTTACTTTGATGTCACGTAGTCGTTCTATGTTGAAAACTAAAATTGTTTCGCGTTAAGATCGGTTCTGTTGGGATATAACACGCGGAAACGACAGGATCTTGCAATTTACGTCAATGCGAAATCGCCAGAAAAATAAACGAGAAAAATAAGGACACCAGAAATTTACGTGGTTCGGTCCGAGTATCGGTACCTACGTCCACGGAGAGAGCCAGCAGCAAAAAATCCACTATAATCGGAGTATCAAAGTTTACAATCGCTCAATTGCTCAAGTGTTTCCACACCTAGATTTAACCCCAAACCCAAAGTGTTTATAAATAAATAACTCACTTGGGAATAAACTTACGGCACAAAATTACCGTGTGCCCCTTGCCTCAAAATGCAAATGTGCGCAGATTCAAGGACTTGCAGCTCCCTTCTACGTACAGCTTTTCTTTTTTTGATCACATAGGGCTTCAGCGGCACTGTCCTTCTCTCGACATGTACGTATAGCGGCCAAGAAGAGAAAACCCTCCCTGTCGACGTCCCTTTTATACGTTTGCCCCAAAAGTCAAACTCTTGACCTAGGGCCCACCTTCTTTTCCTTTTTGGCTTCATGTGAAAGACGTTGCATTGGTCTTTCGTCTCTTTGGGTGTGCATATGTGCCCAAGGTCAAACTTTTGACCTTGGGCCCACCACTTTTAACTCTTCATGCAGAGGACTTCTTCGGCATGGATTGGATGAGGAAACTTGCTTCTTTTAATTTTATTTTATATTTCCTCTTTTGTAAATCTTCAAAAAATCTAACGAATTGCGTTTTTGCAAACGCTCAAACTCGAGTCATAATTTAACAATTCTCCACATTGGCTCAATATTTGAAGTCAACTTATAGTGTTGATCATCCATGCTGCTATCCTAACGTCCCGACGGGCGCTCACTCTCCACAAACGCTAATAGAGCTCAAGCAGAGCTTGAGCTCTGCCAAAGGAACAAACTTAGTCATCATGTCTGCCAGGTTATCTACTGTAGCAATCTTTTTAACAGTAACAATACATTTAGCTAAGACATCTCGGATGAAGTGGTACCTGATGTTGATATGCTTCGTTCACTCGTGATAAACTGGATTATATGCCAAATATATCGCACATTGGTTATCGTAGTGTATATCCACACTTTTCTGTTCTAACCCAAAGTCCAAGAGTAAACTTTATAACCATATCGCCTCCTTCGTTACAAAGGTTAGTGCCATGTACTCTACCTCAGTCGAAGACAAAGCAATGTGATTCTGTAAGAACGCTTTCCAACTAACCGCACCACCCGTTAGTACAAATACGTACCCTGCTAAAGACCTGCAATCATCCAAGTCACTAGCGTGATCCGAATTCACAAAACCAGTGGTCTCACTGTCATTGCTGTCCCTCTGGTATACTATACCCATGTCTGTTGTTCCCTTTAAATATCTTAGAATCCACTTCACAGCTTCCCAATGAGTTCTACCAAGACGCTTCATATAGCGACTAACCACGCTCACAGCTTGTGAATTATCAGGCCTAGTGCACACCATAGCATATATAACACTACTCACGGCACTAGAATAAGAAACACGGGACATATGCTCCTCCTCCTCATCAGTCTACGGTGATAATTTATCTGAAAGTTTAAAGTGCTTCGCTAAAGGTGTATTTACAGATTTTGCCAACTACATGTTAAAACGTGCCACGATCTTCTCAATATATTTCTTTTGAGATAGACGTAAAACTCCTGCAGTCCTGTCACGCAAAATCTCCATACCCAAAATTCTCTTTACAGCACCTAAATCTTTTATCTCAAATTCAGCATCTAACTGCCTTTTCAGCACTTAACTGCCTTTTCAGCACATCAATATCAGACATATTCTTAACTGATATCAGCATATCATCGACATATAAGAGTAGATAAATCAAAGAACCATTCTCCAATCTCCTATAGTAAACACAGCTATCCATCTGACTTTTTGAATAGTCTTGACTAGCCATGAAAGCATCAAAACGTTTATACCACTACCTAGGAGATTGTTTCAACCCATACAAAGATTTCTTTAACAAGCAAACATGATATTCTTTACCTGGAATAGCAAAACCCTCTGGTTGCCTCATGTAAATTTGCTCCTCCAACTCACCATGAAGAAACGCAATTTTCACATCTAACTGCTCTAACTTGAGATCCTGCGAAGCAACTAAGGCAAGTAAAACACGAATAGAAATATGTCTTACCACATGAGAGAACACCTCATTATAGTCAATGCCCTCACGCTGTGTATATTCCTTCGCCACAAGTCTCGCCTTATACCTCGCTGCCTCGACACCAGGAATGCCCTCTTTTCGTTTAAAGACCCATTTACTTCCGACAATCTTTTGGCTCTTGGGTACTTTGACTAGCTCCGATGTCTGATTTCGATGGAGAGATTCTATCTCTTCACTCATAACCCCTAACCACTGCGATGACTTTGGACTAGCCATCGCCTCAGAGTAAGACGAAGGCTCATCTGTCTTCACCTCATCACCTACAGTCAATGCATAAGCAATATCTGTATAATCATAACGTACCAGTGATTTAATTTGCATTCTCTGTCTATCTACGGCTATAATCTGCTGCGGCTTTGCTAGTTGTTCACTATCACCGACTTCAGGAATTGTGGCTTCATCTACAGTCTCAACTTCTGTTACCTTCGAGGTCTCCGGAGTCTCCACCTGAAGCTTCACCTCACTAATGATACCATGATCTGTCTTCTCTGCTAGTTGTGTCTCAGAACTCCTCTGTTGAAGCATTGCAATCTCGTCGAAGATTACATCTCTACTGATTAGAAAATCGTGTGATCTGGGATCGGTGCACCACAGCCGGTAGCCTTTCACCCCATGCGCATAACCCAGAAATATACACTTCTTCGCCCTCGGCTCAAGCTTACCATCACTCGCATGAGCATATGTAGGACATCCAAATATTCGTAATTCGAAATAATCAACAGGTTTCCTCGACCATAATTCCTCAGGAGTCTTCCACTCGATAGCAGATGATAGATATCGATTAACCAGGTAACATGCCATGTTCACTGCTTCAGCCCAAAATTCCTTCCCAAGTCCTGCATGCGAAAGCATGCATTGAGCTCGCTCAAGCAAAATTCTGCTATTCCCTTCTACCATGCCATTCTACTGTGGTGTCTCAGGTACTGTTTGGTGTCTTACAATACCCTCTTTCTCGCAAAACTCGATAAAATATTTACCACAAAACTCCATGCCATTATCAGTTCTGAGGCACTTGATTTGCTTATCTGACTGCTTCTCAATCAATGCCTTAAATTTCTTGAACCGATCAAACACTTCATATTTGTGCTTCAGAAAGTATACCCATACCTTCCTTGAATAGTCGTCGATAAATGTCAGCATATATCGGGCACCTCATTTCGAAGGAACCGAAGACGGGCCCCAGACGTCTGAATGAATATATTCAACTGGTAGTTTGGTCGAATGAATAGCTGTAGTAAACTTAACTCGGTGCTGCTTTCCATAGATGCCGTGCTCACATAAGTCCAGCTTCCCTGTCTTATGTCCCTTTAACAACCATCTTTCACTCAGCATCGTCATACATGTCTTACTCATGTGCCCTAAACGCATATGTCATAATTGAGTCAAATTAGAGTCTGACTCACCTGATGAAACTGCAGCGGTTCCGATCACGGTCTTTCCCAGTAGATGATAGAGAGTATTCACTTTCTTCCCCTTCATCACTGTCATGGCACCTCGAGAGATCTTTAGTACTCCACCTTTCAGCGGTGTACATACACCTGATGTCATCGAGTGTCTCTAGAGAAATAAGGTTCTTCTTGAGCTCCGGTACATAACTCACATTTGTCAATGTACGAACCACCCCATCGTGCATTCGGATCCGAATTATCCCTATTCCCACAGCCTTACAGACTGCATTATTCCCTAAAAGAACCCTACCACCATCTGCAGCTTGGTAAGTAGTAAACCAGTTCTTATGAGGCGTTATATGATAAGAACACCCCGAATCTAGCACCCATTCGTCTCCTCACGAAGTAGCAGTCACACATAAGACAGCTTTTGCATCATTAGTGCTCCCCTCAACAACATTTGTCACACTACTTGTGGCATTCTACTTATCAACTTTATTTCTTCGCTTTGGACAATCTCTCCTTATGTGCCCCTCCTCGTGACACTCAAAGCACTTCACGCGTCCCTTGGACTTTCTATGGCGTGATTTTGATATGCTTTTACCTCTACTGCTGCTAGGCTCTCGATGTTGTTCTTTACCCCGAATCGTGAGTACTTGCGCTGCTCCTTTCGCCAGACCGTCATCTCGCAACTTTCTCTGCCAATCCTTAGAGAATAATGCGAACTTTACCTCTGCTGAGGTAATTGTAGTACGTCCCTGCAACAGTGAATTGGTAAAGTGTTCCCATGACTCTGGTAAAGAGGCTAACAACATCACGCCTTGTTCTTCATCATCAAATATGTTGCCGACGTTCTTCAGATCCAACATGAGTTTATTAAATTCATCTAGGTGGGTTCTGATAGACGTACCTTCAGTATATCTAAATTGAAACATCTTCTTCAACATGTACAAGCGATTGTTCAAACCTTTCTTCACATAGAGTGCTTGAAGTTTTGCCCATAATGCCGCGGCATCCTTCTCCTCAGCAACCTCTATTAAGACTTCATCCATCAAATTTAACAGGATTATGCTCTTTGCTTTTTCCATCAGCTCTACCCTCTCTGAGGCTTTCATTATAATCGGCAACTCATCTTAACCATCCAGTGCTTGATCAAATCTTGTGTTGTCAATAATGCCCGCATCTTAATGCTCCATAACACAAAGTTGTTACTCCCATCAAACTTCTCAATCTCAGATTTCCTCTTAGACATAATTACAATAACAGAATTTCCAGATAATAGTCAGACAAGTTAAAGCTCCAAATCACAATCAAGAAATCTAACCCCATGATCTGATACCAATTGTTGGGATATAATACACGGAAACGACAGGATCTTGCAATTTACATCAATGCGAAATCGCCAGAGACATAAACGAGAAAAATAAGGACACCAGAAATTTACGTGGTTCGGTCCGAGTATCGGTATCTATGTCCATGGAGAGAGCCAGCAGTAGATAATCCACTATAATCGGAGTATCAGAGTTTACAATCGCTCAATCTTTCAAGTGTTTCCACACCTAGATTTAACCCAAAATCCAAAGTGTTTATAAATAAACAACTCACTTAGGAATAAACTCATGGCACAAAATTACCGCGTGTCCCTTGCCTCAAAACACGTGCGGATCCAAGGACTTGCAGCTCCATTCTATGTACAGCATCGATTCGACAATTTAAGGCTCAAAAGGGAACATGAACTAAGCTTATGAGTGTCCGAGAGCTAAAAACCAACAACACAGCTCAAAATAACCACACAAGAGCAAGGGTATACAAAATACAAAAAAAGAAAAAAGAAAAAGGAGTTGGAATGAAAACTTGGATGAAGTAACCAAAATCTTGAGCTTTGGTCGACTGTGCATGCCCTTCTTGCCTCACAAGTAATCCTTTCTAATAGTTATGAGTTTTTAGGATCTTACTTCCGTGTTCTAGGACTCGTTCCCTATATGCTAAGCAAGTTTTGCAGTTTCGGACATGTCCACCATGAGATAGTATCGATTTTTTGATAATAAATCTGAAAGTCATGCTAATAGTTTCTCTATATATTTCAAATCTATATTGATCATAATTCGATCAACCTTGATATGATCGCCGCTTAGCAAAGTCGACACCTCTCTCAAGATGATCAATGCATACCTTGGCCATCTGCAGGGTATAGACAGCGAGAACAACAACAATAATAAAATAGACTAATCCTAACGTTATTAATATTAGTGTCATTGTCGCGATAATCACGAATCAGAAAAGGCGATGGCCGTGATCGATTGGAGGGGGCCAGCAGCATGTCACTGGCTGCATCACCTGTTGACCCACCACTTGCGAACGAGTAGGAACGAAGGGAGCCGCCTCGCTCGGTGTTTGCTTGCGAAACATGAACATCGCGGTCTTAATTTTTTTATTTAATTTTTTGGGTAATTTCGCTACTGTAGGGGACATCCTTTTCAATCGTCCCCTCCAATCCACTGCTAATTCGTCTTGACCTGTGGAAAATTCTTCCGCGACGGCCGATGACAAGTAGCTGTCCATCCAATAATGGACGCCACAAAGAACCATTATCCGTGTTCTTTTTTCTGATCACGTAGGGCTTCAGTGGTACCTTCCTTCTCTCGGCATGTAGGTATAGCGGCCAAGAAGAGAAAACCCTCACTGTCGCGTCCCTTTTATACGTGTGCCCCAAAAGTCAAATTCTTGACCTAGAGCCCACCTTCTTTTCCTTTTTGGTTTCACGTGAAAGACGCCGCATTGGTCTTCCGTCTCCTTGGGTGTGCGTGTGTGCCCAAGGTCAAACTTTTGACCTTGGGCCCACCACTTTTAACTCTTCATGCAGAGGTCTTCTTCAACGTGGATTCAATGAGGAAACTTGCTCCTTTTTAATTTTATTTTATATTTTCTCTTTTGTAAATCTTCAAAAAATCCAGCGAATTGCGTTTTTGCAAACACTCAAACTTGAGTCATAATTTAACAGGTTCCATGGATCTACCCGGAAACCGGATCGGACTAGCGGTCCGATTCTCAAGTGGATCCATGCAACAAATGGATGAATCTCGATTTCAATTTTTCGAAACTGGTCCTTAGCGGGCAGTTCTCAATTCTAGATCGGGAACCGCCCGCCTGGACCATGCACACCCCTACTGTCTCTTGTTAGCTACGTCTCAGGTTGGATACTTACCCGAGACCCTGCGCAGAATGCCGCCACCGTACACAAAAGGTTGTGGAAAAAAGAGAGTTCTCAAGAATCATAGTTCCTTCTTTTTCCCTTTTTTAAAATATATTCGCAAGTGAATAGGTGTCGGTTTTTGAAGTCTGGACTTTGCTTTGCCCATTGTACTACTAATACTACTTGAGAGAAGTGGAAAGTCAGCTTAGCCGCCTCGCCAAAACGCGCAAAGCCCCACTGCGAGGATAAATAAGGCACTTCGGTTCTTGAGAAAGAGAAGAGAAGTTGTGGGAAGATTTGAGCTCGTTTCTGGATTTGGGTGTCAGCTACATTCTGCAACTTTCTCATCGCTCGGGTACTTCCATCGTGTTCTTTCCTTTCCTGGGTGATCTATGTTAGCTTTTCTGGCCACCATTCAATCCTTAGAATGTAATCTTGAAATGAATGTGCAAGTTCAGTTTTGAGTCTTCTTCACTTGGATCTCTTTCACTCAATCCTTAGTGATCCTCCTTGTGTTTTTCTTTTTTTCTTCTTTTTTTTTTTTTTTATCAATATTCGTTCTTGGATTTTGTTTATGTTGTATGAGAATGGAATTATTGTGATTCAGATGCGTTTGGTTCTGATCTCGTAGCTAGTACTATTTATTTCCTTAGCAACTAAGAGTAAGTAGAGTAAGAAAGGTTTGAGGTTGTCTATGTCGGGAAAAGGTATCGATCCTGATGAGCAATAGACTCGTTCATTCTATATGATTAGCAAGAAGTCTCCTTTTCAAGCCTGTCACACTTTAGCATCTGCTATTTTCACTTTTTACTAGTGGGTTTGTTTTGTTTATAAGCTTTTTCTATTCTCTGTTTAAAAAGGGTGCTAATTAACGTTAACGTGTTTTGACCAAAAAAAAACGTTAACGTGTCACTCATCTATTTCTATATTCTGATTCTTCCCTTGCCTTGTTGCTCTGCTTACCTACATCAATTTTGGCTGAGATTGCTTCCCCAGCGAATTTAATATTATACGACCGATTTATCGATTGCCAGCAAAATGGTTGATGCAAGATTGAGGACATGGTTATGTGTCATACTGAGCATACAGATCTTGCTCAAGTCTGATGCCTTTAACGTCAGCATTACATATGTCCAAAATGCTGTAGCGAAAGGAGCTGGTGAGTCCAAGATCAATATAATTGCTTACTGTGAAATGTCCTGCAATTTCCCCTTTCATTCGAGTTTTGTCAGTGTTGACTTGGTTGAAGTTCTTTGTGCTCTGCAGTTTGTTTGGATGGTAGCCCTCCAGCTTACCACTTTGATAAGGGAGTTGGCGCTGGCGCTAACAATTGGCTTATTTTCTTTGAGGTTTGCACTTCTGTAGTTTATCATAGATTGAGGAATTTAAGATTGTATTTGATTACCTGTATATTAAAGAAAGGAATTGTAGTTATAAGTTACAGTCGGCTAATTCCGCTGAGTAAATAGAAGTGTTCTGATGTTCACAATTTAGACACCAGCACCGTTTCATATTATCCATCTAATTTGATATTGTGCAGTGAGCACAGGTTTATTCTCTAGAACATCATGAGTTATAATTTGGCCCGACATGGGGATTGAACAGCTCTATATTGTGTTCTCAGGGAGGAGGATGGTGCAACAACGTCACCACTTGCCTTGCTCGAAGGGATACACGGGTAGGTTCATCGAAACAGATGGTCAAGGAACTTTCTTTCTCCGGTATACTCAGCAATAAACAAAAATTTAATCCAGGTGTGGCTCTATGGCTATTTAAATTTGGTCTTTTCTTATCGAATATCAGATCTCAACTTCCTTTCTTCTTTCTTGTGATGTTTTAGACTTCTACAACTGGAACAAAATCAAGGTCAGATATTGTGATGGAGCTTCATTTACTGGGGACGTGGAAGCAGTAAACCCCGTAAGTTTGTTTAAGCCTCGAACCCTATGCTTTTTATTTCATGTGCAGAGCTGAATTGGCTGCTGACATTTTGTGCTATTTTCCTTGATCATTTCATATTTGGATCAGGCCACCAACCTTCACTTTAGAGGAGCGAGGGTTTTTGTAGCAATTGTTGAGGACTTGATGTCGAAAGGGATGAGTAATGCGCAAAATGTATGAACCGACTTGATGAACTCTCCAATCCTTCGTATCTTTATCCTTTTTTTCTTTTTTTGCCTAAATAATCGGGAGCAAATTGAAAATCATGTAGGCTATCCTTTCTGGATGCTCAGCTGGTGGGTTGACTGCAATACTGAATTGTGATAGATTCCGAGCTCTCATGCCTGCAAGGACCAAAGTCAAATGTCTTGCAGATGCTGGCTATTTTATCAATGCGTAAGCTTGTTATTTCCTCCTTTGGATTCAGGCGTCGGATAAAATGCGAGTTGCAATTATTACCAGAACTTTGGATGACATTGCACTCTTCTCTGGTTCTAATTCAGGAAGGATGTTTCTGGAGCTTCACATATTGAAAATTTCTACAGCGAAGTGGTTGCTACTCATGTATTCTCTCTCTCTCTCACCACATATTTATGTGTATACATGTTAGTCTCAGAAATATGCTTGTCTTTGTTAATCTTTGTCACTCAAAACTCGAATGAATGGTTCAGGGATCAGCCAAGAATCTACCAACTTCCTGCACATCCAAAATGAAACCAGGATTGGTAGGTGACAGTAATTCTGTTGTTAATTTCTGCATCTTTTGCTTATAATTGTGTCCTAATTACAACCGATATTGCTGAACATTATTGCAGTGCTTCTTCCCTCAAAACGTGGTTCCACAAATTCAGACCCCATTATTCATTATAAATGCCGCCTATGATGCGTGGCAGGTCAGTACTTGATAAACTCAAGATTGAAAATAATGCTTCGCCGATAAACAATTTGAGTTGTTCATCACTTTCAAAGCAATTCCCAGATAGTTTCTAAAACTTTTTTAAGATGGGCAATTTAGCTTCAGATCAGTCAGAAGAGAAGACGATAATTCGTTTTTTTTGTTTCCACTGGAGCCCCCATTTTTGTTCTCCAGTTTTGGCTTCTGACTCAACTCTATATCAGCTACTCTGTCTCGAAAACCGAATTAGGCATGAGTGTTGTGCACTGATCTCTCAAGCATTATTGCTGCTTTCAGATTAAGAATATTTTGGCGCCCGGAGTAGCTGATCCTCATGGAACCTGGCATAGCTGCAAGCTTGATATCAAAAAATGCTCACCAGATCAACTCAAAATCATGCAAGGTGAAAAAATTGTTGAGGTTTAGCCACTACAAAACAGTCTTGTGGAAGCTTCAAGCTGGAAAATTTACTTGGTAGGAATTATTGTATTCAGATTTCAGGCTGGAGTTCTTAAGAGCACTGAGCGCAGTCGGAACCCTTCCATCAAGAGGAATGTTCATAGATTCTTGCTATACTCATTGCCAAGCTGGGACACAAGAGACGTGGCTGAGGAATGACTCTCCACTAGTGGCAAAGACAGTAATGACCACTTTTTTCAACTATTTTTCATGGCACCGTGACTGGACCATAACATGTATTGATGTTTGTCCGTTTCTCTTTCATTTTTTCTTTGTAGTCGATTGCAAAGACTGTTGGAGACTGGTATTACGAACGGATTACGTCCCAAAAGATCGATTGCGCTTATCCCTGCAACCCAACTTGCCACAACGGGATGTTCGATTGAATCTGAAGATTAGTTTTCCACCGTCAAAGTCTTCTATCTATTCTTAAAGTTCCAAATGTTATTGTTAAAATAAGCCTTAACGGTGAAGGGGCACTAGCACAGGCCGTCACGGCACCAACACTGCCTGCTGGTCACTCTGTGCAATTCTTTAATGTATGGAAAGCGCTGATAGTAATGAACAAAGGCAGACTATGAAGGTTTGGTTACACGATGTGAGGTGAAAGTGAGTTTTGGATAGGTTGAATTGGTTCAGTAATTTAGTAAAGTCGAAAGATATCAGCAGGTCAATGGCCAACATAATCCTCACATTGGTAAGTAGCTTTTTCACATCTTGCATGATCTCTTTTGGGTCAAGTTTGGAGATCCAAAATTGTCATCTTTTGACCTCTCGATATGGAAGCGATTTAGCAAGAAAATCAAAGGAAAAACTCATTTACTTTTCAAGATTTGCCGATCAATGAATGAAACTTCTACCTCATTGCCAGAGCACTTGATGTGTAACCTAAAGAATTATCCATTTGAAGGTCCGAAGCGAATATGACATGAACCATAGTCGACAAAAAATCAAACCCGATGGCTGCACCTCAAAAATAGACTAATGAATGTAACCTTTCAACTTCCCCACGTTGGCTAAATTTCAGCTAACTTGGGATTGGGACATTTAAAATGAATTCTCAGTGTTCTCTCTGTTCCTCTCTCCAGAACATTGCTCCTCAATCGCATGAATCCAGTCCCAACAGCCCGAATCCAGCATACAAAAGACCAAAAATGCGATTTCAGAGTTGGTTGGTTTCTTTATTAATTTTCGACATCTGCTCCGGATTGAATGGCCCACTCTAAAAGTTCAGCAGTAAGAAAATGGTAAGTCGAGACATTCTTCAAACCAGCGACGCGCTTCTTCCCCATTAAATATATAGGACTTCTCGTGCTTAGGCTCAATGACACATTAGAGCATCCCATTCTCCATCAATCTTAACTTAGATCACAATATTTCCATTAATCACTTTTACTTTGAGAATCACAATATAATGGAAATTCACATCCACAAGGACCTGTTCTGTCAAATGCCGCTCGTCAGTGAATCAAGCATTGATGATATTACAATTTAATGAATAATGCTATTGAATGACAATGTGTTACTGTGGGTTGAATGCCTCAAGGTAGTTTTAGTTCAAGAACATCGTAGTAACAAACAGATACTGCCAGGCAGGGAAGTTGTTCCTGGAACATGGTGAATACATTTGAAATAAAAAGAAAAGAGTACTGAAAGGATGGTAGATTTATCTAGTGTAACTAAGTCCTCGTATCTATGATATCTCTAGTTCACCAAAGTGAAATGTTCTCCCACAATTTACTTGGTTTCCTTATCGATTCCGTAATAAATTAGTGGTGACTCCTAATTGAATTAAATTGCATGTTAATATGATTAAAATCAAAACTCCAAAGCTATGATTGGTATAGGCTCGGGAGATCCCACCGCTCTTAAGGTTTTAGGCTTTGTAATCCCTTAGTGGTTCACTTATGAAAATATCGTGACAAAAAAAGAAAAAGAAAAAAGGATACTATTTTCTTAACAAATGTCTTTGCCTAATCTCTTTCAAAAGCTTAAATAAATCTACGTCCAATGGCATTTGTTGAAATATTTAGTTAACCATTGACGGAGCCACTATGCTCACAAATAATTCACCCTCTAAGGTACCTAATAGAAAATATTTCGCATGATGCATACATGTCTAAAGACAAGCATCGGTCTTTTGTTGCATTCTAGTCTCTCCCATACCCATGTGGATTGAAAAGTGGGGATTTGTAGCATCAGTGTGAAATGTAAGAGACACAGAAGGATTGATACAACCGGTTCGTGATATAGGCTAGTGAAACCACCTAGAGGGGGTGAATAGGTGATTATGGAATTATTTTTGATTCTTTTGCTGAATTATACTTTAATATGAAAATTATATCAGAAATAAATAGATCATGCATCCATAAAACAAGTAGAATAGGGTAAGAGAAAATTGACACAAGGATTATAATGGTTCGGCTTATTGCAAGCCTACGTCCACTTTTCACGCTGGCAGCCAACTGGCTGTAAGCACTATGTAGCAAATGAGAGCTGTTACAATTTACGAACAAGACTTCTTCAGTAGGAAGTCTCTCCAACAGCTTCTTGTTGTTTCGCACTATAAATGACTCTCTTTGATACACAATTTTGAGCACAAGAGATTTTAAGAACAAGAGATATCAGAAGTTCTAACTTCGAAATTATTCTATTGGTTCTCTCCTTACTTTCGAACAACTCCGACCCACCTTAAATAACCTTCGTGCCTCCATACCCGTTGGCACTTTCCAAGAATTCATCCAATCAACCCGTTGGACTGAATCAATTTAAGTGATCTTCACGTTGTTGAAAATATTAGTAGAAAATAGCTCGTCAATCCTGCTCGCCCATACAATCAGGATCTTGAGTTTCCAAAATTAGATCCTTCCAAAAATTCGCTTGATCTTTAACGGATAAAATCCAAAGAATAAATCTTCCGAGCTCACAATCACAGCCAGAGATATTCCATGGATAAGTTAGGGAAGATAATATCTAAATCTTAATTTCCTTAACCATAAAAATAACCTGCTGTCAGCCTGGCAAAATCGCAAACTGTCTTCAGACTTAGATTTGGGTCTGGAGAACTTCAGACCGTAATTCTAGGTCTGACTGTCTTTAGACGGAAAACTTTAGACCGTAACTTTATATCTGACTGTCTTCAGACGGAAATACTTGGGTCTTGAACTCTTCAGACTTAACCAACTGAGTCTTGGATACTTTAGACTTTACTAATGAGGTTATTTTGTAAACTTCAAAACTTTATAAGATATTTTTCTTCAACAGTTCGTTCGTGAGAAAAATGCCAAGATGTTTGTGCTAAAAATTCAAAGATGTGATAATTATCATCTTAAAATATCTTTAAAGGCGGCGTTGGCCTCCTATACATAAATTGATCAAGAGCTAAGGCCATTCAATCTAATGATGGTCACATCAAGCCGAAACCGGTTGTTTTGCTAGAGCGAACCATATGTCTCCAAACTAAATTGGTCGTGGTACGGTCCATTATGAGGATGTTATTTGCTGTACTATCCTTTAAAACAATATATGGAGCGAACGCAAATCTAACATTCCAACTCATGAGTCATGATACGCGCTTGTCCTCGGCCAGAAGACTTTCGGCCTGTGACACTTCCATCTATACTTTTATCACTCTGCACAAAGAAGTACCGGCCGAAACCAGTTGTTTTGCTGGAGCGAACCATATGTCTCCAAACTAAATTGGTCGTGGTACAATCCATTATGAGGATGTTATTTGTGGTGCTATCCTTTAAAACAATATATGAAGCGAACACAAATCTGACATTTCAGTTCATGAGTTGTGATATGCGCTTGTCCTCGCCTAGAAGACTTTCGGCCTGTGACACCTCCATCTATACTTTTATCACTCTGCACAAAGAAGTACCATCAGGAATGGGCAATTATTTCTTCTAAATAATTTGACAGACTTAGAGAATTGCAGTTTAGTAACGAAAGACACTAGCGTGGCAACCTAAGCTGTGAAATAAGACATCATCGCTTGCAGCTTTTGTTCCTTGGTTTGACAAGATTTTCCAAAGCCAATTTCTCGTACACCCTGTTAAATTAATAGATGCCATGGGTAATCTTTCAAACATCTTTCAAGAGCCACGTGTAATTATTGGGTTTGACCGGGATACAATCAATTGAAAAGCTGTGTCAAGTAGACCGAATAAAGAGGAAAGGATCCGCAGATCAACGTTATCACGAGAAGGTGAAATCCCAATGATAGATAGCATTATTTAGTTAGGCAAATGGGGACCATTGGCTTGGACCATTGGCTTGGACTTTAATGGAATGATAATTCAACCTTAGGTGTTGTTATTTCGGTGGACAATAAAGTCGTCACGACATTCATTGCCAACTCATTAATGACACGTTTGATAATTATTCCGTTCTTAAAAAGAATTTTTGCACATAAATGATTTTTTATTTCATTTCCAAAAATAATTTCTGAGTTTTTAAATACTCTTGATAGGATTTTTTTAATTTTTATATTTTTATTATTTTTTCTTTTTTTTTTTTTTTTTTTTCATTTTCTCTTCTTCTTCCTCCCTCTTTGTGGCCAGTAGCCGACTATGACGGTGGCTAGCATCAGCTAGGCAATATCTAACGAGCTCGTCGAAGCTTGATAGTGGCCAAGCAAGCCTCCAACAAAATTGCCAAACTTCATCTAGCCAGTCGCCGACGACCACCGACAGCAATGGTGGTCAGCAATGGCCAATGGAGAAAGAAGAAGAGAATGAGAAAAAAAATAACTTTAAAAAAAAAGTTAGATTTGATTCTGAAATTATTTTCAGGAATAAAAAATTATTTTTTTCTACTCTTGATTTTCTGTTGTTTTTTTGTTCTGGAAAACAAAATAATAAAATTAGTTATTCTTAAGAGTGTTATCTAACAGGGCATCAGTATCCAAAACGATTCTAATCCCGAGCATTAACATCACATCGCCCCTTTTGTCTAACGTAATATGATTGATCGAACGCGTCTACTTGCTCGTGAAAGAGTAACCACTCCACATGTTCAATGGATCTCGTCTAGTTGTCCATGTGTCATTGTTGCTTTGGTTATTTTCCCGGCTGATCCGAAGACCGAATTGATCGATTGATGCTGACGCGAACTTTATCGCTAGCACCTTATCCCATATATGTAAGTGCTCTCTTTCTTTGGAATGAATTCAAAAGATCCATTTGAGTTGTTTAGAGGGATAGAGACAGGATAAGCTCTCAAAACCACAGCCCTTCGCTAGTTGCCATAGTCCGATTAAGATTGACCTCGGGGTAGGCCTTTTTCAAGTAAAAGAACGTGTTACACACGGCCTAGAGAAATCTGTATGCATTGAATTGGATAGAATTTTTCAAAAAAAAAAAAAAAAAAAAAATCCCTCGACCAAGTTCTTCCCAAAGTAAAGTTTGTTTAGGAAAAACCCCCACCTTCAAAGTGGCAAACGTTGTTTCCAATGGTCCCCGCCCATCCATGGCCAAAATGTTTCGCCGGCCGGCCGGCGATCTATGTGGGTCACATGACTGCCGTCGCTCTCTTCACCGGGGCATTTTCTTCTCAAAATGTATGTAGAAAACAAAAGGCCCCTAATTGAGCTAACAAGTTCTCAATCTTAGTTGACCTTGTGCTCATGGATCATGAAAAGGAGGGCATGGTGCGGAATAATTGAAGTGATGATCCCAAGCCCACGGATTTTGCATTTGTGTTTTTTCATCTATTCAACAATACAATAGACTGACGCGTCGGGGTAACACCCACCGTCATGATGCTTGTCAAAGCATTCGGACTTTAGACCGTAAGTGCAAAATCGAAGCGAGCAGCGGCACTGCACAGGCAACCCAACACAAGGTATGCATGAAATGCATTCGAAAGGAAGAGAAGCTTTTGTGGTCCGTTGGGGCAGCGATCCTTCGTTCACAATCCATTCAAATCGCATATAGCTCGTTACACCTCCTCGATAAAATGATGTAATACATATTAACAATAAAAAGTTTAGGATAAATATATCTCGGTGCATAAACTTAAAAGTCCATTTTATGAAGGACTAATGGGCAATAACTCGATCGTCCATATCATGATGGGTCCTCCTTCCACCGTTTGATGTGGGGCTCCCCCTTGGGGAATCACCATCGATCATAGCGTCTGCTCCAGTTGTCATCGCGGGACTTTGTAGTGGGCCCTACTGCTTTGAATTACAACCGACCAAATTCCTTTTCATTGGATGACAAATGATCAGACCTTTATGCAAGATCCCTGAAATTTCACTTTGACTTTACATGACTCGAATGGCCAAATCAATAAAGAAATGAGTAGGGAAAATGATTTCATTTCATCGAAAATTATATTAAATCCTTCAAAATATATATTTTAAAAAAGTAGAATGATTGTCTCGTTTTAAATGTTAAGTCTACTTAAAGAAAAGGGTCACAACAATTGGCCTTAAATCCACACATGTTATAAATTATCCATTCATAGAATATATAGTCCTCAGGAAAAAAAAAAAAATTCATGGTCCCAGTGAACACTCTTTCTGTCTCTCTCCCTGTGTCAAACCTAGAGGTGGCAAATGGGTAGGTAGAGTCGAAAATAGGTCGACCCATATTTGACCCATTTAATCCGTTTTAACCCATATTCTCAGTAGTGTAAATTTAAGTAATCTATACCTAACTCGACCCGTACCCGACCCATACCCGATCCAACCTATATTGCTAAAACCTATTAAAATTCTAGGAAAACCCACTTCTATTATATAAAAATAATAAATAAAATAAAAAAAAGTTAAAAAAACCTATAAATTGAAATATTTATTAAAAAAAATAGACTATGTACACGCTTCTCTTATTTGAAGTGAACATACCATTGAATAACTAAAAACCGTAACATGAAAAAATTTTAACTAAACCTAAAAAGCTCATTTTTATGATTTTTTTATAGGAAAAAAAGTATTGTTAAAACATTTTTTATGCAATTTGCATAAAAATGTTTTAACAATTTTTATGCAATACAATTTAATAGAAAAATTTTATAACTCTTTTTAAAATATTTTTAAAAACTTGAATTTTTAATTTTTAAATATAATTTTTAATTATTTTAATTTTTAACTTCTTCGATCGGCCGCCAATCATGACAATGGCGGCGACCGGCCACAGGCGAGATCAAGCTCGCCGGCGTCGGGCGGTGCTCGTTCTCACCAATCCGACGAGGCCGAGGCCCCTCCCGATGCCAACGAGCTCAAGCTTCCCCATTATGTGCACTTTTACATTGACTTTCCATGATGGTGAAGGAGAGACCAGCGATACGCGAGATAGAGTTGCTCTCAAGGACAGTTACAGCAGGTTTGAGACCTTGAATGGTGCTACTCTTGGAAAAAGGCAAGGCTCGAGCCTCGCCAATCGTCGGCGTCCCCCGACAAGCTCGAGTCTCGCCCGGTCCGTCGCCGGCCGGTGGTCGGCCGTTGCCCCGCCGGCCACCGGCTAAGGAAGGAAAATAAAAAAAAAAAAAAAAAAGAAGGAAAAAAAAATTGAAATATGAAAAATAATTATAATTTTGATTTTTTATTAAAAAAACATTTTTATAAAGTTAAAAAATGGCATGGGTTTACATTTTAAAAGTGGGTTTCCTAGTAGCTTGTATAGACCTATTTCTTTTTGTGTTTACCCATTTAGACCCTCTTTCCAGACGCTCATTCATGTCGGAGCGCGCAAGCAGATACGATTCGCAGGCTGTCTCTGTCACGCACCGTCTCGGGTCGGATGCAGCCCGAGACCCCGTGCGTGCATTACGGGATACCAGACCAGAAAGGTGGAAAGATGACAACTTTTCAAGAACCGAAGTTCCTTTTTTTACCTTTTTTTTCAAAAATAATTTTCGCCTTTGTTCCCGGAGCGAATGAGTGTCTGTCCGGTTCTCGGAGTCTCCGCTTCGCTTTTGCATAGTGGAAAGTGAGCTGAGCTGGTTTCGCCTAACGTGTAAAAACACCAGCGCCGGGGAAAAGATGGCACTTTGGTTCTTGGACCCCAACGCCAACGGTCTGGTCTTCGTCCACTGTTGCATCAGTTTGCCGTGATAGATACGTTCGATGGAAGAGAAGAGGACTTGTTGGAAGATTTGAGCTCATTTCTGTATCTGGGTGTCGGGTAAAATCTTCAACTTCCTCATCACTCGGATAGTTCATGGCGTTCTTTCAATTTTCTGGGTGATTTACGTTAGCTTCCCTGGCCATCGCCCAATCCTTGGAATGTAATGAAATGAATGTACAAGTTCAGTTTTTAAGTCTTTTTTACTTAAGATCTCTTTCCCTCAATCCTTGGAGATCCTCCTTGTTTTCCTTTTTTTCCCATATTCGTTCTTGGGTTTTGTTTATGTTGTATCAGAATGGAATTATTGTGATTCAGATGCGTTTGTTTCTGATCTGTAGCCATAACTAATTATTTCCTTAACAACTAAGAGTAAGTAGAACAAGAAAGGTTTGTCATTGTCTACGTTGGGAAAAGGTATGCATCCTGATGTGCGATGGACACGCTCATTCTATGGATAGCAAAAGGTCTCTTTTTCAATCATGTCACACTTTCGCATCTGCTATTTCACTTTTACTAGTGGGTTTGCTTCGTTTATACTCTTTTCTAAAGGGTACTAATTAACGTGTCCCTCGTGTGTTTCCATATTCTGATTCTTCCCTTAGCTTGTTTGCTATGCTTACCTGCATATCAATTTTGGTTGTGATCGCTTTCCCAGCGGGCGGCGCCTAATATGTCAACGACTGATTTGTTGATCGCACAGAAAAATGGCTGATGCAAGATTGAGGACATGGTTGTGTGTTATACTGAGCATACAGATCTTGCTCAAGTCTGAAGCCATTAACGTCAGCATTACATATGTCCAAAATGCTGTAGCGAAAGGAGCTGGTGAGTCCAAGAGTAATATAATTGCTTACTGCGAAATGTCCTGCAATTTCCCCTTTCATTCAAGTTTTATCAGTGTTGACTTGGTTGAAGTTTGATGTGCTCTGCAGTTTGTTTGGATGGTAGCCCTCCAGCTTACCACTTCAATAAGGGATTGGGCACAGGCGCTAACAATTGGCTTGTTCACTTTGAGGTTTGTGCTTCTGTAGTTTATCTTAGATTTGGAATTTGAGATTGCATTTGATTACCTTTAAGTTAAAGAAAAGAATGGTAGTTGTTACATACGAACGACCAATTCTGCTGTGTAAATGCAAGTTTTCTGAGGTTTACTTTTAGAGACGAGCACTTTTTCATACTACCCATCTAATTTGATTTTTGCGCAGTAAGCACGGATGAAAGTTTACTCTCTAGAATATCATGAGTTATAGACTGGCCCGACATGGTGATTGAACAGCTCTATCTTGTGTTCTCAGGGAGGAGGATGGTGCAACAACATCACCACTTGCCTTGCTCGAAGGGATACACGGTTAGGTTCATCGAAGAAGATGGCCAAGGGAGTTGCTTTCTCCGGTATCCTCAGCAACAACCAAAGTTTTAATCCAGGTGCAGCTCTATGGTCATTTATATTTGGTCGTTTCTTAGAAAATATCAAATCTCAACTCCTTTCTTCTTTTTGGTGGTGGTTTAGACTTCTACAACTGGAACAGAATCAAGGTCAGATACTGTGATGGAGCTTCTTTTACTGGGGATGTGGAAGCAGTAGACCCAGTAAGTTTGTTTAAGCCTCGAACCCGAATTTTTTATTGCATGTGCCAAGCAGAATTTGTTGCAACATTTTTGTATTATTTTCCTTGATCAATTTCTTATTTGGACCAGGCCACTAAACTTCACTTTAGAGGAGCTAGGGCTTTTGTAGCAATTATTGAGGATTTACTGTCGAAAGGGATGAGTGATGCGGAAAATGTATGAACCAACTCGATGAGCTCTCCAATCATTTATATCTTTATCCGTCTTCCCTTTTTGCCTTAATAATCGGAAGCAATTAAAATTGTCATGTAGGCTATTCTTTCTGGATGCTCAGCTGGTGGATTGACTTCAATACTGCATTGTGATAGATTCCGAGCTCTCATGCCTCCAAGTGCCACAGTCAAATGTGTTGCAGATGCTGGCTATTTTATCAATGCGTAAGCTTGTTATTTCCTCCTTATGGATTCGGGCCTAGGACAAAATGCGAGTTGCAATTATTAGCAGAGCTTTGGATGATGATGCACTCATTTCTGGTTCTAATTCAGGAAGGATATTTCCGGAGCTCAACACATTGAAACTTTCTACAGCGAAGTGGTTGCAACACATGTACTCTCTCTCTCTCTCTCTCTCTCTCTCCAACTATTATTTATGTGTGTGTGTATGTTAGTGTCAGAAATATGCATGTCTTCGTTAGTCCCTGTCACTCAACACTTATATGAATGGTTCAGGGATCAGCCAAGAATCTACCAACTTCCTGCACCTCCAAACTGAGACCAGGATTGGTAGGTGATATCAATTCTGTCGTTAATTTCTGTGTCTTTTGCTTCTAATTGTGTCCTAATTACAGCCAATATTGCTAAATATTATTGCAGTGTTTCTTCCCCCAAAACGTGGTTGAGCAAATTCAGACCCCGTTATTCATTCTAAATGCCGCCTATGATGCATGGCAGGTCAGTGCTTGATAAACTCAAGATTAAAAATAATGCCCCACTGATAAACAGCATGCATTGTTCATCACTTCAAAGCAATTTCCAGATAGTTTTTTGAACTTTCTGAAGATGGACATTTAAGCTTCACATCAGTCAGAAAAGAAGATGATTATTATTTTTTTGTTTCCACTGGAGCACCCATTTTCCCTTTCCAGTTTGGCTTATGACTCTGTTTCAGCTACTCTGTCTTGAAAATCACATTACGCTTAAGTGTTGTTGCTTTAAGGCACTGATCTCTTGTGCATTATTGCTGCTTTCAGATTAAGAATATTTTGGCGCCTGGAGTGGCTGATCCTCATGGAACCTGGCATAGCTGCAAGCTTGATATTAATGACTGCTCACCGGATCAACTCCAAATCATGCAAGGTGAAAATTTTAATGAGCTTTAGCCATGACGAAACAAACCCGTGGAAGCTTAAAGCTGGAAAATTTACTTGGTTGTTTTTATCGTATTCAGATTTCAGGCTGCAGTTCTTAGACGCACTGAGCAGAGTTGGAACCTCTCCATCAAGAGGAATGTTCATAGATTCTTGCTATGCTCATTGCCAATCCGAGATGCAAGAGACATGGCTGAGGGACGACTCTCCAGTACTGGAGAAGACAGTAATGACCACCTCAACTATTTTTTAGGACATCATTGGACAGTAACATGTATTGATGTTTGTTAGCTTCTCTTTCATTTTTTCTCTGCAGTCTATTGCGAAGGCTGTTGCAGACTGGTATTACGACCGGAGTCCATTCCAAAAGATTGATTGCGCTTATCCCTGCAACCCTACTTGCCACAACATGGTTTTTGATTCCAATGAACACCCCAATGAACACCCCGATGTTAGCTTCCCTCTGTTAAAGCCTTCTATCTATTCTTGAAGTTTCATTTGTCATTGGCAAGATGAACTTGAACAATGAAGGGGATACATGATTCCATTTTAGTTTTGCATCAGCACAGGTGGTCGCAGCACCAAAACCGCATGCTGGTCACTCTCTGCAATTCTTTAATGTATGCAAAGTATTGATAGTAATGAATAAGGGCAGCCTTTTAAGGGCTGGCTACACAATGTTAGGCAAAAGTGAATTTTGGATGGGTGGACTTTGTTCAACATGTTAGTTGAAAAATATCAGCATGTCAATGTCCAACATAATCCTCACATTGAAGTAGCTTTTTCACATGTTGCATGATCTCTTTTGGGTCACAATTTTGGAGATACAAAAGTGTCATCTTTTGACCTCTCAATGTGGAAGCGATTTGGCAAGACAGTCAAAGAAAAACTGACTTTTCAAGATCTGCAGATCAATGAACAAAACTTTCATCTCATCACTAGAATATTTGACATGTATCCTGAAGAATTATCCATTAGAAGGTCCAAGGCGAACATGATATGAGCTGTAGCAGGCAATAATCTGTAGCAGGCAATAATCAAAAGCAACGGTTGCTTGTCAAAATAGATAAATGAATGTAACATTTCAACTTCCAACATGAACCAAATTTTAGCTTTTACATGGGATTGGGACACTGAGACATGTTTTCTCCGCTAATTCTCTGTTCCTCTCTCCAGCACATTGCTCCTCAACCACATGAAGCCAGTTTCAGCAGTCCGCGTCCAGCATACAATAGACCAAAAATGCAACTCCTGAGTTGGTTGGTTTCTTTCTTCATTTTCAACTTCCACCCTGGATGAATAGCCCGCTCTAAAATTACAGCAGTCTGAAAATGGTAAGTCAGACCTTCCTCAAACTGGCAACGTGCTTCTTCCGCATAAACATTTCTGAAGGACTTATGGTACTTTGGCTCAATGACACACTAGAGCCTCCCGTTCTCCATCAATCATAACTTAGATCATCATATTTCAATTAATCACGTTTACTTTGAGAATCACAATATAAGGGAAATTCACATTTACAGGGACCTGTTCTAACCTGCAAGATATAATACTGCTCTTCAGTGAATCAAGCATTGATGACTTTACAATTAGATGAAGTATGCTATTGAATGACAATGTGTTATTATAGAATGAATTATGCCATTAAATGATGATGTGCTATTATAGATATAATGCCTGAAGCTAGTTTTAGCTTAAGAACACAATAGTAACAAACAGAAACTGCCTGGCAGGGAAGTTCCTTGGCTCACAGCAAGCACACTGATCTACAATCCAAGTGCATATGGAGTGAAAGAATATACTCAGAGTGACTTCTAATGGTCAGCACAATCCAATAAAGAGCAAGATCACACACCTTACGAAATGTGAAAGATACCCTTCTTGAACTTCTTTTTATAACCTTATCCATTACTATGTCAATCTGCAAAACCACATGATCAATACCTATTAGTAAGAACAAGTTCTCATGCATTAGCGAAATATACAGATACTCTATTTACATTATCTACAAATGCCCATGCCGTATATAGTCATTGCAGATATTCTAAAATACTATTGTTGTTTCTAAACTTCAGTCTCTTCTATAACAATAGAAATCTCCAAACAGAACAGTGAAAGACTTGTGACCCTTAGGAAGAATACTTGCAAGTTTGCAACATTCATTCAGCAGTTTTCTGGATCGACCACAAACTGAAGAACATCATGAAGAAAATGACAATGGACCAACGGTGACCACACTAAGGCATGGAATATATTTAAGCTTGTTTGGATCCTGCCATCAAAATTCAAGTCTTAAAGACAACAAGTCAGGATGCTGAATATGGAAATTCACTGGTTGTTGGTCTGTATTTAATTGCAACAGACAACTACTCCTTAGAAGAAAAGTTCCAGTGCGATAGTAACAAACTAGGAATTACCAGATGATTTTTCAGCTAATCAGCTTTTTATTTATGTGAGCTGATCAGCTTCTACATATTATGGTTGTAACGTTAGCCTAATAAGATAAAGTTGAACATTGGAAAACTAACTTTCAAGTGTAAGCTCAAAAAGAGGGTAAATAAAGAGAACTAACCTTATGGTGCGGAATGTAATGATGCCAAGCATAACGTGCCTCTGCAGACAATAAAAGCATTGACCGAGGGGGAAGATGAATGGCTTTCCTTAAGAATTTTGAGTTCTCCGGACTATCCACATTCCCATCAATGCCAGAGACATCTTTATGAAGCCAGGCACCCCCTAAGTATCTCCTGAACTCCATAATGCAAGGACCTGCTAATGAAAGGCTGAAAATGAGATCCTCAAATGCTGAATGGGTGTCTATGTGTGGGGACAATCCCACTCCAACTGGGTACTCATTGACCTGTGTCACCACAATCAACCTCTTGTTTCATGTATTCTGGCAAACAGCCTTCAGTAAGAGAAAAAATGAAGAAATGTAGAATTGAGAATGCATAGTCGTGCTTCCACATGCATGCAGCTGGAAGTTAAAATTTTATCACACTTAGAAATGAAAAAATTTGACAGATAATCTTGAGCATCAGATAACAGATGATGACTAGATACTACGGAGTATAGAAAATCATTACCGTCAGTTGATCCAAACTTGAATTTGAAGCACATGGAAGGCCTGGGAAGGACGATATCCTTTCAAGTATGAAAGAAACAAATGAGGGAAGTTCACCCAAATGCCTATTCGCATCTACATTTCTCGTCTGCACAAATTGGGGAAGATAATCAAGAACAGGCTGTGAAACTGATTAACATCATTATCTGAAAAAAAAAAAAAAAAAAAAAAAAAAAAAAAAAAAAAAAAAAAGCTATTAATTTACCGATACAATTAACAATCACTGGCAAGGACTAGACACCTTGACTAGGAATATAGCAATATAAATAAAAATAAAGGTCCCTTTCACATTGATCCAGCACATACAATTGTTTCCAGTTTTTCATCATCTTCGGGTCATATCGAGGCTTTGTTATCATACTCCAAATCATACATTTACCATAGTGATCTTACTAATAAAGCTCAGGAAAAACCATAAAAAACTAATCACTAAACCACACAATCAAAATGTCACTACAAATAGTTCCCACCCCACCCATAGCATGTATTACTGATTTTGACAGTCAATCCCATGCAAACGTCCATCAGACAAATCATACCCATTACAATGAAGAAATCCTCAGACAAATAGCAATCGATACACATACAATTCCAACTTCCAAGATGTGAATTCCTTATTCTTCTGAAAATGAACATCTTCAATACAGAAGCCTGCTAACTGACTATGAAGCAACTTTTCCTATATGGATAAGCTGGACACTTTATGTTCGCATACAAATGATAAAGTATGTTTAACTACAGAATACTTGGGAGTTCAGGAAATGAGCAACATATTCATCTCATATATCAAGAGCAACTTATGGGTACACCACACCGCATAGTCACTGCAAAATACACAAGAATCATTCTTCCAAGCATACTTACGTCATATCGAAACTCATAGCCATAATGCTGAACCCTTCTTTTTGCAAGACTATTCCAAGGCCTGTCATCAACAGCCGCAAGTAATTCCTAGATAAATCACCAGTAATCTGGTTAAGTCGAAGCGTGTACGTAAGAAACAAGCGAGCAACATGCCAAAAGCATGAAAATCGCGGAATGAAAAGACCATGACTAGATACCGCCATATAAGAGAACTCAACTGACCTTCTCTTCTCCCGGACTGATAAAGTCATTCAACAAGTAAAGCCCAGGAATTTCCAGCTCTGAAGCATGTGTATGCACCGGAAGGGAATCATTTACATTCGCCTAAAATTACAGCCCATGCGTCAATCGCATCAAAGACAAATAACTTCACAAAAGTAAATCGCCTGGAAAAAAAAAAAAAAAAAAAAAAAAAACAAATATTTTCCATACTACTGCATTCGGATTCAACAACCATAAATTCACCGATCCTCGAACCAAACCTCGAACTACATTAGCATAGCGTATAGCACAGATTCTCACACCAAGATAAGTTCTCATCATCACACCGCAAAGCCAATCAATCACCCCTAGAAATGCCTAACCATATCCAAAACACGCCCAATAAATGCAGTTCAAACGTACGCAAGCTGACCAAAGCAGTCGAATGCAACAAGATAATCAATCTCTATGACCACGCGCGGCCGAAACTACTTTAATACGTCGCAAGATTCGGGCTTGCGCCACGCCCGGATCGACGGGATCGCGAGAGAGAGAGAGACAGACCTGGCAAGCCGGTCGCTCGACGGAGTAGCGGACGTGCAGGGAGCGGCCGCCGAGGTCTGCGCAGGGACGGCCGTTCAGGGCCTCCAGCGCGGCTCGAGCGGAGGCCTCGCCGTCGAAACAGACGACGACGCGGGCGCCGCTGTCGTCGGCCGCGTGCACTCCCTTCACCGGCCCGAATCCGCCGAAGACGGACCTAATCTCGTCGTGCGAGATCCCGACGGCCGGTCCGCAGTTGGCGACGTAGAGATTAGGGCTCGATTCGCCGCCGCCGCCGGGACGCCCAAATCTCGGCAAACCCATGTCGGTTTTTTTGGGGGGGAGCTCGAACTCAAAGCCGGGAATGATTTGTGACATATAAATATATATGTTTTTAAGGTTTTCGGATTTGAAATTCATCTCCAACATATAAATATATATATTTTATATTAATTTGAAATTAAAGTAAATAAAAATTGATTCATAATATAAAATCGGAAATCGGATCGGTTAAGACGGCCTATAATTTTTTTTTTTTTTTTTAAGATTCCATTTCCCGATTGAACTTTCTCGATTGCACCCTTAGGCTCGAGAGCCGATTGTATATTGAAGTGAGCAAAATCACAAGCCTAATCAAACTCTTATGACTTCAAATTTTTTTTTTTTTTGGTGACCCAGGGAACCCCGTAAGTCGACAGCCGGCGAACAAACCCCGAGGAGCGAAATGACCAGACCCACTACTACAAGATGCTGCGTAGCATTCCTAACGACGCGTCTGAGATTTGAACTTCTCCCCTTCGTAAGGGGGAGAGAGCTCAAGCCAGATGACTTCAAAATTTTGTTATAGAAATATTCATAAAATCATGTGAAAATAAGTAAAAGCAAAAAAAATTCAAGCTAAGCCCAAATTCAAGGAAAAATCTATTAATTTTTGTTTTTTTGGTGATCCCAACATCTAGGATTGGGTCCCTAGTGCCTCGGCCTAAGTCCTCGAGACCTCAGTGTGTGGGTCTCCATTGTTGGAGCTTGGGTCCTTCAAGGCTAAGCCCAAGGCTCTCGTGGCCATGCCCAAATCCCTTGTGCCTGAATCAAGTCCATCAATGCTAGGTTGAGGACCTTGATGCCCATGCTTGGGTCTACAAAAACTGAGTTAGGAATTCCCATGACTATGCTTGAGTCTCCCATGCACATGTCTAAATTTATAAAGGCTAAGGCCTAGGACGCCGGAGCCTTACCCGAATCCCCGATGCCTGAGCCCAAGTTCACAGAGGTCAAGCCGAGGTCTTTCAAGGCTTGGACTAGGATCTAGTGCTTATATTTGGATCCCCACGCCCATGCTTAATGCCCATTCCCAGGTCTATTGAGGTTGGGCCCATGTAGTGCCCATCCTTGCATCTTCTCCACCCTGGTCTAAGTCCATCAAGAGTAAGCTCGGGGACTCATTATCCATGCTTAGGTCCCTAGTTTGAGACCAGTGCCTAGAGCTCTCGCGCCCAAAACGTAGGTCCATAGAGGCTAAAGCCCTAGAAATTGTTAATTTATATTATTTTTCCGTTTTTCGGATTTCTCCCGTCTTCTTCCACTTAGACCCCACCAAATCGAATCCAAAATCTAGAATCCCCATCAATGCACCACCTCAAGCGGCCATAACCGCGAGGTTGAAAAAGCTTTAGCCCCCTTGGCTGAGATTTCACGTTTATTCTGTGGATTGACAGGAGCAACCTTCACTAACCAGTGAAAACCCGATGTGGGTAGCAACCTAGTACATTCTGCAAAATATTAGATTACCCGCAGATGGAAGCGAAACGCCTCCTCTTAGAGACTTCTCATTTAGTATAATCGGTCGATACATTACAGACTCGATAATCCCTAATGAGCGGGACCATCTGTAGTGTCGCCATTAGACCAATTCGACAATAGATAAGAGAGGCAGAACAAAATCATTGATTTCTCGCTTAACTCACGTCACTACAATTTACAAAACAAACCGCTGAGTCACCCATCAAGGGGAGCTTGTCGGAGATACGGTACTACAAGCCTCTCTCCTGATGCACCATCCACGGTTCCTACAGGGCGTCGCCGTGACAGAGCTTGTCTTGCGTTCACCACATGAAGTCTCCACGTCAGAGGTGCCCATTGCGGACAAGTCGCTGCATCGTGCCTCGGCTCTGTTCATCTGATCGATCAGCGAATGCCTCACTCGACGACTGATTATCGGACTGTCGGAAACACTGGCAAAGCTCAGTCCCGAGAAGCAGGGAGAGATGGCTGGCGAATTGGGGTTGCTCAGGGAATCTTCTTGCAGTATGTCCTGTATTCTGGACAGAATGCTGAAAGCTACGTTTCTCAGAGCGCGAGAATATGCTTCCAGTATAGAATGCCCGACATCCTATATAGTCAAAAAATAAAGCAGGCATTAGTTTCTTTTCTTTTATGATTCACTCTAGTATGCATATTATCAATTACATTCGACAAATGTTAGAAGTAAACTATTTTGGTTAGAAATGTTCAGTCATTCAAGGTCTACCATACTGGTAGGAGTCTGGCCAAAAATAGGTGTCTATATAATGTTAGCAACAAGGCAAGGATTCCCATTTCCCAAGTATAGCTACAGAAGGCAACACACACCAGCAACAAGCTTTTTTTTTTTTTTTTTTTTTTTTTGGCTTGGTTAATATCCAATTGACGAGATAGAAATTCGAAGGGAGTGTGTGTCCATGTATGTATACGAAGCACACGGCACATGAATGGTCAAATAAGGAAAGCTCAAATGCCAAAAGTTCATACTCACCTTGCCATATTGAATTTTAGTGACGTCGAGGAATGTGTTGGGAAGGTTTGGATATTTAGTCTTGAGAAACTTAATCAGAGACTCCACCCGATCCAACAACCACTCCATCTTGTCCAGCTCGGATATTGGGTCCTTGATGAATGACCATGATGTTCTGGTCGGTGATTTGCCATTCACTTGCTCTGCAATCTTCTCTTTCCATGCGAGTGCCGCAGCTTCCAATCTGTTAATGCACTCAAGAGCATCATGCTCTGATTTCAAACTCAGGGATCTAAAGATGTCCTCAGTTGAGGTTGCCTCTGCCGATAACACCTTGTATAGATCATCCCCAAGGCTAGCCTTTCCAGACTGTTAGATGATTAGAAGTATAAATATTAGAAAATTCAAAGTGAAGTAGAAAACATAAGTTCAAGATGAACTGTCTATCGCCCCTTCTGCATGCTTAAGATATGGTAGTTTAAGTCAGTCTTTTGGCCACAAAAGTTCAGAAATTTAAGATACTAAACTGTATCCATGATCCTGATAATGTTCCATTAGATAGGTCCCTTTACCAATAACACCAATATGACATTAACTAGAAAAACATAAATGAACATGTAATGGCATGCACTGGATTCTTGGAAAAGATCCACAAGGTTATACATGATTGAGAATATTTGATGTACAGACAACTTGTTTTACCTTAGGAAGTGCATCCCTGATGATGGTCGGCACTGGCATCTCAAGCAGAACATTCTCATTGATGGATTTTGCAGCCTTGAGCACTTGATGCACCAACCTCCCCTGACAAATCAGTTTCTTCCTTCCATTATCAGAGATACCAGTACTTGGAACCTGGGGTGATGGAAGCCACCATCTCTTGCTTTGCCTTTCACCTCTGTTCCTTCCTTCTGCTCGACTACCTCCTTCTGCATACCAGAACTCAGTATTTACCATGGAATCAAGCGTTTCCTGCAGAAAAGAAATTTAATAAGTTAAAAGGAGATGTCACGAACAAAAACTCGGCAGATTGTGATGTAAGCAACAAAATCACCTACAATAAGCATAGAGTCCAACTTTTGAAGTGCTGGAAGATTGACATGGATGTCTGCACGGGCTTTAGGGGTCATTATCTGCTCCATTATGAGGACACTTAACCTCAGATTACTGCATAACATATATTGCACTCTTAAACCAAGAGGAGTACAGAAGTACCTCCATGGTGTGGCCATTGGCACCATTTTGCTTGGCTGGGACCAACTCAACCATATAGTTAGTTGGGGACACCAACCAATCCATTTCTCTCCGCCATTTGCTCTTCCTTTCTTCAGGCAATGGTTCCAGCTTCCACAGCTCCCCAAAAATCGATGCTGCAAGTTTAATTTCTGTCACATATAAGTTGCTGAAAAGTAATTCATAAAATGATGCAAAAATTCCTAAGGTCATTTAATTTATTATGCATTTGGAAATATTTCTTTTTGATTCATACTTCCTGAAGTTCTTTTACCAACTGCAAATTTGCAATGCTTTTCAGGAAAAAAGTTGTGGTTCAATAAAATTCTATTTTTGGTAAACTGGCTTTTCTTCCAGGAGTAGCTCTGTAGAAGTAAAACCTCACGCAAAGCTGCGCGCAATTGAGACAAGGTAAGGACAAGAAGGGGAGACAAATATCTTTCACACCTGCCAGATTGGTGATTGCATTGGACAGGGCAAGAGCCGTGCTATGGCCATTGCGCCCTCCAGTAACATCTTCTCCCAGTAACAGCTTTGCAAACTTTTCCTTCATAGTATCCACATCAGAAAACTGAATAGAATAAGCAGGCTTTTCCTTCACATAGAAGTGCCGGGGACAGTCAGGGACTGCCCATTCATCCATTTCTTGGTCATCCCTTTTCATTGATAACCACTTTGAGGATAACGATCCAAAACCATCTTTACTGGAAGAAAAACTTGAATCATCTTCATCCAAAGAGTCAGTTGGACATCCATCTCCCCTGCTTGTTCGGCTCTCAATTTCACAAGAGTGATTGTTGAGTATGCAACTCTCGAGGCCATTGTAGGTCATTATCTCTGAAATCAATCAAGCATAGTTTATTCTCTGGTTGTTTTCCCAAGAACTCTCGAAGCATCAGAGTATGGAGGAAGCAATGAAAGTGCCTCATATTTTGGGCATTAAATGCATGGATGTGGCAGAAGTACTGGAAAAATGAGAGAATTTAATGCTCAAGGCTGTTCAAGAAGCAATTCTACCAGATCCGTAAATTCTCAAAATATATCCAAAAAGCCATTCTACTTCACATTTTGTCTAATTATTGGAGGATCTCTTTATGTGATAGATGGCAACTGGTAAACTCCACCAACACGAGTCATCTGAGCTAAGAAGAACGATTTCTTCACTACAAAGATACATCCTCTGTTCTAGAGTTCAGTCATTAAAGTTAAAGTTCAATAAACCATCACCCAGTGCTAAAGCAGTTCTTATGGGAGAAGAATGAAATTTTAAATGCACATCAGAAGGCATGATTACTTTACATTTGGAACAATGGGGACCTAGATGTGCATCAGTTGCATGTGCACCTCCTAAATTAAGACATTATTCTACCTTGTTCCCATGTCTATCTTAGACTTTTGACATGTACATGATTTTAGGGTACGGTTACATAGGAAGCAATGGAGTTCGCTACTTCCCAACGGATGATGTACATGAGAATGATACCGCAAAGGGTACCATGATATTTGACCCAACACCTGAAATTTGAAAAATCTTTGGGTGTCCAGTTATCTTTATGTCAACGATAGAAAATTTACCCAGCCCATCATAGAGATTTATAACCTTTCTTCTACAGGAAATTCCAGGATAGATAAACAAGAATACCAGACAATAACTGGTGCCGAATGCCCATCATATTCAATATTATTTACAAGGTTCTTCTAGTGGGCTATTATCCGCAAATGAAACATGTTGCAAGATTAGGAAAAAATCAAGCCATGGAAGGAAAACTTCTAAAAGTCCGGACAATCGACCAACCCGGACTTTCAGGACCACTGAATATATAACACGAAGTTTCTTCAACAAAGACGAACTACTTGAAGACTTGAAAAGGGCCCCCGTACTCGCTTCCAAACAATATCTTGCTTTGGGAAAATGGGACCGTGGGATGCGACAAGAAAAGGAACAACAAGGAAAGGCTGAACCGAGCAAATGATACCACCCAACAAATGGAGAAATGTAGTGTGCTTTTCAGAACCAAGAACCCCACTAAAGACAACGAAACCTGTGTCCCCACCCATAGTTACTTCTCTGTCCGAAGGGACCACAAATTTTCAATCAATATAATCACGCAACTTCCAGGAGCTCTGTGATGAGGGTCATTCTCTCAAGTCACGATCGCTACTTTATTACCTCCTTTTCTCGATGGAGAGGAGATATTCTGCAACGCGACTTTCCTCCCGCATCCGAGGAAAAAGAAGTTACTTGCTACCAGAGAAATACTTGAAAGAAGCTAAAAAAAGGAAGGAAAAAACCATGAGACTCATGTATCGTCTTCTCTCGTTTTTACAAGGGGAGTCGGGACAAAACGAAAGGAAAAAGAATATCGCCGCTTCAAATTCAGACGGTCGGGGGATGAAGCAACAGAACCTTGCACTCCCCTACTCAAAAACAGAGGCTTTGGTATTAAAAAAAAAAAAAAAACTTGCCAGCAGTTCTCGTTCTGCCAGGAGTCAAAAAGGACGGTCTGAATATCCCACGACAGACCGGGAAAAGGCGACACATATTATGAATTCAAAATGAGCCTAAAAAGAAATTCTTCTTGAGACTTCTGACGAACCATGTTGATCATTATAGTCAAGACTGTTATAGTTGGGCACACTAATGAATTGATAGCTCCGCACCATCGCAGAGGCAACGACTCGACCAAATCAATCAGACAGCAGAACTAGAGAACTAGCCTAAACTTATGCAAACTGGGGCTTTGATTCTTGGGTTTCCACATTGGTGATAAATTAAAGAAGGGAGAAACTCGTCTATTTTCTATTGACCGCCATGGGGAAAGAGCCTATCTCTGCATTCATTAGGGGCACCGGGCTCGAAGACTACAGAAAAGCTGTAGGTATCCGATTTGTCCACGAGGACGGGAAATGAATAATGAATGATTTCTACTATGCAATTAATTTCCTGCTCCGTCCCAAAAAATTACCATGGCAGTCTATGAGCCTACACGCAATGACAAGAAGGAGGCCTTCATGGGGACCCACCGAGCTTTCGCTCTCGTCCTTTCCGCGCCGATGGGCCGCAGAATCTCCGTATAAACGAAATGTAAATTGGGGCGATCTTTGCCTAACAAATCGGCCACCATTTATTTCATTTATCTGAAAAATCCAGAACCGCTTCCAATTTCTTCACGCAAGCGCGCACCCACGTGGTGGGCTCGCGAGAAAAAAAACAAAGGAGCAAGTAACTGATTGCGCTACAATCGCGGCAGACAATCGGGAAGGATTAATATAAATGCGCCAGCACTGAAATTGATCCACAAAATGGACATATTAAAAGATGCGGCACTGTTAAAAAGGAAGAAGTAAATTTAGAAGCTTACTCTCTTGTTCATCGAAGTCGAGGCTGACTTCTCTCTCTCGAGTGCAGCAAGCCAGTCTTCTCCTCATCAGTATCATATTCACTCAGTCCTTCCCCTTGGCTCTACCTTGAAATAGCTCTGGTGCTGTTCAGGTTTGCTTTCTTCGGTCAAAACAATAATCGGACTGCGATAACACGGCTCCTGATTGAGCAGACCATCGATACGGATCGCGCAGGACCACCTCCTACAGCACTGATTCAGTCAAAACTGGCATTATTGAAGTGAAATTACTTTGAACAGAAGGGGAAGGCAGGCATAAAACAGTGGGATGGGCAACTTTGATGACAGAGATATATGAAGTGATTTCAGGTAAGACCAGCACTTTAGCGGTGAAAAAGGCCTGACGTTGCTTTTACCAGCCGCGGATCAAGAAACGAGGGCACTAACACAAAGCAAAGTGGAGAGCTTTTTTCGAGGAGTGGACCGGCAGCTGATCCTGAAACCTCCCGGCCTCGCATTTTTTTAATGGAAAAAGGACTCCTAAATGGGGCCGATAAAGTCCCACACCCCATCTAACTAAAGCGCAATTTAAAAAATGCACATTAGAAAAAGGCAATTAGATAAGAAGTTAAACGCTAGATTAGGCGAGCCCCCTCGATGAAAAGGGTTCAGCGTCGTCCCTCGAGCAGCAGTGGGGAAAGCATATGAACATTCCGCAGAGAAAGCGAGACATCATCATCGCCTGCCTTCTGGGTTCATTTTTAAGAAATGAAGAAAGGAAAATGGTTCGTTTTGGCCCCCCCCCCAGAAAGGAAAAAATTTGCAAAACGAAAGGCTAAGAGAAATGGTTCAACAATATGTCCAAAGACCCAAGTTAAAAAGCGTAAATAAACAATCGAGACAAACGAGAAAAAGTAACATGCAAACTTTTTGGATTCTGTCAGAACAAAACTTTATGGAAAGGAGCGCACGTATCTGCCATTCATCTCCAACCGCGAGTGGTCAGGGGAGGGCAAGAAACAGTAAGGAGGGAGGTAGAAACCCAGACGTCACCGCCACTGAGAGAGCGTTGATTTAAGAAAGGGGAAAAGAACTGAACGTTTTCAAATTCGGAGTCAAGCAAAACTCGAACCACACCCTTCGATTCGGAACGCCAGACGGTCAAAAAACACCATCCGGAGCTCAAAATCTCTCCGACGACAGCCTTTAGTACGGGCCAAAAATCCGTACATCAGCGTTTCGGCGCAATGCACTCTCGTTCTCTGCCTTCGCACGACGCAGCTTCTCTCCCCTAAGACAGGCGACGTGCTTCTTCGCAGCAACGGAAGCAGGGGAACCTAAACCGGAAACCGACAAAAAAAAAAAAAAAACCGCAAAGCAGTCGGCCGGAGGCGCTTCGCGAAGCAGATTCGGCGCGTCGAACTCGAACCACGAGAGAGAGAAAGAGAGAGAGAGAGAGAGAAGTACCTCCACTCGGTAGCCTCTCCGGTTCCAGTTCCGAGCTCAGGAACGCCGCATTTCGGAGGACGCGATCGCAAGGCCGCTCCGGTCGTTCCGGTCGTTCAGGTCGCCGGCGGCGGCCGCGGGGAGCAGCAAACGGGGAGTCTCCGCCGCGGCACGGGGGCGGAGCTGCGGCGGTCAAAGAAGGAGGCCGCGCTGCGCCGGCATTGACTGCTCGCTCGCTCGCGATCGATCAGTAGAAGAAGAAGAAGAAGAAGAAGAAGAAGGAGAGAGAGAAAGAGAGAGGTTTAGAGAGAGAGAGAGTGGCGGAGAAACTTTGGGGGGGGGAGCATTGAAGGAGGAGCAGATGGAGGAGGAGGAGGAGGACGGGGGACCGGGGGAGGTTAATGGCAGGTCGTGACAGGCTCCTCCACCAGCGTCCGAGGCGCGTTCCGGGACGCGATCGGGGCCGTCCGTGGGCGAGCCAACCATCCGACGGCCCGCGTTCGTTTGCCCCCTCGGTGGGCGTCGCTACGCTAGATATCCTTTTTTGGGTGGAGATTCCTGATCGCGGTCCACGCCTTAACAATTACGTTGTTAGTAAAAAAGTTAAAACTGTCACGCTTTTGAAAATAAAATTTAATATTAATATCCTGAAAATTTCTAAATTGGTACATTCTTAAATTATTTTTTGACCATAAAAAAATCTCAAACCAATACACAGGTGACAGATTTACCTCGACTGACCATAAAAATCTTTAAATTGGCACATTAATGATAAATTTACTACAAACTAATTTATTTGACCACAAAAAATTCCAAACTGATAAATTTGTAACAAATATACCATCTGCTAAATTGGATTAACCGTGGCCACCCTTCCAACATGAAAGAGAGAAGTGAGAGATTTGAATCTCCACCTTTTCAAGGGGAATGGGATAGGGACGAATAAGTTTCAGGAGTAGGTTTCGACTCCCACTTCGCAAGAGGTAGGGCAAAAGTTTAAAAGTGAGTCTTATAAATAAAATAGAGTAGAACTAACAAAAAAAAATTGGATTAATACCACAAAAAAAAAATCACAAAATTTGTAAATCGTGACAAATGGAGCGTAAAATCCTAAACTTATATACTAGTCAACTGTCACGTGTTATTTAACTTAATAATTTGACAATGAAAAGTTAACGAAAACTAACATAGGGTAAATTTGTCACAAGCGTACCACTTTGGAGTAAATTTGTTAAAAGTATACCAGTTTGGAGTTTTTGGTGGTTAAAAAAATAGTTTGAAGTAAATTTGTTACATGTGTACTAGTTTGAGGTTTTTCAAAGTATTAACCTTGAAATTTAAAACTATTTTTGGAAGAGGGAAGAAAAATTATTTACCTAGCAGATGGGCCGGCCCCAATAGAGAGCTCGGGCTTCTGTAGTGTGGTGGGTTAAACCTTAACTTGTACCAAGGATTAGTGAGTAGTGAGAAGTGATTAGAGAGATTTAAAAAATCTCGAATGATGCCTATATGGAAAATTCAAATACTAATAAATATTTTTAAATCATTCATTGACAATAAAAGAAAAAGATATTTTTTCATCTTGTGGAGTAAATCCCATGTCGACTTCTCCTTTATATTGAGTGTCAAGGAAGATATCATGTTGATTTAGGAAGAAGATTCGTGCTTGTGCTACAATTGGATGGTAGCGCGCATTCTATTTGATATAATTGGACTACAAGGTCCTTTTATGCTCCCCACAAACCTCGTGCAATGGTAAGAGAAAAAAAGGTGTTGAAATGATAGTAAAATCAGGTCCTGCGTCCTTAAATGGATCTTTCAATCATCAAGTTGTTGATATAAGGTTGGATCGATGAACTGTCAAAAGAATCAAATTTAAATTTCGGTTGATACGTAGCAGAAAGTTGTTGACTTTCATGGATTCTCGATTGCTGAATGAAATACCTAACTGCATATGTTCTATGTGGAAAAAGAGAGAGGAAAAGAATAACGAATTATTATTTTCAAGTGGGTCTCTGTCCTTTTAATTTAATGTCGTGCCGCATGTCTACTGAAACTTGTCCTAAAATACTAATTATTAGAGAGATGGTGAGATGAGATGGAGCATTGATTGAATCTAGGAGCTATGATGTCAATCATCATCCGTCCTGAATCTATAGTCCATGGACATATGTCGTGTGTACCAGACTTTATATTATACAGAAGATATTTAGAGTCGTCAATAAATTAATCACTAAATTAAAACTTCTCTCTTGAAAAAAAAAAAATGCACATCCTTCTTTCTCATCCTCATGACATGGAATATTTTTGCATAAGATTGTAAAAGTTAATGCCATCGAAAATCTCAAATAGATATCATATTTACCTCGAATTAAATTTACCTATTGCAAAAATTCTCAAATTAGTACACATCCATGCTACATTTGCTCTAAATTAATTTTCGTGTCATACCGAGTAATGTTTACCCCAAGCTAAGTTTTTATGAGATGCTTTAGATAAATGTGGCACAAATGCAATCGGTTAAGGGACTTATTGTGACATAAAAATTAATTTGAGAATGTACCATATGAGTTTTTCATGGCTTGATAATTTATTTAATATAAATATAGCATGAGCATGCTAATTTAAGGTTTTTATGGTGTTGGTCCAATTGTCAATGTTCTTTAATACGACTACTCAAGTCATTTATCGCGTGTCGGGTATTATGTTCTTTTTTTTTTTCACTTTTCTTTTGAGATAATGATACGTACATGTTTCAAGTGATTAGCATAGACAAAGATTGGGCCCTCAAAGCACCTAAGAAACTCTCCAACGTACTAGATTTCTTAGTGGACGTTTGTTTAGCATTAGATCTAAAAGTTGAAAGTACTCCTTTTTTACCTTCCAGTCAAAATTTAACATATCATCTCAATTTCCAAAAGTTACAAAAAGACATATGTTTAATCTTCTGTCGACAATGAATTTGATTGGTCATGGAATTAAATCTATAAAAGTTGAAATTAAGAAAAAGTTAATTCATTAAAAGGTGAACTCAAAATAGGGAGCTTTGTAATTACTTCATGATGTCTTGTCCACTTCATTGAAAGAGATAACCTATTTTCCCAACGTTGATGAAAGGATCGTTGCCACGGGACAACACGGCGAGGAAGCCCGTTCAATTATATTTGAAAAACCTGCGCAATTATAGCATGGGGCCCTTCTTCTTGACCAAAAGTCAACATCAAGATGCAGGATTTCTATTGCAAAAGAAAATAAAATTTATAGCAACCGGTCTTCAAATTTCAAAACCATTCCAAGATCTTTAGTCATCTCAAGCCTTACGATCCGGGATCCCATGTGCCATAAAGATTTGGACCACAAATTGCTTAGGAAACGAAATTGATACGTTCATATCTCATTAGTTGTGTGTAAATTATTTAGAGTCAGGATTGTCTGCAAAGACTTATTTCACCGGTTTGGACTTAATCGATTTATAAAGCTTGTAATATCTATCATGAGATTATACCTAGATCTCTTTGGTCGTGTAATTGTGAAGTTCTGTTTTGTCTTTGATTTTTCCCATGTATGAAGAGGTACGTTAGGGACCCAAGACAAGGTGGGAGAATGATCTTTAAATTAAACTCGAAGTAAAGCCAAATTGGGTTCTCAAGGAGAACAAGCATCGAAATTTGGAAAGCTGTCTCAAGTATATACTATCGGTTCTCTCTCTCTCTCTCTCTCTCTCTAATGAATTAGGGAATAGAAGTTTTCCACTTTGCCTCGATCTTCCACCAATTATTATTATTCTCTTTTTATCAGTTTTGGGGTTGAAGTTGACGATGGTAATGGGCCAGGAAAGGCGCCGGGGGAGGTGGGTTTTTGTCGAAACGGTGACGAGGGGAAGCGGGATCGGTCATGATTGCGGTTGCGCTCTCTGTCTTCGACTCGTCGGCTGTTTGTGTGTCCGGTTTGTCCCCATTCAAATCCTGCGCGCCTTTCATGGTCCCTCTCTCTCTTCCGCCGCTACTTTATATATATATAATATAATTATTTTATACATAACATGTTCCTTTCCGACCAATTTTATATTATGTAATATATATATATATATTACCATGGCCAATTTTGAGGTTTTAAGCACGCATTTCGTTTCCTGGCTCTTGCGCATGGTGCGATTGGATTCACATGCTTCTTTTTTTTCCAGTGCAATCGAGCCCTTGCTTCGTGAAATGAAACTATCTTCTAGTATGTGAATCGGTAGGGCCATGTCGGCAAAATCGATGTGATCATTAATGATGAGTGAGAAGGATTTTATTGCATAGAATATATCAAATTGGTTAGATATATTGATTGTATATATCGAATGAATTAGAAATTTCGATTTTGTGAACAAATTTTTGAGAATTTAATTGCACAAAATGTAAGAGTCTAGAGACAGGGGACCAACAGTTTTACGTGCGTTTTAGTCACTGAGATTCTTTGTGTTTCAAAATTTGTCCTCACAATCCTATAAAAGGAAAAAGGGTAGACTATTCTCAAGAGGATTGATCCTTTAATATGTTGAGATGCTACGAACGAGATCTACAGGCCCTTTGTTGTCTTAATTAAATTAAGGAAAAGTGTCAAAAAAGTCTTAAATCTATTGTATTTTTGTAAATTTAGTTATAAACATTTTAATTGTATTAATTTAGTCATAAAGTTTTTATTTTATTTTATTGAAAGTCCTAAAACTTTTGACCGAGAGCCAATTTAGCCATTCTGATTAAATTTGGCCAGATATTATTGGCATGGTTAGCCCGACATAGCATATGCACTGTTGATGTTGACATTTTAAATAATTTTTAATTTTTTTGCTCTCTCTTTTTTTCCTCCTCTTTCCTCTAGTGGCAGGTGCGCTATAGAGGATAGCCTCACTGAGTGTTGCTTGGATGATGGTTGGCCTTGTAGGGGGGCCCTGGCCTTAGCAAAGTACCAAGTGGGATTTGGCGAGGCTAATCCTTGCCTAGGCCAAGGCAGCCTCACTGGCGTCACCTGGGCTAGGGAGAGAGGCCTAATGAGTCCAACCCTCAACTAGGCAATGCCTAGCCTTGCTAGTGCTTGCCCTTGCTCCAATAGCGAGGCCGACCCTCGCCAATTATGGCCGTACGGGCCACTAGAGCAAAGTGGAGGAAAAAAAAAAAGAAAGAATAATATAAAAAGAAAAAAAAATCAAATTTATCAAAGTATTAGTAAAAATGTCCACATTAACATTGTCTGACATCCATGTCAATTCATCCTATTAAAATTAGTCAAAAAGATTGAATTGACTTTAGGTAAAAAATTTAAGACTAAATTGATATAATTAAAAGATTTAAGACTAGACTAGTATTAAAGCTATATGTTTAGAATTTTTCAAACACTTTTTTCAATTAAATTATATTAAGAAAATCGATTTTGAATCTCTAACACAGCGAGAACTTTAACCCCTTTGGGTACCCGCTGCTTGACACCTTGGACGGTTGACTCGGCTTTCTTGATACGGCAGTCGAATCCCTTTCACAAAAGGACACTCCGGCAGAAACTTCCTGACAACAAAAAGGAAAAGAAGCTCATCTTCCTTCGTGTGCTCTATGTTGCCATCCCAAGACTCCCCCCATTAATAAAACTAGTGTAAGAAAAGAGGAAGCTGACCACCATGTCTTGTCCCCATTGGCGACTACCGATGCTGTGGTGGTGGTGGTGGTGGGCATCGGAATATGATAATTCAACGTAACGACGCTTGCCACTACAATGGCCATTCTCTTTTCTATGTGTGTTTTTCTTGGTCTCCATGCATGGAGTGTGAGGAACGGAAAGTTGGAAAACCACTACTGTATGTGGCTCATCCTCGTTACCCTTTTCCGAGGGAGCTCGTTGACCCTTGTGTTCCTTGAATCTTGAGCTTTGTGAGGGCTCTCGCTCAACCGATCAAGCGGCGTCACCGTATCTTGTGCCAAATCAGCAATTATCTTTCAAAATATGCAGTTATAACTCATAAATTCAGTGCCAACTATACCATTCTTCTTTTTATAGGGATAGGGAAACCCATCCGTTTGAAGGTCCATGAAATACTCTGCAAATTCCATTAACAAGTTAAATTCAGATCCCTTCAGCCGATACTGGTCTTGATCCAAAGCAATTTGCACGTGCTATACCATATGCTTAAAAAGTAGGAGTGCTTCCAACTTTTTAATGGTTTGTGTAGTCCAGGAGGAATTCTTCATTCAATGTAGATGTCAAGACGGTCATTTAACTCGTTAATGTAGCCCAGGAGGTATTCTTCATTCAATGTAGATGTTAAGACCGTAGAGAGAGAGAGAGAGAGAGAGAGAGAGCAAATCAAGGTGCTCTAATCACACAAGTCGCACTGATTCCCATGATTCAATTGCACAAACTCAAATGACTTGTTTAGATGCCCAGATTGTAGGAAAAATTATTCAATAAATCCCAAACCTATCATATGATGGCCAATTTAGTTATAAATTCGATTGTGTCAATTTAATCTTAAATCTTCTAATGATTTGTCAATTTAATTATTCTGGCAAATTTTGACTATAAATCGTTAACGTTACAGTCTACTTAGCATTGACTATCATATGTGGCATGATCAACATTGACATGGATAATTTTTTTCCTTTTCCTTTTCTTTTCCCTTTTATTTTCTTTTTCCTTGCATTGGCCATTGTTGAGCCTCATTAATGGCCGATGACCTTTGCAAACCTCAGGCAAGTGCTATCTTCACTGGATTTAGTGAGGGCAGCTCACCCTCCCCCAAGGGAGATCTCGCGAGGGTAGCAATCGCCAGCTTAGGCATGGGCATCCCTCGCTTGAGGCTGGCGGAGGGAATAAAAAAGAAAATGAAAAGAAAAGAAAAAAAGATGAAAACTCAACAAATTATAAAAATTATAAAAATTGTTCATTAAGTGCCAGTCATGCTACTTAAGACGGTGGCATTGACTAAACTATCACATCTCTAGTCAAAATTGGCTAGAATAATCAAATTGCCAAATTGTTAAAAGGTTTAGATCTAAATTGTCAAATCATCACTACTAAATTGATACAATTAAACGTTTATGACTAAACTGGTAAGTTATCAAAATATTTAGAATTAAATCGACATAATTAAAATGTTTATGATTAAATCGGCTATTGTACAATATATTTAAGATTTTTTGAATATATTTTCTCTTGATTGCACATGTCAAATAAATTAGAAATTTCGATTTCACAAACAAAATTTTGAGAACCAAATCGTACAACATGGAAGAGTTAATAGACAAGGGACCAACAATTTACGTGCTCTTAGTCACCGATATTCTTTCCACTTCGAAATTGGTCCTCATAATTTTAAAAAAGGAAAAAGTGCCAAGCATTTTCGAGAAGATTGATCCTTTAATATGTTAATATGATATGAATGAAATCTACAGACCCCTCAGTATCTTAATTAGATTATATCAAGAAAATCAATTTCGGATCTTTAAAACAGCAAGAGGTTAACCCCTTTCGGTACGCATCGCATGAGACCTTCCGCTGCAAGGACGGGTTGACTCGGCTTTCTCGACACGGCAGTCGAACCCTTTTTACCAAAGGACACTCCGGTAGGAACTTTATAGCACGAAAAGAAAACGGAGTTTACCTTCCTTCATGTGCTATGTTGCCATCCCAAGCCTCCCCCGCATTAACGAACTAAGTATAAGAAAAAAGAGGAAGCTGGCCACCATGTCTCGTCCCCAATAGCGACTACCTATGCTGTGGTGGCGGTGGCGTTGGCGGTGGTGGGCGTCGGAATATGATAATACATTGCATCAGCGCTTGTCACTACAATGGTTATTCCCTTTTCGATGTGTGCTTTTCTTGGTCCCCATGCATGGAATTTGAGAAATGGAAAGTTAAAAAACCACTGTCGTATGTGGCTCTTCCTCGTTACCCTTTTCTCTAAATTATTAATGAGCTAAATGAGTAATGCGAAGGTGACTAGCGGAAATGCGATTTCCTAATTGTTGTTAAGACAACCAAAGATAAAGCGGCTCTCATGACAGCAGCGATATGGCTAGACTAAGCTTGTTGTAGGCTAGAGAGAGAGAGAGAGGAGAACAAATTATGATGTTCTAATCAAGAGTCACACACACTTAACTCCATGATTATGATTTTGTTGTCATCACCAATGATTAACGGACCTGGAGGGAGCTTCCCGCGACTATAGCCGGAGAAAAGACATGGCCCCGCAACTATAATGAGCTGCTTTGAGGTCTATTGAGCCTGGAAAACTTCCCCATGGTCCTGGCGTGGGCAGTCATCATTCCAAAGCCCATCCAAAGGTCCATTTGAGAATGTCAAACCTAAAGATCACAAGCTTCTCTGCAAGAGACTGAAGGTAAGGCTTCATTCATCCATGTCCCAACAAAGTTGTCTGTGAACGTATGTGCAGGCCAGGCTCGCATGTGCACAATGAGATAGACATATGCATACACAAAATGTTTAAACTACTTGTCTTGATTGGTATTCTGTTCTACATCCAAGTGAGGCTCCTGTACTGTGTACCATGAAATACAAACAATGTGTGATTTGGAAGTTCATTCGGGTGCCCAGCAGTTCCTGACACAATATGAGAATAGAATTCGAATACGACCCAAATTCACTGAAGCAAATAAGAATTTAAATGAGAGGTGCTATGAGTTACCTCGAAACCGATACAAATTGCCATGTTTTCATCCGTGTCTAATAATAAATAGTTTGTAATCATATTGAGGCATTTTTCTTATAATAACATGAGTGATAAGCATGAATATGGTGAGAAAGCACGGACTGCTAGCCCCATTCGAGGCAAGTGTTTGGATGTATCAAGTCATGTGGTGCAGATGGACCTTTTAATTTTCTTAAAGCTTCTTCAAGCTTTGAATTGATGAAGATTAAATTTTAATGCAACATTGAGCCCGATTGGTTATGTTCATATATATATATATATATATATATATGAATAAAAAACTTTTTTTCACATAAAAGCACTATTTAAATAGTCACGGATAGAATCAGTTGTTTTTAAAAACAAAAATCAGTCAAATATATTATTGTGAAAGTAGAAACTTTTGCTTTTAATAATTACAAAAGTAATTCTATTCATCTGTAATTTTATATTGATGGCGGGAAATTTTCACACCAAAACACTACAATATTTTCTATTTAAGAATGTACAGTTTAATTCTTTGTTGCCAAATGAAATTGATCTTGATTCCACAAAATTATCTTCAATATCACTTAGAAGATAAAGTTGTCTCGCTGTTCCATTTTTTTTAATTTTAACTTTGATCTTGTTAGTGATGAATTTACAAAATTATCATTGAATTCATCAATGTTCTAATATGCACTGCACTAAAGTTCACTACTGTCGTAGAACTTTCTTTCATTTATTTATTTATTATCTTGGCCTTTAAAAATATGTGCATGATTAATAATGCATTGTCTACTTATTGCACCTTCTTATAGTTAAGTATTAATGTTAAAATTTATTTTTTATTTTAATCAGTTGATTTTTATTTTGATATATAGTTTATGAGCGAAAGGACGCTCCGGGAGAAACTTGAAAGCACAAAAAGGAAAAGAAGCTTAGCTTCCTTCGTGTGCTTCTTTGCCATCCCAATACTTCCGCGCATTAACGAAGTATAAGAAAAAGAGGAAGCTGACCACCATGTCTTGTCCTTTAGCGACTACCGATGCTGTGGTGACGGCGGGCATCGGAGGATGATAATGCTATGCATCGACGCCTGCCAGTACAATGGCCATTCCCTTTCCCATTTGTGCTTTTCTTGGTCTCCATGCATGGAGCCTGAGGAATGGAAAGTTGGAAAGCCAATAACGTGTGAGCCTCCTCGTCGTTACCCTTTTTCGAGAGAGCTCATTTTGGGTCCCTTGAATCATGAGCTTTGTGAGGGCTTTCACTAAACTGATCAAGTGGTGTCACTGTATTTTGTGCCAAATTGTGCCAAATCAGCGGTTATTTTCTGAATCATGTAATTACAACTCATAAGTTGATAACTTACTATACCATATATTTTTTATAGAGATGAAGAGATTCAACTATTTGAAAGCCCATGAAACACTTTGCAAACTCCATCAGCTAGTTAAATCCAGACCCATTCCACCAATGCACATTCTGAATTTTTAATGGTGAGTGTTGTTGAGGAGGCATTCTTCATTCAATGTAGATGTTAATGTGCTCTCTCTCTCTCTCTCAATGAGCTAAATGAGTAATGCGATGACTAGAAAGTAATTGACATCCCCCATTGTTGTTAAGACAATCAAAGATAAAAGTGGCTCATATGACGGCAACGACATGGCTAGACTAAGCTTGTGGTAGGCTAGAGAAAGAGAAAAGAACAAATTAAGGTGTTCTAATCACATGAGTTGCACTTATTCCCATGATTTGGTTGCACAAACTCAAATGACTTGGTTAGATGTTTAGATTGTAGGGAAGATTATGCAAAAAGTCTTAAATCTATCGTACGGTGGCCAATTCAGTCTTAAATCTTTTAACAATTTGTCAGTTTACTTATTTCGGCCAATTTTGACCTAAAATTGTTGACATAGCGATCTAGTCAACATTGATTGTTATTTGTGATATGACTAACGTTGATGTAGATAATTTCTTTTCTTTTCTTTTCCTTTTTATTTTCTTTTTCCTCCGCTAGCCATTGTTGAGCCTCATCAATGGCTGATGACCTTCATCGACCTTAGGCAAGTGCCCCCTTCATCGGATTTGGTGAGGGCAGCCCACCCTTGCCCAAGTGAGGAGATCCAATGAGTGTAGCACTCACTAGCCTAGGTGTGTGCATCCCTCACCTGAGGCCGGCGAAGGGAAAAAGAAAAGGAAAGAAAAAGAAAAAGAAATTTGTAAAAATTGTCCATTTCAATGTCAACTAGCCGTGCCACCTAAGATGGTCAGTACTGACTAGACCATCATGTTAGCTATTCGACTAAAATTGGCGAGAATAATAAAAAATTAGCGAGAATGACTAAATTGGTGAATCTTTAATAGATTTAGGACTAAATTGACAAATCATTAGGATTAAATTGACACAATTGAAAGATTAGGACTAAATTGATAAATTGTTAAAATATTTAGGATTAAATTGACACAATTGAAAGGTTTATGATTAAATTGGCTGCCATACAATAAATTTATGATTTTTGGACAATTTTCCTCTCAATCGCACATGTCAAATATTGAGGACCAAGTCGTACAAAATGGAAGAGTTAAGAGACAAGGGACCGACATTTTATGTGCTTTTAGTCACTGATGTTCTTTGTAGTTCGAAATGGGTCATCGTGATCCTATAAAAAGAAAAAGTGTCAAGCATTTTCAAGAGGATTGATCCTTTAATATGTTAAGATGCTACAAATGAAATCAATAGACCCTTTAGTGTCTTAATTAAATCATATCAAGAAAATCGATTTCAGATCTCCAACATAGGATGAACTTTAACCCCTTTTGGTACGCGTGGCAGGAGACCTTCCGATGCGAGGACGCGTTGACTTGACTTTCTCGACACGGCAGTCAAACCCTTTTTTACAAAAGGTCGCTCCGCTAGCAACTTTATAGCTCCAAAAAAAAAAAAAAAGAAGAAGAAGAAGCTCATCTTCCTTCGTGTGCTATATGTTGCCATCCCAAGACTTCCCCGCATTAACAAACTAGCATAAGAAAAGAGGAAGCTCACCACCATGTCCTGTTCCCATTAGCGACTACCGATGTTTGTGGTGGTGGTGGGCATCGGAATATGATAATACAATGGCCATTCCCTTCTCCATGTGTGCTTTTCTTGGTCTCCATGGACGGAGTTTTGAGGAATGGAAAGTTGGAAAGCCACTATTGCATGTGGCTCCTCCTCGTTACCCTCTTCCGAGATAGCTCGTTGACCCTTGTGTTTCTCGAATCTTGAACTTTGTGAGGGCTCTCACTTAACTGATAAAGTAGTGTCACCGTATTTTAATGTATAGTTACAACTCATAAGTTTAGAGTCTATTATATCATTTTTTTTATATAAGAATAAGAAAACTCAACTATCTCAGATTCATGAAACGCTTTATAAACTCTATTAATAAGTTAATTTTGGATCCTTTTGACCTATGCACATCCCAATCCAATCCAACTTGCACATGCTATACCATATTCTTCAAAAGTAAGAGTGCTTCTTGACTTATTAATGGCGAATGTAAAAAGGTATTCTTCATTCAACGTAGATGTTAAGGTGGTTATTCAACTCTCTCTCTCTCTCACACAATCAATTATTAATGAGCTAAATAAGTAATGCTAATGTGACTAGTGGGAAAACAATGTCCTGATTGTCGTTAAGACAACCAAAAACTCTCTCTCTCTCTAAATTATCAATGAGCTAAATGAGTAATGCTAATGTGACTAGCAGGAAAACGATGTCCCCATTATCGTTAAGACAACCAAAGATAGAGCGGCTTAAATGATGGTAACAACATGGCTAGACTAAGCTTGTTATAGGCTAGAGAGGGAGAGAGAAGGGAACAAATTATGATGTTCTAATCAAGAGTCACACACAATTGACTCCATGATTATGATTTTTTTGTAATCAGCAATGATTGAGGGACCTGGAGGGAGCTTCCTCCGACCATAGCCGGAGAAAGACATGGTGGCCCTGCAGCTGTAATGAACTGCTTTGAGGTCTATTGAGCCTGGAAAACTTCCCCATTGTCCTGCCATGGGCATCCATCATTCCAAAGCCCATCCAAAGGTCCATTTGAGAATGTCAAACCTAAAAATCACTGGCTTGTCTGCAAGAGACTGAAGGTAAAACGTTGCTTTGGCAATGTCATGCGACATTATCTTCTCGCGGCTTTTTGCATCCATGGCCCAACAAAGTTGTCTGTGAACGTACGCACACATAAAACGTTTGAACTTTTGTCTTGATTGGTATTTTGTTCTACATTTGAATGAGGCTCCTGCACCGTGTACCATGCAATACAGACAATGTGTGATTTGGAAGTTCATTCGAAGCCCAGCAGTTCCTGACACGATTTGAAAATATGACTCGAATATGACCCAAATTCACTGATATAAATCAGAATTCAAATGAGAGGTGATATGATTTACTATGAATTGCCATGTTTTCGTCCATGTCTAATGAAAAATAATTTGTAATCATATCAAGACATTTTTTTTAAAATGACATGAGCAATCAACATGAATATGGTATGGAAGCACGAATTGCCAGCCCTATTCGAGTCAAGTGTTTGGATCTATCAAGTCATGCAGTGCAGATGGACCTTTTTAATTTTCTTAAATCTTCTTCAAGCTTTGAATTGAAAAAAATTAAATTTTAATGCAACCTAAGCCCATTTGGCTAGAATTAGTTGTTTTCAAAAATCACCATTTAAATGGTGAAAATTAATTTTGGAATAAAAACATTTTCTTTTTCACATGAAAACACCAGTTAAATGGTTACGGCTAGAATAAGTTGTTTTAAACAACAAAAGTCAATATTTAATCTATTATCCTGAAAGTACTTTTGCTTTTAATAATTAGAAAAGTAATTATGTTTATCTGTAATTTTATATTGATGGAGGGAAATTTTCACACCAAAACACTACAATATTTTCTATTTAAGTATGTACGTTTTAATTCTTTGTTGCCAAATGATATTGATCCAGATTCCATAAAGCTATCTTCACTTCAGTATCACTTAGAAGATAAAGTTGTCTCGATGTTCCTTTTTTCTAATTTTAAGTTTGATCTTGTAAGTGATGAGTTTATAATATCATGAAAGTATATGAATCATCCTTGTTCTAATATGCATTGCGCCAAAGTTCACTATTATTGTAGAACTTTCTTTCATTTTTTTTATTTTTTTCATTTTGCCCTTTAACCTCCACCGCATTGACAAACTAGTATAAGAAAAGTCGGAAGCTGACCACCACGTCTTTGAACCTTGAGCTTTGCTATGGCTTGCACTCAACCGATCAAGCCGTGTAGCCATTTTCGAAATATGAACCGTAAATTCATAAGTTCATAGCCTAATATACCATTCCTTTTTATTTATGGAGATAATTTAATAATAGGAATGTGGAGATCCGACTATCTAAAGACTCATGAAACACTTTACAAGCCCTATGACCTAGTTAAGTCCGAATCTCTTTGGCCTTTATAGGTTCACATTTAGAGCATTTTGCACATGCTCTCTCTCTACCTCTTCCCCCACCCTCCCAAAAAAAAACAATGAGCAATGAGCTAAGTTAGTAATGTGAATCTGATTAGTAATGTGAATCTGATTAGAGGGATATCGCCTCCCTGATTGTCGTTAAGACAACCAAAGATAAAATAGCTCATAGCAAATCACATCTTGTGAGAGATTGGTGAGAGTTGAGGCATCGTTGATAATGGTAGTGCTGCGGGAAGGGGTGAATGACGGCAATGCCATGGCTAGACTAAGATTGTGGAAGGGTAGAGAGAGAGAGAGAGAAAGAAAACAATTTAAGGTGTTCTAATCACACGAGTCGCACTTATTCCCGTGATTATGATTTTGTTGTAATCACCGATGATTGACGGAGCTGGGAGGCGCTTCTTCCGAGGATAGCCGGAGAAAGACATGGCCCTGCTACTGTAATGAGCTGCTTTGAGGTCTATTGAGCCTGGGAAACTTCCCCATTGGTCCTGGCATGGGAAGCCATCGTTCCAAGCCCATTCGAAGGTCCATTTGAGAATGTCAAACCTAAAAATCACAAGATTGTCTGCAAGAGACTGGAGGTAAAACATTGCTTTGGCAATGTCGTGCAACATTATCTTCTCGTGGCTTCATGCATCCGTGCCCCAGCAAGTTCGTCTGTGAAGGTCCATGCAGGCCTACACGCGTGCGAGAAGATACGCATATGCATACGTAAAATGTTTGAAACTTTTATATTGATCGGTATTCTCGCCTCCATCTGAACGAGGCTCCCGCACCATGCCGTTATACATAAGAACTGTAGGTTTATTATTAACAGACGGCGGTACAAACAAGCTATTTTCAAACCATAGGAATTTTGATTAGAAATTATTAGGTGCCGTCATTTACTGAAGCTCAAATATCTGCATACGACTAGTTTAGGCGTGAAGCGTGGTTAGGTAGATGCTGTCTTTGCTTTGCCGGCTTACCACGGGGAAAATTATTTTTAGGAGTTAGGCAAAATGACGCAACGAAATAGACACTTAAGGCGAAAAAGAGGAATTGATACGCAAGATTTATCCTCATTCGGCCTTAAACTAGGGCTACATCTAGCTAGAGATTTCTCTATAATTAGTGTAAAAAGTACTAAAAAAATCATAAACTTATTGCATTAGTATTAATTCAGTCCTAAAGATTTTAATTGGATCAATTTAGTTCTAAACTTTTTTATATTAATACCAATTTCAATCCATCTAGCCAAAGTTGGTTGGCCAGTGGCCTAATGGTGATGTGGCAATTTTTTTCATAATTTCATTTTTTTTCGAATTTTTAATTTTTAATTTTTAATTTTTAATTTTTCATTTTCTTTCTTCTTCCTCCTTGGACTTTCCTTGCAGTGGCCAGCTTAGGTGAGGGTCGCGAAGCTTTTGCCAGCCACCAACAAGGGTTATGACCCTTGCGCAATCTCGCATAGGCCTGTAGGCGAGGGTCTTGGCCCTCGCCCGGCCTCGCCCAGGGCCGTAAGGGAGGTAGCTTCACCTAAATCTAGGCAAGGCTAGCCTAGCCTTGGCCTTGCTAGAGTGAAGATGGCCTTGCCCGCGGTTGGTGAGGCCATGGCGGCCTTCACCCAAGCCGCCTTGGTGATGAACTAGAATTATTTCTCCAAAATAACATTCAACTAATGGATGCATCAACAAATGACTCACCACGTGCCACAACTTGCGGGAAGAGGAAAGTCTGCCTACCATTCTAAAATGTAGCGCGAAACTTAAAAAATGACCCAAATGGTCGGAAGACCAAGATTCTTTGGTCATCAATCATATGCATTCCAAAAGTGTGAGATATGTGCTTCAAACCTTCCACTCCATTCAGGTATTTACTTTTCTTTCCATCTTTCAATTGCGTTCTAATCTAGTCTCGGAACAAATCAGAACAATTCCGGGATAAAGCAGTTGATGCATTCAAAACTACTTTTTAACTTTCTCGTAATTTTATAGCTTCCAGCATGCCCAGATTATAAGGAAATACAAAGGCAGCATTGGTGAGTAAATGGCGACAAAATACGATTCCACCCAAAACAGGCCAGACGGTCCCACGAGTAAGCCAAGACGAACGAGGTTGGGATGCGATAGAGCTCTCACAAGCTCCGCTAACGACCGAAGTATGGAGGTCGAGCCAAATCTTTTCCGAATTCAAAGCGCTCAGTTTAGACAGCAGCTAAATGGAACTCATCTTTTCTTTCATCAGAGATCAAAGTAGCTTAAAAATCAAAGTTTTAGCGGTAGAACGCAAAACAATTCCAGAGAGAGAGAGAGAGAGAGAGAGAGAGTAGCGCCGAGGGGTCTGCCCATTCGAAAAAACACACATACACCCCGCATCATCTCACCTCCTGCTACTGGACAAGAAGGCACAGGGACCGAAGAACAGAACAGCGCACGGCGAGCTAACATGTCAACTTTTGGCCATTGGCCGGTGTTCACGTCAATGCTAATTAACCAAAATTGACTGGATTGAGTTAATTAATACTAATGTGAAAATATTTAGAATTAAATTGATTCAATTGAAAGATTTAGGATTAAATTAGTACCAATACAATAAATTCAAGGCTGTTTTAGTACCTTCCTCATAATTACCACATCTCACATCTTTGCTACAACTATCAATTTATAAGATAAAGAGATTTTATAAGAGAAATAGATTATATAAAAGTGACAAGAAAAATCTAGGAGCCAAAAAAAGCCGTAAGCCACGAGGGCTCAAACTATAAAAACCTTTTGGCGGACTGAGGGCGTTGCCCTTTACAGTCCCCACCGAGACAGCCCCCGAGTCTGGCACTTCTGGTCATGAGGAGTATAAACCACATCCGCAGCCGGCGATCTGCGGGTGGACAATAATTTCTTTCAACATCATTAAGTCGCACTCCTAAAGTCAACGATAGTTACTTCAAATTCCATGACTAGAAGGTAGATTCCATAGGGATATATTTCATTAAAAAATTCGAGCATCGTTACATGTGATTGGGAGATCTTAGAGAACGTATGGTTTAATAATCCTCCTAGAGTTTTGATCTAATCGTAGTCGAATCCCCACCACAATGATCGTCAGCCGCCGTCCCTTCGTCAATCATTTTCGCCAACGCTTCTTGAAACCTTTGCATAGCTCTCTCCGGCAACATCATCGGCACCACAATCCCCTCCTCTCCCTTTCTTGTTTTGTACTTCACGTAAATGCTTATCCAAGGAAAAGCACTGGCGACACTGCCGTGCACCGGCGTCCCCCACCCAAAATCGGCCTCTTCGAACCCGACCTTGGTCGTGTTGCTAACCACGTAGTTCCGAACAGTCGTGTGCTTCAACCCTCCCTTGATTACTGACGCATCAATAGAGGACCTTACGTATTCTTCGCTCGCCATCTCCTTCGCTTTCTTCACTAGCTCGACAGCATACCCTAGTGGACGAGTACAAAGATGGCCCGCCTTTGAGAGTACCATTGCAATCACCGAAGTGCTCCCATAATAACCACGAGGCACGCCGAGGCCTCGCGCATTGATCACGCATGAGAGGCGGACTACTTCGTCCGGCTTGATCTCAAGTGCAATCGTGCGGCACTTCCAAAGGCATGCCGTGAGTAACTCGTAGGTGGAGGATCTCGAGACTAGATGGTGAGGGAGGCGTCTCTTGATCGATGCCACTTCCCGCGAGCCGAAAAAGAACGATCTGTGGGCCATGTTCTTGGGGTCTGACATTGTAGCCGCACTTCCGGTGTCGATGACAATGTCCTCGAACTCATGGTGTGTGCATGTCACCTGCGGCGGGTCTCGCGCGTTGAGGATCTCTCTCTGCCAAACGGGTAGCCGTGACGGCACATGGGCTCCTCGGGCGAGCTCCGCAGCTGCCTCTAGGAACTGTTTGAGTCCGAAGGAATCGCTGACTGTGTGATTGAGTCGGATTCCAAGGACGAAGCCCCCACATCTCAAGCGAGTCACCTACCAGAAAGAAGGAACTCGTAAGAAAACCTGGAAGGTAAAGGTTGAATAATCGGAGTAAAGAGGGCACGTCCGTACAGAAGAATTTTATACTTGGTCTCTTGAAATTCTACCAATTTACAAAATCTGGACGCGATACCCTTATCAATAGCGTTACGCCTTATCCAAGTTGCATGTTGCAACATGACTGAATGTTGGACTTGTCACACAATACTTACTTGGACCGACAACAGAGGGCACCCAGCGATGTCGCCCGACCCGGCCACATCGCACGACACCTCGTCTAAGAAGCCACATGGCGGCCGCATGGAGTCGCCGATCTCCTCAAGGCTGACGTCGGCATCAGCCTCCACAAACAGAATCCCTTCGCCTGTACAGTCCACCACGAGCTTATGGTCTGGCCCTTCCCGGATCCGCCCGGCCAACGGGTAATAGTACACGAGCGCCTTCGCGAGCGCTCCCTTGACAACTCTCGCCGGGTCTTCTCGGCCTTCCATTGAGGGGCTGTTTGGGTAGAAGAGAAGTAAGGGAAGCAGAATACGATACCACCCCTGGCCCTCCAGGTCCGAGAGGGGTTTGAGCTCGCGTGGCGTCGCTCCCGCCGGGAAGATCAGCTCTGGCTCATGGCGTTTCACGGCCAGTAGTCCCAGAGAAGATGGAGAAGGTGGTGGTGAAGCCATTTTTGTGATGGCAGGTTGGAGACGGGAGAGAACAAGGAATTGCTTAGGGCTTATATGGGGGGAATCAAGGGGAGACGTTGGGACTTGGCTTTCAAGAACGTCCGCGGGGAATATAAAAACGTAGTCAACAAGGAATTGTTTAGAGTATGCACATGATCGGTAACCCATGTACATTGATTTTAGGGTTTTTTGAAGATGGACTATGAAAGGGATGTGTTGCGCAACTCATATTGAAGACTAGGCTCTACATTTTCTCTTTTTTGTTCTTCCTATCTTCTTGTAAGATTTAAAGTTGTTTTTTTGACCTTTTGGATTGAGCTCTTGTACTGGTTGTTGAAGTTAATGAAATCCTTTTCTTTCCATGTTGTTTTGTCCGTTTTGAATTCTCACTTTTTTTTTTTTTTTGTATCTTATGTGATTTCGATTTTACTTTCATCCTTTGTTATTTGTGCTTCGATTAGTGCATCAAATTAGTGTTATTACACAACTAACCGGTACCGAAGTGAAGGAATTTTGGTTTTTTGCTCAAGATGGCATCTATCAAGTTTGAAGTGGCACTTTTGACGGAATGCAAGCATCTTCTTCAGAAAATGCCGCTAGTGGGCTTGATTTCATGTCCATGATCTGCAAATGCGGTGGCAGATTGGGCCGCGCACCAACAAAGGAAAAAAAACACTTTCCCCCAACTGGTTAGCTTCTCCCCCTCCAGGCTTGTGGGCCCTCTTATGTATGGACGCCCCAACTGTTGGGCTTCTTGTTTAAGTTTTATAATATAAATAATACGCATCATTTCGACCCAAAAAAAAATCATATTACAACAAGTTTTCTTTTTTGCAACACATGTGAAATATAATGCACAAAATGTGGGCATATTACTACTAGATGATAATAATCCTGATATCCATATGTAATTTAACTAATATTTTTGTTTATAGGTCATGATTAATTCCTAATTTTCTTATGTAATGAATGAGGGCGTGAAAATTTATATGTCAATAAATAAATGTTATTTTCTGGTAACTAAACATGGCCTTCAATAAACTAAAAACATGTCAAATGCTTTCCTTGTATTTTAAGGATGGGGCCAACCAAAATTCCAAGGGAAACGCACTCCACAACGTTTTGGTCCCCGGGTACGAGGATGTCGCCTTCAATAAACTAAAAATGTGTCAAATGCTTTCCTTGTATTTTAAGAATGAGGCCAACCAAAATTCCAAGGGAAACGCACTCCACAACAGTTTGGTCCCCTGGTACGAGGATGTCGCCTTCAATAAACTAAAAACGTGTGAAATGCTTTCCTTGTGTTTTAAGAATGGGGCCAATCGAAATTCCAATGGGAACGCACTCTACGACAGTTTGGGCCCCTTGGTACAGTATCCTCGTACTAATAGTGGACATTGTGTGGTTAAGTCACCATCACAAGTAACAAAAAAAAAAAAGTCAAAAAATAAAAAAGCTTGTTTAACAAGTCAAGTCCCAATGTGTGGTTATCACTTATCATGACCTTTTTACTCCCCGTCTCCGTTGTACATTTCAATACAACGAGCTCCTTGGAGCTAGATTCTATTATATATCTACATATCAAGTTACCGCTAATCCTTTCCATCTACAAAACTTGAAAATTGAATATGACGCTTAATACAATCCATTGCAATCTCTTTATTATTATTATTATTATTATTATTATTATTATTATTATTATTATTATTATTTTTATTTTATCTCCATGAAAAACAGCAAACCGAGCATTTCTTGAGCGGCTAGAGGTCTCGAGTTCTGGATAATCACTCAAATGAAAAAGAACACATGTCATTCTCTGATTGATTTACTATCAATTCCAAAATTAGAAAACAAATTCAAGGAAAGATGCTCCTTTCAATAATTCAAGCATTGTCCTACGTGATTGAGAAACTTTAGAGAATATTATGGTTAATTCCCCTTCTAGAGATGAGATCTGATTGCTGTTGAATCCACCCCATATTGATCATCACCCGCCCTTCCTTTATCACTCATATTTGCTAGTTTGTCTTGAAACCTTCGCATCGCTCTCTCCGGCAACATTATCGGCACCACAATCACCCCCTCCCCCTTTCTCGTTCTGAACTTCGCGTAAAAGCTTATCAAAAGAAATGCACCCGCGACACTGCCGTACCCCGGCTTCCCCCACCCGAAGTTGGCCTCTTCAAACCCGACCTTGGTCGCGTCAGCCACCTCATAGTTCTCAACGGTCGTGTACATCGCACGGGAAATATAAGACAATTTATGTGGGCTTATTACTACTTAATGATAATACTCCTGATATTTATATGCAATTTAGCTAATATATTTGTTTAGGGATCATGGTTGATCCTAAATTTTTTTATGCAATGAACGATTATATGGAGTCGTTAAAATTTAATTATCAACAAATCAATACTATTGTCCAGCATAACTAAACACCGCCTTCCATAAACTAAAAACATGTTAAATGATTCATTGTGATTAAGGATTTATTTGGTGTGAGATATATTATTATTCGAGAAATCCTAAATGTTGTCGGAGGAAAGGATGATGGCTCCAATAGTAATTCTTACAAAAGCGACAAGTCTTTTAAAATCTTCGAAACATACCATGTACAAAATAATTCTATTCGATTAAAGAATTGAGGCACTGCCTTCTATAAACTAAAAACACATTAAATGATCCGTTGCATTATGAAGAATGGGGCCACCTCAAAATTCCAGGGGAACATACTCCACGACAGCGTGGTCCCCTCGGATGGTATCCTCGTACCACTTTGTGTGGTTAAGTCGCCATCGTAAGGAATAAAAAAAAAATCAAAAAATAAAAAGCGTGTCCAGTCGCATGGGGCCACCTCAAAATTCCAGGGGAACGTACTCCACAACAGCGTGGTCCCCTCGGATGGTATCCTCGTACCATTTTGTGTGGTTATAAGTCGCCATCGTAAGGAATAAAAAAAAAAAAAAAAATCTTAAAATAAAAGGCGTGCCCAGTCGCATCCTGGTATGTGATTCCCATGACTTTTTCACTACCATCTTCGTGGAAGCTAAGATGATCAAATTACTTTTGCTAAAAAAAAAAAAAAAAAAAAAAAAGATTATCAAATTACCCCTAAACCCCCAAGCAAGTCCAACGGTACTTGAAAAATGTAAAAAACCTAAAATTGGAGACATAACCTATTACCATTCATTACCATCTCTTTATTTTGCTTTAAAAAGAAATAGTAAATCGAATATTTCTTGAGTCGCTATAAGACTCTCAAGACCTGAATAGTAATTGAAATGAAAAAGAACACATCTGATCATTTGATCGACTTACTATCAAGTCTATAATTAGTAGATAAATTCAAAGAAAGATGCTCCATTCAATAATTCAAGCATTATCCTATATGATTGAGAAACTTTAGAGAATCTCTGGTTAATTATCCTTCTAGAGATTCGATCTAGTTATAGTTGAATCCACGCCATAACGATCATCACCCTCCCTCCCCTCATCCGTCATCTTTGCAAGCTCTTCTTGAAACCTTCGCATTGCTCTCTCCGGCAACATTATCGGCACCACAATCCCTTCCTCCCCCTTCCTCGTTCTGTACTTCACGTAAAAGCTTATCAATGGAAATGCGCCTGCAACCCCACCATATACTGGCTTCCCCCACCCGAAGTCGGCCTCTTCGAACCTGACCTTGGTTGCGTCGGCCACCAGGTAGTTCCAAACGGTTGTGTACTTCGGCCGTCCCTTAAGGACTAAGACGTCAATGGAGGACCTCACATATTCTTCGCTCACCATTTCTTTTGCTTTCTTCACTAACTCAACCGCGTATCCCAGCGGACTGTTGCACAGATGACCCGCCTTCGAAAGCACCGTTGCATACACCGACGTGTTCCCATAATAACCGTGAGGCACGCCGAGGCCTCGCTTGCCTCGCACGTTGATCATGCACGTTAGGCGGACGGCATCGTCTGGCTCGATCTCGAGGGCGATTGTGCGGCACTTCCACAGGCATGCTGTGGGTAACTCGTAGGTGGAGGATCTCGGGACCAGGTGGTGAGGGAGGCCTTTCTTGATTGACGCCACTTCCCGCGGGCCGAAAAAGAAGGATCTGTGTACCATGTTCTTGGGGTTCGACGTCATGGCAGCGCTTCTGGCGTCGTCGACCACATCCTCGAACTCAGGGTGCCTGCACGTCGCTCGCGGCGGGTCTCGGGCGCAGAGGATTTCTCTCTGCCAAACAGGTGGCCAAGACGGCGCGGGTGCGCCTCTTGCGAGTTCTGCGGCCGCCTTCAGGAATTGTCTGAGGCCGAGGGAATCGCTTACGGCGTGATTGAGCCGGATTCCGAGGATGAAGCCCCCGCATTTCAAACGGGTCACCTACAATTAGGAAGGAACTCAGTAAGAAACCACAAAAGTTACAGCAAGTTGATTATTCAGAGCAGGAGGGCATATCTCTATGTCATTACAGTTGACAACCTGAACCAACAACAGAGGGCACCCAATGATGCCGCCAGACCCGGCCACATCGCACAACACCTCGTCCACAAAGCCGCACGGCGGCCTCATGGAGTCGCCCAGCTCCTCGAGGCTGACATTGGCATCAGCCTCCACGAACAGGATCCCCTCGCCGGTGCAGTCCACTGCGAGCTTGCAGTTCGGCCCTTCCCCGATACGCCCAGCCAACGGGAAGTAGTACACGAGCGCCTTCCCGAGCGCTTCCTTGACGACTCTCGCCGGGTCTTCTCGGCCTCTTTTTGTGGGGCTGTTGGGGTAGAAGAAAAGGAAGGGAACCCGAAAGCGAAGCCCCTCCTGGTCGTCCAGATCCGAGAGGGGCTTGAGCTCGCGTGGTGTCGCCTGCGACGGGGAGATCAGCTCTGGCTTGTGGCGGTTCACGGATAGTAGTGCCGGAGAAGAAGGTAGCAGTGAAGCCATTTTTATGATGCCAGATTGAACAATTTAGAAACCCTGGGAATCGTTCATGGTTTATATAGTAGGAAACAAAGGAGGAGTTGGATTTTGTTGGACTTAACATGGACCTAGGAAATTGGTGACTAGACTTTTATTTTATAATTTTTTTTTTTTTTTAAATTTCGATCCTGTTTAACACATGGAGTTTTTTTTTTTTTTTCTCGAATATGATTGAGAAAGTGCTAAAAAGTCATAAATCTATATATTGATTTGAATTCAGTCCTAAATCATTAAATTGAACTAATTTAGTTCTAAACTTTTTTCATTTGTAATAATTAAGTCCATCAAGCAAATTTTGATCTGAAATCGATGACATGAATATTAAGCATCCTATCTGGCATGATTAATACTAACATGGACATATATATTTCTTTTGTTCTTTTCTTTCTTTTTCATTCTTTCTCCACCAGCCGTCGAGCCTTAATGATGGCTAGCGGCAGGCCAAAGATGACGACTGATGAGGGTTGCCCTCAGAGGGCTCAGGCGAGATCAACACCGCTGAGATTTGGCGAGGGCCAACTTCGCCAACCTTGAGCAAAGGACAAGTCTTGCTAGAGGCAAGCAAGGGCTGACCTTGGTTGGGATTTAGTTAGAGTTGACCTTGCTAGCCTTAGGCAAGTCTCACGTCACAAGACTCCACGAGGTCGAGCCTCACCCGAATTTGGCGAGGCCGACCATCGCTAGTCATTGCCTATGGCCGATCCCTGACCATCACCAAGTCCTAGCATTAGGCAAAGAAAGGGGGAAGAAAAGATAAAAAAAAGTAAAAGGAAAAGAAAATAAAAAAATATAATAAAAGTATGATAGCAAATTGTGAAAATTGGCCAAGTTAGGGCCAACCATGCCAAGTGAGAGAGTCAAAGTTTACGCCAGCGATTTTCAGTTAAAATTGATCGATTGACTCAATTAGCACAAATGTAAAATGCTTTGAAGTAAATGGTTCAATTGAAAGGTTTAGAATTAAATTAGCACAAATACAGTAAGTTTAAAACTTTGATAAAGACTCAAACTTTAAGTTTAGTTCTAATTCTACTTACAACTTCTTTTTTTGGTTTCAAGAAAAACTCCCAATTTTTACTCAAGTTCCAAATCTATTTTTTATTAACCTTCCGTCCAACGTCATGCAATGTGGCATTTCCATCTCTGTTTTCCTTTTTCTGTTCTTTTAGGGCTGCATCACAGAGTCAATTCGTGGGAAAAGCATCTCATTTTTACCGAGCGCGAACAAGGGCTGAATCGAAACCGATCTAGCTGTGTCGGTTGTAGACCGATTCTAGACGGAACCTGACTTTATTCAGTGTTCACGTCTCCTCATTCATTAGGTTTCGACGCGTGTCCTCTTTATGTGGACCTTGCCGCACCAGATTAAGACTCGCCTAAAGTACTGAACGTCCATTCTCTCTCTCTCTCTACCCCCTCCCTGGACCAGCAGCCACTGTCGGCAACCCTCAATCGACGACTTGGGGAAGAAGGTAACTTTGCCCTCTTTCAGGTTGCGAAAGAGAACTTCAGAAATCAATGCGCTGCTAAAGAAGAAGAGCTGTGAAGATTCATATGGCGGAGAGGAAGGAGGTTGGCTTCTTGTTCGGCAAGCTGAACTTGTCGAAGGTGAAGTTTTCAAAGACAGGGACGTGCATTGGATTCATCACAGTCACGTCGCTCACATGTTATATGTACCAGTCATGTCCCGTCCGATGACACGAAATTATTTCGAAAGCTCTCTCCACCAAATATGACGGAGGTTTAATTGACGTGACAGAATATCTAATTTACAGATGATGTGCGTATTGAAAATAGTTTGCGCGTACACCCATCACATTGGATATCTTATCACCCCTCCATTGTGTTCACGGGCAACCCGAGTACTACCATAAAAGCAATCATTCATAAATAGTGTTGCATCCATAAATACTTGATTGAACCTAGAAATTTAAACTTGCGCACGCCAATATCTCCTAGTCTTATTGAGTGGGGATCGAATAATAAGATAATCCAACGTTCTAATTTTTTTTTTCCTCTGTGTGTTTTCACTCCAACTAATTAATAACATATAACCGATTATTTTTAGGAAATAATTTTTAAATTGTTGATTTTTCCTAAAACAAATATACCCAAAGCGATTTGACAATCTATACACCTTTTAGGTGCTAATATGACCTACTTGATAAAAAGCACATGCTTTGTTTGTCACGTCACTTTTTAAAATTAGCCTTCATATACGCACAATTCATGATCAAATGACACGTAACCATGTGGACATCCTTGTACCAAATACACGTTGTAAATGCGTAGCATTCACCTTCTATAAAACATGACTTCTAAATTGTCAAGAGGTTTTGCAGCATTGACTGATAGCAACTCCTTCCATTATGCTTACGTGAATTCTCCACTGGTTTTCATATTAGTATCCTGTAACATTAGATGCGGGCCTCAATGGTGGATTTGAAACTAATCATTTTTACATCAACATCGACGGTTTTGTATTGGTTCAAACCAACGATAACTATCTAAAGCTTTGGCTAGCATACTTTCAAAACTGCTAAGCACGTTCTAATGAAAAGTACAATCCAAATCAAACCATGAACTGGCTTGCGGCAAAGATGCAAGAGGGTACTAACAAAAAGTGGATTGAGGCTAGTGGTCACATTACTGGAAAAATGCAGTAGAAACCTAATACCTTCGCCAAGGGACATCATCAAGAGGGAACTCAAGTCTAACTTGTCCACATATCCGATTGGACTTACATTCACTCAAAAGTTTATGAGTTAACTATGATATATTAACGGCTTCACAATATACCATTTATCCAATGTTAGACTTTTCTAACACAACTCACTTGTGCATCTTCACAATCTCCTTCTTACATGCGAGTTCAATGTTAGATCCTACTCTCCTTAATCCAGGCATCCTTCAGCATCAAGATATTTTAGCTTGATTGTCCATCAACGTCTAACTTCATATCTAAATTATTTCTTCCGACCGAACTAGGAAGTTTGTCATCGAGCCAGCATTACTACACACCCTCTTAATCCAGGCATTTTTTTTTTTTTTTGCATCAAGATATCTCAACTCGAATTTCTACCAATGCCCAACTGTATCCCTAATCTCTTTCTTCCGACCACACAATGAAATCTACATGTGTGAACTCGGTACTAGGTTTTGCTTCTGACCGAACCATGAAGTCTGCCATTAGGCCCACATTGCCACATCCCCTTAATCCAAGTATCATTTTGCATCAAGATATTTCATCTCGAATCTCCATCAATGCCCAACATCATCCCCCATCTCTTCTCTTGATAGAGCCATGAAATTTGCATGCATGAGCTCAATATTAGGTTCTACTCTTGATCGAACCACGAAGTTTGTCATTAAGCCTGTGTTGCCACATTCCCTTAATCTATCTTTTTGCATTAAAATATCTCACATTGAATCTCCATCAATACTCATTTTCATCCCTGGAATCTTTCTTCCAATCAAACCATGAAGTCTGCCATTAGACCCATCCCGATATCATATTATATCAAGATGGGTCCACTAAGTATCCTTCTACATCAAGATATCTCAGCTCAAATTTGCATAAACACCCAACTTCATCCCTAGTCTCTTTCTCCCAACCGAACCATGAAGTTTGTCATCAAGTTTGCATTGTTACATCCCCTTTATCCAAGTATCCTCTTGCATCAAGATATCTCAATTTGAATTTCCATCAACGCCCAATTTCATCTCTGGTCTCTTTCTTCTGACTAAACTATAAAATCTACCATCAGGGCCATATTATTACACCACAAACCCACTTGCCCGGAAACTGCACTGGTCACCAAATTCCATCGAGCCCACATTACTTCACCACAAGCCCAACAACTTGGAAATCGCATTGGCCATCGGATTCCTTCCTTGAAAAATTTATCACATACGGTAATAAGATTAGGAGCCCACCCATCTGTCATTGACTTTAATACTATTTGTTGAGAGTGCGCAGTAAACTGACACCTTCATTTAGGGTGATTGTCAAAAGGGTGCTCAAATCCGAACTCATTAATATATATAGTCGGACACACCACTTACCAATGTGAGGCTTTTCTAAAAATACTCATATATATGTCGAGTTGCGATCAACCAGAGATGAGGCCTTGAGACCTCGCCAACCCTCAATGAGGCTTGACCTTACCCAACCACCACAAGGTCGATCTTGTCATGGCTAGGCGAGGCTTGACGTCGCAATGGTAGGGAGAGGTTGCTGGCGACTAGTTAGAGGATGAAGAAAAAGAAAAGATGGAAAAAGGAAAAAAGTACATAAAAATCTCATAAAATTATTAAAAAATTAAAAGAAATTCTTAGTCACAAAAATATTTGAGAGTCGTATCAAATGTATTTTTATTCTTTTTCATTCTAAGAATAAAAATTTTGTACAGTCATCAAACACGTTTGAATACTCATAAACTCATTCAGGATATAAAGAGCAAAAATAACATAAATTATTTCTGAAAACAACATAATTACCAAACATGCTCTTAATGGCCTTCTTTCCTCTGCTCTTTGTTTGTCACATACTGTTCATAATCTTCCTCCTCTCGCCACATCTCATCCACGACCACCCAAGTCCCTTGCCACCGATTTGACCTCCATCACTGCTCCACCATTAGTGGAGACCGCTTCGTGGCCAATACGTTTGACAGCGGGATAGATTTGGGAGTTAAGGAAAATTTGAAGGTTCTTTTTTAGGGAAAAAAAAAAGGTTCGAAATAGAATTGGGATTAAAACTAAAATTTGGAACTTTTTTTTATGAAATTAGGCCGTTTATTTATTAGAAAGTTTAATGGACCTTGTGTGGAATTTTAAGTATGAGCACGTTGCCATTTTTCTCTGGATCATACGAAAACTTGTCCTAGATACATAAAATTACATATAATTAGCTAATTGTTTACACTTATTACTTTCTGTAATATTGCTTTGTCTCGTTCTCACACACGAAGGAATCTAGCTGGCTTCATACGCTATCGCTTGGATGCGTACGATCACATTCTTTCTCCTCATATGCATATGTAAATTTCAAGATCGTAGTTGCTTGGAGCATTAAAAGAATTCTAACTTAAAACCCAGAGGTCGCCCACTTGAGTTTCACAATGGCCACCCCTACAGGCTAAAAGTCAAGACTCAATCAATTCATAGGGTTTGAATGCTATTCCATTGGTTTTAAGGCACCGTCTCTACATTAATTATAACCATCAAAAGTGCTTAAGGGCAAATTTTGTCCATTGATAATTGAACTTATCGTGTTCCCTGGTTAACAAGACCTTACCAACTGGGGATTTGTGGCCAAGCTAGAACGAGGGCTGAATCGAAATTAATCTTGCCATTTTGGTTCTAGATCCATTGTAGACGGAACCCGACTTTCTTCAGTGTGCACGTCTCCTATATCATTCATTAGGTTTCGACGCGTGTTCCTTTTATGGGAACCTCGCCGCGCCAAATCAATACTCACCAAAAGTACTGAACACCCATCCTCTCCTCCCTCCTCCTCAGACCAGCAGCCACTGTCGACCACCCTCAATCGATGACTTGGTGACAAAGGTGACGTTGCCCTCTTTATGGTTGTGAAAGAGAACTTCAGAAAAATCAATGCCTTATAATATGTCTCATGTTTCGACCCCAAAATAAAAATATATCTCATTTTTCAGCGTCTGCAAAACATTAATTGTCATATTTAGTCTTAAAATGTTTTTCAAGGGCTACTTTTACAAGTCAAAATATCTTAATTGTTTCTTTCTTAAGGAGACGTTGCGTCCAAACACTCGTCCATAAAACCTATAAAATCATTTTATAATAATGTTTAACAAATGCCACAAAAGCTATAAGAGCTAAAACCAGCAAATGATAAATCCCAAGAGCATTTTCAGTTTGTCATCGTATAATAACTGATTTACAAAATTGATTTACAGATTGGATGATCTCTAAAGTCCTAAATAATGAATAGGTTCTGAGTAACTCAACGAGTGAGCCATACACAGAACACCAACAAGAATTTAATTACATCCAAGCATTTCGGATCGAGTAGAACCAAAACAGAGGACAGGGGACTGGTGACCTCAGCTACAGCTTCAATTATTCAACAGGACTCGTCAAACAATGGATCTGGAATTCATCATATACAGGACAACTATGAAGATGACCACACGCATGACCAAGTGTAGCTACATCACAGCGAACCCATTTAAGCATCTAAGCAGAGAAGCTATGGTGGGTACTTACTTTGCCAGAGCAGATGCTCCGAGCATAATCTGCAATAGACAGAAACAGAGAAGAGAAAAGAAAAGTATTCATGTGAGGAGAGACAGACAGCATCCGCAGCTCCAAATAGAAAGAAGACTCTGCCGCTAGCATTCAAGAATAGATCCATCATTGAGATCGGACATAGTTTGTACATGTACTCAGAGGAAAGGATTTCCTCGGCCGGAAAATAAATCGCCTGTCATTAACGACCAAAGTTCAAATAAAACTCATACTTATGCAAAGTTTCCACTGTATTCAGATTTTATCAAGCATCCCTGTTCTTGCCGGTCTACTTCATCTTCTGCACGGAAGAAGGAATAGAAGAGACCCGCAGGAGCACATAGCTTTAAAGACAGGCACAGTGGTGGGTGGCACGGAGGCTGATTCGTCCGGGAAGCCAACAATCAACTCAGCTTTATGGAGGAAGGTTAGTTGGAATAGAAACAGAAAGAGAGGGAGAATGAGGGAGACAGAGGTCAGTCGAGAGAAGGCCGAAGGAGGGGAGAGAGAGGGTGATGTGAGGGCTGCTGCCCTTTTCTAGAAGGCCATAAAGCATGCTCCAAATCCCCATGCAAAGATGATCTCATCTTCTCTCCCTTCCTTTGCTCTTATCCAAATTCTTTTAGGGGCAATTTGGTCATTTCTACCTTGCACAAATTACCAATCTGTCCTTGGCTGAAGTTGATGTATGGGCCTAAGAAATGGGCTGGGTAATGAATAAAAATGGGCTTGGGAATTGATTGGGCTCAAATGGGCTTAAGGCTAGGTAATGGGCTTGTAAGAAGAAATAGTTTATTAGGCCCAATGGGCTCAATTGCTTGCCTTGGGCCCACCATGGTGGCTATCCCACCTTGGGCCTAAGGCCCACACTAGCTTGGCCCGGCCCACGTCCTCATGGGCTCGCTTCCTCGGTCCAAAAATCCATTTTCCAAGTACTCGACTTAACTAGCACTGTCGACTAACGAAGTAACTTCATCCAAAATCCATCTCGGACATTCCTGATAATTCGAAGTCAAATCTTGGATTCTCATGCCATGTCAATTTCGCCCAAATGCCATTATGGGTACAATTCAGACTGACAGGTAGCTTCTAGGATTCACGTGTAACCGACTCGTGCCAAACCATGTTCAAGATCTCTCGACACATGGACGTCCTTGACTACATGAAATTGTAGAGGATAGATTCTTATTTCCAAGTACACGATTACTAAGGATCAACCTAGGGTTATTCGCGGGTTCAATAACAGTAAACAGAATCACCCATCGTTCTATTATATCCTGTCTGCAAATCGACTTTTAGTCGTCCTTGAAATTGGCTTGCCTATCTACCGAATTAGCCTCATGCAAGTCTCACGGTCAAGTCATTTTCCCAGGTCAAGTTCTTTAGTCATACGAGTTCTGTTCTCATTAGCCTTTCCCCTCAAGGTCAGTATCTAAGGAGTGATCCAATAATGCATTGATGAAATTCACATTCTTTCTTCCCTCTGAGGGCTCGAATTTCAGGATGTCACGGGTAGTGTTTGGCCAATTGCCAAAGAGACACTCAAAGATTTCTTAAAAGGCCAAGCAAAGCCGAGCAAAGGCGAAAGTAAAGGTGTTCTAAGGAATCGAGAACTGCTCGGAATTAGACTGTACTGGACCAAAACCGGCAACTTCCAAGGGAATAGGTCCAGTTGCCAATTCCAATTTATTAGAACCGGTAGGTACCAATCCAATTCTCGATTCCAAGTGTGGATCCGCCCACCCGGACCAAACCTTTAAGAAAAATTTCGACCAAAATAAATTTTACAAAAAATGAAAACTGTAAAATTACTAATTTGAATCTCACCATGTCAGAGTCGTCTTTCTATCTCTCACTCACAACCTTGACTTTTAAATTCAATGCCCATCAACTCATCGCCTCGACTCTCAACTTTTAATATGAGCCAGATCTTTGTACAAATCTTCCAATTAAAAATAGGGAACTTCTTCTTCTTCTTTTTTAAGCTTTACTTTGGCTTGTTGGGAAACATTGTATTGAGTAGGTAAAGCTTGGTGGGACTAGTTCCATAGATGCACTTGGGGACCGGACCGTATCGGGTGGATCCATGGAAATAATAGGCAGTTCGCACTTCCAATTTTTTGGAGCCAGTATTTGGTGGGTGGTTCTCGGCTCTAAGATGGGAACCGCCCACCCGAACCGTGCTCACCATTAGTAGAAGTACTGCTTAGCCATAAGAGAACACACTCAATCACGCAAGGACATCTAGCAGAAGGAAGAGCAATAGGCCATGAGCAAATTTGGATCCAAACTCGGCCGCATACTGTTGGATTCCATCGAAACCCAATCACTCGCGGTTGAACTCAGCCCCTCACGGTCACGAGCTCAGACACTCACAGCAACACGCCCGGCTGCTTCTAGGGCTGAAGGTGAGGACTCTGAAGAATCAACTTGAGAGTTCGGCGTCCGCGAGGCAATGAATCCTTGCATCAAGACTGGTCCTTGCCTTTGGTTCTTTCAAAGTGAACATTTGAACTTTTGCTTCCAATCCTTTTGATTAATTCAAGTGCATAAGCCTACTAACCACTTATTGATATGATCAAAATGTTCATTCACTAAACGTGTTTTCAACCCAAATCGTAAATGCGGAGGGGTTCATCGTCAAACGTGATTCGTTGTTTGAGCATATTAAAGTTCAAGTTAGAATTCTTGGTGTTTCGTTTTCATTCATCCTTTTTTTGTGAGTATACTTTGAATCGTTGTTATAGCTCCATTGTATTACTCTTAATTGCCTTAATCATAAGTTGTTTCAATGTGAATTTTCATAAGTGTAACTAGTTTATGAATTTTATTTCAATTTAAGTTACGGTCATTAGGAATTGAGAGGCTAAGCACGACTTCGCCATAGGGACATTCGTGGCCACTTAGCAATCCGTGAGCCATGTCGAGGTCCGGAAGTGGAATACGAGTCATCAAATGCGTAACTGAATATGCTAACTTGCCCTTCCAACTCGCGACGTACCAGAGGCGAGCAAGCAAAAATTTGTCGACACTAGAAAATGAATGAGGAGGCAAGCATTGATGATATCTTAGTCAAGAGTAAAATCGCAGGGGAACATTTCTAGCAGTTAGGAAGTACCGCATGAGTTTGATTCGGGTAAAAATGAATTTTAGGAGTCACACTTAATACCACGAGTTACTTGGATACGATCGAATCTTTAAGTCCTTAGGAAGTGTGGCTAGGTGTTGCTAATTATTTTGCTCTTAAGATTTTTTGTTGCTATGTTATATTTGAGTGAGTGATAGCAATTGCAGTACGTAGAATTAAATTCATAAGTTGTCAGTAGAAAAATTACATTGACGAGTCTTTAGTACTTCTGGGTATGATCTAAAGGAGTCTTGCAAAGGCAGAGGACTTCCGCTCTTGGCCATACAAAAGAAAATGAGTGGGATCAAGAAGTGGTTAGAAAATGGAAAATCAAATCAAATAAAAAAAAGTTTTGTCGAAGAACCCATCCCTATTTATACATCTTGCATTTATTAAATCAACTCTTTTACCATGTTTCCACGTTAACTTTCACAATATGTACTTTTAATCCATGGCATTCTCGTTTAATGCGGATATATGTGGGCTTTTGACCTTTCCGTGTGCAATAGAAGAACTCAACCTTATTTATGCATCTTGGATTTATTACCTTTGTTGATAAAAGAGGCGAGTCTGCACATCTATGAGCACGTGCATGTGCATGTTATCTACTTTTATATGCCTACTCACCGGCTGACGAGAGAAATAGAGATCATCTTAATTGAATATTCATGCAGAAACCAAATTCTTTCCATCGAGAACTAGTAGCTGAAATCGAGGCAGAATTCGACTAACTTATCAGAGCTACTGAAATTAATACCCTGCTCGGCTTGCAAAGATTTAGCCAGCAAAAAAGAAGAATGACCAATGTTGGAGTGTTTTATTAACTTTAGAGACTTAAACAATGCCAGTCCAACCAAACCGTGGGCAGCTGCACTGGATTAGAGTCTCTCTTTCATCATTGAGGTCGAATGTTCAAAACTTGCGGTTGTTAGCATTGTAAGTGGGAGGCTATGGTGTTGGGTTCCTGTGTTAGTCTTCCTCGAGGTATAGTCGTCTGGCCACAGGTGCCGTCCGGGCACTATAAGGGTTGTGGAACTCTGAATAGCGTAAGCGAAAGGGGGCCCGGCGGATCCTCAGTTACAAAAAGAAAAAAATAATAAGAATGCTAGTTCAAGGATACATTTCTTTTGCCTATCATTGAGCAACTGATAGAATGGATATTCCGGCAGCAATCAACACAAGAATGGATCCATATGGTATAGAGGAAACAATGGCCTTTATAATACCCAGGGGAATAGTCCAATACAAAGTTATACATTTTAGGTTTGAGGAAAGCCGGCGCAACGTTCATGACCTTCCTCCTTGGGGACTTTGCCCCACTATATTGTCGAATGGTACGTGGATGATTTGATGGTCAAGACTAAAGACGGGGGCGATCACCTAAATGATCTCTAGCAAAAGATTTCGGAGTTTGTCGACCAATGCCGTCTCAACAATTAATTATGTGAGTTCCATGTTGGATGAATTAATTATTAGATCATACAACATTTTTTCCCACCACACCAACAAAGACAATTTTTCATGTGGAAACTATATTTGGACTTTCGAGACAATAGAGAATACATAATTATATAATTGCATACACTTGAAGTTCGTCTGTATACATTTCTTTTCTATGACATACTCAGGCATTATTATGCTTTTCTTTGGGGAAGATTGAAGGATATGTAATCTACAGTAGGTGTGTATCATCAAAGATCTCAAGTGCATAAATTTATAAAAGCAGATGTTGGATGAATTTAAGAATTAAGGGACTTCTTCACAAATTTTACTCTCCTAGCTTTTCTCTTCAGTATATTTTTTTTTTTTCCACTTGTGCATGCCCATTTCTCTTCCTCATTTACTCCCACCTATTCACCGGCATCATACTCATTGCGACTAAAAAACTGGCAAATATGAAAATGATTTGACACTTAAGAATTATATAGAATCATATATAAAAAGAAATGGATGAAAGGTATTTCCAATCATATGACATCCCTGTACACTTTAAACCTACGAGTTTAAAAGCTATGAGCATTGTAAACAAAGAAACTCCAAACATATTCAATGCAGGATCCAAGAAACACTTCTATATATCTTTATTTCTTATTCTCTGAATGACCAGGAAACAAGAAAACACTATTATCAATCTTGAAGTTCAAGAACCAAATCCAAGAAACAATTATTCTCCCAACTACATAAGTATACCATTCTTACAACCTTATCCAATAAAACCCCAGACCCCACTATGCTTCTCTTAACCTTCGGATGCCCATAAAAACAAACGTATACTCGATTTTAGAGGAGAAGATCGTTACACCAATACTTTTTCCATCCATTCTTGCATGAGCACATCATGCTCCTCTTCAGCCTGGGTTATCTCTTCTCGAATTTCCTGCACTCTGGCTCGCGTCGCTGCCATGTGGGCTTCCGCATCATGCTCCCTTTCAGCCCGGGTGATCGCTTCTCGAATTTCCTACACTCTGGCTCGCGTTGCTGCCATGTGGGCTTCCGCATCATGCTCCTCTTCAGCCCGGGTGATCTCTTCTCGAATTTCCTGCACTCTGGCTTGCGTCGCTGCCATGTGGGCTTCCGAGTGATTGATATTCTCAGCCCGCCTAGCATGCAACAACAAGGCACTCAGTCTACGGTCGAGCTCCCATCTGAGACGCCTTATCCTCCTCTCCACTTCGTCAATCTCCTCGAGAATAGCTTGCACAGTCCTTGACATTTTCTCTCCCTCGCTCAGTCTCTCTTAGTGTTTTCCTGATTCAAGATAAGAAGGCAGAAGCAAGAATCAGTTTGAGATGGTTTATAGGAACTTTCCCCTCAGACTTCAAGAATGGACCTTATTTATACTTGCAGTCACTTAAATGATTACGGGAAACTTCAAAACCAATAAAAAAATAAAACATTATTCTGCTAGAAATATTACGTAATGGACCTTCGAAAGGATAAATATTAAGTTGAGAGGTTATATTCATTTGCCTTTTTCTGAGATGCAACCTTCTTGTTTGATTTTTGTCGACTATGGTTCATGTCATGTTCACTTTGGACCTTCAAAAGGATAAATCTTTAGGTTACACGTCAAGTATGCTATTAAGGTTGGGACGTAATTAGAAAAGGGAAAAATCAAATCAAATCAAAAACCCGCGTTGAAGAACCCATCCCTATATATAAATCTTGCATTTATTAAATCAACTCTCTTAATAAGTTTCCGTGTGAAAGTTCATCCCCATTTATACACCTCGCATTTATTAAATGAACTCTCTTAGTAAGTTTCCATGTGAAAGTTCATCCCCATTTACACACCTCGCATTTAAGAAATCAACTCTCTTAGTAAGTTTCCATGTGAAAGTTCATCCCCATTTATACACCTTGCATTTATTAAATCAACTCTCTGACTATGTCTTCATGTTAACATTGACAACACTATCAGGGGCAAAAGTTTCAAATATGATCAGTGGCATCTTCTCCCGGTTTGCTTTTTGGGTTGAGGGTTGCTTAAATAAGGAGCATCGGATGTTCTTCGGGAGACCCGCGTAGCTCGATGTAGAAAGTATGATGCTAGATCTTTTCCATATCATCCCAATTGCCAGCAATTCCACTCTCCATAGGGTACTTCAAAGTAAGCATGCCCCTTTTAGATTGGGCCTCATCTCCAACATAAGCAACCCTATGGCCCATATTAACCACGTCAGCGGGGTGCCTTAATCGACAAACCATCCTGGGGAAGACAACCCTTGGAGCATCATGTCCAGCAAAACTAGCCTGTCAAAATTCAGGTTATTACGTGAGCACAAATAACACCATGCACTCCAGGAAAGCCCATAGGAATGGACCGGTGCATCAATATTCTCACCTTAACCATGCCAAATCCATTATCAACACCAAGAGACTGAATGTCTTCGGCATCTGCCATCTCCTTATGCTAATCAAAGGAAAAACTCTACATGATTAATATAGTTAAATATCAATGTCCAAGTAAGATCCACGTAGGTAAGTTCTAATGGATCCACGATTATGTTTTATCAAAGAAATATCCTAGGGATAATACATAGCTGTATAATGAACTGCACTGATCCAACAAAGCTAATTGAATAAAGCTTTTGTGGAGATAACAAGATAAATTAGGAGATCTAAGCCCAAAACCAAGAACAAAGATACCTTTAGTAGCTTTTTAATTTCAAAAAAATTAAAGCCTCAAGGATATATTTTCAATTATGCATGCTCTATCCCTCACTGTCCAGCAGAAAAACAATGAAATGCTAAATCCACATAACACACTGGCCAGGAAAAAAAAATCAAGAATTTTTGAAGAAGTCCTTTAACTACCATAATAGTATAGGAAAAATGATAATAGAGAGTGAGGGGGATCTTAAAGATATTCTTGAACTTTTCAACCCATTACGGTCGTCAAGTTCAACAATCATGCTTTAATTGTTGATCACGCCTTAACTCGAAACACCACAGTAGCTCGCACACCAACTATGCATCTATTCATGAAAGGAATCTCCTCTCGATGCCTTGAACCAAATTACACTAAATCATCCCAATTTCCTCTCTTGGTCTCGCACAATCCGTTGATTCCGGGAAAGCTCCACACGCGTTCAACAATCGGCAAGCCTTCACCCAGTCCGATTCGGTAAAATTCAATGGCGAACTACCTAAATCAGCTCTTCAGCCTCCAAAATTATTAGACTGATAACATGGGCGCGCATTGGTCAAAACAGACAAAGGAATGAAATCCAACTTCAAATTACATAAAAAAAAAATGGTCACATTCCATTTAATTTACCATTTCATTCACCAATTCAGAATCGAGTCACAAAATCCAAAACAAAAGCAGAGAGACAAGCTTTAATTCAGAGTTCAGACACGCCCAATGACATAATCGTTTTGGTGTCATCCATCGTAAGAAAGGTTCTAGAGTCTTACGTGTTATATTATTTAAGATTCATGACAGTATACCATTTATTCGTTTGTTATCCTAGGTTTTCAATTTATTGCAAAACAAAAGTTAATGGAAAAAAATATAGTATATATTTTATTGGCGGCCTTCTTAGAAAAGTGTACATGCCTAATGACCAATTTCTAGAGCAGCAAAAATAAATGCTCAACCCAATAGAGGAAGCACGACATTGCTATTCAAACAAAAATGTGAAGCTGAATGAAAGGAAAATAGTCAAACAAAACTTTCACTAAGAATAGGAAGAATTAAATAAGTCCGCTAGAATTGTATTAATATATATCTAGGCAAAGTACATTGAAAATTTTTAAACTTGTCAAGAAAGTACAACTAAGTTTTAAAACTTTCAAAAAGTGCAATTAAGTATTAAAACTTATCAAGAATGTACAATCAAGTTGTAAAACTTTCCAAAAGTGTAATTGAGTTCTAAAATCATCCACACAAATGCAACTGGGTTATAAAATTTTCAAAAAGTGCAGTTAACGAAAGGATTTGATTCAACTAATTTGACAAGTTTTATAATTCAATTGCATTTTTTGAAAGTTTTATGCCTCGATTGTCAAAACTAAGATTTTTTTAACCTAGCCTCTCTAAGGAATCAGGCCACACTCCCTTTTCCTTAGCCTAGCCAAAATTTGCACGTGCCTTTCTAAATTGGCAAAGAAAAAATCAAGATGAAGAAAATTTCAAGAGAAATTTTGGCTTAGGAAGGTTCGGTAAAAAATTCGTCCCCTACGATCAAGGCTTTAGTAATTTTCAGCCAAAAGGGAATTTAAGAGAAGGAAGAGGATTTTCCCCCTTCGCTAAGTAGCAACTAGAGTTGCACAAGTATTCTTTTCAATATTAGCAACTTTGATGACATCCAACCATGGCACACTCTCTGCACAATAATCGAGACTCTTCAACAAAAACCAAGCACTGCACCAATCTTTACAGGGACCACAACAACCGACAAAATCAAAACATAATCAATTTGAAAAGTAGGACTGAAAAACCATCTAAAGCAAAGCCTTATAAGAACCCTAATGACGAGAGGCGAAAAAACCGGTTCAACCGAGGCAGGAACACGGGAAAAATACACGACCCGCCGGGTCAAAGGCTCATGCACCAATTAAAGCACGTGGATGGCTAAACGCAGAAAGAGCCACGCCATTGACCTCCTTTTGTCTCTCGAGGCTGGTGTTGGGTCCCAACCGCCGTCCATGCCAGTACGTTTCATTCACCATCCGTTCAAGAAAAGATGGTTCTGTTTTCGAATTCTCGCGACTGGATATTTCAACGGGTGAGATTGTTCATCGAGGCCGTCCGTTAATACATGGCGCAGAAACGCTTCTCTCAAGAAGAGAGTTCATGATTTTCGTGAATCGCATGCGAGACCTACATGAGCGAAAAAGGAGAAGCGGAAGTCTACGGGAGTAGGAAGAGAGTACAGACGTGGAGGCGGGCGAAGTCCTCGGCGCTGGAGAAGGCGAGATAGGAGTGGGGGGACTTGTCCATGACGAGCCTGGCCTGGGAGATCGGGTTCTTCACCGTCGTCACCCCACAAACCGCGGCGCACCTCCTCCCCACCCCGTCCATTATGCTCACCTCCATCTCCACCGTGCCCTCCTCCATCAGGGCTGACCCTCGCCCAGAGTTGAACACCAGATCGGTCTTCAGTTCCCTCACCTTCTCGCATCCAAAGAGAAAAAGGCAAACGAATGAGTCTCTGTATTAAATAATCCACGAGGGCAAGGTCTCGAGTAGACATCAAAAACGCTCGTCTGTCGTTCGGTTTCGAACAAGGATGATGTGATCATCGCTCCCATTTTCAAGTCCGAACTTCCTCAATCCACTTGTAAGTGTCCAGAAAGGATTGCCTTTTGGCTACGTCATACACGATAATTGCAACATATGAGTCTCTAATGTAATTTGGGATGAGACTGCGGAATATCTCCTATCCAGGAGTATCCCAAAGCTGCAATCGCACTGTCCCATCCTTAAGAGACATCGTATACTGATTGATCCCCTAAGGAATATGGGCTTGTACTTGGCGAGAGGTGAAACATTCGCCATCTTCTTCTTCTTCGTCTTCTCCTCACAAATTGAATCGGACCGTGACTTCATTGTTACAAAAATAAATCCTTAAAATTGTTGGTAAAATATGGCTTCAAATTGGGTAGAACAATAAAGTCGGATCTCTAGAGTAATCAAGTCGGACTTTGACACGTGATATCACTTTTTTAAGGATTTATTTGCCCCACAATGTTGCTAATGGTCACCAGCAAATTTCCTCCAATATACAATAAAATCTCAAATAAGAATACTAGATAGCAATTCTAGTATTTTTTCATAATCTCTCATGAGAAACAATTAGAAACAATGGCTATATATTCTTTCTAAGGAAAACGAAAATGGAAGAAGGAAGTTGTAATTGAATAGACACGTTCAGTAATTTATAGCAAAAACAAGATGCTATATCCGAATAGACACAACATTTCAAGGATTAAGAACTTATGTCTGAATAGGTACGAACTCTGAGATAACCATTAGAAGAAATAATAAAATTCGGAATTAAATAAATAATAAATAATAAATAACTTTAACTCCTTATGAACAGTTGCACTGTTTCAAAAGGACACAATGGTTAATTTTTCATAAAAATATTTTCAAATTTTCAATAAATAAAAATAACATCATTGGTTAGTAGTAAATCTCGTCTACGTGCACACTCTCATCTTTTTGATGTGAGACAAGGCACCTCTTTATTTGTTTTACAAACAAACTACCAATAGAAATCATTTCCGAATGTAACGGGAAGCAGATTTCGCAATATTATCAAGGCAAATGAGAGAACACAGGGCATTTGAGTCTATCGCATAAAGGAGTGATTCTCGATCTTGAGTTTCTGGCAAGGCAATAATAACCATGGCGGTGATACGAATGGGGACCTCTCTAAATGTGAATCTAAATGATATTTTGGCGTGCCTCTCTAATGAAGTACAGAACCTTAACTTTTTCACTTCACCAGCACCATGACATACTAAGAAACAGAGATACAAAGCCTATTGCAGAACAAGCAATAACGAATCAGCAATGTATGTCATAGATACCTCCATGCTTCAGGAGATTCCTCGAATGGATGTCTCGACCCTCTGCACTAAATCTGAGTTGATAGACATAGGTAATAGAAGAATGGATGAACTCCCCATGTCCAAATGCATCGATCACATTGGCAACACGAGATTTCAATACCGCAGATCACCATGATATCACAAAGTAAATCGCATCTCTGCATTTTACTAGATTCATCAATGATCGAAGCTTTAGACAGAGGTCATTGGCATTTCTCCGATCAAAATTAGAAGATTGCTCGAGCTTGTGATTGCAGAAAAGCGTGCATAGTTTGGAAATGACACATATGCAAATTATTCAAATACGATGTTCAATGGTGTGAATGGGAAGAGAGAGAGAGAGAGGAACACGTCTCCGCATTTTTTTAATAATGTTTTAATTTTTTCAAATTTTTTTTTAATTTTTCTATTTTTTCTTTTCTTTTTTCCTTTTTTTTTTTTTTTTTCCTTCTTCTTCGTTTAGCCAGTCATCAAACTAAGGTGGCCGCCTAGTGACAAGCTGGGCAAGGATGAGCTCGCCCAGCCATTTGCGAGGCAAGTTCCTATTAGATCTATCAAGGTCAAGCCTTGACAGTGGCTCGATGAGCCCAACCTTGCCATTGATGGGCAAGGTCAACCTTGCCCAATCCGATGGGGGCTCGCCTTGCCACTGGCTGGGTAAGCTCACCCTAGCCTAGCTTGCCACTGGCCTATTGCCTCAGTTTGTTGACCAGCCTTCACCTCTGGACAGTCATCTTAGTCCAACGATTGGCAGAAGGAAGGAGGGAAAAAAAGAGAGAAAAAAAAAAGGAAAAATAAAAAATTTGAAAAAAATATTATTAAAGAATGCCCATGTGAGTGTCGGCTGAATAGTCAACATCCACATTAGCACTAGCTGACTAAATTTTAGAGGTGACAAATGGGTAGGTCGAGTCAAGTTGAAAATGGATCGACCCATATTTGACCCATACCCGACCTGACCCATACGTGACCCATACTCGACCCGATTCATATTGCTAAAACCCACTAATATTCTCTAAAAAACTTGCGCCCACTTTAAGCTATATGCTAATTGGATAAAAACCTCAAATTAAATTAAAAAATAGTAAATAAAATTAAAAAAATGTTAAAAAACCTATAAATTGAAATATTTATGAAGAATTAGACTATGCACATGCTTCTCTTATTTAAAGTGAGCATACTTCATAAGATAAAGAAGCAGCACTAATCACAAAGCATATCAAAATTTAAGAATCAGATAACCATCATGTGCATAACTTATAAAGAAGCATAAGAGCAAAATCAGTACAAAGGAAGATGCACATCTTATCAGCGTGAATATACCGACTTGCTCAGTAGCTTGAGTGATATTGCGATTTCATTGCAACACATAATACAAGCTCCAAAACTCGCACACAATAATTTAAGTAAGCATGGAATATCCAAGAAGGCATATAGGAAGAACTTTCATAAAAAAGAAAATCCCCAAGATAAAAGGGTGCAGCAGCGCCAACACTTGATTGAAAGTTATGCAACAAGCCCCAGCAGGGTGTCCCTCTTCTTTTTTTCCCCATTCAAAAAAGATGAAAAACCCCAATCAAATTCTTAAGCAATTCTTGGCAAAGAGAACGACAATAAAACCTCTACAAGGATGCGATAAATAGATTAGGTGATTTGAACACATTTATCCACTAACTTCCTCAGGTGGAAGTTTGAACAATTGCCGGTACTCTTCGCTCCTCTGTGATGCTGTAGTCTATGACAACAAAAGCATAACAACCATAAAAAAAAAAAAAAAAAAAAAAAAAAAGAGGCACAACACCTGTCGACGACCTTTGCGCCACACAACAGATTTAATAAACTCAACATTTGGCACATGGAAATCTAGTAACACTAGCAACCCCCATTTTTTCCCTCAACTGTATTGGGCTTGTATCATGTTTGAGTCAAGTCTATGTGCTCCAAAGTAGAGAAATACAGTAGCCAAACTCGGAGAAAGTGAAGAATGCCACCTAACTCCTATATTCTCAATTTAAGCTTGGCAAATCAAAAAATGGGACGATGGATGAAGCAAAGAAAATTCCTACCCAAACTGGCAGTGATACTTCCAAACAAAGGAAAAGCTTCAATGTTGCTTTCCATTACTCTCATTTATTGTTCACTAATTTAGTTGAAACAACAAGAATGCATGTTTACAATTGTTCATATTTATCCAGTAAACAAGTCATCAATCACCTCTTATAAATTTGCTAAATATAAAATTTCTATTTGAAAAGAAAGGTTCCTTTTATAGGAGAAGTTGTAAGATGCACCCGATTCAACAACTAGATCAACGCAGATATGATGCTTCTTTGCATAGCTTCCACCATAAGCCACAGTATGAATTCTAATGTTCCACAAATTCTTAGCCTTAAGCCACAAAAGGGTTGATGTTCCAATCCTAATGGTAACACGACAAGATCAAGAAATCACCTAATCAATCTTTTAGATTTCAAGGGATTAGCCCACATGGCTTACAAGGAATTATCCTGGTGAAAGGAGCAGTAGTCAGTTTGGCATCAAACAGGGATTATAACTTCCAAAACATCGGGACAACTTACTATCAAATCTGCAAGAGCAGTTTCAAAAGTATATTCTTCAGGTAGCTCATTCAACAATTCTGTATCAAGCATTAAATCCCACATATTCTGTGAGAGATTTCACGCATATATTAATGCAATCACTTGAAGAAGCACAGAGAACTAGAGAAACTCTATCAGAACTAGAGAAAATCTATCATAGCATGTCATGTGTTCAAAGGCCATGAAACAACACCCCTCCCCCCCCCCTGGGGGTACTATCAAAATTCACAACAAGAGAACTCCTAAAAGGCAAGTGATACCCATTCTGGAGAATATATCGATAGTTGGGTACGGTGCAAAAAGGAATAAAATTCTAACCTCAAAAGTATCAGTTGTGTTGTTAGAGCAAGTCACCCAATCAGAGGCCAGCGGACTCTCTTCCCAAAAACAGGGCAAGTCACCTATTGAGAAGTCGGCGTCTTCGATGCACACTCTCCATTCTCAACCCCATCTCTTGAATCTTTCACTTCACGCTTTGGGAACAACAATCCCTCCCGACCCTTCAAAGACACAATCTTTCCACACCGTCAGTACCTAGATTCAAACAGCTCTGTCAAAACACAAGGCCGAGCAATGATTCATTAGCTGTCTCTCCAAAGCACAAACTAATCAAATCTAGAGAAACTGTTACACCAAAAAAAAAACCAAAAAGAAAAGGGAAATGAAAAAAGGGGCCAATGTGTACTCCATAACAGCTTTGGATGGGCGGAGGCGAGCCTTAGAGGCGGGCAGCTGAGGCGACTCGAAGGCGACGACAGAGGCGACTCAAAGGTGAGTGGCGTAGGTGGGTGACGAAGCTCGTTGACCTTCGATGGAGCGGCCAAGGCAAGCCTCAGAGGCAGGTGGCGGAGGTGACTCGAAGGCGAGCCGCGGCGGCGAGTGGCAGAGGCGGCTCGGAGGCGAGCGGCGGAGGTGGGTCGAAAATGGGTCACAAACAAAGCTTCGAAGATGAAGGGCAACTGTCTATCGCTGAGGGAGTTCTTTGTTTTTTAGTTTTTGAAAATGGATCGAAAATGGGTCAGAACGTGTGACCCATTTTTGACCCATATAGAATGGAAGTTAAAACACTTTGACCCATTTGGCTAGAGTAGGCTCTTTTCAAAAATCACCATTTAAATGGTGAAAATTAATTTTGGAATAAAAAACTTTTCATTTTCACGTGAAGACACTAGTTAAATGGTTAGGGCTAGAATAAGTTGTTTTAAAAAACAAAGTCAATATTTAATCTATTATCCTAAAAGTAGAAACTTTTGCTTTTAAGAATTAGAAAAGTAATTCTGTTTATTTGTAATTTTATATTGATGGAAGGAAATTTTCACACCAAAACACTACAATATTTTCGATTTAAGTATGAACGTTTTAATTCTTCATTGCTAGATGATATTGATCCAGATTCCATAAAGCTGTCTTCAATATCACTTAGAAGATAAAGTTGTCTCTATGTTCATTTTTTCTAATTTTAAGTTTGATCTCGTAAGTGATGATTTTATAATAGGAAAAAGACCATAAAAAATCCCAAACTTTATTCAAAGCGATAAATTTACCGCATTTTTTTTTTTGACATGAAAAACCCTAAACTTTGTTAACCGTGACACATTTATCCCATCAAGGGCATTTTCATATTTTTTTTCTGTTTTTCTTTTTATTTTCTTCTTTTTCTCTCTTCCCTCTGCCGGCTATGGCGAAGGGAAGTCAGACTCAGGTGAGGGCTACCCGTGCTAGTGTCGGGTAAGGGTCACCCTCGCCTAGGCTGGGTAGGGTCGATCTGGTGAGGGCACCCCTCACCCGACCCAAATGGGGGCCGCCCTCGCTCGACGCCAGTGAGGGCAGCCCTAACCAGCCCAGGCGACGGCGACCTCGCTTGATGCCGGCGAGCAACCCTCATCTGAGTCCGGCTTCCCTCTGCCATGGTCGATAAGGGGAAGAGAGAAGAAGGAAAAAAAAAAAAGAAATTGTAAAAAGTAAAAGACCAAAATGCCTTATAGTTTAGGGTAAATGTGTCACACGGAGACAAATTCAGGGTTTTTTGTGTCACGAAAAAAAGTTGAAGGTAAATGTGTCACAGTTGGACAAAATTTAGGTATCAGTTTGTCTTTGAATGTAACCTTTGCGAACTCACCTTTAAAAAGGGGCAGCTGTTGACATCTAAAATTTGATTAGATTTTTAATTAGGCCTTAGTTTCTATGTTTATGTATTTTTCCTTTTTTTAGATAATAAATAATAACAAGAGAAAAAAAAAACATACAAAAACAAGAAAACAGAAAAGAAGCAGCCAAAGGAGGGTTGGGCCCCACCCTTCTTTCTCGTGTGGGCTGCCAAGACCTAACCCATGCAACCCGGCCCTTTTCCCCAAAAAGCCCGACCCCCTTTTCTTCTTCTTCTTCCTCCTTCCCTCTTTTTCCCCTACGCCTCTACAACTCACGCGCGAGAGGGTGCCGATGCGCTTGAGGACACCTACGATGAAGAGGGAAAGAGTAGCAGCGACGGGACACCGGTTTGGCCGAGAGAGAGGCCGGTCGACACACCAAAAAAACGCCGGCCAAGGCCTTTGTCGACTGGTCTCTGCGCCTATAAATAGGGCATTGGAGAGGAAGAGAAGGGGACATCGAGACATAGAGACAGACGGAGAGATTGGAAGCTTGTGAGCGCCGAAAGCTTCCCTCGAGAGACTTCGAGGGAGGCCCGAACACTTGCAAGCCCATATATGAGGGAGAGAGAAGAAGCTGAGGCCGTAGAAGGTCAGAGCCGAAGAGAGGAGGTTCCGGAGGACCAGATTTGAGAAGTCAAGGACCCGCCATCGCTACCTCGTAGCGACCGTCGCTGCCTCATTGCATTTGTTGCTCTGGGTAGTCGCTTCCACCACCAACGATGCTATCCCAAGACGAATATCTGCTGTCTGTTGTCGTCGTAGCAGCTGATGCCGTCCGCCACTGTTTGCTGTCACACCATGCCTTCTCTATAGATAAGTAACGATGAGTCTCGCTTGTGCCGTCACTGTCGAAACCCTAGCCACCGTTCGTCCATGTCGCCGCCGCCGAATCGCCATTGGGTGACATCACAGCTTCCCCCCTCTCGGCGCTGCGAACGGTCAAGCTCTAGGGTTCTTGTGAAGCCGGTCATCGGGTCGGGTAGGGTTTCGTCGAGTTGGGTCATCAAGCCAATTCGGGAACTCGAGCCAGACATCCCTTTTTAATTAAAGTAGGCCCAATTCCGGTGTGTGAGCTAGGCCCCTTTTTTTAAAAAGCAAGCAAAAATCCCAAGCCAGGCCTACGTTGCAGGCCCCTCCGAGTCTTAGGCTCACGGCCCGAGTCGACCTAACCCAAGGATCCGACCCAGGTCGCATTTTAATAATATAATATATTTAAATAAAAAATTCAAAAAATAAATAATAATTGGATCCGAGAAACTTATAATTGTTGTTTCCTGGTCTCACTAGGATCAACTAAGTTTCCCAGTCATTGTTTTTCTTCCTACTTTTACATTGGCCTCTCGGATCCGATTTGTTTTTCTTTCTTAGGTTGCTTTTGAAGGAAATTCCTTCCCTGCAGCTTATCAGTCAGACATTTGGTTACACAAGAGAGCTGGAGCGGATTGTTTAGGACCTGCGGCAGTACGTGGTGGTTTGCACTGGTATTTGCACATTTTTTTTTCTTTTTTTTTTAATCTAAGGTATTTGCACACTTTGAAGATTGGTTATTTTATGTTGATGGCATCTCATCCATCAAACCATTAAGTCATGAAATGGTGGACTTGGGAGGGTCCAGGTTATCTTAATAAACTTAGTTGAACCATTAGTCTCCGTTGACGCCTGCCCTAATCGGGCACCGGAAAAAAGAGAGGTAGCGACAGCTTGACGTCTCTGCTGGGGACATTTGAGGACTTAGGCCGTTTTATCTTGTTTGAGCACTTTATTGACTTATTTTTGTCTTTTTCTTTATGCAAGTCAGTAACTTAAAGGTTTATATTAATTTCAATTAAAATAGAATGTTTTGTGATTATAAACTATTATACATACTTTACTGTTTTAGTACTACACATGGCACACACAACCCGGCCACCGGACCTGGGCCGCCATAGAATATTTAGGATGGTGCTAAGAAAGTTATGGCCTCGAACGCAAGACTGCGATGTAGAGGTTGTCTTTCTTTTCCCCAAATTTCTTTAGCCGAGGTTAAGAGGGTATGCTGCCAACGCAAGACTGCAACAGGCGGACACCCTTTTAATTTCAACAAACCTTCTCTGTTAGAAATCAAGCTGCACATATCATGCGCATGTCTAGGTGATTGTCATCAATTTTCTCGCGTGAAGTAAGTTTCTTTTCTTGTACTTTGCAATTTACTTACCTTCTTGTATATATTGGGCAGCCCATGATTAGTCTAGGATTTAGTGCCACGGCATTTGACTTTGGAAATAATTGTCATAAAGCTTAAAAAAAAAAAAAAAACTTTGGTAAAGGAAATTACTTTTAATCAATGTTTTTATCTTTTTCCTCAAGCATGTTACAAAATTCTTTTCCGCAAGAATTTTCATTTGCTTCAAAAAGGGATAGAAGTCTTTTTCAAAATTTGTTACAATCCGTGCTTTCATCATCTTTCAAACTGAATATACTTTTAGTCCATGCTAACATGTCATGTGCTTTTTTTCAATCCATGCTTAGGAAATCCTCTATATATACAAACTTTTCATAAATAAACAAAATGGTAGGATTAGGTCGTCATCATGGATTGACTCCCTATTCATGTCTTGTATTTACACATGCTTGTTTATTCATGACCTAGGTAATCACGGAGCGTCAATGCTCGCCGATCCAGACTCGCTCAAAAGCAAGAGCAAGAATGGCCGAAGAAAATGTACCAAGCCGTATTGCAGTTGTGGAAAGCAAAATGAAGCAAGTCTTCAATGTGCGTCAACAACTTTCAAAGCAAATAGACTCCATCCAGGGCAAACTCACTCCCGCCCTGACCTCAATCGAGGTATCGTTGCCACAATCATCTATCAGGGGTGATCAAGGTGGAGATATCGATGATAACATGCCCGAATTGGAGGATGATCCGCATCAAACCGTGATTGAGAAAGCTAAGCCAGATAGTTTGTCTAAAATTGAGCATGACAAATGCCTTGAAAAGCTTGAGGAGAGGCTGAAACAGCTGCAAGGCCTCCAAGATCCTAATTTGACAAACCTCTCCATTTATTCTAAGGTCAAAATGCCGAAAAAATTCAAAATGCCTGAGTTTGAGAAATACGATGGCATGAATTGCCCGAGGGCTCATTTGCAAATGTACTTGGTTCTAATGACCTAATACATTAATAATGCACCATTAATGATCCAGATGTTCCAAGCAAGTCTACTAGGCTCGGCCTTGAGATGGTACATCACGATAAACATGAACCTCCTCGAAACATAGATCGAAGTGAGTGAGGCTTTCCTCAAGCGGTATAAGTTCATAATGGACATTACCCCATCTCGTGAGGATCTTGAGCATACCGAAAAGAAAAAGCACAAATTGTTCAAAGAATATACTATTAGATGGAGGAATCTGGCCACCCAAATCAGTCCTGAACCAACTAATTTCGAGCTGAGAAAGATGTTTATCAAAACCCTCCCCTACGAGTATCGCAATCAAATGGTAACCACGATCGCCAAATCGTTTAATCAATTCATTCCAATAGGGGAGCAAATTAAGATAAGGTTGAGGGATGGTCGGTTCACTGAACCTACACCCACAGGCAGGTTCAGCATGAAGAAAGATAAAGAACCGCTAGTAGATGTCAATGCGACCTACGATCATCCTCCCATAATTCAGATAAGTGCAAGACAGCAATAGACCACCAACCATCACCCGTCCCAGCATTACAACAATAGGAGATAGTTCACTTCACTTTTCGGATCTCTATCACAGGTTTTGGCAATCCTTCGGAATAAGAACCTCCTTTGACTGAGCCAGTGCGACTAAATGCCGAAAACTTCTCCAACTATGACCCATCCAAAAAATGCGACTATTACATGGGAGAAGTGGGGCACTCAACTGATGAGTGCTTTGCCCTCAAGAGTCGAATCCAGAACCTGTTAGACACTAAAGCTTTCTCATTCCAAAGCAATCCGCTCCTTGATCACATTGACAAAGTAAATGTGGTATTCAGTTCTGAAGATAGTTAGATAAGAATGTCGAAGCACATACCGCTGACATTTATCAAGGGCTGGTAGAGGCCAGGTATTATTCAGGCAATGAAGTAACACCCTTAACAACAAAGAAAGAAAGGTCAGATGACATGACCACCATGTTTGGGGACCTTTTCATGGGCGCCATCGACGAAGGACCGTCAGGAGAAATGGGTGTAGGCCCGCTCAAGTAGAACCCTTTTTAATTTTCCTTGCATATTCCCCTATGTGGGAACCTGTACATTTTTCTGGCTTGTTTTGTTTTCAACATCAGTTCCACTTGAAGAACTAACTTTTGATATCACTCTTCCAAACTAGCCCGGTGATACTATCCAACCATGAAAAGAAAATATCATCCAAAAAGAATATTGAGGGTTGGGCTTCCTCATGCTTTCTTCCCCCCCCAAAAAAATAAATAGTTTTGAAAACAAAAAATATTTCATTACCAAAAGTTTTTGTCAAAACAAGACATTAAATTTGTCTTTATAACTCACTCATTTCGCGTCTCAGAATATCATCTCCTCTGGCTTAGTGTGATAGGAGGCATTTGAAGCTAGCACATCGTGTGAACTCGCCAAATTCAAAGAAAAGCGGGGGCAAACAAAAATGATCATCTCACTTCAAAAAGGGACATCACGAGTTCATGGGACTTCCAGCTTTGACGAGCCAAGAAGCATATGATTTCATGGAAACCTGAGGTACATGACTTTGTCTAATGCTGGTAATGTTCATGCGATCAAAAGCAGAAGAAAAATTCATAGAAAGAGGGTGTTGAAGATGAATCAACAAACATCAATCATGCATATTGCCAATCAAAAAGAGATGTTGAAAAGAGCAGGACTTCATATCCTCCTCATATCTCAGGCCTATTCAATCATTTGGAAACCAATGGAGGGTAATGTTGTATCATTCCCAGTTGTTCAACTCCTGAAAGAGTTCATGACTAACACGTTCCCTCTTGTCTGTTGCAGGATCACCTGACCATCAAAGATGTGAGATAACAAGTGAATGAGAGATATGTCAGACTCTAATAAGCTCTCAAATATCGCCAAAGCATATGGCGGAAACCTTTCAAGCCTCAAGTCACGCTTGACTTTGGTCCTACCAATTGATCTATTTTTGCATCCTCTCTTCTGCAGGGGCAAATAGCAAAAGCACTCATCAGATCAATGATCACATTCCCAACCCCGGCTAATCCTTTTTGTGTCATTTCCCTACTTAGTAAGGATAATCCATCGACACCCATTTGTGAATAACCCTTTATGAATAACTCTTTTGATGTTCAAAATTCAACACATTTGTAAATACAATTCCATCAAGTAAACATCCCTAAAGCTTTAAATAGGGTTTCTTGAGTAAAAACCATTCATTTGTTTTGAGAATACAAACTCTCCCATATTTAAAATACTGCATATTGTTTCTAAATGAATTTTGCATGATGATTTTATCTGTCTAAATCACTGATTTCACTAGGGATTATTAGAATAGATAGCTAAGTGAAGAATACAAAATTGATTAAGCATGCTGGATAAGGCGCATCAGGATGATGAAAGGCAAGCCATATCCTACACACAGTCCCCCATCTATACACTTGTGAGATGAGTGTAGAAGATTCCATGACTACAGAGTAAAGAGTTCTCTTACAAATGGTACGATAACCAAAGGAGTGAGAGGCATTTCATTGCTCACTCCTTTTGAGCTCTATACATTGATGAAGTTTCTATCCTACCCCCCATCAAGAATCACCCCACACTAGGGTAGATTAGAGGCGAAGCAACATCACAAGGTGAGAATAGGGATAGAAATTCTCTTGCTCACACTTGCATCAATCTTCGAGTGTCTTTATTTGCATATGAACACTCACGTTAATTTAAGTGCCCTAGAATGACGAAGCGCAATTCTTTCTCTACGCATTTGTATTCATTGTACAACCCAATTGAGTCTGTAATTTCACCATCACATGGAGGCAAAACAGAAGTTACTACCATTCGAGCAGCATAATTAGGAGTGCCGGCAAAAGATGAGGACTCAAGTGTCTAACAACGGCATTTGGTTGAACTAGCCTAGATCAATTCATCAAGCAAAAAAAAAAAAAAAAAAAAAAATAGGGGCATAAAAAAGTAGTGTACATGGTAAGAGCAAGGTCAATGCCTACAAATGAAAAATTGGAATAAAAACTGGGGCATGAAAAAGCAGTGTGCCTAGTAAAAGCAAGGCCAATGCCCTCTAGTAAAAAAAAAAAAAAATACAGTTAGCTGTATTCTTGAGAAAAGTTGTTGGTGTGGTATGATTGATAGAGCCTTCATCTGACAGTTAGAAGAAAGACCGGTGACAAATGACAAGACAATCACCAGCTCTCACCCTTTTACACATAAGTCAAGCCTACATTGCGTCCCATTGTAAAAGTCTCTTCAGACTAGGGGCACTTCAATTAACGTAGGATTTCATATGTTTATAAGCATTGCTCGAAGAAGTACAAGCAAGATTATTCTATCTCTTTTCACAGGATTCCTGACTTGCAAACATGGAGATGATTATGCGGCATCTTTTTCACAAGAGCCATGACCTTGATGGTCCCCTTGGATAAGCCATCGATTGAGCCTACGTTATGGTCCCGGCAAAGGCTTCTCATATTAGTAAAGTCGTACCATTTGCGAGAATACTCAGACTCCTGCTAACATGATGACAGTTAGATAATGTGGTTCTTATAAATCTTGCATCAGTGGTCAGGATAAAACAACGTTTGCCATGAAAGTGAGTGAAAAGTCTTTTCAGACTGAAAGTCCCTCATTTGGCATGCTCAAGACATCTGCATTATAAATGTAAGTTGTCTGTCAAAATTCTCCCCAGTGGAACTCAGGTGATGCAAAACTGACGAGGTTGTCATGCATGAATCACATTTAAATTCATGAATTTATAGTATATATAATCATGCGTGCATACTGTGCAAATAGCAGACATGCTTTCAGAGAGCAGAGATGTCATCAGGTAAACATATCTTTACTATTATTTCAAAAATCTCATCTTTGAGTACCTGCCACTGTCCAGTTACTCCCTCTTATTGACACTCGACATGTTTGAGTTGTCCCTAAAGTATCGATATTTGCGACTGTCTAGGTACCCCCTTGTTTTTGAGGGCCTGCCGCTACTCAAGTACTCCCTATATTGACACTTGACCTGTTCGAGTTGTCTTTAAAGTTTGGATGCTTGTAACTGTCCAAGTATCCCATTGTCTTTGAGTACTAGCCACCGTTCGGATATACTCCCTTTTCTTAACACTCGACTTATTCGGGTTGTCCCCATAGTATGGATACTCGTGACTGCTCGAGTATCCCATTGTTTTCAAATACCTACCATCGCCCAAGTTTTCTAGCCCTTCCAAGCGCCTGCGGCCATTTAGGTAAGTCTCGTGCCACATTCGAGTTTATGTTGTCAGGAGATGGGAGACCTTCATGAATATGCGAGGCGCGCCTTCGATATTCCCTTTACCAGGAGGTGAGAGACCTCCATAAATATGCGAGGCATGCCCTCGGTATTCTTAATTATCAGGAGGTGAGAGACCTTCATGAATATCCAAGGTACGTTCTTGATATTCTCACTACCAGGAGGTGAGAGACTTTTATGGATATGTGAGGCACATCATTGATATTTTCTATTACCATAAGGTGAGAGACCTTCATGAATATCCAAGGTACGCCCTCGATATTTCCTTGACCATGAGGTAAGAGACCTTCATGAATATCTCAAGTACATCCTCGATATTCCCTTTACCAGGAGGTGAGAGACCTTCACGAATATTCGAGGTGCATCCTCGATATTCTTATTACCAGAAGGTGAGAGACCTTCATAAATATCTTAGGTACGTCCTCGATATTCCCATTTACAAGAAGGTGAGAGACCTTCACAAATATCTCAGGTACGTCCTCGATATTCTCATTAATAGGAGGTGAGAGACCTTTATTAATATCTAAGGCACGTCATCGATATTCCCAATTACCAGGAGATGAGAAACCTTCATGAATATCCAAGATATGTCCTCGATATTCCTATTACCAAGAGGTGAGAGACCTTCATGAATATGCAAGGCACGTTGGCACGTCCTCGATATTCCCAATTACCAGGAGGTGAGAGACCTTCATGAATATCCAAGGTATGTCCTCGATATTCCTAATTACCATGAGATGAGAAACCTTCATGAATACCTAGGGGCACGTCCTCAATATTCCTATTATCATGAGATGAGAAACCTTCATGAATATGCGAGGCATATCCTCGATATCCCCTTTTGACCAAGAGATGGGAGACTTTTACGAATATCCCAAGTACGTCCTCGATATTCTATCTACCAGGAGACTTTCAAAGACAACCAAGTATTCTTCAGAGTTTGTACTTGTGATCATCCAAGCACCCTTCGATGCCTGTGAATGTCTAGGCACCCTTCATATTTAGTATTTGTGTTCATCTAGGTACCCCTTTAATACCTGCGAAACGTCCAGGTATCATCCAAGAGTTTGTACTTGTGTTCATCCAGGTACCCCTTCGATACCTGCGAATGTACAGGTATCCTCCAAGAGTTTGTACTTGTGTTCATCCAGGTACCCCTTCGATACCTACGAACGTCCAGGTATCCTCCAAGAGTTTGTACTTGCAATCATCCAAGTACGCCTTCGATACCTGCGAACGTCCAAGTATGCTTCAGAGTTTAGTACTTGTGATCATCTAAGTACCTCTTCGATACCTACGAACGTCTAGGTATCCTCCAAGAGTTTGTACTTGTGATCATCAAAGAACCCCTTCGATACTTGTGAACGTCTAGGTATCCTCCAAGAGTTTGTACTTGTGATCATCTAAGTACTCCTTCGATACTTGTAAACATCTGGGTATCTCCCAACAACAAGATGCCTTGAGAAAGGTCGGCGCATCTCCCAAGAAAGGTTAGGTGCCAACCGGTGTCCTTAACAAAGATCATACACCAACAAGCAGATGTCCTGAGAAAGGTCGGCGCATCCCCCGAGAAAGGTCGAGTAAATAACTTATTGCTCTAACAAGCAACTAAAGAAAGGTTTGAGTCCTGGAAAAGCGATTCACCATCAAGGCGATCGAAAAAGGTTCAAGTCCTAGACAAACCACTTATTGCTCCAACAGGCGACCAAAGAAAAGTTCAGGTCCTAGAAAGGCGATTCCCTGTCAAGGCGACCGAAGTAAAGTTCGAGTCCTAGACAAATCACTTATTACTTTAACAGGTGACCAAAGAATGGTTCGAGTCCTAGAGAAGCAATCTTCTCATGCAATAGGTAAGATGATGCCTTGATACTTGGCAAAACTCGGGGTTCACACTCTATCTCACTCACTCCTAGCAAGTAACTATAGGTATCTTCTTATTTGTCTTAGTATGTGTAATGTCATATTGCTCACTTTCTGCATAGGACACTAGGTCCCAAATAAAATATAATATATTGCATATGAATGGACAAAATTTAGGTATCAGTTTATCTTTGAATACAACCTCTGCGAACTCACCTTCAAAGAGAGGCGGCCGTTGTCACCTAAAATTTGATTAGGTTTTCAATTAGGTCTCGGTTTCTATGTTTATGTATTTTTCCTTTTTTTAGATAATAAATATTAACAAGAAAAAATAACTTAAAAAACATACAAAAACAAGAAAACAAAAAGAAGCAGCCAAAGGAGGGGCTGGGCTCGTGAAAACTACGAGCCCAGCCCCTCCCTTCTTTCTCGTGTGGGCCGCCAAGACCTAACCCACGCAACTCAACCCTTTTCCCCCAAAAGCCCAGCCCCCTTCTCTTCTTCTTCTTCTTCCTCTTTTTCTCTTCTTCCCTTACGCCTCTACAACTCACACGCGTAGAGGGTGCCAACACGCTTGAGGACACCTACGATGAAGAAGGGAAGAGTAGCAGTGACGGGATACCGGTTCGGCCGAGAAAGAGGACGGTCGGCGCACCAAAAACTACCGACCAAGGCCTCCGTCGACAGGCCTCCGTGCCTATAAATAGGGCATCGAGGAGGAAGGGAAGGGGACACCGAGATAGAAAGACAGACGGAGAGATCGAAAGCTTGCGAGCGCCGGAAGCTTCCCTCGAGAGACTTCGAGGGAGGCCCGAATGCCCACAAGCCCAAATCTGAGGGAGGGAGAAGAAGCAGAGGCCGTAGAAGGTCGAAGCTGAAGAGAGGAGGTTCCAAACGACCATATCTAAGAAGCCGAGGACCCGCCGTCATTGCCTTGTCGCGACCGTCGCTGCCCCGTCACGTCCGTTGCTTTGGGTAGTCGCCTCCACCACCAACGATGCTATCCTAAGATGAATATCTGCTGTCTGTCGCCATCGTAGCAACTGACGTCGTTTCGCCACTGTTCACTGCCACGCCACGCCTTCTCTGCAGACAGGTAACGATGAGTCTCGCTTGCGCCGTCATCGTCGAAACCCTAGCTACCATTCGTCTGTGCCGCTGCCGCCGCTGCCGAATTGCCGTTGGGTGACGTCACAACTTCCCCCCTCTCAGCACTGCAAATCGTCGAGCTCTAGGGTTCTCATGAAGTCGGGTCATCAGGTTGGGTAGAGTTTTGCCAAGTTGGGTCGTCAAGCCGGTTCAAGAACTCGGGCCGTGCATCCCTTTTTAATTAAAGGTGGCCCAATTCCGGCATGTGGGCTGGGCCCCTTTTTTTAAAAAGCAAGCAAAAATCCCTAGTCGAACCTGCGTTGCAGGCCCATCCGAGTCTTAGGCTCACGGCCCAGGTCGGACCCAACCCTGGGATTCGACCCGGGAATCCCAGGTCACATTTTAATAATACAATATAATATAATATATTATATTTGAATAAAAAATTCAAAAAAATAAATAATAATTTATTTTCTGAAAAATAAAAATATACATATTTTCCCTTAAAAGCCAAAAAGTCGAAACAAGCCAAAAAATGATTTATATTTTCAGAAAAAGATTTAAAAAATGCTTTTATGCCCAAAAATTAAGAAAAATGACAAAAAAATGTTTTTCCTCTACAAATGCATGGAAAACTCCTCAAAAATCCAAAAAGCTTTAGGGTTTAAATAAGTTTAGGTACCGAAATGGCATTAGTGATTAACTAGTGTAATCAAGTCTCCGATCCTAATTTCTCTGGTTGCGTAGGAGCGAGTATTTCTCACAATATTTCACTTGGGTTTCTAATTGACCCGCCCCAAATTGATTAGTGGCGACTCCATTTTAAAATCAACTTACAGATTAAAAACATCAAACCATTAAGTCGTGAAATGGTGGACTTGGGAGAGTTCGGGTTAAGCCTTATAAACTTAGCTAAACCATTAGCCTCTGCCGGTGCCCGCTCTGATCGAGTGACGAAAAAAAAAAAAAAAAAAAGAGGTTGCGACAGCTATGGCTTGCACTCAATTGATCAAGCCGTGTAGCCATTTTGTATACCAAATGAGCACTCATTTTTCAACATATGTATTTACAATTCATAAGTTCATAGCCTATTATACCATTCCTTTTAATTTTAGGAGATAATTTAATATTAGGAATGTGGAGATTCGACTATCTAGAGACTTATGAAACACTCTACAAGCCCTATGAACCAGTTAAGTCCGAATCTTTTTGGTCTTTACAGGTTCAAATTTAAAGCATTTTGCACGTGCGCTCTCTCTTTACCTCCCCCCTCCCCCAAAAAAATACAAGATTATCAATAAGCTAAGTTAGTAATGTGAATTTGATTAGAGGGAAGTGACCTCCCCGATTGTCGTTAAGACAACCAAAGATAAAGTGGCTCATAGCGAATCGCATCTTGTGAGAGATTGGTGAGAGCGGAGACGTCGTTGATAATGGCAGTGTTGCGGGAAGGGGTGAATGACGGCAACGCCATGGCTAGACTAAGATTGTGGAAGGCTAAAGAGAGAGAGAAAAGAGACAATTTAAGATGTTCTAATCACACGAGTCGCACATATTCCCATGATTATGATATTGTTGTAATCACCGATGATTGACGGAGCTGGGGGGCGCTTCCTCCGAGCATAGCCGGAGAAAGACATGGCCCTGCAACTGTAATGAGCTGCTTTGAGGTCTATTGAGCCTGGGAAACTTCCCCTTGGTCCTGGCATGGGAAGCCATCGTTCCAAGCCCATTCGAAGGTCCATTTGAGAATGTCAAACCTAAAAATCACAAGCATGTCTGCAATAGACTGGAAGTAAAAAATTGCTTTGGCAATGTCGTTCAACATTATCTTCTCGTGGCTTTATGCATCCGTGCCCCAGCAACTTCGTCTGTGAAGGTCCATGCAGGCCCCCGCGCGTGCGAGAAGGTACGCATATGCATACGTAAAATGTTTGAAACTTTTATATTGATCGGTATTCTCTTCTCCGTCTGCACGAGGCTCCCGCACCATGCAGTTATGCATAAGAACCTGTAGGTTTATTATTAACAGACGGCGTGTATCCACAAACAAGCTATTTTCAAACCATAGGAATCTCGATTAGAAATTATTAGGTGCTGTCATTGACTGGGAACGCAAATATCTGCATACGACTAGTTTAGGCACGAAGCGTGGTTAGGCTGATGCCATCTTTGCTTTGCCGGCTTAACACTGGGAAAATTATTGTTTAGGCACAATGACGCAGTGAAATAGAGAGCTAAGGCAGAGAAAGAGGAAGCGATACACAAGATTTGTCATCATTCGCCCTTTAACTAGGGCTATATCTACCTAAAGATTCCTCTATATTAGTGGAAAAAATACCAAAAAAGTTTTAAACATATTGTATTGGTACCAAATCAATCCTAAACCTTTCGATTTGACCAATTTATTCCTAAATCTTCTTTTATTGGTACCAATCTAGTCAATCCAGTCAATTTTAGCCGGCCGGCATCGACATGGACGTCGGCTGGTGGTTAGATATTAATGTGGCAATTTTTAAATAACTTTATATTTTTCGAATTTTTAAAATATTTTATCTTTTCTTTTTCTTTTTTCTTTTCTCTTCTTCCTCCTTGGACTTTCCTTGTAGTGGTCAACTGGGCAAGGCTACTTCACCCATATCTGGGTGAGGCTATCCTCGCCCTAGCCTTACTGCGAGGGAAGGCAGCGTTGTCCACGGCTGGCGAGACCATGGCAGCCTTTGCGGGGGCCGTGGCGATGAACTAGAATTACTTCTCCAATGTAACATTTAACTGAGGGGTGCACCAACAGACGACTCACCACGATGCCACTACTTGCAGGAAAAAGAATGTCTGCACCGGGATTCTAAACAGTAGCGCTATACTTAAAAAATCACCAAACGGTTGGAAGACCAAGATTCTCTGGTCATCAATCATGTGCATTCCAAGAGTGTGAGACATGTGCTTCAAACCTTCCACTCCATTTGGGCATTTACTTTTCTTTTCCATCTTTTAATTGCGTTCTAATCTAGTCTCGGAACAAATCAGAACAATTCCGGGATAAAGCAGTTGATGTACTCAAAACTGCTTTTTAACTTTCTCGTGATTTTAAAGCATCCAGCATGTCCAGATTATAAGGAAATCCAAAGGCATTATAAAAGTGAGTAATTGGCGACAAAATACGACTCACCCAAAACAGACCGGACAATCCCACGAGTAAGCTAAGACGAACGAGGTTGGGACGGGGACAGGACTCTCACGAGCTCCGCTTAAGAAAGAAGTACGGAGGTCGAGCCACATCTTTTCCAAATTCAAAGCGCTCAGTTTGAACAGCAGCTAAAAAGAACTCATCTTTTCTTCATCAGAGATCAAAGTAGCCTAAAAATTAAAAGTTTAGGCGGTAAAACGCAACTCCAAAACAATTCCACAGAGAGAGAGAGAGAGAGAGAGTACCGGCGAGAAGTGTACCGCGGCGGTTGAAGGCGATGCACTTCATGATGCCATGCTTCAAGTACTCCTCGATCACTTCAGGGAAATCTCCCTGCGGGGATCTGCTTATTCGAAAAAACACACACGCCCCGCATCATCTCACCTCCTGCTACAGGATAAGAAGGCATGGGGGACCAGCGAACAGAGATAGGCACGTTGAGCTAACATGTCAGCTTCTGACCAGTAGTTGGTGTCCACATCAACACTGATCAGCTAAAATTGATCGGATTGACTTAATTGATATCAATATGAAAAAGGTTTATGATTGAATTGGTTCAATTAAAAAATTTAAGAGTAAATTTTTTCAATTGAAAGATTTGAGATTGAATTTGAACAAATATAATAGATTTATGACTTTTTTAATACCTTTTTTATAATTAGCACATCTCACACCTCTGTTACAACTATTAATTTATAAAAGAAAAAGATTATATAAAAGCGGCAAGAAAACCCTAAGTGCCAAAACAAGCCCTAAGCCACGTGAGCCCAAACTATAAAAACCCTTTGGTGGATTGAGGGTGTTGCCCCTTACAATCCCTACCGAGGCGGCCCCCGAGTCTTCGCCTATTCACTTGAAACGGAACCTTTCTACTTCTGGTCACAAAGAGTATAAACCACACCCCAATAATTATTAGTTGCAGCCGGCGCTCTTGGGGTGGACAATAATTTCTTTTAACATCGTTAAGTCGCACTCCTAAAGTCAACGGTAGTTACTTCAAATTCCATAACTAGAAGGTAGATTCCATAGGGATATATTTCATTAAAAAATTTGAGCATCGTTACATGTGATCGGGAGACCGCAGAGAATGTATGGTTTAATAATCCTCCTAGAGTTTTGATCTAATCGTAGTCGAATCCCCACCACAATGATCGTCAGCCGCCGTCCCTTCGCCAATCATCTTCGCCAACGCTTCTTGAAACCTTTGCATAGCTCTCTCCGGCAACGTCATCGGCACCACAATCCCCTCCTCTCCCTTTCTTGTTTTGTACTTCACGTAAATGCTTATCCAAGGAAAAGCGCTGGCGACACTGCCGTGCACCGGCGTCCCCCACCCGAAATCAGCCTCTTCGAACCCCACCTTGGTCGTGTTGCTAACCGCGTAGTTCCGAACAGTCATGTGCTTCAGCCTTCCCTTGATTACTGACGCATCGATAGAGGACCTTACGTATTCTTCGCTCACCATCTCCTTCGCTTTCTTCACTAGCTCGACGGCATACCCTAGTGGACTAGTACACAGATGGCCCGCCTTTGAGAGTACCATTGCGATCACTGACGTGCTCCCATAATAACCTCGAGGCACACCGCGGCCTCGCACATTGATCACGCATGAGAGGCGGACTACTTCGTCCGGCTTGATCTCAAGTGCAATCGTGCGGCACTTCCAAAGGCATGCCGTGAGTACCTCGTAGGTGGAGGATCTCGAGACTAGATGGTGAGGGAGGCGTCTCTTGATCGAGGCCACTTCCCGCGGGCCGAAAAAGAACGATCTGTGGGCCAGGTTCTTGGGGTCCGACATTGTGGCCGCACTTCCGGTGTCAATGACAATGTCCTCGAACTCATGGTGTGTGCATGTCACTCGCGGCGGGTCTCGCGCGTTGAGGATCTCTCTCTGCCAAACAGGTAGCCGCGATGGCACATGGGCGCCTCGGGCGAGTTCCGCAGCTGCCTCTAGGAACTGTTTAAGTCCGATGATATCGCTGACTGTGTGATTGAATCGGATTCCGAGGATGAAGCCCCCACATCTCAAGCGAGTAACCTACCAGAAAGAAGGAACTCGTAAGAAAACCTGGAAGGTAAAGGTTAAATAATCGGAGTAAAGAGGGCACGTCTCTACAGAAGAATTTTATACTTGATCTCTTGAAATTCTACTAATTTACAAAATCTGGACGCGATACGCTTCTCTTGAAATTCTACCAATTGACAAAATCTGGACACGATACGCTTATCAATAGCGTTACGCCTTATCCAAGTTGCATGTTGCAACACGACTGAATATTGGACTTGTCACACAGTACTAACTTGGACAGACAACAGAGGGCACCCAATGATGTCGCCCAACCCGGCCACATCGCACAACACCTCGTCTAAGAAGCCCCACGGCGGCCGCATGGAGTCGCTGAGCTCCTCAAGGCTGACTTCGGCATCAGCCTCCACGAACAGAATCCCTTCGCCTGTACAGTCCACCACGAGCTTATGGTCTGGCCCTTCTCGGATCCGCCCGGCCAATGGATAATAGTACATGAGCGCCTTCGCAAGCGCTCCTTTGATGACTCTTGCCGGGTCTTCTTGGCCTTCCATTGAGGGGCTGTTTGGGTAGAAGAGAAGTAAGGGAAGCAGAAGACGAAGCCACTCCTGGCCATCCAGGTCCGAGAGGGGTTTGAGCTCCCGTGGCGTCACTCCTGCCGGGGAGATCAGCTCTGGCTCACGGCGTTTCACGGCCAGTAGTCCCAGAGAAGATGGAGAAGGTGGTGGTGAAGCCATTTTTGTGATGGCAGGTTGGAGACGGGAGAGAACAAGGAATTGCTTAGGGTTTATATGGGGGGAAGCAAGGGGAGACGTTGGGACTTGGCTTTCAAGAACGTCCGCGGGGAATATAAAAACATGGTCAACAAGGAATTGTGTAGAGTATGCACCTGATTGGTTACCCATATACATTTATTTTAGGTTTTTTTTTTTTTTTTTTTTTTTTTTTTTTTTTTTTTTTTTTTTTTTTTTTTAAGTTGGACTATAAAAGGGATGTGTTGCACAACTCATACTGAAGACTAGGCTCTACATTTTCTCTCTTTTTTGTTCTTCCTATCTTCTTGTAAGATCTAAAGTTGTTTTTTTGACCTTTTGGATTGAACTCTTGTACTAGTTGTTGAAGATAATGAAATCCTTTTCTTTCCCTGTGATTTTGTATGTTTTGGATTTTCACATTTTTTTTTTTTGTATCTTATGTGATTTCGATTTTACTTTCATCCTTTGTTATTTGTGCTTCGATTAGTGCATCAAATTAGTGTTATTACGCAACTAACCAGTACCAAAGTGAAGGAATTTTGTTTTTTTGCTTGAGATGGCATCTATCAAGTTTGAAGTGGCACCTTTTGAGGGTCGAAATAATTTTGAGCTATAAAGAATCAAAATGAAGGCGATGTTGCGTCAGGGAAGTTTCTGTTAGAGCTTTGAACAGGAAATACCCTACTTTTTATTGATTGCTGCAGTTGAGGAGGTATTCTTCATTGTGGTCATTTAACACTTTCTCATCTCTCTCTCTCTCTCTCTCTCTCTCTCTCTCTTATTAGTGAGCTAAATGAGTAATGGAAATGATGTCCCCGATTTTCATTAAAACAATTAAAGATAAAGTGGCTCATAGCAAATCGCGTCTTTTGAGAGATTGGGGAGAGTAGAGGCGCCATCAATAGCGGTGGTGGTGCAAGAAGGGGTGAACGACCACAACGACATGGCTACACTAGGCGTGTGGGAGGCCAGATAGAGAGAAGCGAACAGATTAAGATGTTCTAATTACACAAGTGTCACTTATTCCCATGATCATGATTTTGTTTTAATCATTTGAGGTCTATTGAGCCCGGGAAATTTGCCATGGTCCTGGCATGGTGCTGCCATCATTCGAAAGCTCATTCAAAGGTCCACTTGAGAATGTCAAACCTAAAAATCACAAGTTGCAGGCCCATATGTGCACAACAAGATATACATATAAGCATCCATAAAACGTTTGACCTTTTGTCTTGATTGGTATTCTCTTTTGCATCTGAACTCGACAAACGATGTGGTATGAGTTACCTCAAAGCCGATATAATTACCAAATTTTCATCTGTGTCTACTAAAAAATACAAGAATGAACATTTATTGCACACCGTGATCAAACGTTGCTTTCAATAAGCCAAAAACAAGTTAAATGATTATATATTCTTTCTAACAAATGGAAACAAAAAAAGGATACCCAAACCACAACACAAACACCTGTTAAATTATCATTTCCACATTTGGCTTCAAATTCATAAGCAAGTATGCAGATTACTGAAGATATTAATACATTAATGCTACTATAATAGAATGGGACCACCAAAATTCTCCACCCCTTTTTTTTTAAAGGAGAGTTACAATGAATGTTGATAAATTTTCGAATTGAAATGACATGTAAGGCAATATGAGTAATCCTTTTAAATTGCATTTGAAAGATTGGAAAGTAAATTAACATAAAACTTATTTCAATTTATGATTGACAATAACTCTCGACACAAGATCTCCTATTTTATTTGGATCTAACCTAGATAACTCTTGACAAAATATCTCCAATTTTTTTGGATGTAACCCAGATAAAGTAGTCACACGTGAGAAAAATTCTTAGGTGATTGGGATGCACATAAGCCCAATACATCCGAGTCGTTAATGTCAGTGAGCTTCATCTCATATGATTCAAAGGCCGGGATACATTGAGCTCACGTGCAATTGGCACAAACAAAAATGCCTCTAGACTTAGACCGGGACAATGCTAAAACTTTTCATAAAATAAAAAGAAAGAACTTTGCAAATAGGTAAAAATTCCCAACATTAATCGTTTGCCGACAGACCAAGGTGATCTCACCCATCAACGAGGTCGCTCTCTCTCTTAACGGTTTCATGATCCATCCGAGAAATGAAATCCTCAAGTTCGTAATGATTGTTTTTCATTGCAAATTTTCACAACTCTCACTGTTGACACCTATTTTAAAATTTAATTTATATTTTAGAAAATAAAATAAAACGTTTGGGTTTGTGGAGGGAGATTTCAAAAAAAATATGAAGCATTTTTCTTGTTGAACACATATTTTCATTTTAAAATTTTAAAAAAATTCGGTTGTGATTTTGGAGCCTTTTTACTGTTGAATGGTTGAGTGAATATTTGCAACTCTTCAACAACTTTGAGCGCTTTCATTATAAAATACAAGGCTTCGTAACCGAGCATGAGGGGCTTCTCTTCGTCTTCGTCGAAAGAAAAAGGGTTAATACTCTGAAAAACCCCAAACCTGGTACACTTGTGACAAATTTACCCTAAACTATTTTTTGACCACCAAAAACCCTAAACTTGTATACCTTTGACAAATTTACCCCAAACCAAGACATTTATGACAAATTTACCTTATGTTAGTTTTTGTTAAATTTTATTATCAAATTATTAAGTTAAATGACACATAACAAATTGACCGGGTATACCAATTTAGGATTTTAAGCTCCGTTTGTCACCGTCTACAATTTTTGTGATTTTTGTGGTTTTAATCGAATTGAGCATAGGGTATATTTGTCACAAATTTACCATTTTGGGGGTTTTTTGCGGTCGAATAAATTAGTTTGGGGTAAATTTGTCATAAATGTACCGGTTTTGGGTTTTTGGTAGTCGATCGGGGTAAATTTGTCGCGGTATACTGGGTTTGGGGTTTTTCATGGTCAAAAAAATAGTTTGGAGTTCCTTACCAAAAAAAAAAAAATGTAGTAAAATTGTCACAAGTGTATCAGTTTGAAGTTTTTTAGGGTATTAATCCAAAGAAAAAAAGAATACAAAAAATAAAAAGAAAGAAGAAAAGTGAGGAGACGTGAGGGGAGCTTCAGAGGGTCAAAGGAAAAAAAAAACAAAGAAAAGTCAAAAGTGAAAAAGTGGAGGGAGAGAAGTTCTTGTAGGTGGTTCGAAGTTTGTAAAAGGAGTATTTTTTTTTTCTTCTGCTGAAAAGTGCAGCAGCGCACAGTAACAGAGAGAGAGAGAGAGAGACGTGATGTCGAGAAAATATTAGGTGCGCCCGGCGCTCCACGCCACCGTGCGTCCGGACCAATCATGGAGCGCCACGTTGGTCCACGTGGCGCTGTGGGGTCGGCTCACCGGGGTCAAATTTCTACGAATAAAATAATCTTCTTTCTCTCAGGCCCTGCGCTCTCTCTCTCCTCTGCACAGTCTGCACGCATTTATTACGCTCTCTTTCCTCTTCCCTCGTTTGAAGAAGAAAAGCCATTCCGGCGAGAGAAACTTTTAAAATTTGAATCTCTGGTTTCACTCTCGTTTGTTACTCCACGCTCGTTGTTGCTGCTCCGACATTGTGTTTGTCAAGCCGCCGTTCCCCGCCGTCGCCTGGCGCTCGCTTGCTCGCTGGTCCTGTCGCTTCCTCCGTCTCTGCTTCGGCGCTCTCTCTTTGCTCCGTTGCTCGCTCCATCTCTGCCCCGGCGCCGCTTTCCTTCGCGCATTAATCTGCTTGGGCGGCCGAGATTTGAGGATCCCATTTCTGCAACCACCTGCAGAGCAGCGTCGACGCCTTCCAGGCCGGTTACGAGATTTGTGGGATGTGTAGACGCAGAGCAACAGCAGTAGATTGCCCAAGTCCCGACAGCAGTAGATTGCCCAAGTTCTGGCGGGACGCCTTCCACGCCGGTTACGAGTTCTTGACGAGTGACGCGCCGGGCGTTCGCGACTGGACAGATTCACCATCCTTTGATTATTGTGTGTGGAGAGGGGTCTCCTGCGACAATGTCACTTTCAATGTGATAGCGATGTAAGCAGTCTTGGTGGATTTATTTGATTTTGTTGGAGTTTCCTCGTTTACAATATTGTTTAGCGCATAAGTTTCTGATCGGTGTTTCCGTTGATGTAGCAATTTGACAGGTCTAAATCTGGATGGCGAAATCTCTCCCTCCATTGGAGATCTTAAAGGCCTTCTCTCACTGTAATGTCCTCTCTATGCATTCTCTATATTTGCGACAGGTTCTGGCTGCCCTTATTGGTGTACTTTTGAGTGCTTCAAAATGAGGAAAGTTGAGTGGTGTGAAGCAGTTTATCATATAAGTAGAAACGAAATTAAGGGATTGAAGCATGCTCCCATTGGGAAGTGGGCACTAAGCTAGTAAAATGCATTTTGCCCTATGAATAGGCTGAAATTGATTAAATACCAAATACTTGGATTCCCCCACGAATATTTGTATCTTCTGGACAGTTGGTTATGGGTGACTGATAGCGTTGTATTGCCCTATGTTCTGTTGAAATTAACCATTGCCCACTTCTCTGGATTTTGTAAAATTGAGCAGCGATTTGAGTAGTAACCGGCTCTCAGGGCAGATTCCAGATGAGATAGTTCTGTTGCAGGGTTTGGGTGAAGATGTGAACAGAGAGGGTCTCAAGAAGACCCCGCTTCGCGTTGCCAAAGCCTTTCTTGAAGGAACTAGAGGTACTTGCCTATCGTTTCCTCATAGCACGAGTAGTTTCAGCTTCTTGTTTCACCAACGTGATGTTGCGTCATTGAATCTTGGTAAAAGTATCTTCTTTTGTTTTGTGGGTGTGCTGGGATATTTGTTATTTTGCTGTGAATTCTGGCTCCCGACTTTTGGACAATGACACTTGACACTTAGCTTCTTAGGTTGTTGAGATGTTTGGTATTTTCTACGGGTAGTTGGTAGCCGTCGTCCACCAACTTAGGATGTCAACATGTGTAACCGAAGAAATGAGTACAAGGTCAAAATTGTCACATGTATATTATGTGAACATGCTAAAATATACTCTACCGTTCACGTTTGTCTTCTATGAGTTTAGGTGCGTCTGGTTTTGAATATTTGACTTTCGCATCATCTGGTTGGATTTCCCTTTCCTTCCAATGCTGCTTTATTTGGTCTCACCTTGGGGTTAATCATTTTTTCTTGCAACACAAAATAGATGGATGGCAATTTGATGTACTGGTGGTTTTTCCCAAAATGATCCTTCTGTTGCTTCTGAACACCTCAGTATACTGTCTATTGCTTCCTCTGTTTTTCATAGATAGCAATTCTCTGAAGTGTGGAAGGGAATCTCAGGTCTTATACTCGGTCAAAATTCCTGCTGTACATTCCACCTTCCATATTTTCTAGCAGAATCTAATGAGCTGAAAGGGGTCCAGAGTCTGCAGATGTTTGCTTACTCCAATGCATAAGCATACTATCTCTGTGGATTTATTAGCATTTGGTTTGCCATAAGAAGGCATTACGCAAATTTTTCATGGTTTCATAACCTTGTGTTTCAGTTTTCTTATTTGATAAGTCTTCTTCCCCCTTGCTTGGTGAGTTGGTGAAGTGTATATTCACAGTTGTTGATTCATTAGTGCTATCAAAGCCTGCTGGATACCTTCTGCCATCTTCCATGTTTCTGCAAGCAGTATAGTAACATGAATTGTGCTTTATTTTTCTGGAGCAACTGAGTGAGATTGTCCTCTTGTCAATTGCATATAGAAATCTTGTTTTCTCCACTCTGTATAATTCAAAGTGTTTCTTGTATAGCTCAAAGTGTTTCTTGTATGGCATCCACTTTTTCTCTGGCTTTTCCTTTTCTCATAGTTTGGTTTCTCTAAATACAATGACTCTTGGATACATGTATTTTTGTCACTTTGCTAATAGATTTATGGTATCAGGACAAGTAAATGTTTCTTTCTCTATCTCTAGAATTGAATCATATAATATTTTTTTCATAGGTTATCGCCAATACGTGAAGGACATTGTTCAAGGTGCCTTGTTCCCTGAAGTTGGTCTTGACAGGGACGTTGGTCATGCGGGAGGAGCTGGTGGGCTTGTGATAGTTCGAGATCTGAACCTTTTCTCATATTTCCGAATCCTGTCTTCTTCCATTCCAAGTCAAGTGTCATGTGGGTTATGTGCCTTCTGGACAGCGGGTTTTAGGACTAAGTAAGCTCTTGAGAGTATCTGACGTATTTGCTAAAAGACTCCAAGACCCACAATGTCTAGCCGATGAGATAGCTTCAGCCTTGTAGAATGGTATCAAGCCCGCAGGTGTTGCTGTTGTACTCCAATGCTTACACATCAATTTCCAGCCTCTCTCACCTCAAATCACGAAGATTGGGTGAAGATTCAGGTTTCTTCTGGCTCAGGTGCTTTCAAAGACGAAAAGGCCGGAGTTTGGGCTGATTTCTTGAGTCTTCTTAAATTCAGGGGCATTAATATCAATACGGATTCAAGTGGCAAATCTTGGTGCCCCTCCCGATCTCCCTCGAGCCCTACAACATGCTCCAGCTTTGGATCTTGGAATCCCAGAATGGTTACTGCAGTAACTTCAATTATTCGATCATTAGGGGAAGACCCATCAAGGAAAGAGCTTGTTGGAACCCCCAGTCGCTTCGTCAAGTGGCTCATGAACTTCCAGAATACCAGTCTACCGATGAAACTTAACGGCTGCAGCATTCATAAAGTAGACTCGTTACCCAATGGGGAAGCTAATGGTGAGATGGAGCAGATTCATTCGGAGCTGAACTTGCCATTCTGGTCTCAGTGCGAGCACCATTTGCTTCCCTTTCACGGCAATGTTCACATAGGATATTGCCACAGGGAAGAATTTGGCCCATCAGTGAAATCTCTATTGCAGTCGATAGTACACTTCTACGGCTTCAAGCTCCAGGTACAGGAAAGACTCACCAGGCAGATTGCTGAGACGGTTTCTTCACTGCTGGGAGGAGATGTGATGGTAGTTGTTGAGGCTTACCACACTTGTATGATATCTAGAGGGATTGAGAAGTTTGGAAGTAGTACAGCAACAATTGCTGTGCTCGGCCGATTCTCAACTGATTCAGTTGCAAGAGCTAAATTTTTGGACAGCATTTCAGAGGCAAATGGAGGGTGAGAAATTGAACTGGTAGGATTCATATGAGCTTTCTCTATTCGTTTACCGCCTTTCGTCAGGTGGTCTTCAGATAACAGGAATAATTTGCGAGTCATTTCTGGTATACTTAAAGACTTGAGGGTCTCATTCGAGTTTTTGATTTGGCGGTGGGTCGAGTTTGTACCGAGCAGATTGTCAAGATGATCAAGATGGAAAGAAAACATCAGAGATCCCGAGAGGTTGCTCTTCACCCATTCTTTTCCCCACAACAATTGTACGTGGAATTTTTTTCTCTATGAAAGGTCTTTCTTAGGCAATATCTCTAGTTTGCATCGCTTTGTTTTATGTTCTTTCTGTTGAAGGAACACCTGGCTTTGTGCCCTTATTGCCTGATTCCCAACGTTACTCGAGTTACATCAGTTTTGCTCTCTCATTGACCATATGCATCACTTCGCCTTAATGCTAAAACCACTTGAGACAATAGACAGATTCTTGGGTATAAGACAAGATGGTAGAAGAAAGAGGCATTCATTTGCTGTGTAAGAAGTGGTGAAACCTATGTAAGATGAAACGCTGGGCAGATCCGGCGGTCCTCAGCAACGCATCTGCCTGACTGGGACCGAGGGCTTGAAACTTGAGCCTATCAAGAGCCAATCGAACTTAATTGAGATGTATGACAAATTATCGGGTCTACTAATCTCACATACCCAAAAGAAAAATTTGCAATTGTGAGAATCCAGCTCTCTTGGTACACTCGCTCTGACATTCTAAAAGAAGAGAAATGTCCATCCTCCTAGTTATGCATATCAATAATCACAGCCTCTCTTGAATAGATCTATTGTGACCGCAAAAAGCCAACTCGTGCGGTTTGTCTATATGCATAGCCTGCGAAGCACAATGATGGAATTTCTCCCTTCTTTAATGAGAATGGCAAAGAAGCTCCTAATAGGGAACGGAGTATTATATACTAGCAGGGGCAAGAATTGCCAACGGTAATATGTAAACAGCAAATCAAAAGTAATGATGATATCATAAGCAATATAATCTTTCATATCCGCAAGTGCTTTAACTACAGATATAAACAATGAAAAGTCTACTTCGAAGGAACATGTTTGGGAGCTTGGATACATAAAAGCAATTTATTTGTCACAAGAACTGTTCATAACCACGCATCTGAAAGTTTTTGCCAGTGCTCATGTACAATAACCGGTCTTTTATGAATGAACACTCGGCGATTGCTTCAGCTTCAAAGGTGTGGCAGTGGGACAGACTATATAGCAAAGATTAAAGCAATCTTCTCATTCCAGCCACAAATGCCGAATTTTAGGCCAATCAATGTGGATTCTTGAATTATGTACAGGGCGCGTTCCTCTTAAACTGGGGTGTGTTCTTTTTACGCAGGCTGCAATGATAGCGATTCCGACAATTAGAGCCAGATAAAGGCATGCTGAGACCGGCACTCTCCATTCCTGGCAGAACATCCAGTCAGCTCACTTCTGAAGACATGTAAATGTGCTCATGATATCTGTGCATTCATATCCACGTATCTAGGCACTCATCCAACTGGAAGGAGAATAGGGAAGAGATATACAAAGACAGTGACAACAGTAGACAAAACAAAAATGCAAGGTCTGCTGTTCTGCTCAACAATAATGCGGCCGCCATCCACAGAGACAAAAGTCTGAGGCGGGAAGCTCCCCACTTAGCAAAGCTAAAATGGTTTGCCTTCAATAATTTTCCTACATTTTGCATGTTATACAGTGGATTCACAGACCTATCTGAGCAACTGCTATTGAGGGATATATACATCCATGCGCCTGTACTCATCGCTGTGTTTCTGTTCTTATCAATCTTAGCCTTTTCAAGTTGCTGCCACCGTTGTACCCTTCCTTAGAGCATATTACAACTTTTTTTTTCCTTATTAAGAATCAATAAAATGGTCAAAATTTAAAAGATTCTAAGGAAGAGTCAAGACACATCAAACGCCACTTATGCAATATTGTCTCTATCTTTTCAAATGCGCTAATTTGGACTAACATGCTCATGTATGCTTTACTAATAAAACTTTTCTAGTAGATGATATTCAAAGAAAGAATTTAGACCTCTCAAACTATAATCGGAATATAGGAGGATAGTTGTGAATGATTATTCCCATAAAGCTGGATGAGCCCTACCCCTTTTTAACACCCAAGTCTTACGAGGAAGATTTCTATCAGCATGTTCAAGGGAATAGGGCAGCATGTCAACTATTGTGAACTGCGTTAGAAGATCGGAGTTATCTGCAACAAGGAGTCACATTTCACTTCCACTGCACAAATGAAGCGCTAAGACTTGGAAAGCTGAACCAAAATACCTGGAATATCAAAATATCTGCTTTGCAGGAGGGATGCCGAACAGCTCTCCCAGGTATACACGAACACGAGCACGTTCAGGGATTGAAAGTAGATCGCCATGTGTAACAACTACAACAGGCTTGTCATCTGTGAAAAGGAAAAGACATACAAATAGAGAGTCACCTAATGCTCTTAATGCTTTTTACTTGAGATTCTTAACCAGTAAGTAGCACGACAATTGACTGCTCATTTGCAATATTTGTGCAGAGACCAACAGAAATGGTACAAGAAAGCAATGTTAGCAAATGTTATTTGCCGGTTTGTACAAACTCAGATATTACCATTTACGGACCAACTGAAGAAGATAAAAGCACAGGCAGAACTTCAAGAACAATTCTGAATAGTTGATATTTTTCTGTTGCAACAAAGATGTCACCATCTTTTCATTGAAAAAGACAACCTTCAACATCATTTCTCCATTAACATAACATGCTTCCCGTTCTCCTTGCTTGACTCTAAAGAGTCGCAGACAATTTCTCAGGATATGCACTTTCGATAAAAACAAAGGCCAACAACAACAGCTACTCGCACTAGCCTCAGTACCTTATGGGTAGCGGCAACTGGCAAACTCTACAATCTGCACGGATCATTTGTTTTTTAACAAATCGAACTAAACAATGAAAGACAAGAAGCTCTACCGCATTCTTGCCTTCTTTCTGACAACTAATCTACTATGGAAGATGTCTTCACAACATGTAACAAGCAACTGCACAACACGCGCTCAAGGGTATCCAAGGACAAGCACTGCACAACTTAGCTGCAAAAAAAAAAAAAAAAAAAAAAAAATTAAACAAACAAACCACTTCCCGCGACCTCAATCCCTCGTCCGACAACACAGCCCGACCCCACAAGACGACAAAAAATAGATTGCGACCAAACTGTTCACGCTCCATCATCTTCCTCGGATCAAACAACCCCCCACCCCCATGGGAACGCTCAGAATCATTGCGATCGAGACGCATCCACTCAAACGATCAAAATTTCTATGTAACCATCAATCAAAGTATCAGACTGATCCTAAAGGAGGAGGAAGAAGATATACAGAGTAAAAAATCATTTCCGTTCTTGATATCTAACCTCCATTTACAGATTAACAAATCTCGAGGCATAATCAGTCTGAACTAACAAACAGCTCAATTTTTCAGACTAACAATGATCAGAAAAATGCATCACAAACTGGCAGCTATTATCTCAAGTTAATCTGCACTTCATCGCTAAAACTCTATCAGTCATATTCCAACTAGATCTTACTCGTTAAACTCAAGTTTTGTCCTCCTACTACACATTGCAAAATTACCATACAAGCAAGCTATCTCTACCCATCCATCCGACAGGAACATCATCCCGAAAATGAATTGCAATTCAAACTAGAAATTTTCTGAATTATCAGCTCATGTATCCAAGTACTTCCGCTTCACGTGCTTCATGTGGAAAGTGGGAGAACTCAATTAAGAAACCAAAGACTGACCTTTGGATGTCAACAACTCATTGAACAACTTCAGGGCGACTTGATCTGACACAAAGCACAGAACCTGTCAAAAACCGAAATGAGAAAGCAAACGTGCATCGAGGCACAACAGACGTCGCACCACCTCACCTAGTTTCGGCTTCTTGTCGGCGAGAACGCCGAGGTAGCGCGTGACTGCGTGAATCGATTGAGCTTCGCGTTGGAATACTCCTACAGTTCACTCTTCTCTTGTCTCAGCTCCAAGTAATCCTGCCGCGCAAGCTGCATCCGGAAATCGCTCTTCTCAGAGCTCGGCAACAGAGAAGGAATCAACCGAAGCAAGAAGAAAAAATTCGAAATAGTCAAATCCCCAACTCAATCAGGAGCCAAAATAGAGTGCGAGACGATCGGAGCGTTTCGGAAAAACCTGGACATTGTTCGCGAGACGTTGGACCTTGGACGCCAGCGGGAGCTACGAGGGCAGCGAGGAGGCGGCGGCGGCGGCGGAGATCGAGTAACGCTGGTCGAGGGGGGCGCTCGGCTGGTGCTGATCGTCGGCGTCGAAGGAGGCGGAGGTCAACGACGACTTCCGCGGCTCGAAGCCGCTCTGGACCTTGGAGGCTAGCCGGAGCTGTGAGGGCGGCGAGGAGGCGGCGGCGGTGGAGATCGAGAACCACCAGATGAGGGGGCGCTCGGCCAGTGCTGGTCGTCGGCGTCAAAGGAGGCGGAGGTTGACGACGACTTCCGCGGCTCGAAGCCGCTCTAGACCTTGGAGGCCAGCGGGAGCTGCGAGAGCGGCGAGGAGGTGGCGGCGGCGGAGATCAAGTACCGCCGGACGAAGGAGCCCTCGGCCGGTGCTGGTCGTCGGCGTCGAAGGAGGCGGAGGTCGACGACGACTTCCGCGGCTCGAAGCCTCTCTGGACCTTGGAGGCCAGCGGGAGCTGCAAGGGCGGCGAGGAGGCGGCGGCGGCGGAGATTGAGTACCACCGGAAGAGTTCTTCGGAGCGAGTGGTTCCCGACGGTGACGGTAGAGGCGGCCAACCTTGGAGGCAACTGGCAAGCTTTTGGTCGAGAGAGATGGGGTTGCAGGTTTCATGGAGAAAATTGCAGAACAAAAGATTTTGAAAGAGAACGCAAGGGGAAGGGGAAGGGACGGCTTGCGTGCAAATAGGAGAAAAGGATGCGGTCATTAATGAAGAGAGAGAAGAGAGAGAAGGACGCGGCAAAAATTTGGCTAAAAGAAAAAGTGGGACCCGTCTCCACGTGTCGCACCCTGATTGGGCGGGGCGCATGGTGATGTGGAGCGCCGGGCGCACCTAATATTTTCTCGAGGAGAGAGGTGAGTGAGACGTGTCAGGGAAAGAGAGAAAAGAAAAACAAAAGAAAATAAAAAAGAAGCAAGATCAAAAGCCGAAGAAGAACCGATCGTCTTCTTCGCCGCTGCTGCTCGACATCCCGCGTACGCAAGCTCCGCCCCTGTTCTTCGTGCCCATGACCAGCCACCCCTTTCTTGCCGTGAGTTTTGTGTTGACGCCCTATTGCCGCGCGCTGCCGATCATCGACGCCGATCTTGCACCTGCAATGCTGCCCATCGCGTCTCCGTGAGCTTCCCCCTCGCATCAACCTACCCGAGCAGCAACTCTTGCACATTCGGAGACCCACGATCTGCTCACCTGACGCCGTACCACCGTCCGCCTCGCCTGCTTCCCGCTAGAAGCCCGAGGCCGCCACGCCAGCTGCCCGCGCTGTCTCCACATCGCCACTGCTACTCTCCGCCTGTGCCGCTGTGACCAACGACCACGCTGGCTGTCCCCTGTGTTGCTGCGACGACCCCGACACCTTTGCTGCTGCCGACAGCCCAGCTCCGTCGCTGTCTCTGTTCTCACCGCGCGACCGAGCCACTGATCAGCTTATGTTCTGTTTCTGCCCAGCGCCCTCGGCTCTGCCGTTTGCCCCCTTGCGACGCGCCCTCCTGAGTGACACCTGCTGCCGACGCTCGCCGCGCCACCGCCGGTGCCCACTGCTGCAACACCCCGAGCTCCTTCACCTGCTGCCTCCCCTATTTTCGTTGCAGGTCCGGTTGCTATCCGAGCCTTGTCGGAGTTCCGACGAACCCCTGTTGCGAACGGCGACCCATCATCAAACCACCATCATAGCTCGGTCACCTTGGTTTCTTCACCATACCTCAAGGCGGCCGTGAGTTAGACTAGGTGAATTTTTAGATTAAATTTAATTTGAATGTTCGGGTTCATAGATTTTTATTCTAACTTAATTTGTTTTGATTTATTTTCATCATTATCCAATTAGGAAATTTGTCATATTAAGTCATGATAATCAAAAATATTGAGCCGCGAGACGTCGGTTTAGATTGTTGATTATTTCGACTTTCTATGGCAAAATTCATGAATTGCTTTGCATCATTGGGATAATATGTCATTGAGTTACATTGATAAATTTTCAACAAGACATATTTTGGTGTGTCATCATTATTTGCACATCACATATCATATCATATCATATGTCATATCTAGAACTTAGGTCCATATGCATTCATATTTAAAGCTTTGCATTTTGATTTTTTAGATTCATATAGGATTAGGTTAATTTTCCTTTAATAAAACAAAAGAGGAACAAAAAAAATGTCATGCATGCCATATAAGTTATAGTTTGATGTTTTAGTATTCCCATTTTTTTTTTAAAAAAAAAAAAAAAGAAAATGCTAAAGGATGACCATTGCACCATTAAATTACTTTCTTTTCAATAAAAAACATTATGTCATTAAAAATTAAAGATTATTTCCTTGGTTAGTTAATAGGTTAATTAACTTCATTTCATATAATCATCATTTAGTGTCGGTTGCATATGTGTAATAAAAAAAAAAATCATTAAAAAATCATTAAAAAAATGCACGTCATTCATCCCATATCGTAAAGTGCATATTTAAGATTAGGTAAATTAGATTGCATACATAAATAATAGTTCAAGCTATGAATTGCATCTTGCATATCATTAAAATAAAATTCATGCATATCAAATCTAAATTAAGTTTACGTTTAATTAATATTAAAAAAAAGGAAAAAAAGAAAAAATTAGATATCATGTTTAGGGCATGCATTTTGATTAGCATTTTTGTAAGTTTTTTTTTTAGAGAGTGGACCTTAATCAAGTTGTAGTCTATAATTTCTTACAATTTATTACTTCAGTTGATTGAATGTTATTTCATAAATTGTGCACCCGCATGACCACTCTTTGCATGTTAGTAGTTTAGGTTAAAATTAATTAAGACTGCCAGCAAAATATTTTTTAAATTAAAATGACAAGGTACCGAAAGGGCATTAGATTTTCCTAGCGTAACCATGTCCCCGGACTTATTGAATCTCTGGTTCGCAAAAGTAAAGAATTCTCCCATTCTTTACTTGGGTTTCTAACCAACCCTAATTGGTTAGTGGCGGCTACAAATTGAGTATAATTGCATGTTTAAATGAGCTAATTTCTTAATATTAAGTTGCGATTGGTAGGACTTGGGAGGGTCCGTGCCAAGTCTTTGGACTTAGTAATCCAATAGCCTTCTTTGAATAATTCACCCTCGGGAAGGTCGCGACAGCTTGGCGACTCCACTGAGGACAGTTAAAACTCATTAGTGGACATAGGCCTGTTTCTTTTTTTTTTTTTTTTTTTTTAAATATTTTGTTTGGCAGCATGGAAACAAGGTACGCTCCTAACATGAAGTGTTAAATGTTTTTACAAAAAGGAGGTATAAGGGGAGTAGTGCTTGTTGACTCTTTGTTTTGTAGGAAGGTGTTGGGATTGAATGTTTTTCTTATATATTGTAGTGTTCGAGCTTGCATTATAAATTGTTGTGCATGATTTTCAAATTGTTTTAGCACTACAATTGCACACACAACCTGCCGTCGGACCTGGACCGCATTTAAGGATTCTAGGATGGTGTTGAGAAATGGATCAACCTTGAACGCGAGACCGCGATGTAGAGGTTGCCTTTCCCAACCCCGAAAATTTTTCTTGGTGTCAAAATGTTTATCCTTGTCCGCGAGACTGCGTGATTATGGGATTTTCCTTTTGACCGAGCCAGAGTTAAGAGGACCCGACATTTGTACGCGAGACTGCGACTAGTCGGCCCATCCTCTTGGCTCTAACTTGTTAAGCCTTGTAGTTTAGGTGTTAAGCCTCACATCTCATGCGCCTGTTTATGTGGTTGCCATTTTCCCTTTGTGAAGTGAGTATTCTTACCTTATATTATGCAATCTATTTACTTTATTGCACTTTCTTTTGGTCCATGACACTAGGTCGTTCGTAAAGCTTAATCTATATACGATGGGGAGATCTGATGTTCAATTTGTTCCAACTCCAAAGATTGAGCTCAAAGGGTGGTGGAATAAATTAAGTAAAGAAGGTCAAGATTATGTGGAATCGATATTGGGACGGCTCATCCCCCTTTTGGATATTGGAGTCCACAGTGGTGTTTTGCAAGCTATCTCACACTTTTGGTGTCCCGAGACAGCTACTTTTATTTTTGGTAAGAACGAGCTAACGCCAACATTAGAAGAATATAGCGTTATCATATGAATGCCCATTGAGACTGAACTTGTTAGGCCACCTCTTGGTATGGAGCCCACATCGATTTTATCTCAATTTCTAAGAATTAAAACTGATGAGGTTAAGAAAGTTTTGAAAGCTAATTGTAACTCATGCCCATTCTCCTTTTTGGCTGATCATTTTTTAAATCAATCTTTGATGCACCAAAAGGGTAGGATATTCATCTTAGCATTCTTTGGATTTATAATCTTTCCTCATCGACAAAACACCATTAATCCTTCAATTGCATGGGTGGTCAGACAAGCATGCGTTGGCATGAACTTTATAAATATGATTTTGGCCGAGACATTTTTGTTCCTCAACCGTTTTAAACAAAATGGAGGAAAAATCATGAATGCCTCTCTTGAACTTTTACAAATTTGGTTTCTTTCTCACATGAAGGAGTTTGGTCGTTTCATGCGTCGAGGTGAAATTGATGATTCTAATCACCCAATAAAGAGGTTTTCAACCTTAGAGAAAAAGTATACCGGAAAGTCATTTTCTGATTGGGTAACTTTTCTAAAAGATCCAGATCTCAAGGGTTTCCTATGGTATGCTAAATGGTTCCATGTTAGCGTGGCTCGTTTTTCTCACAAGATAGATAATCCAATTCCACTGATGGGAATTACTGGTGCAACATCTTACTATCCTTATAGAGTGGTCCGCCACTATCGAGTGCTCCGAGATATCCCACCTCCTCTCCGAGTAGATTTGTTTGAAGCCTGGTTACTGCGCAAGGATCACAAATACCTCAATGAGATTGAGCGTCTTGAAAATGCATGGAAGGAATGCTGCCCGGAAAAGATAGTGGTGCCTAGAAAATTGAAAGAAAAAGAGAGGGTTTTTCATGCCTCGAATTATTATATCCACCATCATGAGATCCCTCAAGCTCTACTTCCCGTGATACCTGAAGTGACCATGAAGCCCACTCGTAAAGCACAAATTGAACATCTTGAAGAAACGGTGGAAAGGAAGGAGGCTCGAATCTCTGAGTTGGTTCGGCAGAACAAGAAGCTTCGAAAGACTGTGATCTCCCAATTGTATATAGAAAAGAGTCGCTAGATTTAGGAGTTTAATTCCAGTTTTAGGGTGTTATTTCAATTTCTTAGATTGATGTTTTAGGAATTTAATTTCTTAGGAAGTTATTGTCTTTGGAATTTGATTTCACTTAATAAACAATCGACCGTTGTCATGGACCAATCTCATTTGTTATGATACTTACTATATTTTTTTCACTAGGTAGCATCACGGCTCATCTAAGATCGCCAATCCGTACTCGTTCCAGAGCAACAATGGCTGATAACACCGAACAAACACGTGTTGCTGAACAAACTCGCATCGCTGTCCTTGAATCGGAAATGAAACAAGTCCTGAATGTTCTTGAGCAGCTCTCTAAACAAATCGATTCTCTCCAAGCAAACACTGCCCCACTAGCTCCACAAGTTGAAGTGGTGTTACCACAACATGCTCCCGTGGCCGATCCAAGAGACAAAGGCAAGAGTACATCCGCAGTTGGAATATTGTCCTCTAATGATGCTTCCAGGGAGAAAATTATTGATGCGCCTCAAATTGTTGATGAGGAGGTACAAGTGATACACTCGGCTGTACCGAAAATAGAGCAAGAAAAATGCATGGCAAAAATCGAGGAGAAACTCAAGCAGCTGCAGGGTTTGTTTGTCCAAGGCCCAACTGATCTGTCCCACTATGCAAAGGTCAAAATTCCAAAGAAATTCAAAATGCCAGACTTTGAAAAGTATGATGGCACCTCTTGCCCGAAGATCCATCTGCAGACTTATGTGGTCAGGATGACCCAATATGTTGATAACATCCCCTTGATGATTCAACAATTTCAAGCAAGCTTGACAGGACCGGCGCTTCAATGGTACATCATGAAGAAAATTAATCTGCTTGAGACTTGGGAGGATTTGACTAATGCCTTCTTCAAGCAATATAAGTACAATATTGATGTCACTCCATCTCGAGAGGATTTACTTCGCACTGAGAAGAAGAGGACGGAATCTTTCAAGGCATATGTCATGAGATGGAGGACCGTAGCTGCTCAAATTACTCCAGAGCCGACAGAAAAATAACTGATGGATTTGTTCATGAAGACACTCCCGCCTGAATATCGAAATCGAATGCTGGGTTCGACTGCCGAGTCATTCAATCAGCTAATCCCTGTAGGCGAGTGAATTGAAGTAGCATTGCATGATGGATGGGCGTCTGATCAAACCAACTCGTATGGGAGAGTCTCAACCAAGAAGGATAAGGAACTTGTAGCAGAGGTTAATGCAACTTATGCTCAACCACCTCGCCCTACCCCGAATACCCAACAGGGAGGAGCACGACCGTTCTTTGGCCAGCAGAGGATCTCTTCCAAGCGTCAATTTACGCCTCTTCCTAAACCTTTGTCCAAGATCTTGCCGGCCCTTCGAAAGAAAGGATTACTCGCTAAGGAGCCTAAGCAACCTAGTCCCGAGCGTTTCCCTAACTTTGATCCTTCCAAGACATGCACTTACCATATGGAGGAGGTAGGGCATTCTGTTGACGATTGCTATACGCTGCGACACAAAATCCAAAATCTTTTGGATGCCAATGTGGTCTCGTTCCGCGATGCACACCTGGACATCCAGAATAACCCACTCCCTGACCTAGAAGCTGTGAATGCCATTTTCAGTTTTGATGTTGAGCCCACCAAGTTTCAGATGATGCATGAGGAAGCAGAAGTGATGGACACCCTGGGGCAACCAAGTGGCAAATTCGATTACTATGTAAAGTATTCGGCTCCTCCCAGCTCCTACTTCGACCCACGGGATATCATCCTAGATGGATGGGCTGGTATAGATGATCCTGCACCTCCAAAAATTGAGAGCTCTGATGATGCACTCGAAGGAATGACTAAATTGTTTGAAGATAATTTAGTGTTTGCCATCAACAAAGCTCGAGAGTAGGATAATTTTAATTATTTGCACACTCCTCTGCGCAGGAGTCTTTATCGCTTTTCGTATTTGCATATTTGCATTTTCAATTCTAGAATTTCCCTTATTTCAATAATATAATTTGCTTTTCATCCAATAAAATACATGGAGATTTTTCATGTTTTAAGGGCATGTTGAAGTACACCAAACTAGCCCTATGATGAAATCCTACCAAAAGAAAATGGCAAGGAGCTAATTCTGAAGGCTGGGCTTCTTCATGTTCCTTTGAAAATTTTTTCAAAATAAAGTAATTTTCCAGCATGCATCTAATTTACCCTGTTTGTTTCTTTTAATTATTTGCCTTATGTTTCAGGTGCAGCCCTGCGCACATTTAAGGAACCTCTATGAGCTCCCTTACAAAGAGGGGCAAGACATAGACACTTAACATCTTTGACTTTATCTTTTGATGTGCAAGAATAGAGCATGACCTTTTTATCACTACAGAATGTTTTCACATGATGTTGTGCAATTCATCAATTCCATTTGAAATTTATCAAAATAGACAATTCAGTGAAGGATGTCGAGTTACTTGAACATGCTAAATGAGGCGTGAAAGGCAAGCTTTATCCCATACACAGTCCCTTATCTGTACATTGTGAGGTGAGTATGAAAACGTCTTGTGTTTCAAGATGAAGAGTTTTCTTGCAAGAAGTACGACAACTAAAATGACGAGGGGCAGTTCATTTTTCTACTAGTGAACCTTTGTTTAACCCTTCTTTGAGCCCAAATACTTGAAGAATTTCTTTCATATTACCCCCGTCAAGGACCCCCCCACATTGGGGCAAGTTGGAGGTAAGACAGCATTATGAGGTGAGGAAAATGAAAAAGAATTTTTCTTGCCCTCATTTGTATTAAACTTCAAGTCGTGCTATTACATTGAATTCATATGGTAATTTAAGTGCCTTAGGACGACGAAGAACATTTATTTCTCTATCCTACACACTTTTATCCATTGCTTAGCCCATTTGAACCTATGAATTCATTTCACATTAAACCCAGTTGGTGATCATCCCCCATACTGGGGCAAGACAAAAAAAAATCATTCAAGAAGCATGACTTACAATGCTGATGAAAAATGAAGGCTGTGTGAGTCCAAAAAGTGAGTGTAAAAAAAAAAGAGGGGCATGAAAAAACAGTGTGCCTGGTAAAAGCAAGGCCAATGCCCCAAAAAAAAATAAATGAAAAAAAAATCAAACATTGATTGAAGCCGTACCCCCCAATGATGTGGTACCAAAAAAAAAACTCCAATACTAAGATATTGCAATCAATGGAGTTGTGATATAAAAAATTCTCAAAGATGGAGAAGAAGAAAATTGGTGGAAGTGTCAAGATGATCACCAACTCTGACCCCCTAAACACTTTTTGAGCCTAACGATCCTTTTGTTTCTCAATCCATGAACCCAGCTTATGTTACGTCCCTTACAAAGTCTCTTCAGATTAGGGCACTTAAATTAACATAGGGGTTCGCATGTTTTAAGCATTGCTCGAAGAAGTGAGAGCAAGATTACTTCTTTCTCATTTTTGCAGGGTTCTTGACTTGTAAACCTGGAGATGATTACAGAATTATTCTTTCAATGCCTTGACTCAAAGAGTCCCCCTTGTTAAGCCGTTGACCAAGGCCTCATTACGGTCCTTGTCAAAGACCTCTCAGATTGGTAAGGTCGTACTGCTTGCAAGAAAATTCGAACTTTTGTCGACAAGATGATGATAAAAAAAAAAAAAAAAAAAAAAATTTGAGTGATATATTCCCGCATCAATAGTCGAGACAAATGACCCCTCCCAAATGAGAGCGAGTGAAAAGCCTTTTCACACCAAAAGTATCTCATTTAGCATGTTCAAGAGATTCACAGCTTAGTGAAAATTGTCCTAATGATAATTTTTCCGGTGGAAGTTAAAAAAAAAAAAAAAAAAAAAAAAAGCCATCATGCATGGACCTTCATTGAATTTTTAAAAAAAAAAAATGATGAAATGAATTTTTCCACAAAGACCAAAGGATTTGTCTTTGAAACCCCGAGTTTGTTCAGTCATCTTTGAATACTTGATGAAAATTCCAAGTACTCATTTATAAAATGTTTTCAAATGTCTAGTGTGAATTCCAGATATTTGAACCTTTAAACGCTTGATGTGACTTCCAAGTGTTTGTCTTTTCCAACATCTGATGTGATTTCCAGATGTTTAGTAAATGTTTTCAAATGTTTAGTGTGAATTCCAGATATTTGAACCCTTAAACACTTGATGTGACTTCTAAGTGTTTGTCTTTTCCAACATCTGATGTGATTTCCATATGTTTAGTAAATATTTTCAAATGTCTAGTGTGAATTCCGGATATTTGAACCTTTAAACGCTTGATGTGACTTCCAAGTGTTTGTCTTTCCAAACATTTAATGTGATTTCCAGATGTTCAGTAAATGTTTTCAAATGTCTAACATAAGAATCAAATCTTTGAAATTTCAAGTACTTGATGTGATTTCCAGATGCTTTGAATCTGTTGAGAGTTCCAGATTCTTCGAGACTCTGAGCCCTTCAATTATCTGAAGAGAGTTCCATATTTTTGTCAGGTCTCATAGGAATTGTTTCATACCTAATAGTACTCTTCTAAATCCCTAGATGAGTACAACAGGTACGTGTTCTTCTTTGTATTTACATTTCATTGGGCATAGACACATCAAGATCTATGTTCCTGACCAGATCATTGCATTTACATGGCATTTCTTTATTGCATTAGAGTCCATTTCTTTAAAAAAAAAAAAAATCATTACAATTAACATTTTCATTTCACATTCATTTTTGCATGGGTTAAAATTAGGTGTCATTTATCTTTGAAGAAAACCTCTACAAGCTTCTCTTCAAAGAGAGGCAGCTGTTGACACCTATTTTAAAATTTAATTTATATTTTAGAAAACAAAATAAAACATTTGGGTTTGTGGAGGGAGATTTCAAAAAAAATTTTGAAGCATTTTTCTTGTTGAACACATATCTTCATTTCAAAATTTAAAAAAAATTTGGTTGTGATATTGGAGCCTTTTTACTGTTGGATGGTTGAGTGAATATTTGCAAATCTTCAACAACTTTGAGCGCTTTCATTATAAAATACAAGGCTTCAGAACCGAGCATGGGGCGGCTTCTCTTCGTCTTCGTCGAAAGAAAAAAGAATACAAAAAGTAAAAAGAAAGAAGAAAAGTGAGGAGACGTGAGGGGAGCTTCGGAGGGTCGAAAGAAAAAAAAAACAAAGAAAAGTCAAAGTGAAAAAGTGGAGGGAGAGAAGTTCTTGTAGGTGCTTCGAAGTTTGTAAAAGGAGTATTTTTTCTTCTGCTGAAAAGTGCAGCAGAGCACAGTAACACAGAGAGAGAGAGAGAGAGAGAGAGAGAGAGAGAGAGAGAGTGAGAGAGACGTGTCAGGGAAAGAGAGAAAAGAAAAACAAAAGAAAATAAAAAAGAAGCAAGAACAGAAGCCGAAGAAGAACCGATCGTCTTCTTTGCCGCTGCTGCTCGACATCCCGCGTACGCAAGCTCCGCCCCTGTTCTTCGTGCCCATGACCAGCCATCCCTTTCTTGCTGTGAGTTTTGCGTTGACGCCCTATTGCCACGCGCTGTCGATCATCGACGCCGATCTTGCATCTGCAATGCTGCCCATCGCGTCTCCGTGAGCTTCCCCCTCGCATCAACTTACTCGAGCAGCAACTCCTGCACATTCGGAGACCCACGATCTGCTCACCCGACGTCGTACCACCGTCCACCTCGCCTGCTTCCCGCTCGGAGCCCGAGGCTACCGCGCCAGCTGCCCGCACTGTCTCCACACCGCCGCTGCTACTCTCCGCCTCTGCCGCTGTGACCAACGACCACGCTGGCTGTCCCCTATGCTACTGCGACGACCCCGACGCCTTTGCTACTGCCGACAGCCCAGCTCCTTTGTTGTCTCTGTTCTCACCGCGCGACCGAGCCACTAATCAGCTTATGTTCTGTTTCTGCCTAGCGCCCTCGGCTTTGCCATTTGCCCCCTTGCGACGTGCCCTCCCGAGCGACACTTGCCGCCAACGCTCGCCGCGCCACCACCAGTGCCCACTGCTACAACACCCCAAGCTCCTTCACCTGCTACTTCCCCTATTTTCGTTGCAGGTCCGGTTGCTATCCGAGCCTTGCTAGAGTGCCGACGAACCCCTGTTGCAAACGGCGACCCATCATCAAACCACCATCATAGCTAGGTCACCTTGGTTTCTTCACCATACCTCAAGGCGGCCGTGAGTTAGACTAGGTGAATTTTTAGATTAAATTTAATTTGAATGTTCGGGTTCATAGATTTTTATTCTAACTTAATTTGTTCTGATTTATTTTCATCATTATCCAATTAGGAAATTTGTCATATTAAGTCATGATAATCAAAAATATTGAGCCGCGAGACGTCGGTTTAGATTGTTGATTATTTCGACTTTCTATGGCAAAATTCATGAATTGCTTTGCATCATTGGGATAATATGTCATTGAGTTACATTGATAAATTTTCAACAAGACATATTTTGGTGTGTCATTGTTATTTGCACATCACATATCATATCATATGTCATATCTAGAACTTAGGTCCATATGCATTCATATTTAAAGCTTTGCATTTTGATTTTTTAGATTCATATAGGATTAGGTTAATTTTCCTTTAATAAAACAAAAGAGGAACAAAAAAATGTCATGCATGCCATATAAGTTATAGTTTGATGTTTTAGTATTCCCATTTTTTTTTTAAAAAAAGAAAATGCTAAAGGATGACCATTGCACCATTAAATTACTTTCTTTTCAATAAAAAACATTATGTCATTAAAAATTAAAGATTATTTCCTTGGTTAGTTAATAGGTTAATTAACTTCATTTCATATAATCATCATTTAGTGTAGGTTGCATATGTGTAATAAAAAAATCATTAAAAAATCATTAAAAAAGTGCACGTCATTCATCCCATATCATAAAGTGCATAGTTAAGATTAGGTAAATTAGATTGCATACATAAATAATAGTTCAAGCTATGAATTGCATCTTGCATATCATTAAAATAAAATTCATGCATATCAAATCTAAATTAAGTTTACGTTTAATTAATATTAAAAAAGGAAAAAAAGAAAAATTAGATATCATGTTTAGGGCATGCATTTTGATTAGCATTTTTGTAAGTTTTTTTTTTTAGAGAGTGGACCTTAATCAAGTTGTAGTTTATAATTTCTTACAATTTATTACTTTAGTTGATTGAATGTTATTTCATAAATTGTGCACCCGCATGACCACCCTTTGCATGTCAGTAGTTTAGGTTAAAATTAATTAAGACTGCCTGCAAAATATTTTTTAAATTAAAATGACAAGGTACCGAAAGGGCGTTAGATTTTTCTAGCGTAGCCGTGTCCCCGGACTTATTGAATCTCTGGTTCGCAAAAGTAAAGAATTCTCCCATTCTTTACTTGGGTTTCTAACAAACCTTAATTGGTTAGTGGCGGCTCCAAATTGAGTATAATTGCATGTTTAAATGAGCTAATTTCGTAATATTAAGTCGCAATTGGTAGGACTTGGGAGGGTCCGTGCCAAGTCTTCAGACTTAGTAATCCAATAACCTTCTTTGAATAATTCACCCTCGAGAAGGTCGCGACACTCTCTTAGGAACATGAATGTATGAAGAGAAAAAATAAAAAATAAAAAGCAAGCAAGAATTTTTACGTGAAAATCCCTTCCCAAAATCAAAAAGGGAAAAATCATTGTGCCGCATTAGGTAATCTCTCCACCATTAGTCTCAACGTTATAAGTTTCAACATTACAATTGCAAAAGATATTGCCCCTATATATAATATGAGGTTAGGAAATACACAATTATGATGAAATATACATGTATGCCATTAGTAGTAGTAAAACTCTATTATTTGTTTTAACATAACAGGATGAGTGAGGTGATCTACTAGGAAGTGCCTACCCACAACAAGCTATTTCTGCGCTTGAATATTATTTTTCTCTATCAGACTCCATAACTCCATCACTCTTATATAAAATGTTGTAACACCCAAGAGCATTAATGTTTCTTATCTAAAGATGAGATTTACTCCTTTCTTTATCAGATTGTTACAGAGAGATTGGGATCCTTTTTCATCCAAGAAACGATCCTCGAGTCTTAACGAATTGTAACTCCTTGCCATTTCTATAACGCTCATGTAGAATGCCGTGGCAAATAAGAACTTCAAGATTTACTATCAATGGACAAGATTTTACTTTGCTTTCTATTTATCGATAGGTTAAGATCCATTCCCCAATAATTCTCAGAATCTCTCTCTTTATGATATTGATAGCATGCACGATCAATGGATCACATGCATTGGACCTACCGCAGCGGGTGCAGACAATAATAGTCTTTTCCAACGTTGTTGTGTCGAGCTCCTCATGTTCACAAGTGGCTTATTGGTTGCTTGAGTCCCCATCACAAGGAAAACTAGTCGCGTTGTTGACACCTAAATTTTGGCGGTCTGATCATTTATTTATTGCATAGAAAATTAAGGGTTAATTTTATCCCTAAAAAAATATCAATTGAATAGCATATTGATTTAGATGCATTTATTTTTAATTTACATTTTGTGCATTGGACCGGTGGCAAATGGGTTCGAATTAGTGGTTCTAAACTTTTATTTTGATAGGCCGGATTAAGCCCATGAAGCAAATAAATTAGCTCAAGCCTATTTTCTTTTAATGACAAAAATTACCTAAATGGAGATTTGAAATGATATTACGGTGGATTTTTGGAATTTAAGAAAATTGGGTTGCAATCTTATCTTTAGGCAATAAAATCAGGAGATGTGGAAAATAAAAAGTGATATTACATGCAAAAAAGAAATCTTCGCGGATGTCGATCTGAAAAGGAAATTAAAACTCTAATTTTCAGCCTATAAAAGGGTTTTTTACATAGGGTTTTAGGAAGGCCACACAATGATACAAACGGCCACATTGAGGGAGACACACAATAGAGACGAGGCCACGCCCTCAAGCCGTCCTTCAAGTCTTGCTTGCTGGGTTTCCACGATCTGCACAGAGAAAGGCCAAGGAAGAAAGAAAGACAAAAGAGAGGGAAGGATGGCAAGAAGAAGACAAAAGGGGTTTGCTCATTAAAGAACAAATCATTGGGATTTCGTTGTCGCTTTTGGACCGCATTATCTTTTCCTCGCGCCACCCTTAGGGTGCGTTTGGTAACGTTTCTTTTAAAAATTGTTAGGAAACAAAAAAAAAAAAATGTTTCTATTCCGGGAACAATTTTTGAACAAAAAACGCGTTTGTAATCGTATAAAATTTCTGTTTTGGAATAAAAAAAGAACAGAAACACGTTTGATAACTATACAAAATTTCTGTTTCTGGAATAGAAAAAGAACAGAAACATGTTTGGTAACTGCATAAAATTTATGTTCCAATTTTTTTTCAAGTGTTTTATTTTTAATAAAATGTAAAGTTGGTATTGAATTATCATTCTTATGCAATGCTCATAAATTTAATTTCGTTCATGGTGAGTCAAAAAAACATTCTAAACATTATCATATTTGCTTACTTGGAAGAAAAATTTTTCCGTTTGTACCAAATTTGAACCCAATTGCTTTTTTTATTTTTAATAAAGTATAAATTTGGTTTTGAATTCTCATTCTTATAAAATGCTCATCAATTTAATTTTGTTCATGGTGAGTGAAGTCAAACATTTTGAACATGGTTATAAATGCATACTTTGAAGAAAATTTTATAAATAAACTTTGTACCAAAATTTTCTCACGTGGCTTTTTTTCAATAAAGTGTAAACTTCGCATTGCATTATCATTCTCATGAAATGCTCATCAATTTAATTTTGTTCATGGTGTATGAAAACAAACATTCTGACCATGGTCATATGTGCTGTAAGGACCCGGGCCCTCACTGTGCGATATTGTCCGCTTTGGGTCACCCGTCCTGGCGTGGACGAATCGCCATCCCAGCCACGGTCTTTTCCCTCACGGTTTTAAAACGCGTCATACGAGTTAAGAGGGGCCCAAGCCATTATATACGGCCCAAGACTTCCTCCCTAGGCGATGTGGGACGGGGACTCCTTCCTTGCGCATGTCCGAGACCGAGGCGCGGACGCACCGCCATTCGTCCGCGCCCCGGACGGGTGACCCAAAGCGGACAATATCACACAGTGGGGGCCCGGGTCGTTACAAATGGTATCAGAGCCGACTCCCGACCGCGTGTGGGGCCACAGCGAGGGCGCTGTGCTCCCAAGGAGGGGAGAGTGTGACGGCCCGAGCGGCGGTGCGCGGGGAGGAGGGATGGCGGTGCGTCCGCGCCTCAATCTCTAGACGTGCGCAAGGAAGGAGTCCCTGTCCCACATCGCCTAGGGAGGAAGTCTTGGGCCAGTATATAATGGCTTGGGCCCCTCTTAACCTGTATGACGCGTTTTAAAGCCGTGAGGGAGGGAAATGGCTTCGTGCAATCCCATCCAAAGCGGACAATATTATACAGTGGGACCCGGGTCGTTACATGTGCATACTTGGAACAAGAAATGAGGTAAGTAAAATTTACACAATAAGAGCTAGCTAAAATAAGAGTATCTCATAGATCTCTACATAGACCCTTTAAGTCATAACATCACAATAATGAAGTAATATAGTTCATTGTTCAACTTCATCACATTGAATTTGATAAGTGAGTACTTAAAAACAATAGTACAAAAGTCAGAAACACAATGTCATGAAATCTCAGGCATATTATGATCCCTCGCCATTTGATTTAACCCCACGAATTTTGAATTAATCGGCCACGGCGTGATCATTCCCAAGTTTGCTATCTTCATGAGATTAACTCCTGTATCTGTTATGAAGAAACTATTTAACAATAGAAATGCGGAACAAAAATTGCCCAGGCAGTGATCCTTCAGTGAAGGAAATTTCAGTTGCCTCCCTTACCTCAATAATTTAAAGACAGAAAAACAAAATTGCAGACAACTATTTTCCCCGTAAAAGTCAAAACTAAAATACATCCATGGGAATGTTCTATTGGGATTTTGGAGTAATTTGCTCAAGCCCGCCCATAAATGGTCGCAATGGCTCGGGAATCTTGACGGAGCCATTCTCTTGCTGATAATTTTCCAGTATGCGCACAATCATCCGAGGTACTGCACGGGCGGTTGCATTCAAAGTGTGAACAAACGTGTAGGAACGTTGCCTTTACCCTTCTTAGGAGTTGTTGAGGATGGCGGTTCTGATGGCCGATACCGAATTCCTAATCGACGACTTTGATAGTCCGTACAATTTGAAGCACTTGATATCCAATTCAATTCATCAAGCAACCAGGAGGTGAGTGAGTTATACTAAATCATCGCCGATTGACACACCTCGATAAGAACGTGAGGAGCAGGAAGTGCTGCCAAACAAAACTAATAAGCAGCTAACCTCTCCATATCGTCCTAAACCGGGCATCCATGCCTCCACATCAAACTTACGATAAGCAGGTGCACCTAAATCTGCCGTCGCCATATCCAAAGTCCTACAAAGAAGCTCGAAGTTCATATAGCCTGAGGTAAATTGTTTAGATAAGTATTGGGACGGTGAAAGAGAACCATACTTAAAATGTAATCCTAGTGATGAGAAGAGTTCTTCTTCAATTCTGATGAGCTCTTCATGATACGAATCACTTTCCTCTGGTCAACATAAAACGAACATCTCAACCTTGCTAAATTGGTGCACACGATAGAGACTGTCCAATTAGTTAGAGCCATTTCTAGCATAACTGCTTCATTCTTGAGGTAGTAGAACTTCGATCCACTGACCTATAAACAAGGATACAATGGGATAACATATCAAAAAAATTAGACTCCATTTTAGGTCATGAAAGGAAGAACGTAAAAACTTTGTCATTGGAACTTAAGTCAAGGGTTAAGAATAACTGCAAGAGGGTAAAAGAGGTGTGGGCAAGATCCACAAACTGCGATGGGAAAGTAATAGACTGTCCATAGGCAATAGGAGCCTGTAATATCACAAGCACCACTTTGGCGTCAATTAAATGTCGCCCAAAGACCAGGTCTCTAATATATAAAACAAACAAGAAATATTTCTTCTTCAATATATCAATGAATAATAAACAGCGAAGCCCGAACAGAGTCAACTCATATGGCAACCAAATCAAAGTACATGCGAGACATATCCAAGCAGCGCAAGATCATCTCCACCAAAAACTATTTGTGACTAAAAACATTTTCCCGGATAAAAGAGAGAGATGCATCAATACCTAGAGTGAAGAGGCAATATACCTTTGCTGCAGCATCAAAATCGAAAATGTCAAGTTCCTTGCCAAGTTGTAAATGGTCCTTGATAGGAAAACTGAACTCACGGGGGCTTCCAATCTGCTCCAACATAACTTACATGAGAAAGACAGGTCAAAAAAGCTACACAGATCTTTCCGAGCACCAATATGCTCTCCGTTCTAGGATTGAGATGAGCGAGAACAATATAAAGATGCAAGAATAATTACTCTGCAGTGCATGTTGGCAGTAAAATTGATTATTTCCACATGTGAGGTCAGATGACGATACGTGTATACTATAGACGCCTCAACCGTTCAAGAAGACACTTGTTTATGCAGATCATTTTTATTACCAACAATGTTTCTTACAAAAATCCAAGATACAAATAAAGATGGATACCGTTGTTTTAACAGTTGAGCAATCCTCATCTCCTATAGGAACGTCCGGATGAGTCATATTAGGAATACATTGTGCTTCCTGCTGAAGCTCATCCGTGAGCCTAAGCAGGTCTTCTTCCAAAGTAACCAGCCCTTCCTTCAGATTCTTCCCTGAAATCCAATGCCACAGATTAACAAAAGAGACAATGACTTAAAGGATAACTTTTCATCTTTCCATGACCTAATCGAATACAAAATTTTGATCTACCTAATATCTTGGCCAGCAAAAAAAAATACCTACCTTCCTCTATAAGTTTCTGTCTCTCTAAAGGCTCCAGCTTTCCTTTCATCTTGTTTGCAACCACATTCCTCTCCCCGCGAAGACGCTCCCCTTCCTGCTATCTGTGGGTAAAAATTAGCTCAAATTGAGATGAAAACCAGTTCTTTCATTAACCCCATACAACTCTAATTTTCACGTGATAACATAAAGCAATACAAAAGCTTTCATCTCCTTACATCCTGTTGCCCAATTAGAATCGATACAGATGCACAAATTTTCCACAATTTCCAACTTCAAACTAACTAAAGCCTATCACTTTAACAATGCATTGCCCATCAAAGGCGTGACCAGCAATTGAAATTGGGAAGGCACTAAAATTTCAAATCGAAACTTGACCTTCTGAATCTCCAGCATCTTGGCATAGAGCTCGAGCACGAGCTCCAAGTCGGCATTTGAATTCCTGTTCCTAATGTTGGTGGCGACGGCGTCCTTGTTGTCCCTGATCCATTTGAAGTCGATCGACGCATTCCACTGCGGCTTCGCAACTGGAACAAAAGCAACGAACCAATCACCAAAAGAAAGCTACTTCTTTACCAACAGCAAGATCGAATTTTTGGGACGAGAGAAACAGAAGAACATTGCCGCCGAAACTCACGCGGACCGTCTGAATTCGCCTTGGTCGCGTCCTTCGACGAGGCGGGAGCGAGGGGCTAGACCGCCGGAGCGGAAGAGAGGGCTCTGGCGACAGGCGAGAAGCAAAGCACCGCGCGCGGCGAGCGGAGGAGCGGAGCGAGGACGGAGCTCGACGAAGGAAAGGAAGAAAGAGAAGCGAGAGCAGCGAGCTTCAAGGTGTGCAGGGCGGCGCCGCCGAAGCAACACCCGATTCTCATCTTCGTCAACCTCCGTCCGCCGGAGCTCGTGGTCTGGTCGGAGACTTTGCGGCTAGATCTGGGCAAGCGCTGGCTCGAGCGAGCCCTCACGCTCAAGCTCCGAGCAGCCATCGCCCAGATCTGCCAGGGATGGCTCTCGCCGAAGCCCTCGTCAATCGGTGAAGGAGGAGCAGTGAGGAGGTTCACCTGGTGAAGGAGTAGCGGCTGTCGGCACTGGAGAGGATGACGGTGGAGAAGCCAGATGGTCTCAAGACAAAGGCGGTTGTCGGCGCCAGAGAAGACGACGGTGAAGATGCAGGAGGAGAGGCGGACGACGGTCGAACGGTTGGGACGCAAGAAATAGAAAAGAAATACTCCTCCTGCGTTTTTGTTTCTTTTTTGTTCTTCAAATTTGTTTCAGAAATAAGAAACAACTTTTTTTTTATTTCTTATTTCTATTTCAAATGTGTTTCTAGGAACAAAAAAATAATTTTGGAACAAAAACGCGTCCAAACGCGTTTCTGTTTCTTTTTTGTTCCTGGGAAAAAAAAAACAAAAATTTGTGTTCCTGGGAACAGAAACAAAGTTTGCCATGCAGGCCCTTAGTAGCCAAGGAAGACTTTTCATGGAGATTCGTGCCGCACCTGCAAGTTTCATAGCAATGCGTCGCGAGCGGCCCTATCGATGAAGCTGTTGCCGCACCGAGACCAAACCGAGGAGATCATCAAGCTATCAAGGGAGTTATCAATTCTCAATAAAAATTCCACTTTTCTTTCTCTATAGTCACATGAAAGGGGCACATATCACGCCTATGTGAACACCTGAAAAAGAGTTTTCTTTGGTTTTCTCATGGCTTCACTTTCCTGACAGGTTATTATGTGTTTAATGCGCTGCCACATGAGCCACGCAATTAGATCCTCACGGTGAAAAACCCGACAACGCATAGAACACACGCGTGAAGAGAGAGAGAGAGATTCATGGCCACAAGGCAAAGCTTCATCAAATGGAGAGCATGGCCATGACTTCAATGCACATATTCAGCCAAGGGGAGATATTCACGAAGTAAAAAGAAAAGTGGTGGCTGTGATCTAAAAAGTCAAGTGAGGACAAGAGTGGTATCTTTCGGGCTCACCGATGAATAGGAAACAAAAGTAGAGGGGTTTTCTCTTGCTGGACGTACGCACGTAGAGGAAAGGAAAAGACCAGGGAAATTTTCCTTCTACGTTTTATTTTATTTTCTTGTGGCTGTGCTCTCTGTTGAGGTTATTACACGTTTGCTCCACCGTCATGCTCAGCCACGATTTCCCAGTGATCGCAGACACCACCTGGCGCAAGTCTAGCCCTCTCCATTGATTTTCCCAGATTTGGTGAATGGTTCGTAGCGACAATTTCAGTCCAATATAGCGAGCTGCCGCGACCATCGCGAAGTAGACCCTCCTCAATCGGATATCACCATGAATCATCCACCACGAGCCACCGGGCTTAGCACCATCACGCCGAGTCGCGAGGATCCGAGTTTGGAAGCCAATATTTGGATTAGGTAAAAATTTTATTTCCGAATATTTCGTTTCCTTATTTGAAATATTTCGATACACATGGTCAAAGTTCATGATATATAGTCCTATTCGTAATCTCAAGTAGCATTTTAAATTGGGAAATCTTCCTAATTTTGCAACGTACATATGATTGACGGTTCGATTTCACGCTCGAAATACGACCCGCAATCGTATGGAAAAATCATCAATCCGATCTCACGCTCGAGATACGATTCATGATTTTATTTTAAAAATTGGCCAATCCGATCTCATGCGCGAGATACGATTCGTCAATTTATTTCTCAAGATTAAATGGACATGGATGATGTTTTGCTAGATTTGCTGCCATGCTGTTCTTGATGCCTTTATTTGTTTGCTCCCATAAAAAAAATATATTTGAATTAGATTAGATGCACGTTAGGATATTACTTGCTTTAGGTTATTTTGCATGTCTAGAATAGGAAATTTATTTATTTCGAATTCCTTAAATAAAAATCCAAAAAAGATGCATTCATTTAGGATGTTAGTTTTTTTCTGCACGTTTAATTATTGGACAATTTTTAATTCGAAATTAATTATAAAAAAAAAAAAAACAAAAAAATCATCATGCATATGTCATGTAGAATTAGGGCATATTTTGTACTTCATTGCATATTAGGGTAAATCGCATGTTTCATTTTAAGTTTAAATTGATTTTTAGATAGATTGCATCCTAGGTTGGAAATTGCTAACTTAAGATAATATTTTAGTTTAAATTAGGATTCTGGCTCAACCTAATTCCTAATATAAACTAAATGGGATCTTAACCTAGTTAGATAATTTTCACATTTACCCAATTTCAAATTTCATGAAAAAAAATCCAAAAAATGTCTTAGGATAAGTTATTTCCATTTTTAGGATAAATTGCAATTTCTAGGAAAAAGAAAAAATAAAAAGTGTCATGAACATGTCATTTAAGAATAGAAACATCAAATGCATGTCATTTAGTTTTTAGGCCCATTTAATTAGAAATTGCCGGTCAATAGAATTATATCATTTAGATTGCATTTAATTCCTTTATGATTTAATCTATTCATGTCATATAGTTTAGATCATTTTGCCATGTCATGTAATTTAGGTCATGTTGCCATGTCATATTAGATTATTAGTATGCATTGCATATAGATTAAGTTCCCATTAATAAAGTGAAAACAAAAAATGGCGTGTTAATTAGAAATCATATCTAGAGTTGATGATGTAAATTCTGATCTAACAATGCAGATGCTTTTGTTGCTATGAGGTAAGTCCTGCAATTTATTTACTGCTTTACTTGGATGTTAAATTGGTGGTTTGCGCACCCGCATGATCACCTCACATTAGGGAGATAAATTAAAATCAATTCAAACTGCCTACTAAACATTTTTTCAAAAATAAAAGAAAAGGTACCGAAAAGGCGTTAGATAAATCTATCGTAACCAAGTCCCCGTATCTAGAATCTCTGGTTCGTAGTAGTAAAGTACATCTCCCATTACTTTACTTGGGTTTCTAATCGACCCACCAAAAATAGATTAGTGACGACTCCTAATTGAAAATCAATTGCATGTTAAGAACCTGAACCTAAGTCGCGAATTGGTATGGGCTTGAAAGAGCCCGAGTTAAGTCCAAGCTTAACAATCCATTAGCCAAACCCTAGGTGGTTCACACCCGAAAAATTGGTCGCGACACGCGTGATGGGAGAACAAACCTTCTCCATCACTCGCCACACTCAAACTAAAGAGAATGCATGTATCCTTGTCTAGTTGCTTTACTATGTAGACAAAAATTCCAAAGAGAAATACTTCAATTCAATGATTCAAGCATGTTACATGTGATTGAGAAATCCTTGGATAATCAGCATTCAGTTCAGTCTGCGCACTAGCTTCAGCAAATTTAATTCATGGAGAGTTGATATACAAGGGAACATCAACTTGTCTAGCATCATGACTTGGAGTAGATTCTTCAATATCTGCTTCAGGAAATTGAGAGGCATAGACATCTTTTGGGTCGCCAAGAGATTGACTTACACCATCACTCGCAAAATGCGGAGAAGAAGTCCATGTTCTGTCACGAGCTCCCCTTGTTTATGTGCCTTTTAGAAGGAGAGCGATGTTCTTTTTTCTTTTCGTGCTCCTACAGGTCCACACTTAGTTGGTTCTAAGTCTTCTGATAAAGAAATTGCAACTGTTTCTTCATAAGAGTCATCCTCATGACCTTCTTTTTCTACTTCATCTCTTGCTTCTTCTTCTCTTTCTTCTTCTTCATTCTCTATTTCTTCTGCTTTGTCTTGCTTTTCTTGCTCTTCTTCTTGTATGTCTGTTATTTCTCTTTCCATTGGTTGCTCAAAACTAGTAAAACCCTGAAGATTTTTGTTGACACCCGAAATTGTGTCGACATTTTTAAACATTCATTTAGTTTGCAAAAATGTAAAAGATAAAGCAAGACAAAGCAGAAGAAAAAAAAAAGTTTTGGCCAAAACTTAAACATTCATTTAATTTTTAAACATTTCTGTTAGGGTGTTTTCTTTCTTACATCGGCTTCCTTTCACTTATTTAGACTTGTTGTCCCTTTGAGTAAAAATTTTGGCGCCGATCTTGTGTACTTTGGTTCAAAGCTATTTATATATTCTTACCTTTATTAAAAAAAATGTAAAAGATAAAGAGAAAAAAAGATAAATAAAAAATTGATATAAAACATAAGAGAGAGAGAGAGAGAGAGAGAGAGAGAGAGAGAGAGAAAATTAAAAAAAGAAAGAAAATTAAAAAAAAAGGGAGAAAAGAGAAAGTCATGCTCGATGAGGGGAGCTCGGAGGCAAAACGACAAAAAAAACTGATTCTGTCTGCGAGGCTCTGAGCTCTCTCGCTCTTTAAACTCTCTGGGATCTCTCTCGCTCTCGGGGACTCTCTCTCTCTGGAGCGCTGGGAAAAACTTCCGAAGGGCGATCTCTCTCGTTTTTTTCTCTCTCTTCTGAACCCTCTCGGTTCTGCTCTCTCTGGAACGAGAAGGAAGAGCTTCCATCGCAATCTCCACCGGCCTCTCATCTCCCACTGAAACCCGTGTCTCCAGCGGAGTGGAGTTGCAGTTCATTCTGGATTTCGCCGCCGGTGTTCGTCCGCACGAGAAGGCGGAGAACTGGTTCTCGGGCCCTCGTTCTCTGGATCGATCGCCCTCTCGAACCCTAGCAACTGCCGGCCGAGGAGCTTGAGGTGCGGAGTCTCAGATCCGAAGTCGACCAACGACAGCGGCGGCGTCAACAACGGCGGCGATGGCTACCGCTGGGGTTTTCTCTCAGCTCTGTCTCTGGCTCGATCAAGTTCTCTCTCTCAATTGCTCTGTCTCGCGCTCGATTAGGTTCTCTCTCTCGATTGCTTTGTCTCGCATTTGATCTGTCGCTCTCTCTCTTGGATCGCTCTCTCTGGCTCGATCAGAACAGGTTGTGACCGGCTTTCATGGTCAAAATATAAGAGGCATAGATTGGATGGTCAGGATGAATGAGATACCTTTTGCGACGAGTATTGTGGAGTCTGGCCAATACTCAAATAGCGTGAGTTCCAAAGATGAAGTGGTTTATTGTAGTGAAGGTGGAAACCGTGTAATGGACCTTTGGTTGTTGCTGTTAGTAATGACTAAAGTGAATCGCTACTTGAAGATGGCGTATATTAGTTCTTTAATAGGGAGGGGTTTTACCAGTTCGACAGAATGCCTAACTCAGTCATAGATAGTTAATTCCCATTGCATTATGTTTACCAACGTTCTGATGTCCCATTGAAGTTGCACTGCTCGTGTCTTACTTCATTTCCCGTATAAAGTTTATTAGAATGCGATTATGTGTGCTTTTAGTGGGTCAAATGCAGGTCACGTGCATTTGATGTTCGCTGTTCATGCATGTATTTGCTATGTTAACTGATGTTGAAGATGTACATAATATTAGTCCTCTAAGCTGCTGGACGTGAGAAGTTCTGGTATGAATAACCTGAGTTTGATGTTATGTAGTCCTTGAGGTGCATAAATATGCATGGTGAGATGGGCATGTAAGGATATGGATTGCTCATCAAATTGTCATCGTTTCTAGCTTTGAATATAATAAGGGTGTTTGCGGGCCGCTTTGTTTTCATGGGGAATGTGAGGATTTCAATGTTATTTTGGTAGTGTTCTAGTTGTGTGAATATATAGAGAGATGCCACATTGATGTTACATTTATTTTCCATCAAATTGGGCCAATTCAAGGCTTGAAACATATAAGAAATGATAATGTTCCATGTTGCCGTGTTCTATTGTAGACTGACTAGTTCATGTTCTAGTATTTTTGGAAATTCATGTGTTGATATGATGATAGTGTCTCTATGAGATTTGTTTGGGATATGCTTAACTTCATTGTTAGAAATTTGTAGAAATGAAAACATGATTTGATATTTTTGTTGACCCTCTTAAAATTGCAGGATGTTTTGAAACTTTGATTTCTTGGCACGATTTTGGACTTATGCACAATTTTAGTAGTTCATATGATACCCTTGCAAAAAAAAAATATATATATATATATATACTTTGCATCAAGGTTGTTTAGTCTTTTTCTATAATTTGACATGATTTCCTGAAGTTGCGGGTTTTGGGTATCACATGAATTGCATACCATGAACATGTTCAATGATGCACATGTTTAGTAAGTGATCCTTCGTCAGCTCACTCATTTGTTTAATTAACTGAGAATCAAGGTCATATGGCTTGAATGTTGATCATGTTATATACTTCGCATGTGATCGTTAGATGAAGACGATAGAGGTTGATGTCCATTCCGACCATTATTATGTAATATTCATTTTCCCGACATATGTCTCGGGTTCCTTTTGTTGTATAAAACCCGACGAGTTGCGGATTTCCTTTCTTTCTCAATTGTATTCTCTTTTATATTTTTAGGATGACATGATAGATTTACTGTTTTTCCTTAATTGTTTACTTCATGTCTTGCAATTTCAATTCTATTGATCGTTTTCTTTTCTTGTTTTTTTTTTTTAGAAATCGAATAGAATGAAAATGACCAACCATGCATGATCGCCTAATTTAGGATTAATGATCCCAAAAATGTAAAAAAGAAACGTATGGACATTTTAGGAAAACACAACATACTGTTTAGGTACCGAAAGGGCGCTAATAGCAATATTAGCGTAATCCAAGTCCCCGAACCTAAATATTTGGTTGCGTAGGAATCGAGAAAACACTCCCGACCCTCGATTGGGTTTTCTAGCTGACCTCCAAAAATAAAGCTAGTGGCGACTCCTGTCTGTTTTTAGGTTGTCATAAACAACTAGATCATATGAATAAACTTGTCACACGGGGTATGAGCTTTGGAGAACTTGTGATCTTGTGAGGGAACTCTCGTGATCAAATGCTCCTAAACCCGACCTTTCCCCCTTTTGACACTTGAGGGCAGTGAGATCGGGTCGTGACAATTCTTTAAGGCAATCACAAGAAGTGTAAGATCATCCTCAGGATAAGTGAGCTTCTCTTCTTTGTAGATTCTTGCATAACCTCTTTGCCTTTCCTCTTTCTTTCAACAGAAGGATCTTCTTTGGTTTTACTTGAGGACTCCATCTTCAAGCGCTCAATTGCCTTGTTAAGATCTTTCAACCTCATCTTCGAAATCATCTTCAGTCCTATCATCGCAAGAGCAACGGTTATAGAGCAAAGTGAGGTGGGAAACTATATCTGAAAATGTCTAAACAACTTTGTAACCAACGCAGAATAAGGTAACTGTCCTTTATCCTTCAAAACTGTCATGTACATATGCATCAGGATAGTATGAGGGAGAGAAAACCTCCTCCCATTGCAGATAACAAACATCACTCTTGCTTCGAATTTGGAAACATTTGTTTTTGATGCAACCTTTGGTCTGATGCAGTTAATGAAAATTTTGTGCAACAGAACATTTGAGGCTGTCAATATAGAGTAAGTGATGCCTCAAGTTGACATTCTATCCTTAACAAGAAATCTTGTGGCTTGTCCTACGAAGACAATGATTGGTTGGAAACCACTCCTTTCCACTCCTAAAATGTCTGTCAGTGTGTCAACATCCACCACAGTCTTTATCACTCACAATGAACTAGATTCGTGATGGTCAAGAAAAGATAGATTCGAATAGAAAAATGCAGTAAACTCTAGATATGCAACAGCCGTCTCAGAACAGAAATTTTCCAGTTGAAGGAAGGCTAACTTTTCCCTTAAATTAACCTTGATTGAGTCTAAGAAGTCAAAATCAACAGTTCGAGGGTTCATGTCCCCTCTTTTTAACATTTGGTTGTAAACCCTTTTGTGTTCCTTACAACGAATGAGTTTCGCTCTATCACCACGTTCATTTGCAGCCACACCAATTCTGAGTTGAAAGTTCAAAAATATACGTTCATCATCATCTTTACTTTCAGGCTGATTGTGAGAGCTAAACCTAGGATCAGAAGGAAAGTTAAGAAAAGCTTTGTCTGCTACTCCTTCTGGTGCTATTCGTAACCTTTCTATCTTTCTTAAAAACACTGTTTTATTCCCATGTCCATGACCTTTCATAAAATTCGTAAAAACTCCATCGGAGTACCACCCATTTTCAAATAAGTGTAATGCTTATAAAGAACCCGGGGTGTCAAAGTTCGGAGAGGAATTACATCTTGCTCAACTTCCTCTTCCAATGCTTGGCGCGGAGGGCGAGTCTTTTTTAGTGAGATCGAAATGTCTACCCTTCTAGCATATTCCAAGGCCCCTTGCTTGCAATCCAAGAGGATTTCATTTGGTGAGACATGGATGTAGGCTAGGAGAATTTCACAGACAGGTTCGAGTGATGAAAAGATGGAAACTTGCAGAGCAAACTTGAGAGTAAAAGATGTGGGAGTAGAGAGTCTATATTCTAGGGTTTTTTGAAGTGATGTGTTTGAAAGAAATACTCGACAGTATATAAAGAGAATGAAACGGGGTATTTGAAACGTCACAACATAGGTACCTTTTCATAACATATTTTAAAAAGATAACTTCCAAAAATTCAAAATCCAAAAAATTATCAAAGAAGTAATTATTTCTAAAAATAAATAAGGCAAGCGATGATTGAGATAGTCATACCTTTTCATTCCAAAAATTAAAATACCTAGATTCGAGACATTCTCTTACTGAAGTGTCTTCTTTAAATTCTGAGTCTAACCAGCTTCAGACTTTACTCCAAAAGAGAAATAATATTCAACTTGCTGCGGATAGATTCAAATGGAATTTTCTCCAGAGGCTTCGTAAAGATGTCTGCTAGCTGATTCTTTGAATCAATGAACTAAATCATAATCTCCCCATTTGAACATGATCCCTTATAAAGTGATGTCGAATTTCTATATGCTTTGTCCTTGAATGAAGAATTAGGTTCTTTGTGAGATTAATAGCACTAGTGTTGTCGTATCTGATCTCAGTGCACGATTCTTCAATCTCAAAGTCTCTTAGTTGTTGTCTTATCCATAGAATTTGAGAACAACTCCCAAGAGCAACATACACTGCTTCTGTTGTTAATAAAGCTACGATACTTTGCTTCCTTGAGAACCAAGATACCAGTATGTTTCCCAGCAGTTGACAAGTATCAAATGTGCTCTTTCTATCGACTTTACAACAAGCTAAGTTGGTGTTTGAGTATCCAAGTAGAATAAAATCTCATTCTTTTGGATACTATAGACCCAACTTTGAAGAAGTCGCAACATATTTAATTATGCGTTTTGCAGCACTTAAATGAGATTTTCTGGGATTAGACTGAAATCTAGCACAAAAGCAAATACTAAATAAAATATCAGGTCTAGAAGCAGTGAAGTAAAGAAGAGAACCAATCATGCTTCTACATAGCTTTTGATCTACTTTCTTCTCTCCTTCATCCTTGTCCAATTTCGAAGAGCTTGACATCGGTATCTCTGTCTTCTTGCAATTCTCCAACCTAAACTTCTTGATAAGATCTTTTGCATACTTCTCTTGATGAATGAATATACCTTTCTTCGATTGTTTGACTTGCAATCCCAAAAAGAAGGTTAACTCACCCATCATGCTCATTGCGAGCTCATCCTGCATAGATCTTGTAAATTTCTTGCAGAGATTTTTGTTAGGTAAACAAAAAATAGTATCATCTACATAAATTTGTACCATCAAAAAATCTTTTCATTCTCTCTTTATAAATAAGGTAGTATCAACCTTTCTTTCTTCAAAACCATTTTGAGTTAGAAACTTACTCAACCTTTCATATCAGGCTCAAGATACTTGCTCTAGTCCATACAAGGCCTTCTTCAGTCTGTAGACTAAGTCTGGTTTCCTTGGATCTTCAAATCCTAGTGGTTGTTCCACATAGATTTCTTCTTAAATCAATCCATTTAGGAATGCACTTTTGACATCCATATGAAATAACCTGAAATTTTTATAGTAAGCAAAAGAAAGTAATAATCTAATTGCTTTTAACCTCGCTACTAATGCATAGGTCTCATCATAGTCTATCTCTTCTTCCTGTGTATATCCTTTCACCACGAGTCTTGCTTTGTTTCTGATTACTTTTCATTTCCCATCCATCTTGTTCCTAAAAACCCACTTCATTCCAATCACGGATTTGCCTTTGGGTTTTGAAATCAACTCCCATACATCATTGATGCTGAACTGTCTGAGTTCTTCTTGCATAACTTTTATCCAACTTTCATCAGACAGAGCTTCGTCTACACTTTTTGGTTCCATCTTAGAAACAAGTGCTAGAGCACTGGACTCTTCTTTTCTTTTGGATTTGGTGCGAATTCCTTCATCAATGTTGTTAATGATGAGTTATTTGGGATGACTTGACTTGTGCTTCCAGTTACTGTTTGGTTTGAGAGTCCACTGATCCTCTACTTTGTCTGAGTCTTCTCGATCTGCTTGTTGTTGTTCTCTAGAAGTCTAAACCTCTTCGAGAGAAGTAGACTTTGTAAAGTCTAGAACGGGTTCAAACTCTTCAAGTTGAGTATGATCTAGTTGATTCTCCTGAAACTTGACGTTCATGTATTTTTCAACAGATTGAGTCTTCTTGTTAAAGACCTTGTAAGCTTTGCTTGAAGTCGAATAGCCCAGGAAGATTCCTTCATCTGATTTCTCCTCAAACTTTCCAAATCGATCATTTGGATTCTTCAGAATAAAAAATTTACAACCAAAGACATGAAAGTATGAAACATTTGGCTTCTTTCTTTTATACACTTCATAAGGAGTTTTCTCTATAATAAGCCTCAAGAATACTTTATTGATAATATAGCAAGCAGTGGAAACTGCTTCTGCCCAAAATCGAGAAGATATTTTGCTCTTGATCAAAAGAGTTCTAGTTATTTCCTGTAAGGATCTGTTCTTCCTTTCCACAACCCCATTTTGTTCTGAAGTGTATGGAGAAGAGAAAACATGCTGAAGACCAGATTCATCACAGAACTTTGCAAAGTTCTGATTTTCAAACCCACCTCCATGGTCAGTTCATATGCTTAAAATAGTGTAACATTTTTCATTCTGAACTTTCTTTGCAAACTTCAAGAAACAAGAAAAGGCTTGGGACTTACTTGCCAGAAAGTATACCCAAGTGAAGCGAGAGTAATCATCCACGATTACTAGGCAATATTTTTTTCCACCAATACCCTGAATTCTAGTTGGTCCAAAAAGGTCCATATAAAGAAGCTGAGGAGCTTGACTAGTAGACACTTGATTCACCGGTTTAAAGGAACTTCTGACTTGCTTTCCTAAGACATAGGGAGTGCATAACTCATTCTTCTGGTAAGCCAGATTAGGAAGTCCTCGAACAAGCTTCTTAGAAGAAATCTTGGCAATCTGTTTCATATTAACATGACCAAACTTCCGATGCCAAAAACTTGCTTCATCTTGAAAAGAAATAAGACACCGAGAACTTTCTGGGTTTACATCTAGAAAATATATGTTGTCATGCCTTCGACCAGTAAAAGATTGAGAGAAGTCTTGACTTGTTCCAGAACAAATGCCTTCTTGGAAGTTTATTCCGAAACTAGTATCGCAAAGCTGACTTATGCTCAACAAATTGTAGTTCAAACCTTCCACCAAGGAAACATTGTTGATAGTCAGGCTTCCAATCTTCACAATTCCACATCCTACAATTTTTCCTTTGCTATTTCCTCTAAAAGATACTTTTCCACCATTAAGTCTCTCAAGCTTTATAAAGTAACTTGAGTCTCCTGTCATATGCCTTGAATAACCACTATCAATATACCATTTGATCTTTCTTTTAATAGTGACCTATAAAAAAAAAAAAAAAAAAAAAACTTAAAATTTCTTTGGTACCTAGATTTCTTGGGTCCATGAGAGTTAATATTAAAAACAAACTTTAATATTAAAAACAATCTTAGCCCAGTTCTTCTTAACTGGTCTCCAAATCTTGAGACATTCTTTCTCAAAATGTTTTAAACTATTACACTTTGAACATCTGAGTGGACTTCGACCAACAGGTTTTACAACAACTTTTTGAAAATGATTTTTGTAAAATGCCTTTGCAAGTCTTTATTTGATTCTTTATTTTATTTTGGGAAAATCAATTAATAGAATAGTTTCTGAAGTCATACCCAAACCAGATTTGTTAAAGTAGGGTATTTAAGTTGAAAGAATTTTCTTTAGTTTTTCATATCATTTTCAAAATCTTTTGAATGTTTGAGATATCTCTTTTCAAAACAATATTTTCCTTTGAAAGAGAATATGAATTTTCTTTCAAATTATCAAAACTTGTTTTCAGACTTTCAAAATTTTCTTTCCAAGAAACTTCTTGTTGCCTGAGCTTAGAATTCTCCCTTTTTAGTTTAAAAATCATTTTAAGAGAGGATTTAAAACTGAGACAAAGTTCATTTATGTATTTAGAGACTTTGATAGGAATTTTTAAATCATTTGCTTCAATTTCTTTGTCAAAGTCTAAATCAGAGTTTGTTTCTGATTTTGAATCTAATTCGAAATGAGCCATCAGACATATATTGGCATATTCTTCTTCGCTTTCCTCATACTCTGTGTCACTCTAAGTTTCTACTTTGAGAGCCTTTTTGTACTTCTCAGTTTTTCCTTTCTTCTTCTTCAATAGAGAACAGTTAGGTCTTATATGCCTCTTTTTTCTTGCATTCGAAGCATATAACATCCTTGCTAATTTCATTGTCTTCTGTTGGTTTCTTCTGGAAATTCTGCGTGCTTTGTTTCTTCTAGTTGAATCTTCTTCCCTTTCTATTCAGCATTCTGAATTTCTTGATCATAAGTGTCAGCTCCTTATCATCCATATCATCATCTAAATCTATATCATCAGAATCAATGTTAAATTTTAAAGCAATTGATTTCTTACATTTAGGATCTTCCTCATCATTGATCTGCTCCACTTCGTACGACTGAAGTGTGCCTATCAGTTCATCAACTGATAGAGGCATGATCTTCTGAGTTTCTCTAATTGAAGTCTTCACATGATTCCAGTCTTTTGAAAGTCCACGCAGTAGTTTGTTGACTTTCATTGGTCCAGAAATTGATTGACCTTGATAAGCTAGGTTATTCACAATCTCTATAAAGCAACTGAACATGTCAATAATGAATTCTCCAGACTTCATTCTAAAGGCTTCATACTGTCCAAGCAGAATGTTTATTTTGGTTTCCTTCACACAGTCAGTCCCTTCATAGGTAACATGTAACCTGTCTCAAACTTCTTTTGTTGTTTCACAATAAGAAATTCGGTTATATTCAGTAGGAGATAAGGCACAATATAAAGAGTAGATAACTTTAGTGTCAAGAGCTTGTCTCTTGGTAATTTCAGCTTGTGTTGTCTCATCAACATCAACAACATCTTTCCATCTGTCTAAGGTTGATGTTGCTTTAGGATTGATTCATTTTTTAACATCCCACTCCAAGGGATCTCTCTACCTAAGAAATGCCTTCATCTTGTTCTTCCACACATTGGTATCGGAGCATGTGTGCTTGATTATTGAAGTGTTTTACTTCTAAGCTAAAGATCTTGTACTCCTTTCCATTGAAGTAAGGAGGTCTGGTGTTGCTCTGACTTTCAACCAATCTTGAAGCCAAAATACTAGCCATAGAAGATCTTTAGCTTAGAAGTAAAACACTTCAATAATAAAGCACACAGGCTCCGATACCAATTGAAAGTGCCAGTATGAACACCTAGAGTGAGGTGAATAGATGTGAAGAAAAATTTTCGAATAAAGTAGTAAAAATGTTTTGCTTTAGAAACTGAGTCTGAAGGACAACAAACTTTGAGTGAGTTCAGACTTCAACAGTTAAATAGAACTACGAACGAAATAAAGGAGTTCGGGAAGAGAATAAGAACACAGAATTTATAGTGGTCCGGCTTAGATCAAGCCTACGTCCACTTTTCCACGTTGATAGCCTTCTAGCTGGTTTCTACTATGAAACAAAAGAGAATTTTACAATATTGTGATCTCGACTTCACAATGAAGAGTCTTTACTGCTCTCTTACGAAGTCACACTATAAATCTCTTTCTCTTTTGAGTACAACTTTCAACTCAGTGTAAGAAATGACAAGAGAATGAGAAGCTTCAGACTTTGGAATTTCTCTTTCATGCACTCTTTTGAATGACTAGAGAGCCCTCCTTAAATATTTCTTCATGCCTTCTCGACTGTTGATACTTTCAAAAGGAATTCTTCCAATCAACCCGTTGAACAAAATCAATCAAGGAGATCTCGAGCCTTTTGAAGATTGTGATGAAAGCCTGTCAATCTTGTTCGCCCATACAATCAGGATCTTGGTTTCCATAAGTAGATTCTTTCCAAATTTACTTGCCTTCCAAAAAGACTTGATATATCTAAATTGATTTCAATAAATATAACCAATCTTCGTAGGTGTTGTTGTCAGCCAGAAAGCCATATATGTCTTGTAGAAACCAAAGCTTTGAAGAAATAAAAATAATCTTGAGTCTGATTCCGTCTTCATTCTTCATCGTGTTCAGTCTGGAATTTATCAAAGTGGGTAGACTTTTGATGTAAAACAGACTTTGACACAAAAGTCTGGTAATCTTCAGACTTTGACGCAGAAGTCTGAAAATCTTCAAAATAGACTTTAGAAGAGTTTTGTCAACTTCAAAACATCAAAGGAATTTTCTCCAACAACGTGCTCCCATAATAACCACGAGGCACATTGAGACCTCGTGCATTGATCCCACACAAGAGGCAAACGACGTTGTCCGGCTCGACCTCAAGCGCGATTGTGTGGCACTTCCATAGACACACCGTGAGTAGCTCGAATGTGCAGCATTTCGGGACTAGGTGGTGAGGGAGGCGTTTCTCGATCGACGCCACTTCCCGCAGGCCGAAAAAGAACGACCCGTTCGCCATGTTAGTGAGGTTCGACATTGCGACCGCACTTCCGACATCGACGGTATCCTCATGCACGCACGTCACTTGCGGCAGGTCCCACGCCTTGAGGATCTCTCTCCGCCAAACTGGCGGCTGAGATGGCGCACGTGCGCCACGTGCGAGTTCCGTAGCTGCCTCTAAGAACTGTTTCAGGCCGACAGAGTTGCTAATTGCGTGATTGAGTCAGATTCCGCGTATGACGCCCCCACATTTCAAACGGGTCACCTACCATAAAATGAAGAACTCGTGAGAAACCCAGAAAGGTACAAGTTGAATTAATCGAATCAAGAGGGCATCTCTCTCTCTCTCTCTCTCTCTCTCTCTCTCTCTCTCTCTCTCTCTCTCTCTCTCTCTCTCTATATATATATATATATATATATATATATATATATATCTCTCTCTATCTACATTTATATATCTATATCTATGCACACACATATACATATCTTGAAATTCTATTAATTTACAATATCTACACACGATATGTTTTTAAATAGTGCAATGCTTTAAACAAGTTACATATCGAAACATGACTAAGTAATGATGAGAAAAGTACAGAAATTTTTTTTTTAAAATTTCTTCAGTCCTAAACTTTTAATTATATCAGTTTAGTCCTAAATATTTTTACATTTTGTCAATTAAGTCAATCCTAACAATTTTGACCATTGATCATTGATGTGGACGTCGACTATCCTACGTGATACGGCTAACATTGGCGTGGATATTTTTTTTAATGATATTAAATATTTTATAATTTTTTTCCTTTCAATTTGATCAAAAAAAAAAAAATTGGCTAGAGAGGGCTTGATGAGAGTCACAACCCTCACTAGATTTGGGCGAGGGCCGCCTTACCCAAAGCCAGTGGGACCATGGCCAAGGGCACAAAAGCCTCACAAGGGCCAGCTTGCTTAGGGCCTTCATGGCTCTGCTGGCTCTAGGTGAGGTGACCTCACTAGCGGCTGGCAAGGATTTGCGGGTGCTCGCCCAAGCCAAAATGAAAGGAAAAAAAGAACGAAAGAAAGAAAATAATAAAAAATAATAATAATAATTCATGTTATTAAAATATTATTAAAAATTATTCACGCGTCCGCCTGTTATACTACACGTCCACTTCAGTGATTTTCGGCTAGAATTGGCCAAATGTATTCAATTGGCAAAATGCGAAAAGCTTATGATTAAGGCTTCATTCGTTTTGCTTAAAACAACTTCCAAGAAAACATTTTCTAAATTTTCCATACGGAAAATAAACCGGTCAAGGAAAATATTTTCCGTGTACCAAAAATGTCTTCTATATAGGAAATTTTTTTCCACTTTTCAATATGAGAAAACATTTTCCTCATTCACTTTCTCTTATCTCGCATGTTAACCTTTCCATATTTCTTTTCTTCATTTTTTCCTTTTTGAAAAAAATTATATTTTTTAATTATTTTTCTTTTTCTTTTTATTTTAAACTTTTGTCTTGGCCAATCGTTGGCCACAACGACAGCCGGTGATCGACTTCGCGTGAGCTCAAGGCTCGCCTACATTTAGCAATCTTGCCGCTCGCCAAATCGGCGAGCCAAGTGAGTGTGAGCCTTTGGCCGGCGGCGAGCTCAATTGGTCGCCGCCGTCACCGTGGCTAGCGACCGGCTGAAGAAGAAGAAGATAAAAAGAAAGAGAAGAAAATTAAAATTAGAAATAATTTAAAAATCGGTTTCTAAAAAAATTAAAAGATATTTTAAAATATAAAATTAAAAAAATTGAAAAAGAGTGCATGGAGGAAAAGATTTTCTTTATCCAACAGCAAAAAGTGCAAACGCTTCATTTTTAGGATTTAAGCGAACATTGCAAAATAATTACATTTATCTAGAAAATATTTTTCAAAAATAAAAGATTTTTTGCTAAACGAATGAAATCTTAATTAGTACAATTAAAAGGTTTATATTACTTGATCATAATTTGGGAAAAGTACCAAAAAAAAAAAAAAAAAAAAAGTTACAACCATACTCCTTGAATTTCCGAACCCTTCTTTTTTTTCATTTGTTAGTCGCATCACATATTATCGTCCATTTTACCCGATACTTGCCTGGACCGACAATAAAAGGCACCCAATGATGTCACCCAACCCAGCCACATCATACAACACCTCTTTTACGAAGCCGCATGGCAGCTTCATGGAGTCACTGAGCCCCTGGAGGCTAACGTCAGCATCAGCCTCCACGAACAGAATCCCCTCGCCGGTACAGTCCACCCCGAGCTTGCAGTCCAGCCCTTCCCGGATACGCCCGGCCAACGGGTAATAGTACACGAGCGCCTTTGCAAGCGCTTCCTTGACAACTCTCGCCGTGTCTTCTCGGCCTTCCATTGAGGGGCTTTGTGGGTAGAAAAGAAGGAAGGGGAGCAGAAAACGAAGCCAATCCTGGCCATCCAGGTCCGAAAGGGGTTTGAGTTCGCGCGGGGTGTCTCCTGCCGGGGAGATCAACTCCGGCTCATGGCAGTACACGGTCAGTAGTCCTGGAGAAGAAGAAGAAGGAGGTGGTGATGGTGAAACCATTTTCGTGATGGCAGGTTGGAGACGAGAGAGAGCAAGGAGTTGTTTTAGGGTTTACAAGGTGGGAAACAAGGGAAAATGTTGGGACTTAAGGTGTGTTTGTTTCACTGAAAGTATTTTACCAGAAAGTGTTTTTCGGATTTTCAGCTGTTTGGTTCGCTAAAAAGGATTTGGTTAAGGGAAAAGACTTTCTAGTTAACACAAATTTTGTGTATTATTTTAGGAAAATGAATTTCTCTCCCTCAAAATGTGAAAACACTTTTCCTTTCATTTTTTTCCTCTAACCTTTCACTTTTCCTCTCCGTACGCCGCTCTCTCCCTTCGCTTCTTTCGCTCGTCTTCAACGACACTCATCTTCTTCGCCATTGAAGGTCCAGATCTTCTTCTTCATCATTGAAGGTCTAGCTCTTCTTCAATGACGCTCAACACGGTTCCAGGTTCTCTCTCCTCTCTGATTTGGGAATAATCTCAGAATTTTTTTGATCGATGCTTTACATTGTTGAGTTGATGTTTATTCTCTGCGTTTCAGTTGTTTGATTCACGTTTCCGTTCATCTTCTTCAAGCAATTGAAGTAAAACGCCCCTCAAAGCCTCTCTCTCGATCCTCTGCATATTCTAGAAGCTTCTGCCCCGCTGGTCGGCTCCTAAATCTGCTGCTCACCTTGCCACATCCAGTGCTCTTCAGATTGTGATGTTCTCGCGTTCTTCAGTTTCGAATCTGTGTGCTCCATTGATGGACTCAAGTTTATTGAACCAATAAATTCCTTCAAACCTTCGACAACTTGGAGCCTTGGAGCTTTCAGTTTTCATTGAGCGTGGAAGTTTAGTACGTTCTTCCATTACACATGTGGAAGAGAAACCGAGAGCTTTGTTGTTGTTAGCATGAACATCGGTCACGCCTGAGATTATATTAGTAACTTTCGATTCAGTCTTGATGATCTTGTATTGATTCGGTTGCGGTTCTCACCATCTTGTTGTTTCCTTGTGCCGTTTAATCAAATGCACGTCAAGTGTTTGGTGAAATGCCCAAGCGGATTAGTCTGGCTATGTTATTTGTACCCTCAATGGAGGAGCAAGCCATTTTTTTCCCGTGAGCATGAGAATACTGCATCTGTAGTGGATGGGCCTATGTGTTGGACAATGCTTGCTATTGCTGTTCTCCTTGAATGTATCTATCAATGTTTCAGGATTGAGAATGAATGATCTGATCATCCCTCAAGTTTCTGATAATTTGCCCGTCAATTGATGGTTATCTTCCATGTTCTTATGTTGGAATCATAGACGAGACTGCTGACACTTGCAGTGTATAATCAATAAATAAGTTAGCTATCGAAGTTGAGCTATTCTAGAGTCTGTTAGACATCTGTTGGTTCTATTGTAACATTCCATGGAATAAGAGTGCTCGAAAGCATGAGTTTTATTTTCTTTGTTGTTAACTAATATTAGAAACATTTCTCTTTTTTCCAATCTAATCTTTTAGCAAGTCTATTAGGTACAAGAACGAGAGAATTTTTGGTTTTTCAGATGAGTTCAAGCATTTTGGCTGAGAAAGTTGTCCAACTCTGTAGGGTTACACGAACATACTCAGTCATCAATCAAATAGTTTCGGCAATCAGCTACAAACGAATAGGTTTCTGGAAATGGGCTTTCCTTTTGTTCTAATGCTAATAAATCTCCTCTTATGAGATGCTATCCATTTATTTTGAATGATTCGTTTTTCATGCTTGATAATGCCACTCTAGGAGTCTGTAGCTTCCTTTTGTGATTGTCCCTTCCTTTTCCATCAATATTTGAGACTTTAGCTTCGCATTGGTGTTGTATTCTTTCACACTTGTCCAAAAGCACCTGGGGTTGTCCAAATTACTACATGATGTTTGAGAGTGAAATCATAAATCTACCTCATGTAACATAACAATTCTCAAAACAACATAGCAAATTCTCTCTTCAGATCAAGACAATCCTACGAGAAATTTCCTGCTCTCCTTCTATTTTTGTATTGTTTCAGTATAAATTCTTTAGCTTTTAGGATCAATCCCACCCTAGAGAATTGGTTAATTTCCTTATCTACAGGACAGATTCTGGGTATGGTCCTTTGTGGTGTCCATGGGCAACTCAGGATAACTTGCAAAGAGGCGCAGGACAGGCGCATCCATTTGAAGAGAGCCAAATGTATTGAAATGATTAATGAGATCGTTTTGACTTGCTATTGTAACCGGAAATCATGTCCATTTTCAGGAAAAAAAAAATATGTGTATGAATTGAAGTTTCCTTTTCATTTTATAGGTTCAAATTCTAGATTTATTAAACTGATCGAGAAAAATTCGTTTATAAAGTAACATAGACTCAACAAATTAATTTGAAATAAGAGGCACACTATTGTCAATTGTTAGGTCAAATGTCATTCAATCATTTTTCAAATGCGATCCAAATACCAAAAAATACTTTCAGTCATGTATTATCAAACAAAGGAAAACTAACTTTTTTCCTGGAAAATGGTTTCCCAGAAAATATTTTCCAAAAACGTTACGTTTTCCGTGAAATAAACACATGTTCACGTGGTACATAAAATGAAGCATAGTCAATAAAGCAATGCCGAAAAATTACTTGGTGAATCGTCCTTTTGGCATTAGGAAATAAGACTATGCTTCCTCTCGCTCTCACGCGATTCACGAGTAATGCGATGGCGTTGGCTGTTGAATTCTTAGACAAAATTAAGATCTCTAGGGATACAATATATAGAGATTAACAAATGATATCAATATCATCCATACAAGTAATGCGATGGCGACAGGTCCGTCATTCTTCCAAGAGTAATATAGACTTCCAGATTGCACAATATTTCATGGAAATCGGCCTACTTGCTTAAGTGGTCCCAACGGAGAAGTAAATTTTCTGAAATTTTGTATTTAATACACATAAGTCCATAGGGAGGTGGATACCTGATTATCTGGTGATCCATAAAACACTCTGCAAGTCTCATAAACCAATTAAGTTTATACCTCTTTGGCTTGTGCAGGTCATGATCTGGCACAATTTGCACTTGACTAGGAGGTGCTTCCTTACTTTTTAATGGTGAACATCCTAATCTCATCATACCTTTGTTAATTCAGTTCTAAGTCTTTTAATTTTGCCAATTGATCTTTAAACATTTTCACTTTTTGTTAATTAAGTCCATCTAAGCAAATTTTAGCTAGAAATTATTGACGTTGACAACTACCTCGCAGGCCATTGCCTCTAGCAAGTTGTCGAGTTTCAGCGATTGGCTGAAGAAGGAAGAAGGGAAGGAAGAAAAAAGGAAAAAAAAAAAAAAATAACAAATTCAAAATTTGAAAATTTTTAAAGAATATTATTAAAAGTTATCCACATTAACGTTGGCTGCCACGTAAGATGGCTAGTATTTATGTCAATAATTTCCACTCAAAATTAACTCAATAAACTCAATTAGCGAATCATGAAAATGGTTAAGATTTAACTAACAAAATTAAAAGGTTTATGACTTTTTAGACAATTTTCCCATGGTGAGTGCATTTGAGGAGGCATCCAAATCCAACTGGACGGAGAGAGAGAGAGAGAGAGAAAGAGAGAGAGAGAGAGAGAGAAGAGAGAGAGAGATTATTGTCAGAAATTGTTGATATGGCATATACATATACACTACTTCAACTACTATCTTATTATAGTCGAAAATTGCTAACATGGCATATGCATATAACCCCTCCCCCGGCGGGCGGCAGGGCCCCTTTCTCACTCTTTTCTCTATTATCAGCAAGCTACGCCAACAGTGAGAGAACTTGACTAAAGAGAAACAATATCCTCGTTGTCATTGAGACATACATAAATAAAGTGGCTCACAGCGAATGACAACTTGTGAAGATTAGTGAGAGAAGAGGTGTTGTCGGCAATGTCGGTGATGCAAGAAAGTAAATGACGATAGCGATATGCGCTTGACTAAGCCTGTGCTACAGTAGAGAGAGAAAAGAGAAGAAATCAAGACGTTTGATAACGAGTCACATTTATTCCATGATTATGTTTCTATTGTAATTACCAATGACCAATGGAGTCGAAGGGAGGAGGACATAGCCCGGGAGTTTGTAAGCACATCACAACTTTTTTTTTTTTTTTTTTTTTTGCAACACACGCTAAATATAATGCAATTCATGTGGACTTATTACTACTAAATGACAATACTCCTTATATTTATGTGTAATTTAACTAATATCTTTATTTGGAGGTCATTATCAATCTCTAATTTTTTATGTAATAAATGACTAATTTAGATCACTAAAATTAAGATGTCGATAAATAAACGTAGGCATCCTGACATAGCCAAACATTGCCTTCAATAAAAAAAAAAAACATGTTAAATGATCCATTGTATTGAAATGATGTGACCACTGAAAATCTAAGGGGAACGCACTCTCTTGTACGATTTCCTTGTTCCCTTCACTTACAGACTCAAACAAACAGAGAATGCATATCGTTGTCTAATCAATTTGCTATCAAGTCCATAGCTCTATTTAGAAAGACTCGAACATTACCAATTCCAAAGAAAGACACTTCATTCAATAATTCAAGCATTCTCATACCTGATTTGAGAAACTTTAGAGAGCCCGTGTTACAGTAAAGAGAAAAAGGAGAAGAAATCAAAACGTTCTAATGGTGTACAAATTATTGTGTCGATTGGTATGCTCTCCTACTCCCGAAAGATGCTTTAGAGGCCCGACTATTCTAGACACAATACGACAACATGACTCAAAAGTAATGCAAATCCTTGAGACAGATAAGCACTCAACACACCGTATGATATGAATTGATTTGGAACCGACGCGAGTAATACTGTTTTCATCCATGTTTACTTAAACATGGTTTGTAATCATATTACAACAATTTTTCTTTTTTGCAACACATGCAAAATATAATGCAATAATGTGGGCATATTACTACTAGATGATAATAATCTTAATATTCATATGCAATTTAACTAATATTTTTGTTTATAGGTCATGATTAATTTCTAATTTTCTTATCTAATGAATGAGGTTGCGAAAATTTATATATCAATAAATAAATGTTATTGTCCGGTAACCAAAAGTGGCCTTCAATAAACTAAAAACGTGTCAAATGCTTTCCTTGTATTTTAAGAATGGGACCAACCGAAATTCCAAGGGGAACGCCCTCTACCACAGTTTGGTCCCCTGGTCCAGTATCCTCGTCCCATTCCTGACTCATTGTGTGGTTAAGTCGTCGTCGCAAGAAATAAAAGAAAATCAAAAAATAAAAAAGCTTGTTTAACGAGTTGGGTCGCAATGTGGGGTTCTCATTACCTTTCCACTACGTAGCACGGACACTCTCCGGAAGCCTTCGTGTTGTGTCCGACACGTTCCGACACGTCCCAACACGCTCCGACATGCAGTCAACGAGTGTCGAAAAATCCGACACGTGGTCAACTCTCTCCGATACGCTCCGACACGCGAGTCTAGAATTCCAACATGTGATTCTGACGCGCACTGGTTAATTTTAAAAATTTCTAATACTTGAGGGGTCAAAATATAAATATACACAAAAGAAGTAATACAATTGCTATAAATATACATGCACAGGTCAATATTTTTTTTTTTTTTTTCAGTTTTGTTTTTTTAGAATTGTTTTATTTTTTTTAAAAGTCTTTTACTATGAAAGAAATAATAAAAATGCTATATATGATAAATAAATAAATTTAAAAATATCATTTCAGCATTTTTCTTTAAAAAATGTTTTTTTCCTCTAAGTTTTGTGTATTATTGTAACAAATTAAAATAATGAATGATATTATTTAATATTTTTCATGTAAATTAATTCTAGGCTATTTTTATTATTATTTATTTATGTATTTATATATAAAAGTATATATAATATATAACGTGTCAAAATTCTCTATTTTTAAGAAATGACGTGTCGTGTCGCGTGTCGCGTGTCGCGTGTCCGTGTCGTTGCTACGTAGCCTTTCCACTCCCCGTCACCGTCGTACATTTCACTCCAATGAACTCCTTGGAGCTACCGACAAAAAAAAAATCATATATATATACATATCAGGTTACTGCTAACCCTCAGGCAATTTCTGCAGGTTTTCCGCCTACTAAACTTGAAAATTGAATAGAATTTCTCTCGTTTTGTCGAGTTCCCTCAACCATTCGGGTAGTTTCTTCTTGCCTCCGTCGTCAGCTTTGGCTTTCATCTGGTTGAATTTTATCCTTGTCTTGGCTCTGTAGCTTCATGCACCTCTTCATCCTGCCCTTGCATGTCCCCTTCTTTGATAGTTCTGGTATTCCGCTGGTTTCTCTTCTGGTCTTCATATGGGTTTTCCCATCGGTGGTTTGCATGTCACTTTTTCCTTAGCCTCTGGACGGTTCTTGTCGAGGGCTATTTGTCTACTTGCCAATGGCTTGTGAGGGGGACCCCGATGCATCTAGAGTTGCTGCGCTCTGTCAAAAAATTGGGTCGGCTATGTTCTGAACAACAAATTGATGAATGGGACGTTGAATCCTCACCTGAAGTTGTTGAGGAGTGCAAGTTGACGTTAATTGGTAAAGTTCTCTCAAACCCATCTTTCAATTTTTCTACTTTCCAAACCGCGTTGAAGAGAGCCTGGCGTATCGAGAATGTTGATATTCTACAAAGAGAAGCAGACATCTATTTAGCTAAATTCAAATCTCCATCTGAGAAGCAGCGAATTTTAGATTCTGGGCCATGCCAATTCTCAGGGCATCTAATAAATTTCAAGCCTTGGATAGAGAATACCCCTTTGCATTGTTATGATTTTTCGACATGTGCTTTCTGGGTTCAAATTGTTGGCCTTCCTCTGGAATGTTGCACTGAGGAAATGATACGTCTGGCTGCTAGGTCGGTGGGGACAGTGCTTCAAGTAAAGTCTAATTTTGTCATCAGATCCTGTCTGCGGGCTGGTAGAGCACGAGTTGAGTTGCTATTATCAGAACCGTTAAAGGCAGGGAGACTTATTAAATATAAAAACAGAACGTATTGGCTGGATTTCAGGTACGAGCGCTTACCGCATTATTGTTATTCGTGTGGCCGGTTGGGGCATTATGCGGAATCTTGCCCGTCGGTACCGTATTCGGAGGATATGTTCTCACACCCTGAGCAAACTCCCTATGGACCTTGGCTGAAAGTAGAGGTCCAACAATTTAGTCCCTACTAGCATTGCTATTATGATAATTCAGAAATGGAGGAAAATGAGGTGGACATCATACCTGAAACACCTCCCACCAGTGCTCCCCTTATTCCCGTGCTCCCGCCCCTTGTCCTAGCTACTCCTGCTAGTGCGAGTTTGGCCCCCTAGCCTTGCCCCAACGCTACAACCACACTTATCCCTGTAGAGTTGAAGCTTAAAGGGGTGCAAGTGCAGTCCTTTGGTCCTCCAGTTAAGAAAGGCACAGGTACTCGCCAAAGTGTTAGAATTGGCCCTGCAAAGAAACCTCGAAGGTACTCTCCGTATGACATACCTGGTGGATATCTGCAAACTTTTGATGATTCTAGTTTACTTGACACGCCAATTGTTGAGGCGGCTGAAGAAGGAACCTGGGCGTCAATGGCTGGCCCTAAACAGCCACCTGTACATAGATGAAGCTTCTGAGTTGGAACTGTCAGGGTTCGGGAAATCCCCTGACAGTTCAGGTGCTCAAAGCCCTTGTGGCTAGAGAAAAACCCGATTTCCTTTTTTTGATGGAGACAAAGAATCGTGATGAAGTGATGTATCGGCTTAAGCGTACCTTGCGCTTTCAGTATCTTTGGACTTTCAGTCCTGCTGGATTAGCTGGTGGCTTGGCCCTCTTTTGGAATGATGGCTTTCAGTTGATGGATTTTACTTCATTGCCGCATGCCTTTGATTTTACCTGCCATGACATTTCAGATAACCGTTCAATGAAGATCACTTGTCTTCACACCCCCGCTGTAGCTCAGGAGAGGCAGCATTTTTGGCATGACCTTCGATAGATTAGCAATGCCAATATCTTACCTTGGGTGTGCATAGGGGATTTCAATGAAATTCTGAATCATTGGGAGAAGATGGGAGCTCGACCTGCAGACTCTTACCATTTGTCGTCCTTTCACGATGTTCTTAATGACTGTTGTTTGATGGATATGCCAACCCTTGGCTGTGCTTACACCTGGTCTAACAACCGGGAAGGGGATGCTTTAGTAAAAGAACGACTTGATCGGGCTGTATGTAATGTAGACTGGAGAGTGGCTTACCCTAATGCTCAAGTGTTAGCTCTCCCTGCTGTTGGGTCGGATCATAGCCCGTTAGTGCTGGACTCTGCACCCTGTGGCACTAGAAAACAGAGATATTTTACCTTTGAGGCTTTCTAGCTTCAGGATTCTGGTTGCAGAGAAGTCATTGATCACTCCTGGCATTCGGGGATGCTGACAGATTCTACCCTCTTGGTCAAGCTCCGGTGAGTTACTGCTGCTCTTTCCACCTGGAGTCGTAAAAAATTTTCAAATAGCAGAGATAGGGTGGCAGTATTAGAAAATCAGTTGCAATCTTTGACCAATCACATCAATACTCTTGAGGAACAATCGAGGATCCAGGAATTAAAGAAAGAACTTCATTTATTATGGCAGAAGGAAGAACAATTTTGGGCAATAAGGTCCACGGTAAATTGGTTACAATGGGGAGATAGAAACACTCGTTTTTTTCATGCCACTACCTTGCAACGACGACAAAGAAATCGTATTGTTTTGCTGTGTGATACTAATGGGAATTGGGTTCGGGATCTTGAGCAAATAAAGAGCATGACTACTGATTACTTCTCTCAGCTCTATACAACATCGAGTTCTCGGCAATATGCTCCCATCTTAGAACGGTGCCCTCAAGTCGTTACTTCTCAGATGAATGCTGATCTTTTAGCTCAGGTGACTAGTGAGGAAGTTAGAGATGCAACTTTTCAATTGGGTGCCTCTAAAGCCCCAGGTCCCGATGGTTTAAATGGTTTATTTTATCAGACATATTGGGATATTATTCAGGTGGACATTGTTCAAACAGTGAGATAGTTTTTTCATTCGGGCCTCTTACCTCGTGCTTTAAACTGTACTGCCCTTACCTTAATCCCTAAAATTCCCAACCCAGAAAGCTTAGATAACTATCGCCCCATTAGCCTATGCAACTTTGCCTACAAGATTATAGCTAAGGTGCTTGCAAATCGATTAAAACCCCTGCTGCCATCTTTGATTTCAGAGGAACAAAGTGCATTTATCAGTGGTCGTCAGATACAGGACAACATTTTAGTAGTCCAGGAAGTCATCCATCAACTCAAATTCGAAAAAGAAGGCGGCATTTTCAAGCTGTGCTTAAATTAGACATGCGCAAGGCGTATGACCGTGTGGAGTGGGATTTTCTCAGGGATTATCTGATTAAGTTAGGCTTTCATCATCATTGGGTCCAGCTTGTCATGCAATGTGGGTCCACTACTTCTCTTAAAGTGAAAATGAATGGTGAGTACTCGCCAGAGTTTGTTCCTTCACGAGGCCTCCGACAAAGTGATCCCTTATCCCCTTACCTTTTCATTATTATGGCCAACTTATTGTCTTATCTCATACAAAGTGCCATGAATTTGGGTTGTCTTAAAGGCATAAAGCTGCATAGGAGATGTCCTACTCTTTCGCATCTTTTTTTCGCGGATGATGCAGTGTTTTTCCTGGATGGTTCTTTGCTGGAGTGCCAGAATCTTACCAATCTTTTAAATCAGTATTGCCTAGCCACTGGACAAGCCATTAACCATAATAAATCAGGAGTTTTTTCGGCCCTTCTTGCCCTTTGGCCCTATAAGAGAATCTAGCTAGCGAATTATGTGTCCCTATCCTACAACGATGTGGTAAATATTTGGGCCTTCCTATTGATTGGGGGCGATCAAGAAAAGATATATTTTCCTAGGCTTATGAATAGAGTGCAATCTAAACTGGAGGGTTGGAAGGAGAGATTAATGTCGAGGGGTGGAAAGGAGGTTATGCTTAAGGCCTTGATCCAAGCTATACCTCAATATGTTATGTCTGTATTTAAACTTCCTATTTCCCTTTGTAAGAATATTGAAAGGAGAATGGCCCATTTATGGTGGAGTAATGACACAAGTAAGTCTGGCATTCATTGGCAGAAATGGAAGGTGATGCAGAACAGAAAAGATGTTAGAGGATTAGGCTTTCGAGACTTGATTCAATTCAACAATGCCATGCTTGGTAAGCAAGCATGGCGCCTTCTTCAGAAACCTCTATCTATTTGGGGGAAGCTTTTTAAAGGTCTATATTTTCCATCATCATCTTTTATTAATGCAGCTAAAGGCGCTCGCCCATCTTGGGGCTGGCAGAGCCTTCTTCATGGCAGGGATGCTATTAGTAAGAATGTACGCTGGTCTGTGGGTGATGGGACTTCTATCAACATAAGAGAGGATCATTGGTTACCCATGGGTATCCTTGGAGGACCTAGAGCCCTCGATGAACCTCAACTGGTAGCTGATCTCATTGATCAGGCTACTAGTTCTTGGAAAACAGATGTTTTGCATCGCTTTTATGATGAGCCAATCATACAACAGATTACAGACATACAGATCAGATCAACCTTCACTCAGGATAAGCTTATATGGACAGCCACAAAGTCAGGGGACTACACAGTTAAATCGGCCTACCATTTACTTAAGCAATCATCAGAAGACAGTGTAAATACTCAAGCTTCAACTTCGCATAATACTCCTACCTGGTTCTGGCGTTCTCTGTGGAAGATGCCCACTGCTCCCAAGATTCGCTCATTCCTATGGGCGCTTTGTACCAATTCTGTAGCGACTCGGGAGAACCTGTATCGAAGACATATCATAACCAATCCGTGTTGTTCTATATGCAACAAGAATGTGCTAGAAACAGTGGAACATATTTTCCTCATCTGTCCGTGGACTCAACAGGTTTGGTCTAATCCTCAGATCAATATCATCATCTCTCCTACTCACCTTCGGTGTCTGGACTCTTGGATTTTAACTACAATTGAAAAACAAAATGCCTTACCTCGGCTAGGGCAAATTGCGACCGTGTTGTGGCACATTTGGCGGGCTCGAAATGGGTTTCTATTTCGCGGAACCTCTCTGGATCCTCACCAAGTTGCCGAATTTGCTCTCGCTCAGCATCAAGTGAATTTGCTAATGACCCCTTCCTGTTCATTCAAGAAAAGCTCGATCAAAAGTCGTGACTTCCTCTAGAATCCCCCTGACCCAGGCATTCTCAAGATAAACATAGATGGCTCCTATAGATCTGGCAGTAAGGAGAGTTCCATTGCTTGTATATGCAGGGATCACACAGGGAAACTCACCGATGGGTTTACCAAGACTGTAGAGGCATCCTCCGCGTTGCAAGCCGAGACCCAAGCTCTCTCCTTTGCCCTTCGACATCTCCTGGATCATGGCTTTCAGCACGCCCCGATTATGGTGGAATCTGACTGCTTCTCTCTTGTTCAGATGATCAATCAGCAGATGCTTCCGCCATGGCCGGATCGCGCGATCGTTGCAGAAGCGGCGTTCTTGTTTTCCTTGTTCTCCCAGGTAACCCTAGCCTTCTGTCGAAGGGAAGCTAACAGGGTGGCCGACTGGGCCTGTAAGGCCCATTTGCGGTCTCCGCTTTCTTGTAACTGGACCCTGTTTCCTCCTTTTCCACTTTTGAATTTGATTTGCACGGATGCAATAGCCGCTGGATGTAAAAACTTTCCGTATTATTATTAGCCTCTTTTCCTGACCAAAAAGAAAAAAAAAAAAAAAAAAAAACTGGAAAATTGTATATATCGCTTAATACAATCCATCACCATCTCTTTATTTTTTTGTCTTCATGAAAAACAGCAAACCGAGCATTTCTTGAGCTGCTAAAGCTCTCGAGTTCTGAATAATCACTCAAATGAAAAAGAAGGCATATTTCTTCAATCGATTTACTATCAAGTCCATAATTATAAAACAAATTCAAAGAAAGATGCTCCATTCAATAATTCAAGCATTGTCCTATGTGATTGGGAAACTATAGAGAATCTATGGTTAATTCTCCTTCTAGAGATGAGATCTAATTGCTCTTGAATCCACGCCATAATAATCATCATCCGCCCTCCCTTTGTCGGTCATCTTTGCTAGCTCGTCTTGAAACCTTCGCACTACTCTCTCCGGCAACATTATCGGCACCACAATCCCCTCCTCTCCCTTTCTCGTTCTGTACTTCGCGTAAAGGCTTATCAAAAGAAATGCACCCGTGACACCGCGGTATGCCGGCTTCCCCCACCCGAAGTCAGCCTATTCCAACCCGACCTTGGTCGGGTCAGCCACCTCATGGTTCCAAACGGTCATGTACATCGGCTGTCCCTTAATTACTAACACATCGATGAAGGACCTCCCGGATTCTTCGCTCACCATTACTTTCGCTTTCTTCACCAACTCCGCTGCATATCCTTGTGCAATATTACACATAGCCAGCCTTGAAAGTACCATTGCATAAACTGACGTGTTCCCGTAATAACCACAAGGCAAACCGTGGCCTCGCTTGACCGGTTCTTGGGCAGTACAATTTACACTCATAAATTGGGAACTAGATCCATGGGACCGGTTCCCATTTTCTGAAATCAGGAATTAGACCATCACCTCTTAAAACTGAACCGAACCGATTCCCAAGTGAGTAAATGGAACCAGTAACTATGAGCGAGCAAGTGAATAAGGCTTGGAGATTTAGAGCGAGGCAGCAGTTTAGGTTTGGGTTTTTTTTTTTTTTTTCTAAAGATATTTAAGAAATCTGTGATTGGCTTGAGAGGGAATAGGGAGAGAGTGAGTGTGATTATGAATAGGATTAGAGTTTCTTTAAAGATTTTAAAGAAATAAAAACATAAAATATAAAAGATTAATCAGTCCGATCCAAGCGATCTAGGTGGGGTTCTACCCCTGAAATTGGGAATCGGACCAACACCTTGGAAACTATCCAAATTTGACATGTTCGGTCAAGTCCAGGCAATTCTTCTAGCTCACCCTAGTCCTGGCATGGGCAGTCATCGTTCCAAGCCCTTCAAAGGTCCATGGGAGAATGTCCAACCTAAAATCGCTAAGTTGTTTGCAACTGACCGAAGGTAAAACACTGCTTGCTGAGCAAAATTTTTCTGCTCGTGGCTTTATGCATCCATGTCCCAACAAGATTGTCTATGAAGGTAGGGAGAAATATTAAAATAGTTCTAAATTTATTACAATTATGCCGATTCAGTCCGAAACTTAATTTTTTACCTAAATTTTTTGCAATGATGCCAATTTAGTCCATCTAACAAATTTGGCAAACCGACATTAACGTGGATGCTTTGGCCGTTCAGCCGACATTGACGTAGATAATTTTTTAATAATATTATATTTTTTTCCTTTTTTTACTTTCTCTCTTTTTTTTTTTTTTTCCCTTCCTTCTTCCTTGGTCGGTTGTTAGATTGAAGTGATTGGCAAATGGCGAGCTAGGGAAGCACGAGCTCACCCAACCACTAGCAAGGCGAGCCCCCTCTAGATCTAACGAGGTTGAACCTCACTAGTGGCTCGATGAGCTTGACCTTGCCATCATTGCGCAAGATGGGCCTTGCCCGATCTAACAGGGGCTCACCTCGTTAATGGATGGGCGAGCTCACCCTTGGCTAGCTTGCCACTAGTCAACCGCCTTGGTCCGGTGACCGACCCTTGCCTTTGGCCAATCACCTTGATCTGAGGGTTGGTCAAAGGAAGGAGGATAAAAAAAAGAAAAAAAAAAGGAAAAAGAGAAGAAAAAATATTATAAAAAAATTGTCTATGTCAACATCAGCTAAATGGCCAGCTTCTCCATCAGTACTGGCTCGATCAAATTTGGCCGAATAGACTAAATTGGCACAAATGTAAATAATTTAAAACTTTTTTAGTAATACTCCCGTGAAAGTATTTGCAGGCCTATATATATGCGCATACATTATGTATGAATATTTGTGTCAATTGGCATTCTCTCCCACTTTGGAACAAGGCTTTAGGAGCTTGACAATTGCTAACACAGTACGAGAACACAACTCGAATGCAATGAGAATTCATCGAGACAAATCTAAACTCAACACACCACATGATATGAGTTCATTCGAAGCCAACACGAATTATAATATTCTCGTCTGTGTTCATTGAAACACATTCTACTACGCACACGAAAAATAATACAATTTATGTAGGCTTATTACTACTAAATGATAATAATCCCGATATTTACATGCAGTTTTACTAATATATTTATTTAGGGATTATGGTCAATGCCTAATTTTCTTATGTAATGAACAATTATATGAAGTTGTCAAAATTTAGGTGTCAAAAAATAAATATTATTGCCTGGCATAACTAAACATCGCCTTCCATAAACTAAAAACATGTTAAATGATTCATTATGGTTAAGGGTTTATCATGTGTGAGATATCACATTATTCGAAAAACCTTAGATGTTGTTGGAGTAAAGGATCATGGCCCCTATAGTAATTCCTACAAAATCGATAAATCTTTTGAAAACGTCGAATCATCCATGTATAAAATAATTTTATTCAATCAAATAAGTATCTTGGGTCAAAATTGACGCATTGCCTTCTGTAAACTAAAAACGTGTTCAATGATTTATTGCGTTACGAAGAATGGGGCCACCCTAAAATTCCTGGGGAACGTACTCCACAACAGTTTGGTCCCCTCGTACGGTCTCATCAAACCATTTCTCGTTGCGTGGCTAAGTCGCCATCGCAAGGAATCAAAAAAAAATCAAAAAGATGTCCAACAAGTCGCATTGTGGCATGTGATTCCCGTGACCTTATCACTTCCCGACGTCTTCGTCGAAGAAAATTGGAGACATCGTTCGTTACCATCCATTATCATCTCTTTATTTGGTCGTCAGGAGAAACAGTAAATCTGACATTTCTTGTGATTCTCGAGATCTGAATATTCATTGAAATGAAAAAGAACACGCCCCGTTGTATGATCGATTTACTATTAAGCCCATAATTAGAAGATAAAATCAAAGAAAGATGCTCTAGTCAATAATTAAAGCATTTTCCTATGTGATTGAGAAACTTTAGATAATCTATGGTTAATTATCCTTCTAGAGATTGGATCTAATTGTAGTTGAATCCACGCCATAACGATCATCACCCTCCCTCCCTTCATCAGTCATCTTTGCAAGCTCTTCTTGAAACCTTCGCATTGCTCTCTCCGGCAGCATTATCGGCACCACAATCCCTTCCTCCCCCTTCCTCGTTCTGTACTTCACGTAAAAGCTTATCAAAGGAAATGCGCCTGCAACCCCACCATATGCCGGCTTCCCCCACCCGAAGTCGGCCTCTTCGAACCCGACCTTGGTTGTGTCAGCCACCACGTAGTTCCAAACGGTCGTGTACTTCGGCCGTCCCTTAAGGACTAAGAGGTCAATGGAGGACCTCCCATATTCTTCGGTTACCATTTCTTTCGTTTTCTTCACTAACTCAACCGCGTATCCCAGCGGACTGTCGCTCAGATGGCCCGCCTTCGAAAGTACCATCGCATACACCGAAGTGTTGCCATAATAACCGTGAGGCACGCCGAGGCCTCACTTGCCTCGCACGTTGATCATGCACGTTAGGCGGACGGTATCGTCTGGCTCGATCTCGAGGGCGATTGTGCGGCACTTCCACAGGCATGCCGTGACTAACTCGTAGGTGGAGGATCTCGAGACTAGGTGGTGAGGGAGGCCTTTCTTGATTGACGCCATTTCCCGCGGGCCGAAAAAGAAGGATCTGTGTACCATGTTCTTGGGGTTCAACGTCATGGCAGCGCTTCTGGCGTCGTCGACCACATCCTCGAACTCAGGGTGCCTGGGTGTCGGTCGTGGCGGGTCTCGGGCGCAGAGGATTTCTCTCTGCCAAACAGGTGGCCAAGACGGTGCGTGTGCCCCTCTTGCGAGTTCTGCGGCCCCCTTCAGGAATTGTCTGAGGCCGAGGGAATCGCTAATGGCATGATTGAGCCGGAAGGATGAAGCCCCCGCATTTCAAACGGGTCACCTACAATTCGGAAGGAACTCAGTAAGAAACCACAAAAGTTACAGCAAGTTGATTATTCGGAGCATGAGGGCATATCTCTATGTCATTACAGTTGATAACCTGAACCAACAACAAAGGGCACCCAATGATGCCGCCAGACCCGACCACATCGCACAAAACCTCGTCCACAAAGCCGCACGGCGGCCTCATGGAGTCGCCGAGCTCCTCGAGGCTGACGTCAGCGTTGGCCTGGACCAACAGGATCCCCTCGCTGGTGCAGTCCACTGCAAGCTTGCGGTTCGGCCCTTCCCGGATACGCCCAGCCAACGGGTAGTAGTACACGAGCGCCTTCCCGAGCGCTTCCTTGACGACTCTCGCCGGGTCTTCTCGGCCTCTTATTGCGGGGTTGTTGGGATAGAAGAAAAGGAAGGGAACCTGAAAGCGAAGCCCTTCCTGGTCGTCCAGGTCCAAGAGGGGCTTGAGTTCGCGTGGCGTCGCCTGTGACTGGGAGATCAGCTCTGGCTCGTGGCGGTTGCCGGAGAAGAAGGTGGCAGTGAAGCCATTTTCATCATGGCGGATTGAACGATTTAGAAAACTTGGGAATCGTTTGTGGTGGTTTATATTAGTGGTTTATATTAGTGGGAAACAAGGAGAAGTTGGATTTTGTTGGACTTAATATGGACCTAGGAATTTAGTGACTAAACTTTTATTTTATATGTTTTTTTTTTTTAATTTTGATCCCGTTTAACACATGGAGTTTTTTTTTTTTTTTTGGAAATATAATTGAGAAAATGCCAAAAAAAGTCATAAAATTATTATATTAATTTGAACTCAGTCCTAAATCATTTAATTAAACTAACTTAGTTCTAAACCTTTTTCCTTTGTACTAATTAAGTCCACCAAGCAAATATTGATATGAAATCACTTACATGAATATTGAACATTCTATATGGTGTGATCAATGCCGACGTGGACAATTTTTGTAATTTTTTATTATTTTTTCAATTATATATATATATATTATTCTTTTGATCTTTTCTTTCTTTTTCATTCTTTCTCCACCAATCACCGGGCCTTAATGACGGCTAGCGGCAAGCCAAAAATGATGACCGATGAGAGTTGCCCTTAGAGGGCTCAAAGTGAGGTCAACACCACTAAGATTGGCGAGGGGCAACCTTGCCAACCTTGAGTGAGGACAAGTCTCGCCAAAGGCAAACAAGGACCAACCTTGTTGGGATTTGGTAACAGGTGACCTTGCCAGCCTTAGGCAAGTCTCACATCACAAGACCTGGGAAGGTCGAGCCTCACTCGAAGTTGGCAAGGCCAACCATCGCTAGCCATTGCCTATGGCCAATCCCTGATCTCTTTCTCCTAACCGAACCATGAAGTCTGGCATCGAACCCATCTTGATATCATTTTATATCAAGATGGGTCCACCAAGTATCCTTCTACATCAAGGTATCTCATATCCAATTTGCATCAACCCCCAACTTCATCCCTAGTCTCTTTCTCCCAATCGAACCATGAAGTTTGTCATCAAGTCGGTGTTGTTACATCCCCTTAATCCAAGTATCCTCTTGCATCAAGATATCTCAGTTTGAATTTCCATCAACGCCCAATTTCATCTCTAGTCTCTTTCTTCCGACTAAACTATAAAATCTACCATCAGGGTCGTATTATTACACCACAAACCCACTTGCCTGGAAACCACATCGATCACTAGATTCCATTGAGCCCGCATTACTTCACCTCAAGCCACCAACTTATAAACCACATTGGCCATCAAATTCCTTCCTTGAGAAATTTATCACATACCACAATAAGATTAGGAGCCCACCAATCTGCCATTGGCTTTAATACTATTTGTTGAGAGTGCGCAATAGACTGATACCTTCATTCAGGGACATTATCAAGAGGGTGCTCAAGTCCAAACCCATCAATATATTCAGTCGAACACACTACTTACCAATGTGAGGCTTTTCTAAAAATACTCATATATGTGTGGAGGCTACAATCAGCCAAAGACGAGGTCTTGAGACCTCGCTGACCCTCGACGAGGCTTGACCTTACCCGACCACCACAAGGTCGATCTCGCCATGGCTAGGCGAGGCTTGACCTCACGATGGTAGGGAGAGGCTGTCGGTGACCGGCTAGAGGAGGAAGAAAAAGAAGATATGAAAAAAAAAAAAAATATAGAGAAAAATCTCATGAAATTAATATAAAAAAATTAAAAAAAATTCGTAGTCACAAAAAAATTTGAGAGTCGAGTTAAACGTATTGTTGTTCTTTTTATTTTCGTGAATATAAATTATGTACAGTTATCAAACGCGTTTGAATACTCAGAAACTCGTTCAAGGAAATAAAGAACAAAAACTATTTATAAGTAAGCAGAATAATTACTAAATAGGCCCTTAATGGCCTTCTTTCCTTTCCTCTTTGCTGGTCACATACTGTTCATAATCTTCCTCCTCATGCCACATCTGATCCGCGACCACCCAGAGTCTCTTGCCACCGATTTGACCTCCATCACTGCTCCACCATTAGTGGAGACTGCTTCGTGGCCAATATGTTTAACAGTGGGATGGATATGGGAGTTAAGGAAAATTTGAAGATTCTTTCTGAGGAAAAAAAAAAAGTTCAAGATAGAATTGGGAAACTAAAGTTTTTGATTTTTTTTTTTTATGGAATTAGGCTGTTTATTTATTGAAAAGGTTAATGTATTTTGCGTGGAATTTGAAATATGAGCATGTGGCCATTTTTGTTTGGATCATATGAAAACTTGTCCTGGATACATAAAATTATGTATAATTAGCTAATTATTTACAACTAATTATTTTGTGTAATTTTGCTTTCTGCTTTTCTATCCCATGTATGTTGTTGTTAGGGGATTAGTTAATTTGCTTCTACATGTACAATAAAATGAAAAGGGTCGGCAATGCATTTCGGGAACATCACAAATTTCTATCGATCACCGAGGGATGTGTGCGCGCTCGAGGTTCGAGGCGTGACAGTACCCGATTCTATTTTTTTGTTCCCAAGAATAAAAAAAGAATAAAAATCCATTTGGCAAATTTTCTATTTTTAGAAACAAATCCCGAAAGTAGATTTGGAAAAAAATCAAGGTGTAGAAAAAAGTTGTCTCTTTGTTCCCGAGAACAATTCCAGAATTAATCCAAACAATTTTTCTTTCTTCTCATTTCTCTTCTTCTTCTTCTTCTTCTTCTTCTTCTTCTTCTTCTTCTCTCTCTCTCTCTCTCTCTCTCTTCTTCATCTTCCTAACCAATAGCCGACTGCCACCATCAGCAATCAATGACCGATTGGGTGAGGTTGGACGAGCTCACCAGAGATCGCGTGGCCACTGAGTGGCTTGACCTTGCCAAGCAGTGAGAGGCTTGGCCTCGCGAAGCTAGGGTGAGTTCACCTCATGCTAATTGGGTTAGGTCAAGCTTTGTCGATGGCCAAGTGAGGCTGGCCAGCTGGGCGAGGCTCCTTGCCTATCAACCAGCGATTTGGCGAGGCCAAGCCTCCTGATGGCTAGGCAAGCCTCCAAAGAGCTCATCACACTTTGCCTAGCTGGTCGCTGACCACGATAATACCAAACGCATAAGGAAGGAGAAGACCGGCTTGGCAAGGAAGGAGGAAGGAGAAGACAAAAGGAAAAAGTAAAAAAGAAATATAATAAAATTATTAAAAATTAAAAGAAAATTTTAAGAGTTATAAAAAAATGCATTTTTATTCCAGGAATAAAAATCTTGGATAATTACTAAATGCTTTTAATTGCTCAAAATCTCATACAGAGATTAGAATAAAAAAATCATTTCTAAGTATAAATTATTTTCGGAAACATAATGGTTATCAAACACATCTTAAATGATTAATCCTGGAAATCCCAATCCTAATTTAAGTTCTGATCACCTCTTCTTGGCCGAAAATCCTCACCTTTTCCATAATTGGTTAATAGATGTAATCAAAGTTGTTAATATTGAAAAGAATACTTATGCAACTCTACTTGATACTTAGATAAGGGGGAAAAATCCTCTTCCTTCTCTTAAATTCCCTTTTGGCTGAAAATTACTAAAGCCTTGATCGCGGGGACGAATTTTTTACCGAACCTTCCTAAGCCAAAATTTCTCTTGAAATTTCCTTCATCTTGATTTTTCTTTGCCAATTTAGAAAGGCATGTGCAAATTTTGGCTAGGCTAAGGAAAAGGGAGTGTGGCCTGATTCCTTAGAGAGGCTAGGTTAAAAAAATCTTAGTTTTGACAATCCAGGCATAAAACTTTCAAAAAAATGCAATCGAATTATAAAACTTGTCAAATTAATTGAATCGAATCCTTTCGTTAACTGCACTTTTTGAAAATTTTATGACTCGGTTGCATTTGTGTGGATGATTTTAGAACTTGATCACACTTTTGGAAAGTTTTACAACTTGACTGTACATTCTTCATAAGTTTTATGAATTAATTGCACTTTTTTAAAATTTTAAAACTTAATTGTACTTTCTTGACAAGTTTAAAAATTTTCAATATACTTAGCCTAGATATGTATTAATACAATTCTAGCGGACTTATTTAATTCTTCCTATTCTTAGTGAAAGTTTTGTTTGACTATTTTCCTTTCATTCAGCTTCACATTTTTGTTTGAATATCAATGTCGTGCTTCCTCTATTGGGTTGAGCATTTATTTTTGCTGCTCTAGAAAAATTGGTCATTAGGCATGTACGCTTTTCTAAGAAGGCCGCCAATCAAATATATACTATATTTTTTTCCATTAACTTTTTCTTTGCCATAAATTGAAAACCTAGGATAACACATGAATAAATGGTATACTGTCACAAATCTTGAATAATATGACATGTAAGACTCTAGAACCTTTCTTACCGTGGATGACACTAGAACGATTATGTCATTGGGCGTGTCTAAACTCTGAATTAAAGCTTGTCTCTCTGCTTCTATTTTGGATTTTGTGACTCGATTCTGAATCGGTGAATGAAATGGTAAATTGAATGGAATGCGGCCTTTTTTTTTTTATGTAATTTGAAGTTGGATTTCATTCCTTCGTCTGTTTTGACCAATGCGCGGCCATGTTACCAGTCTAATTTTGGAGGTTGAAGAGCTGATTTAGGCAGTTCGCCATTGAATTTTACCAAATCAGACCGGGTGAAGGCTTGCCGATTGTTGAACGCGTGTGAAGCTTTCCCAGAATCAACGGATTGTGCGAGACCAAGAGAGGAAATTGGGATGATTTAGCTTAATGTGTTTCGAGGCATCGAGAGGAGATTCCTTTCATGAATAGATGCATAGTTGGTGTGCGAGCTGCTGTGGTGTTTCGAGTTAAGGCGTGATCAACAATTAAACCATGATTGTTGAACTCGACACTCTCTATTATCATTTTTCCTGTACTGTTATGGTAGTTAAAGGATATCTTCAAAAATTCTTGATTTTTTTTTTCCTGGCCAGTGTGTTATGTGGATTTAGCATTTCATTGTTTTTCTGTTGGACAGTGAGGGATAGAGCATGCATAATTGAAAATATATCCTTGAGGCTTTAACTTTTTTGAAATTAAAAAGCTACTAAAGATATCTTTGTTCTTGGTTTTGGGCTTAGATCTCCTAATTTATCTTGTTATCTCCACAAAAGCTCTATTCGATTAGCTTTGTTGGGTCAGTGCAGTTCATTATACAGCTATGTATTATCCCTAGGATATTTCTTTAGAACTTACCTACGTGGATCTTACTTGGACATTGATATTTACCTGTATTAATCATGTAGAGTTTTTCTTTTGATTAGCATAAGGAGATGGCAGATGCTGAAGACATTCAGCCTCTTGGTGTTGATAATGGATTTGGCATGGTTAAGGTGAGAATATTGATGCACCGGTCCATTGCTATGGGCTTTCCTAGAGTGCATAGTGGTATTTGTGCTCACGTAATAACATGAATTTGATAGGCTGGTTTTGCTGGAGATGATGCTCCAAGAGTTGTCTTCCCCGGTATGGTTTGTCGATCGAGGCACCCCGCTGACATGGTTAGCATGGGCCACAGGGTTGCTTTTGTTGGAGATGAGACCCAATCTAAAGGGGCATGCTTACTTTGAAGTACCCTATGGAGAGTGGAATTGCCAGCAATTGGGACGATATGGAAAAGATCTGGCATCACACTTTCTACATCAAGCTACGCGGGGCTTCCGAAGAACATCCGATGCTCCTTATTTAAGCAACCCTCAACCCAAAAAGCAAACGGGGAGAAGATGCCGCTGATCATATTTGAAACGTTTGCCTCTGATAGTGTTTTCAATGTTAACATGAAGACATAGTCAGAGAGTTGATTTAATAAATGCAAGGTGTATAAATGGGGATGAACTTTCACATGGAAACTTACTAGGAGAGTTGATTTAATAAATGCAAGGTGTATAAATGGGGATGAACTTTCACATGGAGACTTACTAAGAGAGTTGATTTAATAAATGCAAGGTGTATAAATGGGGATGAACTTTCACGTGGAAACTTATTAAGAGAGTTGATTTAATAAATGCAAGATGTATATATAGGGACGGGTTCTTCACTGCAGGTTTTTGATTTGATTTGATTTTTGCCTTTTCTAATTACGTCCCGACCATAATAGCATACTTGACGTGTAACCTAAAGATTTATCCTTTTGAAGGTCCAAAGCGAACATGACATGAACCATAGTCGACAAAAATCAAACAAGAAGGTTGCATCTCAGAAAAAGGCAAATGAATATAACCTCTCAACTTCCCACGTTGACCAAATTTCAGCTTTAACATGGGATTGGGACATTCGGAAGGTCCAAAGCGAACATGACATGAACCGTAGTCGAGAAAAATTCTACACGAGGGTTGCAGCTCGAAAAAGACGAATGAATATAATTTCTTGAGGGTTTTCTCAGCTAATTCCCTGTTCCTCTCTCCAGAACATTGCTCCTCAATCACATTAATCCATTCCACCGAAGACAAAAGAAAATCACAAGAATCCACTCTCAGAAACCCCAATCCAGCATACAAAAGACCAAAAAAAATGCGATTTCTGAGTTGGTCGGTTTCTCTCTTAATTTTCAACATCTACTCCGGAACAAGAAGGCCCGCTCTAAAATTACAACAGTCTGAAAATGGTAAGTGGAGACATTCTTCGAACATGGGACGCGCTTCTTCCCCATTAAACGTCTCCCACAGGACTTATGTCCATCTAATTGTAGTGCTCATCACATCTCTCTCTAAATAAGGTCCATTCACGAAATTTCGAGTGGAATAATGTTTTCTTTTTCTAGTTGGCCATAATATATAGTCGGTCAACTATGCAACAAATATTACGTAATATTTCTAGCGGAATAATGTTTTATTTTTTTATTGGTTTTGAAGTTTCTCGTAATCATTTAAGTGACCGCAAGTATAAATAAGGTCCATTCTTGAAGTCTGAGGGGAAGGTTCCTGTTAACCATCTCAAACTGATTCTTGCTTCTGCCTTCTTATCTTGAACCAAGAAAACACTAAGAGAGACTAAGCGAGGGAGAGAAAATGTCAAGGACTCCGCAAGTTGTTTTTAGGGAGATTAACAAAGTAAAATGGAGGATAAGTCGTCTCGAATCAGAGTACGACACCATCATGAATTCCTTTTTGCGTGACAAGCCGGCCGAGAATATCAATCACCCGGAAGACCACATGGCAGTGACGCGAGCCAGAGTGCAGGAAATTCTTGCCATAATGCAGGAAACTCCAGAAGACATCACCCGGGAAGCCCACATGGCAGCGACGCGAGCCAGAGTGCAGGAAATTCTTGCCATAATTCAGGAAGACATGACCCGGGCAATGCACAAGATAGCGAAGGATGCCATTCAAGAAGAGATCATCCGGGCTAAATCTGAGCTTGATGCGCTCATCATAGAATCCAGGGACTTCATGGCATAACGATCTTCTCCTCTAAAATAGAGAATACGTTTGCTTTTATGGGCATCCGAATGTTAAGAGAAGCAAGTGGTGTCTGGGGTTTTATTGGATAAGGTTGGGAGAATGGCATACTTATGTAGTTGGGAGAATAATTGTTTCTTGGATATGGTTCTTTGAACTTCAAGATTGATAATAGTGCTTTCTTGTTTCTTGGTCGTCCGGAGAATAAGAAATAAAGATATATAGAAGTGTTTCTTGGATCCCGCATTGAATATGTTTGGAGTTTCTTAGTTTACAATGCTCACAACTTTTAAACTCGTAGGTTTAAACTGTACGGGGCTGTCATACGATTGGAAATATCTTTCATCCATTTATTTTTATATATGATTCTATATAATTCTTAAGTGTCAGATTATTTTCATATTTGCCAGTCATTTAGTCGCAACGATTATGATGCTGGTGAATAGGTGGGAGTAAACGAGGAAGAGAAATGGGCATGCACAAATTACAGAAGAGAAAAGCTAGGAGAGTAGAATTCGCTTAATTCTTAGATTCGTCCAACATCTGCTTTTAGAAATTTTGTGCACTCGAGATCTTTGATGATGATACACACCTACTGGAGATTACATATCCTTCGATCTTCCCCAAAGAAAAGCATAATAATACCTGAGCATGTCATAGAAAAGAAATGTATACAGACGAACTTCAAGTGTATGCAATTATATAATTACGTATTCTCTATTGTCTCGAAAGTCCAAATATAGTTTTCGCGTGAAATATTGTCTTTGCTGGTGCAGTGGGGAAAAAATGTTGTATGATCTAATAATTAATTCATCCAACATGGAACTCACATAATTAATTGTCGAGACGGCATTGGTCCATGAGTTCAGAAATCTTTTGCTAGAGATCATTTAGGTGATCGACCCCCTCTTTAGTCCTGACCACCAAATCGTCCACATAACATTCGATGATATAGTGGAGCAAAGTCCCCAGGGAGGAAAGTCATGGACGTTGCGCCCGCTTTCTTCGAACCTAAAATGTATAACTTTGTATCGGAATATTCCCATGGGTATTGTAAAGGCAGCCGTTTCGTCTCCACCATATGGATCCATTCTTGTGTCGATTATTGCCGCAATATCCATTCTATCAGTTGATAGGCAAAAGGAACGTATCTCTTGGACTGGCATTGTTTTTTTTTTGGTAACTGAGGATCTACCGGGCCCCCTTTCGCTTATGCTATTGAGAGTCCCTCGGCCCCTATAGGACCCGAACGGCACTTGCGGCTAGACGATTATACCTCAGGGGAGACTAACACAGAACTCCAAAACCATATCCCCCCACTTACGACGCTAGTAATTGTGAGTTTCGAACTCTCGACCTCAGCGATGAATGAGAGACTCTAATCCAGCTGCCCACGGTTGGATTGAACTGGCATTGTTTAAGTCTGTAAAGTTAATAAAACACTCTAACATTGGTCATTCTTCTTTTTCGCTGGCTAAATCTTTACAAGCCGAGAAGGGTATTAATTTTAGTAGCTCTGATAAGTTAGTCGAATTCTGCCTCGATTTCAGCTACTAGCTCTCGATGGAAAGAATTTGGTTTTTGCATGAATATTCAATTAAGATGACCTCTGTTTCTCTTGTCAGTCGGTGAGCAGGCATATAGAAGTAGATAACATGCACATGCACGTGCCCATAGACGTGCAGATTCCCCTCTTTTAACAACAAAGGTAATAAATCCAAGATGCATAAATAAGGATGAGTTCTTCTATTGCACACGGAAAGGTCAAAAGCCCACATATATCCGCATTGAACGAGAATGCCATGGATTAAAAGTACGTATTGTGAAAGTTAACGCGGAAACTTGATAAGAGAGTTGATTTAATAAATACTAGATGTGTAAATAGGGATGAGTTCTTCAACAAAGCTATTTTTATTTGATTTGATTTTCCATTTTTCTAACCACTTCTTGATCCCACTCATTTTCTTTTGTATGGCCAAGAGCGGAAGTCCTTCGCCTTTGCAAGACTCCTTCAGGTCATACTCAGAAGTACTAGAGACTCGTCAATATAATTTTTCTACTAACAACTTATGAATTTAATTCTACGTACTGCAATTGCTATCACCCACCCAAATATAACACGGCAACAAAATATCTTAAGAGCAAAATAATTAGCAACACCTAGCCACACTTCCTGAGACTTAAAGATTTTATCCTATCCAAGTAGCTCGTGATGCTAAGTGTGACTCCTAAAATTTATTTTTCCCCGATTCAACCTCATGCGGTACTTCCTAACCGCTAGAACTGTTTCCCCGCGGTTTTACTCTTGACTAAGATATCATCAATGCTTTCCTCCTTATTCATTTTCTAGTGTTGAGAAAATTTTGCTTGCCCGCATTAGGTACGCATTTGACGACTTGTATTCCATTTCCGGACCTCGACATGGCTCACGGATTGCTAAGTGGCCACGAATGTCCCTATGGCGAAGTGGTGCTTAGCTTCTCAAATCCTAATGACCATAACTTAAATTGAAATAAAATTCATAAACTAGTTACACTTGTCAAAATTCACATTGAAACGACTTATGATTATGGCAATCAAGAGTAATACAATGGAGCTATAACAACGATTCAAAGTATACTCACAAGGAAAAGATGAATGAAAATGAAACACCAAGAATTTTAACTTGAACTTTAACATGCTCAAACGACGAATCACGTTTGACGATGAACCCCTGCGTATTTACGATTTGGGTTGAAAACTCATTTAGCGAATGAACATTTAGATCAAATCAACAAGTGGTTAGTAGGCTTATGCACTTGAATTAAACAAAAGGATTGGAAGCAAAAGTTCAAATGTTCACCTTGAAAGAACCAAAGGCAAGGACCGGTCTTGATGCAAGGATTTAGTGCCTCACGAACGTCGAACTCTCAAGTTGATTCTTCAAAGTCCTCACCTTCAGCCCTAGGAGCAGCCTGGCGTATTGCTATGAGTGTCTAAGTTCGTGACCGTGAGGGGCTGAGTTCAGCCGCGAGTGATTGGGTTTCGGCGGAATCTAACAGTATGCGGCCGAGTTTGGATCCGAATTTGCTCATGGCCAATTGCCCTTCCTTCTGCTGGATGTCCTGCCGTGATTGAGCGTGTTCTTTTGTGGCTAAGTAGTACTTCTACTAATGGTGAGCATGGTTTGGGTGGGCGGTTCCCATCTTAGAACCGAGAACCACCGACTAAATACTAGCTCCAAAAAATTGGAACTGCGAACCGCCTATTATTTCCATGGATCCACCCGGTGCGGTCCAGTCCCCAAGTGCATCTGTGGAACTAGTCCCACCAAGCTTTACCTACTCAACACAATGTTTCCCAACAAGCCAAAGTAAAGCTTAAAAAAGAAGAAGAAGAAGTTCCCTATTTTTAATTGGAAGATTTGTACAAAGATGTGGCTCATATTAAAAGTTGAGAGTCGAGGCAATGAGTTGATGGGCGTTGAATTTAAAAGTCAAGGTTGTGAGTGAGAGATAGAAAGACGACTCTGACATGGTGAGATTCAAATTAGTAATTTTAGAGTTTTCATTTTTTGTAAAATTTCTTTTGGTCGAAAATTTTCTTAAAGGTTCAGTCCAGGTGGGCGGATCCACACCCAGAATCAGGAATCGGATTGGTACCTATCGGTTCTAATAAATTGGAATTGGCAACTGGACCTATTCCCTTGGGAGTTGCCGGTTTTGGTCCAGTACGGTCTAATTCCGAGAAGTTCTCGATTCCTTAGCACACCTTTACTTTCGCCTTTGCTCGGCTTTGCTTGGCCTTTTAAGAAATCTTTGAGTGTCTCTTTGGCAATTGGCCAAACAATACCCGTGACATCCTGAAATTCGAGCCCTTAGAGGGATGATTGAATGTGAATTTCATCAATGCATTATTGGATCACTCCTTAGATACTGACCTTGAGGGGAAAGGCTAATGAGAACAGAACTCGTACGACTAAAGAACTTGACCTGGGAAGACGGCTTGACCGTGAGGTTTGCGTGAGGCTGATCCGGTAGATAGGCAAGCCGATTTCAAGGACGACTAAAAGTCGATTCACGGACAGGATATAATAGAACGACGGGTGATTCCATTTACTGTTATTGAACCCGCAAACGACCCTAGGTCGATCCTTAGTAATCGTATACTTTGAAATAAGAATCTATCCTCCGCAATTTCATGTAGTCAAGGACGTCCATGTGTCGAGAGATCCTGAACGTGGTTTGGCACGAGTCGGTTTACGCATGAATCCTCGAAGCTACCCGTCAGTCTGAGTTGTACCCAAAATGGCATTAGGGCAAAATTGACATGGCATGAGAATCCAAGATTGGACTTCGAATTATCAGGAACGTCCGGGATGGATTTTGGATGAAGTTACTTCATTAGTCGACGGCGCTAGTTAAGTCGAGTAAAGGAAGTGAGCCCATGAGGACGTGGGCGGGGCCAAGCTAGTGTGGGCCTTAGGCCCAAGGTGGGATAGCCACCATGGTGGGCCCAAGGCAAGCAATTGAGCCCATTGGGCCTAATCAACTATTTCTTCTTACAAGCCCATTACCTAGCCTTAAGCCCATTCGAGCCCAATCAATTCCCAAGCCCATTTCTAATCATTACCCGGCCCATTTCTTAGGCCCATACATCAACTTCAGCCCAACGACAGATTGGTAATTTGTGCAAGGTGGAAATGACCAAATTGCCCCTAAAAGAATTTGGATAAGAGCAAAGGAAGAGAGAGAAGATGAGGTCATCTTTGCATGGGGATTTGGAGCATGCTTTATGGCCTTCTAGAAAAGGGCAGCAGCCCTCACATCACCCTCTCTCTCCCCTCCTTCGGCCTTCTCTCGACCGACCTCTCTCTCCCTCATTCTCCTTCTCTTTCTGTTTCTGTTCCAACTTACCTTCCTCCATAAAGCCGAGTTGACTGTCGACTTCCCGGACGAATCAGCCTCCGTGCCATCGACCACTGTGCTCAGGACATCCAAACCATGTAGGAGGACCCAGCCGTTCGCTGGAATGAGCCATCGGTTAACCCGCCGGTTGGCCAGAAGCTAGCGGCAGTCTAACCGCCTGGCCCTGTTCTGCTCCAGCTGACTTTCTTGCGAAAACTCGAGTTGTTCGTTGCCTTCCCATGAGAATCGGCCCACGTTCCACCCACCACCGTGTCTAGGAGGCCCAGACCATACGGATGAGCCCGGACGCTTGCTGAACGGAGCCGCTGGCCGACCTGTCCGCCGGCGAGAAGCTGCCGCTCGCTGGACCGCCCGAAGTGAACTGTTTCGTGTTTTTAGCCTGATTTCTCCCATTCCGACCCTTCCTTCACCTAGCCTAGCTACTAGCCACTCCCCCTTGACCTCCTAGTGCCGCCGGTTGCCGGATAACCCCTTGTCGGAGCTCTAGTCAGCCGCCCATCATTTCTAAGTATAAATTGTTTTCGGAAACATAATGGTTATCAAACACATCTTAAATGATAAATCCTGGAAATCCCAATCCTAATTTAAGTTCTCATCACCTCTTCTTGGCCAAAAATCCTCACCTTTTCCATAATTGCTTAATAGATGTTATCGAAGTTGTTAATATTGAAAAGAATACTTATGCAACTCTACTTGATACTTAGATAAGGGGAAAAATCCTCTTCCTTCTCTTAAATTCCCTTTTGGCTGAAAATTACTAATGCCTTGATCGCGGGGGACGAATTTTTTACCGAACCTTCCTTAGCCAAAATTTCTCTTGAAATTTCCTTCATCTTGATTTTTTCTTTGCCAATTTAGAAAGGCATGTGCAAATTTTGGCTAGGCTAAGGAAAAGGGAGTGTGGCCTGATTCCTTAGAGAGGCTAGGTTAAAAAAATCTTAGTTTTGACAATCCAGGCATAAAACTTTCAAAAAAAATGCAATCGAATTATAAAACTTGTCAAATTAGTTGAATCGAATCCTTTCATTAACTGCACTTTTTGAAAATTTTATGACTCGATTGCATTTGTGTGGATGATTTTAGAACTTGATTACACTTTTGGATAGTTTTACAACTTGACTGTACATTCTTCATAAGTTTTATGAATTAATTGCACTTTTTTAAAATTTTAAAACTTAATTGTACTTTCTTGACAAGTTTAAAAATTTTCAATATACTTAGCCTAGATATATATTAATACAATTCCAGCAGACTTATTTAATTCTTCCTATTCTTAGTGAAAGTTTTGTTTGACTATTTTCCTTTCATTCAGCTTCACATTTTTGGTTGAATATCAATGTCGTGCTTCCTCTATTGGGTTGAGCATTTATTTTTGCTACTCTAGAAATTGGTCCTTAGGCATGTACACTTTTCTAAGAAGGCCGCCAATCAAATATATACTATATTTTTTTCCATTAGCTTTTTCTTTGCCATTAATTGAAAACCTAGGATAACACACGAATAAATGGTATACTGTCACAAATCTTGAATAATATAACATGTAATACTCTAGAACCTTTCTTACCGTGGATGACACTAGAACGATTATGTCATTGGGCGTGTCTAAACTCTGAATTAAAGCTTGTCTCTCTACTTCTGTTTTGGATTTTGTGACTCGATTCTGAATCGGTGAATGAAATGGTAAATTGAATGGAATGTGACCATTTTTTTTTTTTATGTAATTTGAAGTTGGATTTCATTCCTTCGTCTGTTTTGACCAATGCGCAGCCATGTTACCAATCTAATTTTGGAGGTTGAAGAGCTGATTTAGGCAGTTTGCCATTGAATTTTACCGAATCGGATTGGGTGAAGGCTTGCCGATTGTTGAACGCATGTGAAGCTTTCCCAGAATCAATGGATTGTGCGAGACCAAGAGAGGAAATTGGGATGATTTAGCTTAATTTGTTTCAAGGTATCGAGAGGAGATTCCTTTCATGAATAGATGCATAGTTGGTGTGTGAGCTGCTGTGGTGTTTCGAGTTAAGGCGTGATCTGGCGGTGGCAGAAGCCATGCGCGTCTATCATTAGCCGAGCTCAAAAGGAAGAGAGCAAAGTGGTTTGGGGGGTTCCGTTTTGACCGAGAGAGAGGGAGAGAGATCGGAGAGCTCGGGAGAGTTTTAAGCGAGTTTTTCTAGGAGTTGAGGAAAAGGGTTCGCCGAAGTTCATCTCGAGCCCCACCTGGTTACCTTCGGTCACTGCACCGCCATTTTTCTGTTAGTAAAGGTGTTTTAAGTCGTGTGCAACGTTTTCTAGGCTAGGACTCGTTTAGAAACCGAATCGGAATGCTATTGTAAAGTCTGCATATCTTGTGCTCGACAAGATGTCTGAGAGAGAGTCGGATGGCTTTCACCGTTGAGGCTTAAGAATGAATCATTTTTTCTTCCATATATGTTGAATCGTGTCTGATATTTGTGTTTCTCTTGTTTTGTTATGTGATTTCGTGGAAGTATTCGCTCGTCATCGAGCTGGCCCCGCATCCCCCCTTCCGCCGGAGTTACATTTCCCTCACCAAGCCTGTGGTTCGAGGCCACCCCCATTAGTTCTTTCTTTGCATTATAATGTGCTGGTGATTGTACATCCACTAGAGATGCTTGATTTGAGGGATTTAGCTTGGGAACGGATATTTTCCACTGTCGTTGCGGCCGCCGGAGTGAGCGGCCGGAGTTGATGTGCGAAGGTCGGAGCAAGCGACCGACGTCGTTGGCGGTGGTTCGGTGGCGACGTAGGTGTCGGTGACGACGCGTGATGGTGGCGATGTCGAGCGTCCAGGGTTCGAAGTTGCAGGAGCTCGGTCTCGTTGAAGGAGGGGCGAGAATTTGAAGACCATGCTGGGTTGAAAAGGACGGAACAAGAAAAGACAAAAAAGCGAAAAAAAGAAAGAAAAAATCAAAATATTTAAAAAAAAATTAAAATTTTCGTTTTTTTATCCGACTGGGTTGGATCCAAGTTTGGGTCGGGTCGGGACAGCGAGTCGGATCGGGTTTATCCAGTCTGAACTTGCTTCCTCAAATATTATAATATTGAACATTAAAAATATATCAAAATTTTCAAAAAAATCAAAAAATTTCGAAAATAATAAAAATTCAAAATTTCCAAAAACTCAATAACTTTCAAAGAACATTAAAAAAATTCAAAATTTTCCGAAAATAGTGAAAATTCGAGTTTTTCAAAAAAATTAATTAAAGTTAGAAAAATTAGAAAATTATGGAAAATTAAAAAATTCTTAGAAAATTCCAAAATTCAGAAATTCTAAAAATTTTAGTAGTAATTAGAAAGACACCCAAAAAATTCAGAAAGATTAAAAAACCCCAAAATGTTTTGGAAAATTCAAAAATTCGAAAATTCAAGTTTTCTGAAAAATCCAAAAAATTATAAAAAGAAAGAAGAAAGAAGAAAATGCCAAAAAAATTTATCTATTTAAAAAGGAAACACAAAGATCTTTTGCTTGGTTAATTAATAGGGTTAATTCATAATTATCCTATTTCATGTCATTGTTATTACATGCAGGCTGCATATAAAAATTTAAAAAAAAAAAAGAATTTATCGAAATTGCATTATTTTAAAAAATAAAATCATAAAAGGAACATGCATGTAGAATTAACACATCATCCATTCCATATCATGTAGCACGTACATATTTAGGATCATGTCAATTACATTGCACACATGTTGTGATGTTTTAAATTATGTCATATGAATTGCCTCTCATATGTCATTAAAGCAAAAATCATGCATATTAAATTTAGATTAAGATTGCATATAATTAACATTTAAAAAAATGTATCATTTAGAAATCATGTTTAGGGCATGCATTTTTAATCAGCATTTTGTAAGTTTTTTTTAGAGAATAAACCTTAATAAAGTTGTAGTTTATTTTGCCTAAGGTTAGGTATAATTTCTTACAATATATCACTTTAGTTTATTGAATGTTATTTTATTGATTGTGCACTGCATGACTATCATTTGTATGTTAGTAGTTTAAGTAAAAAATTAATCAATACTACTTGCAAAATATTTTTGAAATTACAATGAAAATGTACCAAAAGAGTGTTAGATTAATTTAGCCCATGTTCCCGAACCCATTGAATCTCTGATTCGCAAAAGTAAAGTATTCTTCCATACTTTACTTGGGTTTTTAATCAACCCTAATTGGTTAGTAACGGTTCCAAATTGAGTAAAATTGCATGTTTAAATGGATTAATGTTTTAGTGTCAAATTATGATTGGTAGAAGTTGGGAGGGTCCGTGCTAAGTCTTTGGATTTAGTAATCCATTAACTTTCTTTGAATAATTCACATTCGAAAAGGTCACAACAAAATGATAAAACCGTTTGCATTTGTTGTAAGTTCAGATAGTCACAATTACTCCACAAAGACGCCAAGTTAAAGGACAACGGCATTTGGGAAAGCTTTTGGGAAAAGCGCTTTAAGAAATGCAGGCGCTTTGGCCTAAGGGTTTTTGATGAAATCAAAAACTTGTTTGCTAAAGTATAATTGAAAGCGCCTTGAAGATGCAACTTTGGGGAAATCTTTGTTTGGTAAACCCATGTATTTGGAAAGTTCTTTAGAGAAACTAATTTAAGTTTTTAATTTTATTTTTTTAAATTGAAAATAAAAATAATGACTACTTTTTTTTTTTTTTTTTTTTTTTGCATTGAGATATATATATAAAAGAGATATATATTAAAAAATTCAATGACTTATATATATCTTTGCACTGAGATGTATATATACAAGAGATATATTAACAAATTCAATGATTTTTTTATATATATATCTTTGCACCGAGATGTATATATACAAGAGATATATTAACAAATTCAATGACTTTATATATATATATATATATATATATATATATATATATATCTTTGCACTGAGATGTATATATAAAAGAGATATATTAATAAATTCATAAGTTAAAAAATACATCAAAGTGAACTTTTCTCAATTAAAAAGAAAGAGTAATTTCATTATAATAAACATGATTACATATGCATCGAAGAAAGAAATAGGTTTATATTACAAATTACAAACATCCTTAACTATTTACTAAACTCATTGCTATTTGATCACGTAAACGCGTCATATCATAAGATAAATTGTCATTTGAAGTACCGGCCCCCTCATTTGTATCAGCAAGGTCAACTGAATATCCATAATTGGGATCCAAACCACCCCTTTCATTCTAATATTTCCTTCTACTAGAAATTGCCCCTTTCATTGAATCCCTTGACATATTCGGAACCACAATATTTCTGGAGGTCCTAGGCCAAACTACTCTGCCCGCTATCCGGAGGTCCTAGGCCAAACTGAGTTTCTGAAAGCATTTTGAGTTAAAAGTCCCATTCCTTGTTGGGACTGAAAAGAACTAGGTTACCCCAAAGTAAAAGCTCTCTATAGGCAAAACTACCCGTTTGCTAGGCCTCATCCATCCAGCGGTTCTGCCTCCTCTTCTTCCTCAGGGAAGAGAGTAAAATGCATAAGCTAGGGCCACCAGAGCTCCCAAAACAGCAGCGGGGACGACCCACATCCAGTAGGCCTGCGACCTCCTCCGCCTCAGGATGGCCTTTGGAACCGATTCGACTCCTTTCGTTCGAGTTTTCACCCTGTAAGCACTTCTCTTTTGAACCTTCTCCTTCACAGGGGCCGGAGCCTCAGGAGCTTTCCCGACCTTCTCTGCTTCGGCAGCCTCCTCAGTCAGTTCCTCCGCATCAGGATTCCACGCCATCACTTTCTTCTTTTCCTTCTTTTCACGATCCTGAAGAAATAATTTTTCACAAGAAAAAATGAGCTTCTGCCAGTTTCAAACCTAGAACCAAGTTGGTAAAGAATTGGAAAATTTATTAGGCATTCAAAGACAACATGTTAAGCTTCAACGTTCTGCTGCGCAACGGGAAAAGGTAGTTCTATCGTCACTTTCCCGTAATGCATAAAAAAATATGTCAAGGGATTCAATGAAAGGGGCAATTTCTAGTAGAAGGAAATATTAGATGATTACCTGGAGTTTCTTCTCAGCCCCTTTCATCCCCAGTGAGGCCTAACGCAAACCACTAACAGATTCGGAACCACAATTTGCATGGGAACTTGGAGATCCCCTCGCAACTCTCGTCTGAAGGAACTTGCTTACAGTGTCGATTATCCCGAACAGAGGTTGTATCAAGGTGATGTTGTATGCCGGAACAATATCATGCCAGCACGCTTTGTGAGTCCGCTTTGCACACGACTAGTCTCTGTCCCTTTCAAAAACACCAATAGTCAGCCACACAACATAAATATATTTGATAAGAAACAACAAAAGTGATGCTGTTTTGGTTATAAATACAGAAACAAGGACTCGACCTAACCTTGTCAAGAAGAATGTCCTGAAAATCCTCTGGTGGATACTCGATTTCATCAAAATTCTCCGCTGTTGCCTGCAGAAACAGTAAAAAGAAAAAAACGAGCATAAGCATATCTACAAACACCGAGACGAACGATACCAATAGAAATAGGTTGAAAGGCCACAGCATAGATATAAGTCTCCACTAATTAAAAAGCAAACTGGAATCAACTACTTCAAAAGCAGTTTCCAGATCAACTGAATTCTTTATCATACCTTGGACACCAAGCGATTTTTTTCATATGAACGCCAAGGTTGAGGATCCAAGATAAAAATGCCACCCTGCTCAAAGGGAGATGCAGTAGCACAAGTTTCAGCAGCTATCCCAAATAACGCATGAGATAGACAAAGGTTACGAAAAATCATTGTAAGGCTAGTCACATGCTTGTAATCTATAGGTTCAGATGGGATGGACTCCTCTAGTGTCATCTATGCTTAACCATCATTTTCTCTTAATCCCATGGCTTACATTTAGCAATACAGCAAAAACAGGCTAGCATGAAATGTTAACATTCCATATTAAGCAATACAGAAACTATTGCCCAAGAAAACATTAGAAAATGAAGTTTCCTCCACAAAATCCATAAAATTTCTTATTATTATCAATTGAAGATTTCTCTATGCATTAATCCATGAAGCACATAAGACAGTACACTAGGATGATTTACTGCTACGATGAATGCGCCCCTCCCGATTCCAAGGCAACCAACCCTAGGCGCGACCATTCCCAAGACCGAGAAAGGGTCGACGGAATGCACAAGCACGACGGCGATCGCGTGCCGATGTCGATACCTTTGCAGCGAGGGAACCCAAGAACCAACAAATAGCAAGGAAATCGCAGCGGCAACAACCGACAAGGACGTACGTATAGAGAGAGAGAGAGAGAGAGAGAGAGAGAGAGAGAGAAGCGAGTACCTGAGGATGGAGCAAGGCGGGGGCGACGACCGGCGGCGAGAGAAGCGGCGGCGGGGGAGACGACCGGCGGCGAGAGAAGCGGCGACGGAGGAGACGACCAAAGAGGATAGGGTGCTGATCAAGCGAGGGCGAGCAGAGCCGGCGAAAGAGGGAACAAGGCAGAGGCAGCGGCGTTCGTGGATGAGGAAACGCAGAGGTTAGGGTTTCTTTGGGGAAATGGTCAGATTTGGAATTTTGATCAAATTTTAGGGGCAACAAAGGAAAAATGAAATTTTTTTTTAAGGCAAGGGTGGGCTTGCCGAGAATGCTGGAAAGCCCAGGCAGCTCCCATGCTGCCTTGGGCTTTCAGCATTTTGGAGGATCAGCATTTGGACAATGGACTTCAAAGCAAGTTTGCCAAACACTCCATTTTTGCCCCAAGGGCCTTTGAGGGCCTAAAGATCCTTGGAAAAGCCTATTCCAAACGCAGCCTTACGAGGGCAACAAGCGACAGCATCTCATAACGTGGTCGGCAGGTTAACAAAACAACTGCAGCGGCCCAATCAATGTAGGCTCGCTTTGTCAATGTGAACAGGTTCTGCATAATGGTTCCGGCACGAGATGCACATTGCGAGTCCCTTCTCTCATGAGTCCCACCACAAGTACGAGCACGGTCGACGCTGCTCGTGTTTTGAATCATCTCATCACCGGCCCCCGACTGAAGGAGACAGAGACCAGACAGCTTCTCCAGAAGAAACAAGATTTGAGGAAGGTGAAACTTTCGTACGTAAGCATTCTAGGAGGTGGCTCTACCTGGGACCACTTTTCTGCCTCGGCTTTTGACGAGAAGGCAAAAGCATGAACAATCGTGCGGACATTGGAGCCAGCGACGAGGAAAGTTGGGGGAAAAGAGGGTTTTAAATCTTGACGTGTGAGGGTTTTCCTCGTCGATAGAAGACACTGACTCAAATAATTCGTTGGGCTTGTCAAACAAGGAAAAAGTAGCTTCCTAGAGCAAAGCAGTATTTGGATGGAGACGCAGAAGATGATGCCCTCTTTATTATCAGCTTGACTAGAGTTGAAGACCTCTAGCTCTTCTTTCCTGCTTAGCCAAACTGTGGCATATGGTGGGTAGATGATGATTTTTGTGATAGGGATGAGTTTGAACAATAAGGATAGCATTGGCTAATGCGCCTTTTAAGGAGGGGAAAACCCCCATCATAGTATGGGAATGGATTCTGTCACTTAAACCCTAATTGAAAGGATTCATATAACTTAAAGAAAACATTACAATCCCATTAGATGTTATTGAAAGGTATTGTTCCCTATTCGATGTCGGTGCTTTCCTTAGAATTTACATTTTGTGTCCATAATTATGAGCATTCACCGGTCTAAGGGAACATGAGAATTTCAACATTTCCATTCCTTTAAATATGTCTTGGGTTCATTTTTCAACGCCTGCAAAATATTAATTGTGGCATTTATTTTCACAAGTCAAAATTTCCTATTTGACTTACGAGTGCATTTTTTTCTTAAGATTTTGCGTTCGGACACTCATCAATAAAACCTATATAATCATTTTATAAAAATGTTTAACAAAGGCCACAGAAGCTGTAAGAGCTAAAACCGGCAGCGATAAATCCCAAGAGCATTTTCAGTTTGTCATCGCACAAAAACTTATTTAAGAGATTGATTTACAGATCGAATGATCTCTCAAGTCCCAAATATGTTTTGGGTATCTCAACGAATGAGCCATGAACAGCACCAATTAGAAATTATTTACATCCAAGCATTTCAGATCGAGTAGAACCAAAACAGAGGCCAGAGTACTAGAGTCCCCAGCTACAGCTTCAATTATTCAAAAGGACTCGTCAAACAGTGGATCTGGAATTCATCATATAAAGGACAACTATGAAGATGACCATACACATGACCGAGTATGGCTAAATCACAGCGAACCCATTTGAGCATCTAACCAGAGAAGCTATGGTGGGTACCTACTTCGCCAGAGAAGATGCTCCAAGCATCATATGCAAGAGACAGAGACAGAGACAGAGACAGAGAAATGAAAAGAAAAGTATTCATGTAAGGAGAGACAGACAGCATTCGCAGCTCCAAATAGAAAGCAGACTGCTGCAAGCATTCAAGAATAGATTCATCATTGAGATCGGACACAGTTTGTACATGTACTCGGAGGAAACGATTCTCGGTAGGAAAATAAATCGCCTGTCATTAACGACCAAAATTTGAATAAAAATCAACTTTATGCAAGGTTTCTACTGCGTTCAGGTTTTATCGAGCATACCTGTTCTTGCCGGTCTAATTCGTTCATCTTCTGCACGGAAGAAGAAGAAGAAGAGACCCCCAGGAGTACATAACTCTAAAGATGGGAGGGTTATGAACATAATTGAGCATTGTAGTTAAAAACACATCCTTCCACATATGTGATGTTTAGCGTATTCTGCTTAGACAGAAAAAGAAAGAAATTAGAAGCATGGTTTTGCTGAGAAAACTGTCTAAACAGGCCAAAGAGCTACTCTCTCGAGAATGCAACGCTAAATTGGCAGGGCTCAATTTTTATGTTAACCAGCAATGACTGCAAAACCTTCCTCGTAGAACCATACACAAATCCTGGCCCTTGTCGGCTAATTTGATTGCGTTACTTGCCAACTCCTGTGCATGAGCCATCAAAATTCTACAAACTAGAAGTCTAGGACCCAAAAATACATGCCTACCCATACTCCCAGAACAGAATTTGAGAGTGAAGATCCTATTCAAGTACCCTTTGCTGTTTCTTTTCTCTCCAAATTTAGCATCTTTAGACGATTTAGCCTTTTTTCAATGTGAACTCGCTGAAACTTTTCAAAGCATGCAAATGTTTAAATGTAGCTTAAAAATGTTTTCGAGCAAATCCAAACAAGATTCTATCCTAACATGAATAAATCATTTCCGAAGGTAACAGGAAGCAGATTTCACAATATTACTACATAAAGGTTTGAGTTTCAATCTTGAGCTTCCGGCGAGGCAACAATAACCATGGCGGTGATACTAATGGGGACCTCTCTAAACGCGAATCTAGATGATATTTAGGCGTGCCTGTCTGATGAAGTACAAAAGCTTTTAGCTTTTTCACTTCACCAGAACCATAACATACTGAGAAGCAGAGATACAGAGCCTACTGCAGAACAAGCAAAAACGAATCAGCAATGCATGTTATAATTACCTCTACACTTCAGTAGATTCCCCCCCTTGCAGACATCTTTTCCAGATTTGGTACGGATTCTGTCGAATGGATATCCCGACCCTCTGCACTCAATCCGAGCTGATTTACGTAGTTAGTACAAGAACGGATGAACTCCCGATGTCCGAATGCATCAATCACATCTTCAGACACGAGATTCTCAACACCGCAAAATCACCGCGATATCGCGAACTAAATCGTGTATCCGCATTTTACTAGATTCATCAGTAACCGAAGCTTTGGACAGAGCTCGTCGGCGTTTCTCCGATCGAAATCGGAAGATTGCTCGAGCTCGCGATCGTCAGAAAAGCGCACGTAGTTCGGAAATGACGCGTATGCAAATCGTTCAATACGATGTTCAATGGCGCGAACGCGAAGAGCGACTCAGAGAGAGACAGAGAGAGAGAGAGAGAGAGAGAGAGAGCGCTCCAGATCTGAAGGCGGAGCCGGAGAAGTCGGCCGACGGATCCGAATTGCAACCTTCACCGCGGTCTCCGATTCAGTTGATGCAAGGCGGGAATCGAATCCGCCCCCCTCAACCGGCGCGGCCGCCGGCGGGAGAGGTTCCTGCGGCCCCCCCGGCGAACCGGTTCCCGACCTGCACCAAGCGAATTAGAGACCGCCGGTAACTGAAAGCACTCAGCTTCGACGGCGACGGCGGCGACGGCGACGGCGGCGGCGGAGCTTCTCCCCCTCGGAAGCGAAAGAGAGAGAGAGAGAGAGAGAGAGAGAGGGAGGGAGGACGTGGCGGGCACGCGTCGCAGAGTAACACAACCCTACGGAATTATTATGGTGGGAGGATATGGGGGGCTTTTGCCGAAAGGGGAGCGGCGGTTATTTATAGGGAGGACTGACGAACGGGATCGCGACACGTGGCGGCCAGGACTCCCGGGTCCGCAGGTTGGAGAGCGGCGGGCGGGGAAGCGGTGGTTGGGAGTTTACCGCTCGAAAAGATTAAAAGTTGGGCCGTCGGGTCGGGCTGAATGCGCCGCCGCGGAAACCGGTCGGGGGTTCGGCGCGTATTTACGGAGATGCCCCCCGGCTGCCTTGGGGAGGTGACTAGTGGCTACAGTGCCGTCACGTGGCCGCGACCCACGCCGCGCCACGTGTACGGAGCCTTCGACTGTGTCCGGGTCGGGGGGGGTGGGTCCGAAAAGATCTGCTGGTGGCGGGCGATTTGCGTATTTTGGTTTGGCGTTAATGGAGTTTTTGAATGACGGCACGTGGCGATCTTTAAGTTCGGCAAAGAAGGAATTCCAGCATGCGGTGGAGTTTTAACAGATTCCCCCATGCTTCACTTGTGTAATTAAGGACGTAAGACTCTCCATCTAATTTCGCATATCAATTAAATCACGTCATCCTGAATATCGATTTAATTATATGAACGGATATTTTTTAATTGGTTCGTCGATTGGGTAAGTTCAGTATCATTGTCAATGGATACTATACTCACATGTTCATTTCACGTGACTTTTATTTTATTTTATTTTATTCCGTTCAAAAAGAATGATACTAATTGAATTATGACTTAATTCAGATCCCCACCTGTTTCTTCTCGTCTAAGTTCTCCTATTCTTATATATTAGTAGTTTCAAAGAGTAGAGGGCAATATCATGAAGCAAGTGCAACATGTGTTTCTAATAGGAAAAATAACCCCAAAAAAATGATAATAAATGTGCCATATCAATTCGGTCATAAACTTTCTAGTGTAACTAATTTAGTCTGAAATCTTTTAACGATTGCTAATATAATCATTCTAGTCACATTGCTAGCATGGACGTGAAATGTCATATGTGACACAATCGGCTCAGCTATAGACAATTTTTGCATTTTTTTAAAATTTCTTTATAATAAATACAGTTTCTTTTCTATATTGGTAAATTTTAATTACTGTTGGTAAGTTTAAATAAAAAAAATAAAAAAACTGACCTGTAACTTTTTTTGAAATAGTTTCTAGGTAACTTACTAACACTTTTATGATATTATCTTCTTTTTTTTCATATAGTTTACAAATTGACAATTTTTTGCATTAACTTACCAACATTAATTGGCAAAACTTACTGACACTTCGAATTGTTACATTATACCGACCTAATTTAGCATGATTTATCAATTTTTTTAGGTTAAATTACTAACTAAATCTAAATTGCTAACTCTTATTTAGATGTTTACCAATCTCTAATTCTTTTTTTATAATTCACCAACTGTTGTATCGAGTTACGAGTTTTCATTTATTCTGGTTAGCAACCATTTATAATCACTAACTTTTTTTTTTCTTTGGAGATTACCAATTTGATTAGCACGGCTCGCCAATTTTTCTTCCGTTAAATTACCTCCTCAATATCAAAATACCGACTCTTCTTTAAACTACCAAGCTTCGAAATCATCCATCGCGTCTCGTCACAATTTGTCCGGGCTAAGCTTTGAGATATGCAATTCCCATGTGTCCTTTTCCACGCGCTATCAATCGCCTGGAAAGATGCATTAAGTCAAGAGGATGTGGCTAAGTGTCAATGCAATTATGGCCGTGGTATGGAAAAACTGCGCCCATTTTTGAACATGAATGATGACAGTCCTTGAAAACTTTTGCCATTGACCACGTATTTCACACCCAAGTCCTTGTCTTTCATTTCTCCTTGTGTTTCAAAAAGTTGTTGGGGGCGATGAAATATGTACTTCGAAAGCTATATCCTCTTCAACTCATTGTGATGGATAAATTTATTGAAACTCACTCCACTGACATAATATCTTAAATTCTCGATATATTTCTCTCTAAAAATTATGTAAAATCAAATCACATATTAGCGTAAAAAGTTATTACTGTGATGAGATATATACTTCAAACGTTTTATGTTAAAATTTTCCTAATATGTGGACTAAATTAATTGACATTGTTATTTACTGTTTAATGTTTACCGTTTTACGGGATTTGGTTTAAGGTGAGATAGAAAGTTTCTTAACTAATCTAATATGGGGCTGGCTAGTGTGGGTCGAGTTGAGCTTGGCCCGTAATGAGGGGAACTGGCTGGAAATTCTATAAATAGTGCTCAAGTCTCTCCTCTAGCCATAATCTCACATATCCCCACCTAAGGGACGTTACTCTAACGTCAATCGTGAGGGGCCACCTCATTGAGCCAGTGACTCAGAGGGCAATAGAGGAGAAGGATTTAATGCGTGGATAAACCCCTTAAATGTGAGCAATCATTTTCCACTTCCGCTTTCAAGAACGAGATCCTAAAACAGGTGCCTTAATCTTCTACTCTTGGGTGTGTGTTCTTGTTCTAGTTATGGAGATCTCGAGCTCATTGCGCAATGCGTTTTATCATGAACTTGCTCCAATAGCATGGGGTTTAGGGTGAAAATTGCGCCAATTTATACAAGAATGATGACAGTCCTTGAAAACTTTTTCCATTGACCATATAAGTCATGCCCAAGTCCTTGTCTTTCTTTTCTCCATCGAAAAATATGAAAAGAAAGGAAACAGAGCAAAGTCAAGATGCCGTTTGCATTATTGGCAGGCTAGCTTACAGGTAGGTTGTCCTTTTGGTCTTTCCATAGATGGAACTATCGATTTGATTCGTTGGCAAGGAACCATATAATTTTATGACGACGCAATTACAATTGATAATGAAAGGTTATATAGTCCTTCTTTTCCTCAGGGTTCATTACATCATGCAATAAGTTACGGCAAGATCCTCGCCTTTAGTCAGGATAACGAGTCGACGACTTTATTTATAGTGACTTTTTACATTTTTATGTCTGATTAGTTTTAAATTTACGAGGTACATGTTTTAACTCTTTTAAATCCCCTTCTCAGTCTTATGAGTAGCTTTGTAAGTGAGTAGCAACTTTGTACCTGATGACCAGTAGACTTGATGGTACGAGTCAAGTAGCATATGGTATTTGAATTGCACAAAAAACAAAAAAAAAATTACTAAAGAAAATTACTAATAAATCATGAATATGGTATATAGATATCAATTCAATCTTAATTTTTTTCATTTGGTCAATTTAGTTATAACTTTTGATGATTTGCTAATGTAATCATTTCAACTAATTTTGGTTAGTAATGTTGACATTGGTGTAGCTATCCTAGATGGCTCAGCCGATGCCTGACGTTGATCATTTTTCATTTTTTTAACTTTTTTTTGATTTTGTATAATTTTTTTCTTTTCTTTCCATTTTTCTTTTTTCCTTTTTCCTTCTCTTGTTGCAATTACAAATAAGGGCCGGTGAGGGTTCCACTCTCTAGATTAGGCAAGATTTAGCCTCACCCAAGGTGGTGAGGTCCACCCTTGCCAATGACCGGCGACCGAGAAGGAACAAGGGAAACAAGAAAATAATAAAAAGTTAAAAAAAAAAAAAAAAACCCCAAGAAAATGTCTTAAAATTTTGCAAAAATTCTCAACATCAATGCTGGTCATCCTCGTTGGCAATTACTTGACAAAATTGGCCAAAAAAACTACATCAACAAATCATTAAAATGTTCATAACTAAATTGATCAAATTAAAAAATTTATGCTTGTTTATGAGTTTTGTGATGATCATTATCAGAAAAAAAAAAAAAAAAAAAGTTTTTTTGAGCGCTCGATGTGGTATGAGTTGGGCGATCGGAAGAGTGGAGGAAGGCTTCAACGCTGCAGATAATAAATCTTGATTTGGGTAAATAATTGGCATCAACTCCTGTGACAGGAAGCCTTTTTTCTGTTTTATTTTTTTGACACTATCATTTCTTTTCTCTTCACGCGTTAGGCGTGCCCGGTTCTTTAATGATAATAGCAAGCCATAATAAGCGACATGAGTGCGATGCAAGATTCGATATTTTCTAGGATGATGTGTCCTCATTTAAGGAAACTATAATTACATTGCTTAAGCCGAATGTCTTAAGTGTCCGTCGCAGTCCAAGTGGCCCATAATTACAAATATAATATTCATCTTTCATGGGAAAAAAGACGGACGGAATTGAAAGTTTGACAAAACCTCGTGCCCACCACATGTAAGAATATGACAAACATGAAAACGAAAGATAGAGGACCTAATAATAGAGGGGAAAACGACACTAATGCCCCTTAAATTTTAGTCTGATGTGTAATGTTATCTCTCAATTTTTAATTTATTCGATATGATTTATAAACTTTGGTCTAATTTGCGATGTCATATTTAATATGGTCTTAGAGTTATTGATAAATATCCAATTTAATCCATGAATTATGTAAAAATAATGCAAAGGGAATCGTTGTGTTGAATATTTATCGATAATAAATCAAAAGTTTAGGAACGGTGTTGCGTAATGGGCCAACATGTAGACACTGCACTGCACTGATAAAAATGTCGGGAACGAGACTATTTATGTTATTATCCCGATAAAAGAATGTGCGTCCGGCGTGTCATGCTTGGCATGTCTTCGAATTGCGACGAGGTTTCTTCGTGTTCATATTTCATTCAATTTCGGTGGGCTCAAACCGCCTTTTGCATCGACATCTCGAAACGAGGCAAAATAATTGTCTCAGTAATGTAGCATGCACCTCACGTGAGGAGGCGGATATTCTATGGATATTTAATGCAATATTCCGAATCGTTTTAATTAAAATATATAATATGGTTAGTCCAGATCCAGGAAAGATTAGTGGGTATTCTCATATTTGCAATTTATTTTAATTGATTTTTTTATTTATGATGATTTTTGGGGTTTTTTTAATTAAAACATAAGAAAGTTCACATGATATTATGCCGCATTCACAAAAATTTCATGAAAAGTGCATATTAGAATTGGAATGAAAAGAATATTAGCGATAGTGATTAGAGAAGAAAATGACAAATATATTTGAGGCATCTCTGTTAAGTGGGTCATTACAGAACACGAAGCTCAATTTGGAAGCCTTGTAGTTTGCCCTAATTTCATCGTCACCAAATTTTCTTTTTGCGCCAATTCCCAAAGAGAATAATTTTCTGCACTGAAGCAAGAGACTCCTCCATGCCCTCTCACTTGTTTAATACACGCATTATGGAAGCATAACACTTTTTTTGGGGATAATCACGTCCATATTTGTTATATACATTATAAAAAATTATCTCACGTTGCTAGATAATTATTTCTATATACTTTATATAATCATGTGGTCTCCCTCTATCAATTAATTTAACATTTTCTATTATATTTTCTTATATCTCGTCCCGGTCGAATAAATAGTTTCTTTTCGTTGGTAGGCGGCGACCACGTGAATGCACCTTCTAATTTATTCCAAATGGAGAAACCCCAATCTCGCCCCCTGCTGTTTTGTATGAAATTGAATTAAAAATTTTGTCTTGATAATCAAATAGATTGCCTCAGATTGCACTTCATCGACTTTTGTCTTTATAGTGACATGTGACCGCGCCAGTCACCAAGCATTAATCTTCACCCAACGTGACTAAGTAGGCTATCATGGTATCTTGAAACTTGGGGGCAAATCTCCTAGGTGGCGTGTTGATTCATCACCAACTACCCATTGAACGATATGGTCTAGTTGTCCAGTGATAAAAGGGTCTCGCCATCTTTCGTGAGATCATAAATTTGTGTTGTGTCGTGAACGAGTGTATAAGGGTATGTGTTTTCTGCATATCATATTGCATGATCGATTCAACCTCTGATCAAAAAGATATACCTTGGTTCTATTTCATCTCTTCAACAAGTTTAGTAATGAGCGAAAAGACTTTATGATCTGTAATGTGATGATTAGATTGCGGCGATGATTGGTACGTTCGTGTATAGACCAAGGAATTCGTGACTCAAATCGAATATTTTGCTGCGAGCGTGAAATCATTACATTGTATATAGTTGGAAGGAAGGGTGGAAACTAAATATTGCCCACAATTTTATTTTTCCTTCAAAGTTGAAAATAACCCGGTGGATATGAACATTTTTCTGCTTCTTTATTCCAATAGTGCCTCTCATTATCTAAGTAAATTTATTTATTTCGCTCCACATCATTTCGCTTCCATGCAGTTCCCAACGATGTAAGGTAATTTAAATTTACTATTCGTTTTTTTCCCTTCATTTTCATTTTTTTTTTCTCCTTCGTTCCCTATGCAACTTGTAAAACCAAATAAAGGATTATGATAATGCCTAGAGAGATAGCCGCGTTGCTAGCCTCTTTCAATCCTAGCTTATATAAAAACGTTTTCAAAAAAGATTCCTTTATTCAGATAACGAAATACCAAAAAGTTAACTGGTGACTCGATTGTTGAGGCGATCAATAGAATTATCTAAAGGTGTGTTGCGAGAGAACGGTCTGTTCTAATTTTTGCCGATTTTTCAAACCGTCAACGAGGTGCTTTTTTAACTGAGCTTATGCTTGTGATAAATATTAGAGCACAATGTTTTAATGGCCAATATATCTAAACTTTAGTGAATTGGGAAGACGGCGACAAATGTGAATGCACCTTTTAATCCCTTTTGAATGGAGAAGGCCTGATCTTGTCAACTTGATTGATGAAGTTAAGACTTTATAATGACCCGCGACCAGTGTCCAAGCATCTAATAATTTAAATTGTTGAATTAGATTTTTTAACTGGTATCAAAATCAATGCTTGTCCCCACCAGTCAAAAGAATAATTTCTTTTAGCCGGTAGACGGCACGGTGGTGGGGAGACGGTGACATATATGAATGCACCTTTTAATTCCTTCAAAATGAATAATTTCTTGTCCCCTGCGATTTTGTGTTGAATTGAATTACCAATTTTGTCTCGATAATCAAATAGATAGATTGCCTCAAATTGCATTCATTGACTTTTTCGGTTAACTTGGTTCATCGAATTAGACTTTATGGTGACTTGTGAAGAGTCTCTAAGCACTAGTCTTTGCTAGACGTGGCTAAATAAACTATCATGGTATTTTGAAACTCTGTGGCGAATCTCCTAGTGATGTGTTTGTTTTACCATGCACTATTTTTGTAATTTATCACCAATTATTCACCAAGAATTATGGTCTAGTCAACCGATGATAAAGAGTCACGCCATTTTTCATGAGATTATAAATCCGTGCTATGTCGTGAGTGAGTATCTGGTGGCCCGTGCTTTTGCATTTCTTACTCTATGTGAAGAGACTTCCTAATCTCTAGTGTGTCGATTGGATTGTGGTGATGGTTCGTAGACTTGTGAATAGACTGAGGGATTTGTGATTCAAATTGAACATTCTAGAGTGAGTGCAGGATCTTTAAATTGTATTTAGTTGGAGGGAAGTGCAAAAACTAAATATTCCTAAGTTTTCATTAATTTTTATTAGACATTTGGTAGTTAATGAGTATACTAGTTTGAGATTTTACTCTTCGTTTATTATAGGCATTCCCGTTTGTGATTTTTCGTGGTATAAAGTAGAATTTAATGGAAACGAATAGAGGTAAATTTATCATAAATGTATCGGTTTAGAGTTTTTAATAGTCAAAAAATTAAGTTTGAGTAAATTTGTTATAAGTATATTAATTTGGGTTTTTTAGTGGTTAAAAAATTAGTTTGGAATAACTTTATAATAGGTGTACAAATTTGGAGTTTTTCGTAGTATTAACCCTTAAAATTTCTATTACATTTTTTTGTTCTATTTTTTTTTTTTTAATTCCTTCATTTCCCTTGCAACTTGTAAAACCAAATGAAGGATCATGGTAACGGCTAGATAGACCGCTGGCCAATGGCCCCTCTCAGTCCCAATTTATAATATATATATATATATATATATATATATATATATATATTTTTTTTTTTTTTCAACAAATATTTCTTTATTCATATAACATGGTATCAAAAAAAGTTAACTGGCGAAAAGAGGAATAATATCATCTCCAGAGGGGAAGCTTTCGTTTTCTTGGTGATGAAGAATCATCTAATCAAACTAGTTAAGGACAAAGCCTTAACTTTTTCTAATGTTCCCATCTCTCCAAGGAATAGAAGGATTCAGAGAGGATGGGGCCTAGAACCCTCGGTTTTCATTGATCATCGCTCTCCCTCCTAGGTCTACTCGTGCCTACTATCTTCAGCTGTTGCCCAACTACTTTGGCTCTCCGTGTTGTCATTTGAGGTTTGCCAGGTTTTGTAGTTGTGGGTTTTCTTTGATGTTTGGCTATTATAGTCTGTTCGTTGTGTTGCTTGTACCTCTTATCGGCTCCCTCTCACTCTTCTTGCTTTTAGCTTCTAGAGTGTGATTTTTTGGCGCCGATCTTTTGTACATTTGTCCAAAGCTCGTTATTATCTTACTCTTACCAAAAAAAAAAAAAAAAAGTTAACTGGCGATTTGATTGCTAAGGTGATGATTAGAATTTATCTAAAGGTGTGTCGCAAGAGAACAATCTGTTCTATATTTTGCCGCTATTTGAAACCGTGAACGAGGTGCTTTTAATTGAGCTTTTGCTTGTGAATGTGATGAGTATTATAAAATAATGTCTCAGTGGCCAAAAAATTAAATTGAAGTGGGCAGACAACAACAAATGTTAATGCACCTTTTAATCCCTTCTGTATGGAGAAGGCCCGATCTTGTCCCCAGCGGTTTATATTAAATTAATTAACAATTTTGTTTTTATAATCATATAAATTGCTTGAGATTGCACTTGTCAACTTGATTGATCAAGTTAAGACTTTATAGGGACCTGCGACAACTGTCCTAGCATTGATCTTCATTATATGTCCGTTTGTTTTTGTAGTAAATGAATAATCCAATAAATATTTTCCTAAAAACAATAATTTATATCATTTGTAAAAACGAATGATCGAAAATCAAATTATTTTTCATTCATTAATTATTTCAAATAATAAAAGAGAATATTTTTAGCCTAATTTTATATGTTTCACTAAATAAACGTACGTTAAAAGTTAAATAGTCCTTTGCTCTTGGTTCTTTACCTTTTGTAGTAAATCATCGCAAGCTCCACGCCTCAGCCATCGAGCCTTGAAATGAGAAAGATTGACTATTGGGATAACAAGTGAGCAGGCCCGTATAGAGCGGCTTCTTACTTTTTAATTAATTGAATCTTACGATATATAAGCTTATACAAACTTAAATCGATGGATGGAGAAAAATCACATGAATATAAAAAACAAGATGAATTTCGATGGAATGTGGACACATATTTATGATACCATATTATAAAGTCTAACCCAAAAACTTAAACTGATAGATTAAAAAAAAAAAAAAAAAAAAAAAAAAAAAAAAAACTACAAAACTATAAACAGAATAAATGACCATTTGTCAAGTAATGCGGTACAATATCTCAATAAATACCAGCTGTCCTAAGCCTAGGTCACAAGCACGGTCGACTCGCCCCCATGTAATAGCAGTAGTATAAATCGACAACCATGTCTAGCCCCCCGATGAGGGTCTTCCGGCCTTGCCAACGCCACCATGTCTCTGAACGGCCGCAGGGTTTCATTTTAGTCACTAAAAAGTTGTCCCAAGAAGGGTCCTTTGTATTCATTTAAATCCGCTGGCTCAAACCAAACCGCCTTTGCTTCGACATCTTGAAAACAAAGTAAAATTATTGTCGGTGATGTGGCGTGCACGCCATGTGAGGAGCGAATAATTTCGGTGCATTTACTACAATATTTTCGAACCCTTCTATTTAATATATATATATATATATATATGTATATATATTTTGTGATATTTATGATTAGTCCATATCCAAAGAAAATAGTGAGTATTCTAGTATTTAGCAGTTTTATTTAATAGAGGTAATCATGGAAACTGAACCAAACTGGTTTGGTTCTAGCGGTTCCCAATTTCTAAAATTTAAAACCAGTGATAATCAATCCAATTCGAAACCCAAAGTATGGACTGAACCCTTCGGATTAGATCAATAGTTTTTATTGCCAAAAGGGTAGAAAAGAAAACAAAAACAACATTCATAGACACACTTGCTCCCTGCAAGAGTTTAAAAAAAAAAAAAAATCCTTCCCAATCCCTTGTCCGGTTCTAGTGTTCCATTCCCCCCATGGAATACAAACAAAGAAAGAAATCCCAACAATTCTAGGATCAGGGACCGATTTCCGATTTTAAAAACTAAGAACTAACCCTTCTAATCTGGTTTTCGGTTTTAGGGTGAATCCACCTTGAAACTAATTACCTCTGCTATTTAGTTGCATTCTGTCCCTATTAATTTACTATGTTTATTGAGTTTTTTATTGGAACATGCGAAAATTAACTACAATGAAGTCTCGTAAATTCATATTAAGATTGGAATGGAAAGAAGATGGGCGATTATGATTAGAGAAGGAAATGACAAATATTAAAGGCCGGCTATTTTAAGTGGACCATTGCAGACATGGAGCTCAACTTGGGAGCTTTGTACTTTAACCTAATTTTGTATTATTTTCATCATGCCCAATCATTCTTTTTTGCAAGAGAACCCTCCACCTACCCTACCCGCAAAACCTTTCGCTTGTTTAATACAATTGATTATAATAGCTTTTTTTTTAGGATATTCGCATATCATTTTACGGAATTTTCTATATATAGAAAATAAATAGTTTCTTTTTGCCATTAAACGGCAAGGTGGGGAGAGGGCGAATGCGAGTACACCTTTCAAATCCTCCCGAATCAAGAAGGGCCCAATCTTGTCCCCTTCGGTTTTTGTATTGAATTGACTAAAGCAATTTTGTCTTGATAATCAAATAGATTGCCTCATAGTGCACTTCATTGAATTGTTTTTTTTTTTTTTTTTTTGTTAACTTAATCGCTCGAGTTAGACTTTACAATGACCTGCAACAAGTCTCCAAGCATTATAAATCTTCACTAAAGTTGATTACGAGGGCGCTTTGTACTTTGCCCTATTTTTGTATTAGTTTTCATTAGATCCAATTATTCTTTTTCACACCAATGCCCAAGATCCAATCATTCCATTTTGCAACAAAGCAAGAGACTCCTCTACCTACCCACACGCATTATGAAATACATAGATTATGGTTGCATGATCGGTTCTTGTTTCTGGGTAATCGAATTCATTCACATGTATATTCCTAACATAGATTAAGCAAAAAAACATAGTTTCTTTTTGCTGGGAGGGAAAAATATAAGTGAAATGGTAAAGTACGGCAAAAAATGGGTTCCCTTGTTTCTCTTGATAATCAATTCCCTTTCCCCCCTTAAGTACAAGTCGAGAAATCAAACCTTTTAATGCTACCTATTCATAAAGTCAAGTGTTCAATCAAAGACCACCGAAAGGCATACCCAAAGATTCAATGGTGAAGGGTCACACCGTCTTTCACAAGTTCACAAATTTAGATTTCAATGTGAACAAATGTCTGAGCAGCTTTGTATCTTGTGTATTTGCTACTTCATGTAAAAGGCTTTTTTATTTCTAATATGCCAATGGAGTTGTAGTGATCAGCTCGTAGACTTATGTGTGAGTTGAGTATGTATGACTCAAATAGAATATTTTGTGAGTATAAGATTCTTACATTTTATACGATTGAAGGGATGTTAAGGGAATAGGTTTAAATAAGAGAGAAGTATTTCCAAAGAGACTTGCACTTACATTTTTCTTTATGGAATAACTGTATTTTTGCAGGGCGTGGGAGTCGAAACTCACTCCTGAAACTTGCGCGTCCCCACCCCATCTCTCCCTGAGAAGGTGGGGGTTTGAACCCCTCACCTCCCCCTTCCATGTTGGAAGGGTAGCCACTGGGGCGAATCCCAGTGGTTATGGAATAACTATATTTGAAATCTTAAAATTTATCACAAAAGCGCAATTGAGTAATAAAGTGTAATTAAGTCAAATTAGTAAATTAGTACAATTAAGTCTTTTCATTAATGTCATCCAACTTGATCAATAGAGTATGTTAACATTGATTTTTTTTTTTTTTTTTCAATTTTTCTCTCTTCTACATGGTGATGGCGTGGCTAAAACATAAAACACATAGCTAAAACCTCGCACGAGTTTTCCTTCTTCTCTTTTCCTTTTCTTTTTTTTTTTTTTTTTTTTTTTCGTTTTTTCTTTCGTTTGCTTATTTTTAATATAACTTAAAAAAAAAATTTGTAAAAATAAAACAACATAGTTTTAGCCACGGCATCATCACATAAGATATAGAAAAAAATAAATAGCCATATCAGTATTTTTCACTAGCTAAATTGAATAGAATTAATAGAACAATTTGACTACATCGATTTGATAAGCTTTATAATTCACTCATACTTTCATGATAACTTTTGTGAATTTTAGATTGCATTTGGTAACCAATTGCTCCTAGGAACAATTTCTGCTCGTAAATGGTTTTCTTATTTTATTCACTATACGAGTTTTTGAAAATTCGAAAGCATTTAGTAACTATACGAAATTTCTATTCTTGGAATAGAAATGCTTTTGATACAATCCTCAATTTTATTTTATTTTTTGTGATTTAGAATTTTTTTCAATTTTTGAATAATTTTATTACATTTTTCCCATTTTATTTTTTTATTTTTTTTCTTTTATGCTCCTCCTCTCGATCCCCAACCTTGGCTATGGCCGACAACTAGCTAGACGAGGGCCAATGACCTCACCAACCTCAGGAGAGCCTTACCAACCCCACACAAGGCCAAGCATTATCAGCCCGAGCCTTGCCCAGCCACAATGAGGCTCAGCCTTATCGAGAGATAGTGGGCCTTTTGCGAGGTTGCGTACCATTATCGAGGTAAGTGACCAGCTAAAGGAAGAAGGAGAAGAAGAAGGAAAAGGAGAAAAGAAAAGCATAAAAAAAAAAAAGGTGTGATTCTTGAATTGTTCTCGAAAATAAAGAAGTAACTTTTTTTTTTTTTTTCACTTCTTAATTCTATTTCAAATCTATTCTCGAGTACCAAGTGGATTTTTATTCTTTTTTTGTTTCAAAAAAAAAGAATAATTATGCACTATTTGGTACGATAGTAAACAGACCCTTAATTCACCTATTCCTTTCTTCAAAGTTGAAAAGAATCGAATGAAAATGAACTCTTTTTTTGTTTCTTTTTTTCCATTATTGCCCCTCGTGGACAAGACAAATAATATTTAAATAAATTCACTCACTATTTCCCCTTTACATCATTTCCTTCAATGCACTTCCAAACAATACAAGGTAATTAAGATATTCAATCCCATTCTTTTTTTCCTTCCACTACGTTTATTTTCTTTTCTCTTCATTTATTTTTAATTTTTTTGGTTTTGATTTCTCTAAAGTGATAATCCTCGTTATCACAATTTTGAATAAGCGTTACGACTGATACCAAATTGAAACAAAGTAATACACTTGATTATGGCACTACGAACATTAATAACTCGAAAATAACTTGAATTAGATGTGTTTCAATCCATTTTTTATATTAAAAAAAAAACTTTAAGTGAAAGAAGAATCGTCGCGCTTAATATGACGGCTTAAGACTTTGGGCTGTGGGCTCTAACGTACCAGTTTATAGGGAATTACCATCCCAACTCTGTCCATGACAAAAAGGGTTCCCCATACTCCACAGAAAGTTCTTTCATATTCGAAAAATTTTTACCAGCAAAGATTGATGGATTAATCTTTGGTCAATCTCCCAAAAAAATAAACCCGATGAATGGTGATCTTGGTAGCTTGTGAAAAATCATTACCTTATCCCTAGCTTCGCCGATGGGGCTGAATTCCCCCTTTGCTTAGGCCCGCCTCGAGTATAAAGTCTGCTATTTCTGCCTAGGTTATATTTTCCTCCGATAGCCTAGCTGTACGCTATGCTTTTCTATGCTTAAAATATCGCGAACCTTAGCCCTTCAACTCTAATTAGTTTGGCACCGAAGTTTCTTCTCGATGATTCTAACGTTAAAAGGGGGAAAGAATTTCAAGTATTCAACTCGATTACAGACAAAGGGGCTGAGATGGAGTACTCGATTGATTGTTCCCAAGTTTCATCCTAGCCCATAAAAAGAAATTTGCGGTGTAGCAGCTAATGCCTTCATAAAGCGCAATCGAGCATTCATGTCGAATGATTGAATGGATCGGCAACGGCAAAGAAAATTTCCCTTTTTCGTTTCCCGATCAAACCCTTTTTGAACATGTGGCTTCAATTTGACAAAGGCAAAGACGCACTAACATCTTCTCTTTTTTCCTTGGGTCAAAGGTTGGGAATGTCATTGCCAAACCGGAATACGTAAAAGACCAACTCGCATGTACTGTCAGATCAAGTGAATCTCTTGTGGACCGATTTCATCCGAAGGCAGACGTGAGCTCGGCTGGATTCAATTTAATGCGTTCTTTAACTAAATTATACGAGCTAGAAGGTAGAAGAAACATCGAGAGTGGTGTAATTTAAGAATTTGAAAAGCGCGAAGCGAAAGTTGGTTTCCGCTTTACCGCCTGTCCATTTTGCTCATGGACTGCTGAAAGAGCTTAGGGAAGGAAAAAGCTTTTACTTCATCGCAAAGGAAAAGCAAAGAGCTCCAGAAGTTGCTTCAGAAGGTTGTAAAGAAAGAGGAGAGAAGAGAAAAAAGTGATTGCTGGCTCTAGCAGCTTTATTGCTCCACAAAGAAAATTACAGCTTTGTTACTCTAAGCCTAATGGAGTGTGTATCAGCAATGGGGGAGATCATGGGTACAAGTCCAAGAAAAATGGAGACATACTTTGCATGGGTCGGGTTCGTAAGATAATCGATGTCTTCAGGGCCGGTCGATCACGTTATTGAAGTTCACATGAGACTTGTTGTCGTCGATGATTGCGATTGACCCGATTCATAGTGGAATGAGACTGAGGGTTTCCCTCTCATTTGCCTCTTGAAGTGCAACGGTGGAAGTTCGTGTTGGTCTGGTTTTGAGGGTGAAACTGGAGGCGACAGTCTAGGTGACACCAAAACTTGACCGAGCCCAGGCGCCCCACCCTCCACCGGGCCCTGGCGGTGCCCTTCAGATTGAACGTGACCTTGTTCTGCTCCAGCGATTCGCCGACCTGGTTGGACTGCTCCGGGTTGAGCGGGATCGGGGACGACTGCACGACGTAGTGGAACACCACGGAGCTGTTCTTCTTCACGTCGAACGGTGGGGCGAGGAGCACCGCGATGTTCTCCCCGCCGTAGCTGAGCACCAGCTCCAGCTTCTGGAAGCTCGCGTGGGCCTTGGCGTTGTCGTTCTCGGCCTTGACGTCGATGGTCACCTGGGTCACCAGGACCCCGCCGTAGTCGATCCGGAAGATGTCGAGGCTCGCGCCGACGACGCTGATGAAGGGCACCCGGGGGTGGACGACGATGTAGCCGATGAACACGGCGATGCCAGCGATGATGACGGCCAACGAGAGGATGACGCAGATGACGGCCGCGCACCAGATGAGCGGGTGGGTCCGCTTGTCATCCCACGCGAGTGATCTGTTCGTCATGTTAGAGGTGATAACAGGATGAGGGACTGGAGTTTTGCCTTGAGAGAGACAACATGAGGGCCAAGCACAAGCTGGTGTTCTTGCTTCTTCTTTGCCCAAAGATAAATTTTCAGGTGTTTGGATGGCTGGGGCGGGAAGGAAGAGCGAGTTAACTTGGGTTCTTTGCGCTTTGATGTTGGGACGGTTTGGTATCTTTTTGTGATGGGGAGGGGTGAGAAGTCTTTGCTCTATCTGTGAATCTCCCTAAGGAAGCTTTATTGAGGGGACAAGGGAGGGCAAAAATACCAAACTTGCATGCCCTCCTTAATCCCCAATTGAGCGGTTTCTTTCCCACTTTGTGCTTAACAAGGAAGGAAAAATTAATTTTTTAGGCTGCATGTGGAGGGAACATCATAGGTTAAATCCCACTTTTTTCCCTGTTGAACTTGAAAGAGACCTTATATGAGAGAGAGAGAGAGAGAGAGAGAGAGAGAGTGTGTGTGTGTTGCGTACTCACTAAGAATTACCCCCATCACGTATGTGTAAAACTCAGTTTCTTGCGTCTGTTTTTAACCATTCTATAACATTAACCAACGGTCCTTTTGCCAGAGAACCACATCACTTCACTCAGTTACACGCGTCAAATGTGTCTCGCCGATGGTCTGCGAGAGATCAATGACATGATCGAACGTACGATTCGCCGAAACCAAGGAACCCAATCGCCAATCAGCCGTCAAACTCCGCAAGACGTCTCGGACAAGAAAAGGCTTTCCCTATGTTGCCTTGGTTTCACAGGCGAGAGATACCTTTTTTCCGGACACACGGATCCTTGAAAATGTTTTGTCAGTGATGGGGCAAAAAAACATCCGTTGATTGGCTTTCAAGGTATCTCAGATCCTAAAAATTATTTAATCATGAATCATCATATTCAATAGAAGAAGGAACTGGATGTTAGAATCAAAGGACAGGGTCTAAGTTCCTCAAATATTCTGGGCATATATGATACTTTAATTTTGTCTGCAACAGGCAGCAAACTGTTCATACACACCCCTCCTTGTGCGGAAGGTTTTACCATTTCCGAAAGGAACTGGAGTTAAATCAAGACAGGTTCCTTCAAAGCATTCTTGCCCCCGCTGCTTCGGTGATATGTGGCGACATGACCGTCGATGCCCGTTCTGTGGTGCACCCAATCAATGAAAGATACATTGAGATCCATATTGCATTAAGCAGAGAGAAATGTACATCACGCCTTAAACTAGTCATGGCCAGTGTATTCTTAGCTCGTGAAGCTATTAATCAGCACCTCAATCAATTAGAGATCACATCACATCACATCACCCCCACCAATTGGCCACCATTATTGTTGCTCTGAATGACCACAATCTGCTGTCTACTCTAAGCTATCTTAATAAGCCTTTCAATCTTCTTGAGGTCAACTGCTAAGTGCTAACAACTCTAACATGACTTAATCTTGTTGAGCTCAACTGACTCAAGTATTGATCCTACTCTGGCTGGACCATTGCAATACATAATTCAAGCACCCACCAGTATATTTCCTCCTGGCTTTGTGCTTGAAAAGTTGAGCTTGCTGAAGCTCAAAATGAATTAAAAACATGAAATTCTGGAATCAAATCAAGCTTGACCATTAAAAAAGTTCATCTCAACTCAGCTCCATTACACCCATCTCGGCAACTCTGGTTTACTTCCAACTGAGACTTTGGGGCATGAGTTTGCCCTTTTCAACAAATGGATCACTGCATTAGTAAAGATGTGAAAGCCCTAATACTGAGGAAATTCTCACAAACAAAGGGATGCAACATATAGAAACAGGCCATCAGCTTGTGCCCACATGTTAGGGGAGTTTCAAGCTCAATCAATGAAAAGAACCAATGGAACAAGATAGGGTCAGTAGACAAGTGCAAATAAATATAATATGAACTAGAGCATTTTTGTTGGTTTCCAAAATTTAACAAAAGGTGGATGGCAGACACAAGCAACTTCAACATAGACAAGAGGTCCAGAACCAGGAATCAGCATATAACATGACCTAGAACTTCCAAGTTCAGAACTGAAGACGGCTCATAGAAACAATGGAAGCCAAAACAATTGTAGAGCATGGAAAGGATCCTGATGAGGATTCAAAGAGTAGCCAAGGTCCGCTGTAATGAAAGAGGAGAGAGATAATGAGAAGTGCTGGCTCAAGCATGATAATATGAGGTACAGGAATACTACCCAAGATCGTGCCTAAGGTAAGTAAAACCTAAAAAATCAGATCTCGGAGACAAAATTGAGGGATTGCCATTGACCCACTGAAAAGAAACTGGGAAGGTAGTGATGACAGATGTGCAGTCAATTATCTACTCACAATGCAAAAATCACCTAATGACAAGGCTTTTGGCTGCATAATATTCAGTTTATAGGTATCCTCAAGGCTACACACTGTTACAATACATTCCAAAGTCTCAGCCAGAAGACAATAGCACACATTTTCTTCACTCATTCTCTCTTTCTGTTTCTTTCTTTTCATTTTTGGGGGACTGTGCCACTTAAGTACTAAATTTTACCATTGAGTTTGCTGATAACAGTTCATCATAACAAAAACGATCTAGTTTAGAATTTTCTGGCAGAAATATGACAACCTTTACTATCTGTTTTGACTTTTTATTTGCTCAATTGACAATTTCTTTTTTTCCCTCCTGATGAAAAGGCATGCAACTTTAAGCAAAGCTTTAGCACCATCAAACCTAATGCTTAAAATGTTCAAGGGCTCCTGACATGATAACATTTGAATATCTAGACAGAGATGCTTAAGACTTTATGGGCACTCCAAACAATCAAAACAAAAACAAAAAATAAATAAATAAATAAATAAATTTTAAAATTATAAGAAAAGGGCTAATACACATAGATGTAACACAATTTGAGTAGATGCACTAGATTATGAACAAAAGGCTGCCCAAAGTCAAATATATGTAAACTTGAAACTACAGTTGTGAGAACTTATAATCCGATATCTAAAAGTTGTTCAACTTGAAAAGCAGAACGATGGTGTCCATCACATCCATAGCAACAGGATAAGTAAACTTTCCAGCAAAGCATCATTGAACCAATAAGCAGCTGCCTCCAAGTCACACCTCATGATACATTTGTCCAGTAGAAAATTCTCTTTACTCCTATAAAAAATAGTGTCAAATTTCTCAACTGCAATTTGCAGCTTGTAAACTATGACAAAGCATTCACTTCAACACATATGCCGAATATAGGAGGAGCAAGAAATCATCTATTCTGGCCATGCTCCTGGCTGCACAATAATTCGTGAAGGTGAACTGGGTGACCTTACATAATTGACATGATTGGACAGTTTCCCAGGTAATAGGACAAGTTCTCCATTTGAACAATAGAGAACCTGAAAATATAGGATAGATTCCAAGGTATGGATCACACCAAACTGGTACATCTTGTACCCTACATGGCTACAACTTATGTAAGGTGGTCAATACACTCTCGACATAATTATTGATGTTGAGCATTTCCTCATTTTTTACCCATATCACACAAAGAACGTTTGATACTTTACTGTGGACTCTTTGTATTTACCTTTTATCCCTTAAAACCATTGCAAATCAAGCATTCATTAAAATTGTTCATTACAAAATTTTTGGTTTCCACTTGCAAATACGCCGCAGAGGTTTAAGACAGTGCAAGGTTTCCCAAAACCCATGGAACCGGTATCAACTAGTTTCAAGATGGTTCCAACTTTCAAGAGGTTTGGGTAAGTTTCAAAAAAGAAGTTCAAAAATGATGTTTAAGGGAATCATTGTCTAGAGCATGGGATATAGACAGAACTACCGAGTTGCAGTATAATCCCTTTACATGACACCTGAGTAAGTATAAAAAGGAAATACTTCTACAATCTCAAAGTGTCCATAATTCGGAAAAGGGTTACAAAAAGGAATATATCTCAAGATTCCCCTTTTTATACATTGAAATAGAGAGGGCGAGGAGGGGCAACCAACATAGCTACTCTCCCTCTAGCTGCTGTCAGTAGAGTCACATACTTACTAGTAAATGTTTGAATTTAGATGGCGGGCAAATTGTCACTAAGCAGCACCTGCCACCATCAGTCTGAAGTACGCCTGCCCATCGACAAAGCTCTCCAAGGTGCTAGAGGACCGGAATCCATTCACCAAAGTGAGATAAATGCACCATTACTGCAAGTGGAGTCCGGTCCATTCAAAAATAGGGACGTCGAAGCTCCCTTCACAAGGTAAAGAATGAATACAAGATTTGCAGAAGGAATTATCAGAAGCTATGCAATTAGTTGAGGAATCAAACAACCAAAAATGCAAAAGTAAACAGCAAAATGCCGGAGAGAGAGAGAGAGAGAGAGAGAGAGAGAGTGCTCACATCAAAAAAAATTTTATTTACTCCAACTATCCAATTCTTTGGGAGACTTCCAAAAATAGAGGGAAAAAATAGATGTAACATGAGAGTGTTCTGAAAGTGAAGCTTGTTTGGGGATAACTTCAAGCTCTCCATCTCCTTGAAAGAAAATCATATGTGTCCCTTGCACTCCTCCTTTCCGCCTTATACAAGGCATCCATCAACTTTTCCCTCGTTGATTCATAGATGTTAATTCTTTGATCAAACATGTCTTCTGCAAATTTTCTCAACTCTGAGAACCTACCCAAAGTGCAGAGGCCAAGAAGCAAGGTATTTGCACTTGCATCAAGATGCAAGAAGCAGTTGTCGATCATGTAGTTCCATATATCGACACCTGTCTCAGGATCGTCGCTGTTGAAAAACATAGATATGGCCATGGAACAATTAGAATGAGTTGGTGGCAACTCATTCTTGATCATCTCAACAAAAAATTTGGCTGCTTCGCGGACCTTCTTGTTTTTAACAAGACATTCAAAAATCATGTTATATGTCAAGGAATCAGGAAAAGCACCGTGGAACACCATCTCATCTAGCAGCCTGAATGCATTGTCGGTGTCATCATTTTTGCACAGCAGACCGATCATTTGGTTGTACATGAACAAGCTAGGCATCAACCCACTACCGACCATGATATCCCACAATAGGATACAGTTGTGCGAATCATCGCTCTTGCTAAGAATATCAAGGGCGGTGGAGAAAAATTTCAAACCTGGCAAGCAGTTTTTTCCCTTCATCAACTGGAGAAATTTGATGGCCTCCTCAGCATGCGACCCACGAACCAGAGTAGTCAAGAAAGCATCATAAGCCGACATATTCTGTGAACTCCATCCGATGCGGGCAACCATTTCCCCAAAAGTGTTCTTGGCCTTGTCCACATTTCCCTCCTTCTCCCACCCTTCAAGCAGAATTGCAAATGTATCCCTATCTGGGGGTATCTTCACCTTGATCTTATCGTAAACCTCCGATGCCCTCATCATTTGCATGTCCTCAGCAGAAATAGCGCTCAATATCGAGTTAACTGCCACAGTATCCTGTTGAACCCCATACTGGTCCATCACATCAAAGCTCATGACCGCCTCATTTACCCGACCAGCACTGCAGTAGCTTGAGAAAACCGACGCGAATGTTGCCATTGACAGCGCACCCTCTCGCTTCATGGAGCGTATAGCATCCCACATTTGCTCAAACACCTGGTTCTTGCCGAGCAAGTCAACCATGAGGTTCCATGCGATTGCAGAGTGCTTGTGCTTCTGGCCGGCCCACCGGAAGAACTTCACGGCCGAAGCAGGGTAATTGTATGAATACTTAAGGACTTCTTCCACAAGGATCGGGTTCGCAGGGATCTCAGTGGAGTCGAGCGAGGCCTCGATCTCCCCGGGCGGCGCCCGTGCAAGGACATCACATACGGTCTTCGCCAACGGGGAGATGTCATTGGCATGGACATGGGAGGGGAACTGAAGAGGCTGCAAGTTCGGAGGCAATCTCAAGCTGGCGTGGTTCGTCAAAAGTTGTGAAGACGGTACGATTTTAGACGGGTATCTAAGCCCCGATCGACCCAGATGTTCGGCCATGGCTTCCATCAAAGCAGAGCAACCGAGAGACTAAAACGCTAAAAACCCAGAAGCAGAAATTCCAAACACTGCCGAATTCCCATAACCCACCAACGTAAAGCATCAAATTTACTGCAAAACTCGAAAGTTCGAATCTTTCTTCCCTCTTTGTACGTGAATTCATATGGGTATGTGCAATTCGTGCCTTTCATGTACGTGTTTGAGGAGAGAAGACCGAGCAGAGGAGGAACCTCGAGAGAGATGGCGGCGGGCAGCGCCGACCGAGCTTCCGGCGACCGTCGTTGACCGAGAAAAGCCTGGTGATCGATCGTGTCGGAGTCGGAGGGAGAGATCATCAGTCAAACGCCCGAAGAAGAGAAGACGAGGACAGACGAAGAGCTAAAACCTCCCGAGTGGAACATATCTCCGCCAGATTTAGAAGTTTTGACGCTCACTTAGGCCCTGTTTGCTAAAAACCTATTTCTGTTGCCCAAAACAAAAATTTTTGTTCTTTATTATGAGAAATAAATAAAAAAAATAGAAGCCTATTTAATAAAACTTTTATTCTCAGAAAAAAAAAATATTATTTTTTTATTCCTAAAGATAGATTTCGAACAAAAGTAACATCTTCTTATTCCTATGAACAATTTCTAAAATCAATTTTTCTCTCTCCTTTTTTTCTTCTCTTTTCCTCTTCTTATTTTTCCTTTCGGCCGATCGCCGACGTTGACTAGGACCGACACCGGCAACCGGCCAAACAAGAGTCGGCAATCTCATCGAGTGTTGCCGCCCTTGAGACGCCGAGCCACGGCAAGGCTCGTCGGCTCAAGCCCCATCGTCGCCGACAATGGCTCCAAGAAGGTCCACCTCGGCGATGGTCAAGGCGGGTCAACCTTGCCCAAATCTAGCGAAGCCAAGCTCGCCCAACCAAGGTAAGGCCGAGCCTTGTCGGCCATCGCGAGGCTCGGCCTGCCAAGCCCAGGTGAGGCCGACCTCGCATTGCCTAGGTGAGGTCAAGCCTCGCCGATGGCCTGGCGAGACTTGCTTGGCCACCGAGGTCACCAGCGAGGCTCAACCTCGCCTAAATATGGCAAGGTCGAGCCTCGCGGTGGCTTGGTGAGGCTTCGATGAGCTCGCGGGACCTAGTCCAAATAGTCACCCACCATTGTCATGGCCGGCGATTAGCCACCAAGGAAGAAGAAGAAAAAAAAAAAATATAATAAAAATATTTAAAAATTAAAAGAAACAATAAAATTATATAATTTTACTAAACGCATTTTTATCCCAAAAATAAAAAAATTAGTTACCAAACGCGTTCTTATATTAAGAAATTTTTCCCGAGAACATAAACAAAAAAAAACCATTTCTCATTAAAAGCTATTCCTCGAAACAAAATCATTACCAAACGCGTCCTTAATTATGATAACATTTTTTTTTATCACATGTATCTTGGTATTGCACCCATTCAAGTGCGACAACTTTTTCTCTCTCCATGGCTTTTTTTTTTTTTTGGTCGGTCTCTCTCCATGGCTTAAATGTCATGTAATTTTTCGATCCATCCCTCAAATGCCTAACTTTTTTTAAAAACGTTTACCATAAATATCATGATAGCTTGAATTTGCCAGACTTGAGTGAATATTTTTAAAAAAATTATGACTTATGACATTAAAGTGATTAATTGAATGTTATAACATTTAAGTTAGCGTTTTTTAAAAATTATGACATATAAATTTTTTGGGGAAAAAAAGATTATGATTGCTAAAAAAACACCGTTGGAGCAAAAGGGGCTCGAACGAGGCTATTAAACAGTGAGCGGTGACGCTCAAAAGAGGCTCCATTTCTGACCAAAAAAAAAAAGAGGCTCCATTTGGTTCGACACAACTTCACCAAAGGCATTTACCTACAAAAGACCATTAAGCCACGAAGGCCTCTGACAAAACGCTGAGGTGTTCAGAGATGAAAATGCAGAGGCCTTTTAGGCAAGGCCCAAATTTCCAAAAGCCCATGACCCCCCCCAATGTAAAGTCCCAGCCACATTTGGCATTTTTGGAATGCTGCTTTTAGGGTTAACGAATTTATTTGTTTTTGTCTTCCGACTTTGTGTTCACAAATATTTTCATATTTTAATCTTGGCCTTATAAACTGTTCGCCTTCTCTCTCTCTGGAACAGACGTTGCACAGGTAGATCGCAAGTGTGAAGCTCCGCTGAGGATTGCACGAGGCCAACCGGGTCTCACCAAGACTGGTCGAGGGTCGCCAAACCTCATTGATGATTACAAGTTTATTAGGTGACATCTAGAGGGTCGTGACTCAGGCAAAAATTTGGTCGAGTAGAGAATTGTCAAGGGCCATCAAGGGTCACCGAGGTTGAGGTCCACCAAGTTATTCAACCTTTATCTTTAAATCTATTGCCTAAGGTCACGAGGTATTCGCAAGCTATCTCTTGGGGTCACACAACCTCGGCGATGTGCCGCCACTAGAATTTTCAACCTTCTCTTTAGTGCCGAGGGTTGTTTTTTAGCCTCTATCTTCAAATATGTTGCCTTAGGTTGTGTTATCTTGGTGTCGCCGAGTTGTTACCTCATGCGCAACCTTAAAGATGAGCTGTCGCTTCGGAGCTTTTAGCTTACCCAATGGCTGCCAAGGGTCGCTTAGCTTGAACCATTCTTCTTCTTTTTTAAAAAAAAAAAAAAAAAAAAAAGATTTTAGCAAACACTCTTTTACAAAGTAGTGACACACATTGTAATTCACAATCCCTATTAAAGAGAGGGGATGATTGGGGAGGACAATACCAATTAGGCCAGTCTTTACACCTGGCAGGCTTCATAGCCCCGCCAAGTAACATACAATAGCAATGACAACTGAATTTAGTTAGGAATGACGGTGAGCACAACCCGATTTGGAAGAAAATTAACCTAAGATCGAAAAGCGGACCAGCGAAAGCGTGGTTTGGAGCAAAAGGACTCGAACGACGTTAAAACATTGAGTGGTGACCCCAAAAAGAGGCTCCATCTGATTTGACACAACTTCACCAAAGGCATGTATACAGTATACCTATAAAAAGACCCTTAAGCCAGGAAGGCCTTGGACAAAAGGCTGGGGCGTTCAGCGATGAAAATACAAAGGCCTTAAGAGGCAAAGTCGAAATTTCTAAAAGCCCATAATCTGATGTATCCCAGCTGCATTTGGCATTTTTGGAATGTTGCCTTTTAGGGTTAACGAATTTTTTTTTCCTTCCAACTTTGTGGTCCTGGCCTTATAAACCGTTCACCTTCTTCCTCTTTGAAACAGACGTTGCAGATCTAGATTGCCGGTGTGAAGTTCCACCGATGGTTGCAAGAGGCCAACTGGATGTTGCCGATAGTGGCCAAGGGTTGCCAAACCTCATTGATGGTTACAAGTTTATTAGGTGAGACCTAGGGGGTTGTGACTCACGTAATGTCCGGCCAGGTAGAAAATTGTCGAGGGCCATTGAGGTCGAGGCTCGCCAAGTCGCTCAAGCATTTATCTTCAAATCTATGTCACCTGAGGTCACGAGACACCGGCGACTTATCCCCAAGGTTGCACAACCTTGGCAATGTACTGCCACTAGAGTTTTCAGCCTTCTTTTTGATGCCGAGGGTCTCGTGAGCCTCTATCTTCTGATCTATGTCACCCTAGGTTGCATGGCTTTGGTGTCACCTCGCCTTGGGTCGCATGACCTTAACAATTATTTCCTCACTTGGGGTTGCACGACCTTAGCGACGGGCCATCGTTGGAGCTTTCAACTTGCTCAATGATTGCCAAGGGTCAGTTGAGTTAACCCATTCTTCTTCTTTTTCTTTTTTTCTTTTAAAGATTTTAGCAATAATCTTTTCCAAAGCGGTCACACACATTGTAATTCACCATCCCACCATGGCAACCATAAAGTTGGTCGGCTTTGTGTGACCACAGACCTAGGGTCGTGCCAAAGAGGGCAACTGGCACGACCACTGTCAGAGAGAACTAACGGAGATTGGAACCTTCATAGCCACGGGTCCTTCTTTCTTTCTGTGGCTCTAAAATTGAACGAAGAGGAGGGGCCAAAGGCCTCCTCTTCAGCTATGGAGGCCACTCGCCTCAGGTGACCGGGAACATTTATGTGCGTTCGTTCATTTCCTTAGCGTCGGTGTCTTTGGGGAAGAAGAAGACTAGAGATGGAAATAAAGAAAAGAAAAGTGATTAATAATGAATTTAAAAATTAAAAAGTCATCTCAACCATCCAGCTTTTATGATTGAGACGTGTCCTCACGAGGAATGCATAATTTTAATGGTCGAGAAAAATTCCCTAAAGATTGGAGCCCAAGTCATCATCTGTTTAGGTGGCGTTTGGTGTCATTTTTTTTTTCAGTCATAAACAAGAAAAAAACATTATCCTCTTTGTTAATTTGTAAAATCATTTCTCAATCAAAATGATGTTCGATTATGCCGAACGACATTGTTTATTTAACATCATTTTTACTGGACACGAATCATCATATTCATAATTTGTTAGTCATAATTTTTTGTTATCTACAAGTTAAATTCTAACAAAAGCAACATATATCCTTGACCACATAAAGAAGAAACCCCTAATCTTATTTCTTAAATAAAGCGATATGATGATTGATATTTATTAGATGAAAGAGAGTTTCAAATATTCAAAGATAAACAAAAAGATAAGATTCAAAGGACACTAATATCTCTTATCACTTTACATAAAGGAGATCACTAGTGTTGACAACCAACGATATGCGACAATTATGATTGAACATATTGAAAGGCGCTCATAGTTCTATCCAATTCTGCGTCAAGAATTTAATGTGGGTTCTTGAATATTACAGCACAAGTCGAAATTTCCGATCCGACATCCAAAATCATAAACCGCAAGAACCACTTTTCCTGAACATGAAAAATGAAAAATTCCCTGCTTTCAAAATGGTAGACTCCATCTGATTGGTTTTTTTTTTTTTTTTGACATGATTAGTTTTATCTATAGTCTATTCAAACAAGACTTTCTACATTAAAAAAAAAAAAAGAGGAAACCTGTATTTCTAAGCGTGATCCAACGTTGTCCTTGCTCTTCAAATTCTCTAAATTTAAGTACAAATTTCCAGTCCTACATATCACAAGAACCGTTTTTCCAGGACATGAAAAATTAAAAATTCCTGACTTTCCAAATAATAGACCACATTCGATTTGTCTTTTTCCGAGAAAATCAGTTTCATCCATAGTCAATCTTGACGAGACTTCCCACTAACTAAAAAAGGAAAAGGGAAGAAAAGCTGCATTTCTAAGCGTAATCCAACGGTGTATTCGCTCTCCAGATGCTCTAAATTTACCATTCCCGAACGAAAACCATCGATATATCCATCCCTAAACCGTGCGAACAGCAAGAGTCCATCTGGCATTTTCCACAGCAGATCCAGAAGAGCCACGCCGTGTCCACATGCGTCTGAATCTTCGCCGAGATAATTCAGGAGCGAGGACAAACGGTGCTGCATCGTCTGCATCTGCATCCATCAGTGGTTGGATTGGAATGCGTCCGGAGATCACGCCAGGAAGTTTCCGTTCCAAGACGACGCAGCAGCGGATCCCCAAAAAGGGAAGCAAAGTCTCCAGTCCACTCGCTAGATTATTCTCTGCTCGAATCGATTCCAGGGCCCAATCGCTCTTTCGCCAGGTCTTTCCTAGAGGTCAAATGGCCCCCACTCTAAAGCTTAAACCCACCCACTCCTTACAAAGAGAAAGCTCCATTTCCATGTGATGGAAAAGTCATTTGGTCCTTTCTGAGTATCTCGCGTTCACAATCCCCAGCGACGGTGAAAACATAATCGGGTCTCTTCAAGGGAAGTCCCGGCGATCCGAAACACTGCCGGGAGGATCGGGTTGCATCGATCAGACATGTTCGCAATTCATCCGCATTCCGTAGTTGTCCTGTGTGCCAATGCGAGATGAATATCGGGTAATTCTTCTAGTTACACAACATTGAAACTGTGGCATCATCACATTCACGAGAAAACGCATCCGATTTCTTCTGATTAAGCGTTGAAATCTCTGTCTCTCTCTCTCTCTCTCTCTCTCTCGCATAGTCCACCTAATGTTAGGTGAATTTCACCAGCTTCATGGAAAAGCACAGGTTTGGCAGAAGCCCTTTTTTTCTCAAGAAGGTCGTTATTTGATTCGATACCAAAACCGTTCCCCAGCACAGTTCATGGGGACTTTTGCCCCTCCTTCCAAGCAACGAAAGATCGCTCCTTTGGAATGAATCCTTTCAACCACTCGCCAAAGCAACGGAAATCTTCCACCACCGCAAGCAAGCCAAGGGCCACTTCCATTTTCTTGAGTGACCTCCAAGCCTTCCCCTATTCCTAGCCTCTCCCTCCCTCCAGCTCTCCAAAAGAAGAATCAGCCAAGCAAAGCATCCCGGAATGGGAAGCCGCCAGCCCGGCCTCACCGCCTTCCTGCTTTCCTTGCTCGTCGTCGCTCTCACTGTCGTGGCAGTCCTCTCGTGCGTCGCGGCTGAGGTCAAGAAAACCAAGGTGAGCATTGCGGAGAAGGAGTAGTCGTTACTTCATTGGAGTCAATTGGGGTTGGTGGTGATGTCGTGTGATGTGATGCTTTCGTTCTGTTCCTCAAGGTGAGGCAGCTCAAGTGGGACGGCAAGCTGTGCTACTTGCCCGGGAGCGACGCGTTCAAGTACGGGGTCGCCGCACTGGCCTGCCTCTCGGCCGCGCAGGCGGTCGGGTATGCGGCTGTATGTGCTGGCTTTTGCGCCGGAGATCGGAAGGGCGTCGAGAGGCGCAAAGGGAAGAGGCTGACGATCACGGCGGCTCTCTTTCTGGTTTCGTGGTAGGTCACCTGTCGTTCGTTTGAAGCAGACCCGTCTGCATTATTGCCGGGGGTTGGAGTTTGGCGTGTCGTATGCTTCTCAAGTCACAATAATGGATTTGAGTCGATAGCGGTTGAACGAAAAAAGCCATGAATTATTCGTTGATTGTACGTCCGAAATCGTTATCCAATCGATAAATCGATTTGTCGCTTGTCGTATCCATTACAGAACAGTTCGATGGCGGGAAGAAAACCGGTAATAGATGATCGTTATGCGGGTTCTGAACTAATTTTTGCTGTATCAGGACGAGCTTCGGGGTCGGGGCAGGAGTGCTCGGCGCAGCGACGAGCATGAACAGAGAGCAGCCCTACGGGAAAGGATGGCTCGACGGCGAATGCTACCTGGTCAGAGACGGAATGTTCATCGCCTCAGCGGTACTGGTCGCGATCGCATCCGGCAGCACGCTCTGCCTTGCTGTGATATCCATGAAGAAGGGTCGGATCGAGCAGGACCTCAAGCTACACCCGCAGGCCAGCTGAAAAAGAGTAGAACCGATCGCGAAAGTAATGAACAAATTGACTCATTTTTCGCCGGCGATCCGTCGCCAGCTTGCTCTTTCCTGAGGAGCATCGCGCCAATTGAGCGGACCTGGCTCCGATTTGCGACAATTAGAAGAGGAGGCGAGCGACAATTAGTAATAAGAGTAAGAATTAGGATCTTTAAGATCTTAGTTATTCTTTGCCGGAAGTACATAATTACATGTTTGGTGGCAACGAAGCACTTTTCTGAACGCTGTACCAACTTATTCTTTCCGGTCAAGAGAGAGCATTCTAAACAATTTTGGCCGGCCGGCCGCCCGGGTTTCAGCATGTGGCTTATGAGGTGGGGCACGCTAATTCACGAGTTTGGGGCTACTTGCTAATCAAAATTTTCAGTCATAAAATTTTTTATGATTAGTGTCGCTGCATTTGGCGTCGTGAATAGAGGTAACCCATGTGGCCGCATAATAAATGGTTACGATGGTGTTAATCCATATAGATTAAGCCTATGAAATGACTTCTCATCGGCCTTGCTCGGCCGACTCGCCATTTGGGAGGGGGTCGGCCCTTCGGACGTGCTCGTCGGTCGGGGCCGGCCGGACGAAAAATTGCGGGCTTGGGCAAGCAGCTCTTCTTTGCGGGCTCGATCCGCCTGGTCAAGGCCTTTAATGGGCCTAGCTACTTAAAGAATTGTCTGGAGCCCAACCATGTTGGGCCTAACCAAGTAGAGGTTCACGTGGCCGGCTCAAACCCGACCCGGTCCGTTGTCCAACATAATGTGCCCTCGGAGGCAAGTTCTGCCTGAAAGCCAGGAATTTACTTCCCTACGATTGGCGTAAGCGCGTCATAATCGTACTTTTATTTCACGTCCATTCATATTGTCCGTGAAAAACTATAAAGTTCTACTTTTTTTTTTTTGTCGATCTTACTCTATTCCTACTATATAAAGTTATACTTAACTCGATAGTAAATTGACTTAAAAAGAATTTCATGCGCTCAAAACTTATGGATGAGTGTAATCCATTATGATGTTCCAGTCACGGATACATTGTCCTTTTTTAACACCTTAAAATGAGGTATGGTTTTCGACTTGGATCGTCATACAAATCATGAAAATGAATTTGTAAAATTGTGATATTCACCATTACCCCTTAGCTAATTTGCGGAGTTAAGACTTAGTTTTAAGATGTGAGGGTATGATTATGCACATAAGTGAGGGTTAATTATAGCCAAATGATAGGTTCGTTTGGTTAATTTTCTTTTTTGTTAAAAAGGGGGTGTGGAGCACATTGGTGTAAAAATAGTAGGCATGTCATAACCTCGTATGACGCTTAATTGAATACTATAACATTTTTTTCGCTCATTTGAGTGTTATAAATTTGAAAAATCAATTATTCGAGTGCTATTTGCGATTTGTCTGGCTGAAAAATCCAACATGGCAACTAGTCGCCTTATATGGTTTCGTCAACGCTGATGTAAACAATTTTTTTTTTTGAATTTTTATTTTATTTTCCCTTTTTTTCTTAGGGCCGATAGAGGTCACCGACAACCCTTGCTGGACAGGAAACCCTTGCCTTTAGCTGCAAAGGCCCCGGCCAAGGGCATCGTAGCCTCACCAATTGCAGGTGAGGTTGCCTCACCCAAATCTGGTGATTGAGGGCAAGGGTTTCGCATCTAGCAAAATTAGCTAGAATTGGCATTAAGTAATTGATTTTACTCCAATGTGATATTTAAGTAAAAAAAAAAAGATTACGGCATTTAAATGAGCGTGATACGAAAGTTATGATATTCTTAATATTCTTCTCTCGAGCACATTATTTTCATAAATTGATGGCATCTAGAGCGAGGCACGCAACGAGATGGAGGTTAAGAATCTCTTATCGAAGCACTAATATAAAACTACGTGGACTCAGTGCGGTGAATTGAAAGGGCAAATAAAAAGGAAACATGAGATGTAAAATTGAAATATCCGTTAAATCATAATATAAACAAACGCAATATATTCAGCCCGTAAAATAATATGAATTCATACGAAACATGAAAATATGAGGTAAGATTGTAAATTCCTCTCTCTCGATAGTGTGTCTTTACTTATCGAAATCTTTCGCCTTTATGCTATTGACTTGGTGTGGAAAAGATGGGGAAGATACTCGTGTATAATTTTCTCGAGAGTAAAATGGTTTTTTCTCCCTCGTATTTGCTCGTCTTTGTAGAGAGTTGGAGGCGATTTCTTAATTTCAGTTTCCTTTTCTTCTAATGAATATTCTTCCTAATCTTGATGGTGATTATTGTTTATCCTTTTATTTTGGGAAGAGTTGATGGCTATCTCATTATCCATGCCAATCTATCTCTAGGAGAATTATTGGATATATTGTGGAAATGCGATACTCAATTTATAATATAGCAAATATAATCATAGATTTGTGCGACGTCTGGACATCTTGCTATGCTTTAAAGAAATTCACAATATCTTTTTCATTGAAGAATGCATATCTAGAATTCTCCTGGTTGATTTCTAGGATAATGATATTTACATATTCCTGCATTTTCCAGTGGAAATTTTATAGCCAACGGTTGATTATAAGGGTGATCGATTCCAAGGTGGCGGGTTCCACCCCGAAATCAAGAATCATCCATTAAGGATCGGTTCCAAGAAATGGGAACCAAAAATCACTTACTGGTTCCATGGAAACTAGATTGCCGATCTGGTCTAGTTTCTAATTGGGTCTATTAAATTGGTCTAACAAGAATGAATAAAGTTAAAATATTTCTAATGTGTCTTGTATGGACGCCACACTAAGCATGCGATCCTAATCAAGGAAACAATGTAGAAGGGACTCTTATGTTTGTGTAGGAGTTTGGTTGGTAAATCTGCCTCCTAGATTGAAATTGTTATCGTGAGATTATGATGAAGTTTGGGGCCATGGATGCTAGCACAAAGGCATTGAAGAAATAGGGAAAAGAAAATTGAGCTCAGCGAATAGGACAATGATGATAGTGGAGATGAGTATCAACTTAGATAGCAAAAAGAGAGCATCAATGTCCTCATTAAGACATCAAAGAAGCAAGTTTAGTGACTTTGAAATTGATGGAAAACCTTAACAATACTTATCTAGAAAATGCATAGAGAAAGGGAGGGTGAATTTCTCATCAAAGTTGCATAAATCATTCATTTATATGATTGTGTGAATATAGGTTTGGTCCAAGTCAGCAATTCCACTCTATAATCGGACTATTCACCAAGGGAACAATTAGTTTTGGGGCAGTTTAGTTCAGTTTTGAGAAGCCAAGATGGATCCCGATTCTTTTGTATACCCCTAAGTAGTTGTTAATATGTTTTCTATTTATTGATGCTCGAATTTAATTACTTTTCCTAATTTTGCAATTATATTCTCGTGTGATTTTCCTTATGTTATTACATTTAATTTATTACATAGGCATTCATGTCAAAATAGTGAAATATTGGCGCCCCATACTTTAACATCTCTATGGGGAAAAAAAGAAGTTGACATTAGAGTATGAGATACAGTTTAACGGTTACATTGATATTTTAATATGATAAATATCTTAGAGTGCCATGTAGATGATACTCTGAACTTGTTGCTGCCGTGAAATAATAATAATAGTTAAAAAAACTACACAAATATAAAAGAAGGATAAGTAGATTGCCAATGGATTATAAAAAAATTGTCCATGTTGACGAACTCTATTGGATACACTGAATGTTAGTTGTCATTGTCTTGATCTATACAACATGAAGCTTTGTTCATCATTAACCAATGTAGCTATGTTTTTTTTTTTTTTTTTTAAATAATAATTTCGGGTCAACCCAATGTAGCTACGTTGATAAGATGCTAATGTACTTTTTTTTTTTTTTTTTGGTGACCTAGGAAACCCCGTACGGCCGGTAGCCAAAGATAAACCATTGGGGGCGACACGTGCTAGCCACCACACTTGTGCCACCAGTTAAGTCACCCAAATGCGACACCCGAAAATCGAACTCTTCCCCTTGTGTTAGGGGGAGAAGCTCATCACCAGCAGCGCCACTCAGGTGGATGGTCTAATGTACTTTTTATTTATCCCCTCTTTCTTGATGAAACAACACCTAGGCATGCTTTTTTCTTTTACAACTTTTTTGAAATCATATGTACCTTTTTTTGAAATTCATTGTAACAATTATACAATATTCATTAGGGAAAATGTCACAAATGGTCCATAAACTTTCATCTAATGTTCAATTTCATCCATGAGCTTTCAATTTGCTTAATCTGGTCCCTGAACTTTCATATAATGTTTAATTTCATCCCTAAGCTTTTGATTTACTCAATTTGGTCATTGAACTTTCATCTAATGTTCAATTTCATCCCCAAGCTTTTGATTTGCTCAATTTGGTTAATGAACTATTAACAAATATTCCATATAGTCTTTCCGTTTGTTCAAACCGTTAAGTGATGACATGGAGCATTAATTGATGATGTTGAACTAAGTTGGATTACTAGAATTATGAGTCAATATATATCTTAAAAAAGGAAAACAAATTAGGGGTCAGCTAGAAATGAGAGCACCGATCACAAAAACAGAGAAAATAAGTGGGTTATGTATTTCTTTTTTGGACGGTGGCCACAATTTGACCTGTTTTAAAGGTAATTTCCATGTGGATATTCCACATGTCCTTTTTTATTTTATATTTAAAAGACTAAAAGTCATGTAAGCCAATTCTGTTAACTTTAACTAACGGAATGACGAAATTGGTTAATTTTCAGATAGTTAGGGATGTAATTGAACATTAGATGAAAGTTCAAGAACTAAATTGAGCAAATCGAAAGTTCAATGATGAAATTGAACATTAAATGAAAATTTCTGGACCAAATTGAGCAAATGGAAAGCTCATGGATGAAATTAAACATTAGATGAAAGTTTATAAATCATTTGTGATATTTTCCCTATTCAATAGTTAAAAATGTAGGTTCTGATTAAAGTACACTTTATCGTAATAATTTCTTTATAACTAACTAAAATTCATATAATGCTGAAGCTCCTTCAAAAGCATACTCATGAACTTAGCAGAAATCTTAATCTAGTTTTTGTGCTCGTTGATGCGCATTTTTTATATAGGGATTTAAACAATTATCTCATTCTAATTTTTATTTTATTTAATAATTAAAGAAAAAAGAGTGTCTTACTAATTCCCAAACCGTATTCATTAGAATTTAATCTTGCAACATGATTCTAAGTAAAAATAGATATTATTGTAAGATATAGTAGAATTAGAATTAGCTATAATTATGCATTTAATTGTTTGAATCATCGCTATTATGCATTTACTTATAGACAAAATAAAAACATAAGTATCATATTTTTCATATAGTAACTATTTGAGTGCCACAGCTATTTTTCAATCACTTGAATGTCATAATTAATATACGGTGTTCACTTGAATACTACAAGTTTTTTTTCCCAATCACTGAATGCAATATAACTTTTCAATGGATTAAGTGCAATAACCTTTTAAAAACATTTGTCATAATACCATGTTGGATTTCTGACACTTGAGTAAATGTCATGGCATTCAAGTGATCTATTGAAAGTTATAATATTTAAGTGAGTGTATTTAAAAAGTTTTGGTTTCAAATGAGTATCGTATGAAAGTTATGACTTATAGTATCCTTATCACCTTTAGTTAAATCTGTCCAACATCATTCATTTATGTAAACATTTTTTTTGTATTTTCCATCCATATATAATTTAACTTTTTTGAAAATGGTTAAATTGTAAAACGATAAAGTTATTATTAATTATGCATTTAATCATAAGTGCCACCATTAATTATGTTTTTAATCATATCTTAACAAATATGCACAATCATGTTATGACATTGTAAAATGTATTATCAAATTTTTGTAATGTTGGATTCTTTTATTTATTGGATAATAACTATTTTATCGATGTTTAAGTAGAAGATTGAATAATATTTTCATCAAATATAGTAAAATACGAGATACATTTCCATATATAGTTAAACTTACTCAAACAAATCAGGTATATATTTCAGTAAGGATTGCCCAACAGCTCTCAGAAGTAATATGGCATCAACTCTTAAGAGTCCCATAAATCACAAAAACAGGCAAATATTTGGGCATACCTTCAGATTGGGGTAGTTCCAAAAAAGATGTGTTTGCTTGGATAATGGCACGAGTCAATTCCAAACTGGATAGCAAGAACGAAAGGTTGTTATCAAAAGCAGGAAAGGAAATCCTAATAAAAGCAGTCATACAAGCCATCCCACAATATGCTATGTCAGTCTTTAAAATACCCCTATCTATTTGCAGAGCGATTGAGAGGAATGTAGCATCTTTCTGGTGGAAAAACAATGAAAAAAGGCAGGCATTCATTGGAAAAAGTGGGAGTTGTTCAAAACCAGGAAGAATGAAGGGGGACTAGGTTTCAAAGATTTGCAGCATTTCAACACAGCATTAATTGCCAAACAGATGTGGAGAATTGCTCAACACCCAGATTCCTTATTATCAAAACTATTGAAAGGGTTATATTACTCACAATGTGATCTTTGGAAGGCTGGTACAGGATCCTGTCTCTCTTGGGGTTGGCAGAGCATCATCAAGGCCAGAGATTCCCTTGCTCCTCAGGTCATATATAAAATTGGAAATGACAAAAACATATCCATCAGAGAGGATCGCTGGTTAAAAAGTGGCCTAATAACAGGCTAAGCAATAAGTAATGAGCCACTCACAGTCGCTGAACTCATCAACCCAAAAACAGGTACGTGGAACGCAAATCTCATACATGCTCTGTTTAATGAAAACAGGGTTCGAGAAATCCTAGCTACAACCATTGGAGGACGTGACGAGGAAGATAAATTAGTTTGGATGCATACAAAATCAGGAGAATATTTAGTAAAAAGCGGCTATTTCAACCTGAAGAAAGCCTCAAGCAAACCACAGCAAGCACAAGCAACATCGTCATACATAGCAAACCCAAACCTGTGGAAATATATATGGCACTCCACCATCCCCCCAAAATCAAATTTTTTCTCTGGAACGCTTGTAATAATGCCCTAGCCACAACAAAAAACCTACACCACCGCAACATCATACCTTCCCCTCTTTGTCCAATCTGCCAGCGAGAAAGGGAAACCCCCAAGCACGCGTTGTTGCTCTGTCCATGGACTCGCCAAGTCTGGAAGTCTGCCCCAAACCAGCTCCGAATCTCCCGACTCAACCTCACGAGAATAGAGGATTGGCTCTGCAATATTTATGAAAACTGTTGGAAGATATGATTGGATAAGAAATTGATCTTGTAATGTATTATAGGAAATTAGATATACATCAGGATAAAAAAGGATAGAGGATACTCCATTTCCTTTTGTTATTCTTTTCCTTGTAATTATAAACCTAAAGTGTACAGAACATACAATCAATGAATCGAAGACACTCTGTTTCTTCATTTCTTTTCCTTCTTCGATCATCTTCATCCCCTATCTTGACATGGTATCAGAGCCTCGCCGGTTCTGATCGAATTGCTTCTGCTTCGATTGCCTCCATATCTCTACTTCGAATCCCAGCATAGACAGAGGAACCTATCTGCAAAAGCAATCTGCTATAGAGCCTGAAGGAATCAAATTCTTCAATCTGCAATAGCAATCTGCTATTGCCTCCATACCTAAGGAATCAAATTCTTCAATCTTTGATTGCCTGAAGGAACCTATCTGCAAAAGCAAGTAGACAGAGGAATCAATTTTTTCTTTCAAACATGTCAACATCACAGAGCCATACCTCCACTCCCGTAGACCAATCTGCTATAGAGCCTCGAATTTCTGAAGGAGAACAGTCTTCCACGATAGTCCCTGCATCAGAACAACAAACATAGATCCAGGGCCATTATCCGCACGTGCAGTGGCAACAACAGGCTTAGGTTTTCACGGGGCAACCATTCCCTGGTCACCCGTACCAATGGATGCCGTATCCATGGTTTCCTGGGTCCGTGCCCAATACATCATCGCCTGGCTACCATAGCAACGTGCGGGCCGATGCGGGTTCACCAACCGGCGATGGACTAGAACTGAAAATCATCAGTCAACAATTAACAGGAGTAGATAATTATTCAAGTTGGTCTCGCGAATTTCGGCGAGCACTGGTGACGAAGGACAAAGAATCTTTCATCGACGGATCGTTTCCGGTCCCGTTCGACGAGAGAATGGCACGACTCTGGAGAAGATGCAGTCAATTGGTGAGAACATGGATCGGGAACTGCATCAACGCCGAGGTCGCGGCTGCGCTTCCCTCGACGGAGGACCTGAAGACGATGTGGGAAAACATAAGAGAAATGTACGGGAAACTCGATCAAGTTAAGATTTTTTATCGACCCAAAGAAATTTCAGATCCGAAACAGGGAAACATGAGCATCGCAACAATTTTCAACAAGCTTTCAAGTCTGTGGAATGAACTCGAGGCAGCCGAGGAGAAATTTGACTGGCCCGACCATATCCAACAGCAATACAAGAAGATGCGAGAGAGGGAGAAGGCCATCCGATTCCTACTCATCCTCAATGAGGCGTACCTGCCATTCCGTTCTCACATACTTACCATGGATCCGTTGCCAAACCTTGGGCAAATCTACCAACTCGCCGTGCAAGAGGAGAGCCAGCAGAGGTCGACGGATCACGGCCAAGGAAGAGATGGAATCGCACTCGCAGCCAAGACCCATTTTCGATCCTCACAGAGGAACTCGGGGAGGAGAGAGGCAGATCTAGGGTTGCTACTCGAGCAAAACCCTAGGTCCCTTATAAAGGGAAGCACGAACGATGGAGATGCGTCCCACATTCAATCCGACGGCTCGCGATTAATCCAGAGCTCGACAGGATCGGACGGCTCACATGGGACTTTATCCAATGCATCTGACGGTTCTCATGTGATCTTTTTAGATCCATCCGACGGCTCACGAGGGAGCTACTTAATCCAATCGGACGGCTCACGTTTTTTTGGGTCTAATAAGCTAAATGGCCCACAAGGCCCATTTTTGGGAGGATCCGACAACCAATATGGGCCTATTTCGGCCCAGATTTTTCAGCCCAATTTCTGGCCCACTTCAAATACAAAAAATGGGCCAAAAGGAAAAGAAAAAATGTACTGTGATTACTGCAAGCGCCCACATCATACGATAGAGACTTGCTGGAAATTGCATGGGAAGCCAGAGAAAAAGAAAAAGGAAATTTTCATTAGTTTTTCGGTATCAAGTCGCCCCATGGGAAAATCAATCACCCATGAAAATACCAGGAGCTGATGGAAACCTTGAAGAAATTGGATCCTTCGGTAAAGGAGGCAAAACTTCACGTACATCGTATTGTTTGATGAACTCAATTTCAAAAGATGCATGGATTATTGATTCAGGGGCCAGTGATCATATAGTCTCGTGATAGGAATTTACTTTCGAAATTAGAAAATTATCTTTTCCTATGTCAAGATCTGACTTCCAAATGGAAACACCACCAAGGTTATAATGACTGGGGACTATAAACCTTAGCCCTCTCATCAGTCTTAAAAACGTACTCTACGTGCCCAATTCCCAGTTCAATTTAATTTCAGTTGCTAGAGCCTGTGAAGAAAATTCATGTCACATAATTTTCCATTCTGATAGATGTTTCTTTCAGGCCCCTTCGACTGGGACACTGATGGGCTGGGGTAGAGTCAACCAATGACTATATTTCTGGGAAGAATTTCCTTTTTCTGTTCAAATCAATAAGTCTATATGTAATGCCACTGCCAATGGCATCAATTTTCTTAATCATAGACGGTTGGGTCACAGTGCATCATTTCCTTGTCCTAAATGTTCCATTTGTCCCATAGCTAAACAAACACGAGCACTATTCCCAAATAGCACTTCTCGTGCAAATGATATTTTCTCTCTCATTCATGCTGATGTTTGGGGACCCTATCATACTGTAAATCATGATGGGTCTAAGTTTTTTCTCACAATTGTGGACGACTATTCTCGTGCCACGTGGATTTTCCTCATGTAATCCAAAAGTCAAGTCTTTTCTCATTTAAAGACATTCATTTCCCTGTCCAGAACCCAATTTCAGAAATCAATTCGTAGGATTCGTACTGACAATGGAAAAGAATCTTTTAATGCTGAATGTGCTTCCTTATTCACTGTGAATGGAATATTACATTAAAGTTCCTGCACCTACACACCGTAACAGAATGGAGTAGTTGAGAGAAAACATCGGCACCTTCTAGAAGTAGCCCGAGCACTCAAGTTTCAAGCATCTGTTCCTGAAAAATTCTGAGGAGACTGCGTCATTACTGCGGCATATCTAATTAACCGCATGCCATCGCGCATATTAAAAGGGAAGACACCCTTTGAGATGCTATATGGGAGAAAACCCAATTTGACTCACTTGAGAGTTTTTGGGTGTCTGTGCTATGCTACCACAGTGGGTCCCAAGGATAAGATGGCACCAAGAGCTACTCAGTGCATCTTCATGGGCTATCCAACATTACAGAAAGGTTATCGTCTCTATAATCCCTTTACAGGAAGCTTCTTCGTCAGCAGGGATGTTGTATTCTATGAAGATATCTTCCCATTCTCAACATCATCTTCAAATGAGGAAAGGCAGCTCAATCGACAATTCTTGACAGAGGAAGATTCATCGCCAGGGGGAGCATTCATTATTCCAACTCCTCCAAGGGCACTCGATTCTCCAAGGGGAATGGATATCATACGTCCACATTCACCTACACATATTACTGAATATCCAATTGAGGAGCCTCATGAGGAAGAACTCCCACATGAAGATTCAATACAGCCGAATGATGTCCTAGACACATCAACGAGTGAAGATCTGTCCACTACAACACAAGCGCCTCCAAGGCGTTCTCATTGAATCTCTCGACCACCAACTTGGACGAGGGACTACATATGCAACTCTTCGCGATCATCAGGTACTCGTTACCCCGTTTCATCATTTGTCTCTTTTGATAGACTGTCACCAGAGCATCTGTGTTGCATAAGTCGAATTTCTGAAGATCACGAACCTTCCAGTTACAATGAGGCAAAGGATGATCCTCGTTGGCAAAAGGCCATGGAATCTGAATTGCATGCCCTGATGGACAATCACACTTGGGATGTTGTACCATTACCTGATCATCACAAACCCATTGGGTGTATATGGGTATACAACATAAAATACAGGGCAGATGGGTCTGTGGAAAGATACAAAGCTCGGTTGGTAGCAAAAGGCTTTACCCAGCAAGAAGGTTTCGACTATCACGAAACTTTTTCACCTGTGGCAAAGGATGTCACGGTCCGCACTTTTTTATCCATTGCTGCTTTTCGTGACTAGCCACTGCTTCAGATGTATGTCTACAATGCTTTTCTGCATGGTGATCTGAATGAAGAAATATATATATGAAGCTTCCACCAGGATTACGGAGACAGGGGGAGTCGAAAGTATGTCGTCTTCGCAAATCCTTATATGGATTGAAGTAGGCTTCCAGACAGTGGTACGCAAAATTCACCAATGCACTGTTAACTACTGGCTTCAACCAGTCCAAGTATGATTATGCCTTGTTTACTTGGACTAGAGGTACGTCATCCATTTACTTGATGATATATGTTGATGACATTCTTATCATGGGAAATGATGACTCTGCCATAAAGAAACTCAAAGAGTACCTGCATTCGACTTTTCACATCAAGGATTTAGGACCACCTAAGTTTTTTCTTGGCATTGAGATAGCTCGCTCAGATCAGGGCATTTCATTGAGCCAACGTAAATTCGTGATGGAGATTATATTAGAGGCAGGTTTATCAGGTTGCAAACCATCAGTCATTCCCATCGAGCAAAATGTCAAACTGACATCCATCAGTTATGACAATGGGACATCCTCTTCTTCAGACGATCCCTTGTTACAGGATCCCTCTGGATATCAAAGGCTCGTGGGAAAGTTGATATATCTCACCATGATCGGCCGGATATTTGTTATGCAAAGCAAACCCTTAGTCAATTTATGCACGGCCCGAAGCGGTCACATATGAATGCAGCCCTGAAGGTCGTGAGATATTTAAAGACTTGTCCAGGTTTGGGAATATTTCTTTCTCGAAAATGCAACATGGAAATGAGGGCTTACTGTGATGCAGACTACGCCACATGTCCTATGAGCAAGAGATCTATCACTGGTTTCTGTATCAAATTTGGGGATTCGCTACTCTCATGGAAGACAAAGAAACAGTCCACTGTATCTTTATCTTCGGCTGAGGTTGAATATAGATCTATGGCCAAGACAGTTTGTGAGATAGTTTGGCTGAGGGGCCTAAATCTGGATCTTGGGGCTCCTGTAAAGGGCCAACTATGCTTTTCTGTGACAACGACTCGGCTATCAAGCTTGCAGCAAACCCTGTATTTCATGAGAGGACAAAGCACATAGAAGTTGATTGCCATTTTACCGGAGAGAAGATTCAGAAGGGGTTATCGAGACAAGAGGAATCGAACTTCGAGCAACCTCGCACATATTCACTAAACCTCTTTGTCAAAGACAACATGCATATCTTCTGAACAAGCTTGGTGTCTTAGACATATACAGACCACCAGCTTGAGGGGGAGTGTTGGAAGATATGATTGGATAAGAAATTGATCTTGTAATGTATTATAGGAAATTAGATATACATCAGGATAAAAAAGGATAGAGGATACTACATTTCCTTTTGTTATTCTTTTCCTTGTAATTATAAACCTAAAGTGTACAGAACATACAATCAATGAATCGAAGACACTCTGTTTTTTCATTTCTTTTCCTTCTTCGATCATCTTCATCCCCTATCTTGACAAAAACTCAGCTACAAGCGAGAAATTTGAAGCTACGGGGGTGATGCTGTGGAGTATTTGGAAGGAGCGAAACAATTTCATCTTCAACAAACAGAACCCAAAGCCGCAATCAACGATTTATAGAGCAGAGGCTCTTACAGAGAGTTACCAAGCAGCAAATCGCAAAAAATCTCCAGGGGAAAAAGCAAAACACTTATCTGATCACTGGGATCCTCCTCCTCCGGGCTCGGTTCGAATCAACCTGGACGCATCTTTCCTCCCAGATCTGAATGAAGGCTCAACAGCTAACACAGTGACAAACATCCCGAATCACAGAGCAGCTATAGCATGTATCTGCCGAGATCACCATGGAAGCGTGGTAGACGGAATCGCGAAGGTGGTCGACGCTGCTTCGGCTCTACAGGTGGAGGCTCTTGCCATGGATGAAACCCTAAACCTAATCGAAGCTAAGCACCTTCTCTCTCCTCAAGTACACTCTGACTGCTTTGAACTGGTGCACGCGTTGAACACTTCAATTGGCCTCACGTGGGAAGTTGAAGCCATCCTGGGCCGGGCCAGAGAAAAAGCCAACAGAATTCCAGGTATAAAAATAGCCCATTGCAGCCGTAATACCAACAAGGTAGCCAACTGGCTTTCGAAGGCATGCCGCACAAACGCACTCCCCTTGAATTGGTTGTCCCTCCCCATGCTCTTGTTGACTTATTATGCACTGATGTTCTTGGTGTATCCTTTACTAATCAGTAATGATAGTCATCGCGGCTTTTTTCGGATAAAAAAAAAAAAAAATCACTCAAAACCTCATCATAAAAGATTAATTTTAAACATTCGTATAAGTACTTCAAATAGAATTTATTTACAAATAAACAATTTTTGCAAACATTTAATACTCAGAAAATTCAATTTGTATTTATTTTATATGTCGATTTGAGATTTATTACCCAAACATATATTAGGGATTTATTACAAAGAAATGCGTAAAAATGGATTAGAGGTTTCCAAGTTATGCATACAAGTTGGAGATGCAAAATTATAGATTTGTTAATACTAAAATTTGCTAAAAGGACCATAAAAAATAAATTTCTGGTAAAGCTCGCAAGTGAACGTGTGCTAGGTCATCCAATTTTATATCAAATTCGCACATCGCATTACTTAACTCCTTGCGACTTTTATCATATATGAATTGAAAACTAAATTCGTAATAGCAAAATTTTCAATCTAGAGGTGAGCATCGGAATTGGACCGAATTGACCGATTTTAAATGGTTCTTGATTTTTAAAATTTGGAATCGATCATAATTGATTCAGTTCCTATTTCAAGTGTGGATCGAATCACTCGATCCACGCGCACGCCTCTTTCTCGACTCGCTTGACACCTTCCTCCACTCGACACCTCTTCTCTAGTATCTATTCTATGCTTTCTTAGATTAACCGGGAAACCTACGGCTAGAGATTCCATCATTTTGTCCAAGAAGATGGGTCCCACCTATTATTCCAAGGAGCATCTAGAGATTACCTACCATTACCAGTGTAGATGCTTTCAACTCATCGCACAGTCCTTCTGTTTTCGATTTTCGAAGAATTTAAAAAAAAAAGAAAAAAAAAATAGAACGCCAATTTTTGGAATCCCCATAAATTGGATCAAACTGATTTCAAGATCAAGTGGGCTGGTTACCGATTCCATGTATCAAAAACTGCCTTTTCGATTCCGATTCTTGGTTCCATCCGGTCCACTCTGAAATCAACCGTCTCTACTCAAATTGGCCAAATCCAATTTCCACTCTCGAAAGACAAATTCTCAAATCGAATGCATTGATTACTAATTCCATGTATCGAGAATCGGCTTTTCTGCTCCGGTTCTCGATCCCATCTGGCCCCCTCCGAAACCGACCGCCTCTACTCGAATCCGCCTAATCCAAATTTCCACTCCCGGAAGACAAATCTACCCTCGCTCATTTCACCGCGCGGCCGTGAAAAAATCACCCGAGCATCTCCGACGCCCGTTCCGGCTCTCTCCCGGAGCCCCGATTGCCGCCGGGCCTCTCACTTAACCCGAACGTTCTCTCTGCACTTTGTCTTCTTCTTCTCTGAACACCAAAAATTCTCTCTCCTTCTCTCTCTCTCTCTCTCTACCCCCGCGCGGCCACGTCCTCCCGAACCTCCGATCGCCAACCGCCGCCGCCGCCGCCGCCGCCGCAGATCCACGACCTCCGCATTCGCGCGTCCCCCGTCCCCCAATGCCCCGCCGCCCCGATCGCGGCTGAAAGGAGATCGTCGCCGGGAAGCAGCAGCAGCACACTCTTCGATCGGAGCGCACGCGAAATTCCGCCAAGCTGGAGCAGCTGAAGACGATCGGGCGGGAGCTCGCGATGGGCTCCCAGGGCGGGTTCGGGCAGTCGAAGGAGTTCCTCGACCTCGTCAAGTCCATCGGGGAGGCCCGATCCAAGTCCGAGGAGGACCGCATCATCCTCGGCGAGATCGAAACCCTAAAGCGCCGGATCGTCGAGCCCGACATCCCCAAGCGCAAGATGAAGGAGTACATCATCCGCCTCGTCTACGTCGAGATGCTCGGCCACGACGCCTCCTTCGGCTACATCCACGCCGTCAAGATGACCCACGACGACAGCCTCCTGCTCAAGCGGACGGGGTACCTCGCCGTCACGCTGTTCCTCAACGAGGACCACGACCTCATCATCCTCATCGTCAACACCATACAGAAGGATCTCAGGTCGGACAACTACCTGGTGGTCTGCGCCGCGCTGAACGCCGTGTGCAGGCTGATCAATGAGGAGACGATTCCGGCCGTGCTGCCGCAGGTGGTGGAGCTCCTGAGCCACGCGAAGGAGTCCGTGAGGAAGAAGGCGATCATGGCGCTGCACCGGTTTTATCAGAAGTCCCCGGCTTCGGTCTTGCACCTGATATCGAATTTCCGAAAGGTATTTGGAGCTTGCTATTTGGTTGGGCTTTGGATTTGAGGTTGGATCAGTGCATGAATGCAAATGCTGAAATTTCGTATCTTTTGAGAGATGTGTGAGTTGAGGCTATTTGCATTGTCCTAAATGGTTTGGTGGAGCACTAGCTATTATCAATTCATATTCATTTTCATTTGGGGGGACACTGATAGTTTTTCTAGAGCAGCATTCTAAAGTTGTTGCAGCTAGGCCTGTGATATTGTGCCATTGCTTCCACTTGATGTGAAGTTGACAAAGCTGTTGGAGTTATTAGTGTGATATTGTCACTATTGCCCAATTGAATGTCAGCAAATGTAGAAGCATTGTTTTCTCCTTTGGTTGCAAAAGAACATATTATAGTTGCGACAACCATCTGGATTCAACTTCCTGCTAACTGTCCCATGTGTATTGGCAATTTTCTCTGGTATGAACGTTTTGCAACCTCTAATCTGAAAATGCTAAAATGAAATTGCTTGCAGGAGGAATAGTCATAGGAGAGTGCTCCTTCCTTTCCTTATCGTATGTCATCAAAAGAGTCATACCCTATCGTCCAGTGCTAAAAAAATTGTTCTCCTCCTGGCCTTGCTCATTCTTTTGTTGGGCCTAGGGGGTAAATGTTAAGTCAGGTAACTACAATCAAGGAAATGGGGCTGATTCACCTTTGCCTGTTCAATGCACTGTATGCAGCTGGAGAGTCGAATAGAAGCAATTTATGTCATACAGAACCTTATTCTTGCTCATCATGCATTTTCCTCATATGTGCTGGTTCAGCGGCATCTATGGCACTTCAGAAGTCTCTTGTCTGAATTTTATATGAGGACCCTGAACTTTAGCACTTTTCTAGGGACAATAATATTTTTTTTTTCCTTTCATCTGATGAAATGTCTTTTCTTTCCCAAATCTGATTATCTTTTTGCAGACGCTTTGTGATAAGGATCCTGGTGTCATGGGTGCAACTCTATGCCCTCTCTTTGATCTCGTAACAGTTGATGTTAAATCTTATAAAGATTTGGTTATCAGTTTTATCAGCATTCTCAAACAAGTAGCCGAGAGAAGATTACCAAAGAGCTATGACTACCATCAAATGCCTGCCCCATTCATTCAGGTTTGTTCTAACACGTTGCTCTTAATTTATCTATTCAAGTTTAAATCTAGATATGATGATTAGTATCTTTCCGGAGACATCAGGGGAGTTTTTTTTACCTGTGCGAGTATATCCTGGATGATGGAGAAATGTGGATTTTCGATTATATGGTGGAAATTTTATCTGTTTTAATGTTGCTTTTGAATGTTATAGATTGAGTGCTGGTAATGGAAACTTAGCAGTTTAAATTTTGAACTTCCAGTCTCTGATAATTAAAGAAAATTGTGTGATCATTTGTATTAATAGCAAGTCCTTTGCATTGATTAATGAAGTAGGGCCCTAACGCATGGAAGGATGGTAATGTGTTGTACAAAGAAAAAGATTTGAGTCTCCTAAAGAACTCTTGCTGAGTTTATATCTATTCTTTGTATTTTACCAATTGTTATTGGTGTAGCCAAAGCAGGAGGAGTCTCTTTCTCATGTTCAGAGCTAGTATAATATCCAATTTCCATTGCATATGGATAGACATCTGAATATACAAATTTGCTAGATAGGGGGTACAATCAGGAACGTGAGGTTAGCTGATCTTCCTGGAGACCGATCACCGTCTCCTGATTATTTGTCAAATTCCCCTAGAAAATGTAAACTTGCTGTAGCAACACCGGATTGTTTCCTCAGTCCAATGGAGCAAACTTAGAGTTCAGAGGTGAACACTAAGGACTAAAATTATCAACACTTCAGGTCATTCTTCCATTGCTTTTCGTGAGATTTCTCCTACCTGCCTATTCGAATATTATTGAACATAGGAAATTTAGCCTTGTAAACCATATTTCCAAGTATTGCTTTAATTTAGGCTTAGCTTAGCAAGTGTGTTGTATTGTGTTATTTGGCTACAGCTCTAAGTGTATGATATGGCTTAAATGGAATTTTTCAATTCTTAAAAGGTTGCAATTACTGACAGTTGCATGGTTTGAAACATGATGTTTTTGTTCAAGTTTCAAATGCCATCTAGGTGTCGGCTTTCTTGAGATTCAACTAACTGCAAGTATGATGCTTTTGCAGATCAAGTTGTTAAAAATACTGGCTTTGCTGGGAAGTGGTGACAAACAGGCCAGTGAGCAGATGTATACTGTTTTGGGTGACATCTTCAGGAAATCTGACACGTTAATTAATATAGGGAATGCTGTTTTGTATGAATGCATATGTTGCGTCTCTTGTATATATCCAAATCCAAAATTATTGGACACTGCTGCTGACGCAATTTCCAAGTTCTTGAAGGTTTGTTTTTTGCCTAATTTTCGTGGTTTTCCTTTATCAGTTTAATGATAAACTCATTGCTTTAGCATTTCAATTTTGATGAACATGACGTAAATCACTATTTTCTGGACAGAGTGACCTTCACAATCTCAGATATATGGGTATTGATGCCCTAGGCAGATTAATAAAGATAAGTCCAGATATTGCTGAACAACACCAATTGGCTGTTATCGATTGCTTAGAGGTGAGTTTTTTTTTTTTTTCTTTTAAATCTCTTTGAGATGCATAGTCTATTGATATGCTTAATTTTGTCTTTTTTAAACTGATTAATGACATCTGTACCAGGACCCAGATGATACTCTAAAGCGAAAAACCTTTGAACTGCTCTACAAAATGACAAAGTCCTCTAATGTTGAAGTGATTGTTAATCGCATGATTGATTACATGATAAGCATCAACGATAATCACTACAAAACTGAAATAGCATCTCGATGTGTGGAACTTGCGGAGCAATTTGCACCTAGCAACCATTGGTTTATTCAGGTATTGTTGCAATCTCCCATTTTCTAGTTCACCTAAAGAGCATCAAATTCGTGCCATTTTTACATTTTACCTAATCCATTTGTGGTACTTTAATTATGCAGACCATGAATAAAGTCTTTGAGCATGCTGGAGATTTGGTGAACATAAAAGTTGCTCATAACTTGATGAGGTTGATTGCTGAGGGTTTCGGAGAGGACGATGATAATGCAGACAGTCAGTTAAGATCATCTGCTGTATGTTCCTCAATTTTTAACTTCTCTTGTCGATGCCCATAAGAGATCTACTTCCAATTTATTTACAAAATGCAAATGCTAGATTGCTTACTAGGGCAGTTTCCAAACGTTTGCTCAAAGTAGCCCTTTCGTGCTTTTTGAGTGAATTGCCATCGCCTGGTGTTGTCCATATAGTTTTACTTTTCAGTTCCAAATGACTTGAGAATCTAAGATTGTGAAGTAGGAAATGGCCCAAAAAATTGAATGGAAGGTATTTTCTTTGTATCTTTGATGGAGTTACAGAACATGAACTAAGCTTGATGAGTAAAACAACTCGAGTTGAGTTTCGTAGGGGAAACAATCCTCGGAGGAACAAAGTGCTATAAATTCATTCCATTGTTTTTACTTTTGGTTAAGTTTTTTTCCTTTTTAGCAATTTCTGTTGATGGTGACCATTGATCACTCTAATGGCAGATTAAGTTAGCTGGCAACAACACCAAACTGCGGTTTATTGTAGCTGCCAAAGTGTTGTCCTTGCTGTAAAAGATTTGCGTTCTTCGTTCTTTTTCTGTAATGTGAACTGTGAGCACAAGAAGGAGAAGAAGAAAAAGAAGTTTTCTTTATGGCTGCATCAAATGCAATAGTTTTGATTGGCCCACCGATGCTTTAAATCGTTTAGATTATTGCTTTTGCAAGTGAAAAATCAGTCTTAAAACTTATTCTATCTAGATTACAGGTTGGGTTAATGGTCCAGAGTACCAGCCATATGGCTGGTGCATGTGATATAGTAGGTCATTGGCTAGAGATTCATTTGTGTATGTGCATTCATAAACATTTTATCCTTCTAGTCATTTCCATTCTTTTTCCTGTGTGTTATATTTTGAATTTGATGCTATATTGTCTTGTTGTAGGTGGAATCATATCTACGCATTATTGCTGAGCCAAAACTTCCATCGGTTTTCCTGCAAGTAAGCTTTTCACATATCTGTCCTTCCAATTTGGAGCATATATTTATTAACGAGTTTGAGAAAAATGGCAATACCTATTAATCTGTGGCAATTTGTAGTTGATCTGCTGGGTCTTGGGGGAATATGGTACTGCTGATGGAAAATATTCTGCATCCTACATAACGGGAAAATTATGTGATGTTGCAGAGGCATATTCAAATGATGAAACTGTTAAGGTATCTCATTGTTACTTTGCTTGCCTTATTTAGAGTATCTGTTTGAATGAGAACAAATTAGTTCGGTTGCATTTGCCTTTTTTTTTTTTGGAAGTTTTTCAATAGCAAATTGCCTAATCAAGTGGACACTGGCCTTGAAAGCATATATTGGCGGGTGTCTTATTGGTTTCAGCTGCCACGTCCTTGCATGTACTAAATGACAATGCTTATTGCATTTTACACATGTTTAAAAGCATGTAAGTGCTATCTCTTAGGATTTTTCCCATTCTAAGGCCTTTGTAAAACCCTTGTGCAATTGTAAGCCCTGACACGCACACACTCGCGCACACACACATTTATGAAAGATCAGTTATTCTCTCTCTCTCTCTCTCTCTCTCTCTCTCTGTTGTGTCTTGGGTAAATAGAAAATTTAGGGGAGGAGGCAAAAATGAAATTGAGTCGAGAGATTTACCAAAGCCTCTGGGTTTGTTTCTTCACTTAAGAGCTGAAAAACATCATGTACTTTTGACTAAATGTGGGTTCTGTCAAGACTGGCATTGCCTCATGAAGGCATGTGCAGAAGGCGCTCATTCTTGAGTTGAGGCCGGGAATTAGTAGGGACAAGATTAAGTCTTTCTTGCATTGACTTATGGCCATCTTATAGTCTACCCAACCTTATTGTCTTAACTTAAAATATTTGGTAGGCTTATCTGATTCTGTTACTTCCATTTCCATCATGCAACTTTTGCTTATCTGCTGAAGTCCTACCCTTGAAAATTGATCATCTCTTAGTTTAAAGGGCAGGTAGCTTATGGTGTTCATTTGATCATTCCTCTACAATATGTGCTATGTACGTCATTATCAGCACCCAAAAAAAAAAAAAAAAAAAAAAAAAAAAAAAGAATAAAAAGAAAAAAGAAAATATGTGACACTTACATCATTATGGAATGTTTTGATTGTCTCACTATGGTTCAAGGTTGATGTTTTCCTTGGTTTTTTGAAGGCTTACGCAATCACAGCACTCATGAAACTATATGCATATGAAATTGCTGCCGGAAGAAAAGTGGATATCCTACCTGAGGTATAGTTTTTAGATGCTTTAACTTCTCTCTTCTGGTTAACTTTCACTAGTTGGCTCGTATCAAATTCACCTGAATGTTCCTCTGAAGGTAGAGGGCTGTTCGAAATTTTTTCTGCTTGTAAAAGAAATTGATTTGAACTCCAGTGATCGATTTGGAATCTTTTTGCCATTATCCATTAAAAATACTGTATGGCGCAGTTTTTTTGTTGTACTTTTACGCACTTTGATATCGATACTCTTTGTTCCACCAGTTATGAATAGGAGCAGATAAATGTTTTAAGTATGTTGTTGCCATATGATGTTGCTGAACATGCATTGAGAGTTTAAATTGTTTGCTTACATTCTACTTTTAGATTTGGGTTGGTCTGATGGCTTCATTTCTGCGCCTCAGTTAAGGAGCATTAAGGAATGGCTCATAATTGTATAGTTGTAACAGAGTGGTGATGGGTAGACTTGTGCATCAGTGAGTGGACAGTCGTCTATGAAAGTTCTGCTTCTGTGCTTAAATTTGGCACTTTAAATTTGAGCTAGTAATAGTAGACATTATTTCTTTTGCTTGCATGTGAGTAATAAACCTCTGCGGGGGTGTCTGGTATTAATCAGGGTTAGATTACTGAGTCATTCTGGGTATGCAGTGTGATCATCACGTTAATTCTCTCTGCTTGGTGCAGTGCCAATCCTTAATTGAAGAATTATCGGCCTCCCACTCAACAGATTTACAGCAACGTGCGTATGAACTTCAAGCACTCATTGGCTTAGATGCTCGTGCAGTTGAGAGTGTCATGCCATCAGATGCCAGCTGTGAAGACATTGAGGTGGTCCTTGATTACGGAACTTAAGCATGTCTAATTTTATTATGGTCTTGCTACACATGCTTATTTGTTTGAGTCATGCTCGTACAGTGATTGATTCTTCCGCTCACTAAGGGTCTTCCTTTATTTTCCTTGCATTAGAAAAAATGCCCCAAATTATGTAAGCATCAGTTTTACCTTAGTTACGGAAGTATCATTTGGCATAAGGTGGATTATTTTAGTTCTCTGGTGATGCCAGAATTCTTGTTTTGTTATCCTTGAATTACTTATTGAACTGCCTAATTTCTACAAGGAGGAGTTTGTTCAAGATATGGTTCATCAGGTAGAAAATATAGTATACTCATTCAACCTGTATCAAACAAATTGCTTGTATTCGATTTCAGCCAAATTTTGTAGAGCCTCCAATTTGCTCTTGGAGACTTGAAGAATACTCAACTTAGTTTTGCAGGATTTAGTTGCAAATTTGAAATTTATGTAGGCAGAGCGATCATAATATATGTATTTGTTTACTGGACTTATGGGAGTTGTCTGCTAGTTTTTTGGCTTCAATGGTTGCTAACCGATACAAACTTCTTGTTTTTCATCTTTGAGGGGCACTTGATAGTGTCAAATGAAATTCTAGACGAGTCCCCTCTGCTCATCATCCATTTACTTTTGCTTTTTTTAATCATTTTTCTTCCCCGCTGGCACCTTTCATTGCTCTATGACCTCAAACCATCTTGTGGTGTCTCTACATCCTGGAATTGTACATGCTCCAATAGCAATAATATATATTGGTTCAGGCATTTGTTCATATTATGTCACTAAAGGAGGAGTATGTATACGTATGTACATAGGTTTATCCTTTCCCTTTCTCGAGTTTTGATTATAAGATTCCTTTTCGAACGTAATGTGGTCAAAACTTCGTTTGTTAGAACAGCTCCTTTTGAGTTTCAGGACTGACCAATGGGAATACTCCATTTGTATTCCTTACACTTGGTGAATCTTTGTGAATGTATTATTCCTCCCATCTGCCATTATTCATCTGCATATTAGCAAGACGCAAATATCCATTCGTGTTTTACTTTGCATTGTGGTAGTTTGCAGGACAGGTTTGTCTAATTAGGTCATACTCCTGGCACTATAGCGCTAATGAACTTCTCTTATGAGATATTTACGGGCTATTTTTGCAGATTGATAGAAGTCTCTCCTTCCTCAATCATTATGTCCAAGAATCCGTGGAGAAAGGTGCTCAACCTTATATTCCCGAAAGCGAGCGCTCAGGGATGCTTAACATCAGCAGCTTTAGAAATGAAGACCATCATGAAGCGTCCATGCATGGTCTTAGATTTGAAGCTTACGACCTTCCCAAGCCAGTGGTACCTTCAAAATCTCCAGTTACTTACACACCCTCAACGGAGCTTGTTCCAGTTCCTGAGCCATCATATTCCAGGGAAGTCCACACTTCCACAGCAGTACCATCGATATCAAGTTCAGGATCTGCAGAACTCAAGCTACGGCTTGATGGTGTTCAGAAAAAGTGGGGCAGGCCAAATTATTCCTCTGGGTCAACATCCACCTCGGAGTCCTCATCACAGAAAACGTGAATGGAGTTGCTCAGACCGAAAGTGTAAGTACGTCCACATCAAGAGCACAGGCCACCTCTTCTTTTGACTTAAAGAAGCCTCAGGTTGAAATTACCCCAGAGAAACAGAGGCTCGCAGCTTCACTTTTTGGTGGTCCATCGAAAACTGATAAGAGACCGACTTCCAGTAGTCATAAGGTTGTGAAATCTGGCAGCCACACTACAGAGAGGCCCCCCACTGCCAAGCCTGTAGACACTGCATCAGAGAAATCAACTCCTGTCCAACCGCCTCCGGATTTGCTTGATTTGGGTGAACCTACTGTTACAAGTAGTGCTCCATCGGTAGATCCATTTAAACAGTTGGAAGGACTTCTTGACCAAGGAGAAAATGTCTCATTACCAAATCATGGAGCAGTCAATGCCACCAAAGCACCTGAAATAATGTCGCTTTATGCAGAGATTGCTGCAAGTGGGCAAAGTGGAGGTGTCGTGAATCCTATTCCAACTAATGGAGATGATTTGTTGAGTGGTTTATCAGGCGGGAGCATCAAAACTGCTGCTCCAGGAGGAGCTGCTGGGATATCATCATTGAGCAAGGGCCCGAACCGTAAGGATTCCTTGGAAAAGGATGCTCTTGTGAGGCAGATGGGTGTGACACCTACTAGTCAAAACCCCAACTTGTTCAAGGATTTGCTCGGCTGAAATGAGTCATGTGAAAAAGATTCTCTGCTCAGCTTTTTCTGGTGATAATTGCATCTTGTTGTGCGACGCACATGATAATGAAATTTTAGCAGCCAGCAGAGGTACATCAGCATACCCACATTGATATTCTGAGCCATTATTCGGGAGCGAAACTGAGGTATGCAAAAGTTCAGAGTTGATTCAGCCTCGGAAACCCTGTTTAAAATCCAGTTCAAGGTCTGTATTCTTTTGCAGGACATTGTAGAATTTTGTAGGATAAGTTGGATTTGGTCATGTACATTGGAGTGTTACCTCTGGCAGATTGGTCGGAGAATTTCTCTTTGAATGCTTACGTTCGGAGACATCAAGAGTTAGCTCTGTGCATTGTCTTGTTGTTCCTCCCTTGAGTTCATGTGGCTGTTGAAATAATTACGTGTACAAGGGGCAATACTTTGTATTCCGCATTACAGATACAACTTTCCTTCCCTTGTATATGAGGACATGTACACATTCGCAGAACGAGTTGCGGCTTGTGGTTCTTTCAAGTGCAAGAAGGGATTCGCTTGCCCGAGTTTGAGGTTGTTTGACCTATTTTCTCCCTTATAAGAAAATATTCCGCTCTGATTGTTGTTGTTTTCCTTCTGCTGTGCTTTTAACATGCCCAAGTTCAGGCATATGGGGAAAAGAACATCGTAAGACGGTACATAACACGTCACGAACATGAATGCGAGATTTAAGCTACACGATGGAGCATTGTGCAGCAGGCTGAACGGGTTATGGTAAGCGTAACCCAAATGTGCTTTTCGAGCTCTGCAACAGAAGGCTTCATGCTGAAATGAGTGTCATGCCCTAGTAAGGTTGACTTCCATCTTCATGGACAAAGCCTCTTTGACTATGCTTTCTGCTTACTTTGGATGACTGGTTGAGTTTTTAAGGGCTTGATTCGGAGAATGCAGATCCACCGTTCGAATCACATTTCTTCTTCTCGGGACAAAAATAACTTTGGAGGCCATGTACGTGCAAACTCATCCCAGTCATGTGTCGTGAATGATGCGGCTCGCATCGATCCATTTTATTAGATGAAGTCGAATGTTTGGGCGTCCTAACCTGTCCCAACAGAGAAGCACGAAACGAAAATATTACCTAAGTACACAGGTGGTGGCTTCTTTTGGGATCACTTTCAAATGAAAAGGAGGACTAAATACTCTCAGTTTGATCTTATTCACATGTAATGAAACCGACCCCAGCAAGCCAAATGTTGTCTTACACATCAAATTCTTAAGTATGAAAAAGTAAGTTCATTTGCAATTAGGGGTGAACAGTTCTAGAATTGGTCTTGGTTTCAATTGAAATTTGAAATTACTTTATTGAGACTAGTTGTCAATTTTCGAAACCCAGAATTTGCTATGTATATCCTAGAACTGACTAGAGAAAAACTCATAAAAATTTGATTTATGCATTTTGTGAAACATGCGGTGAGCAATTTCGCAATCATTTGATTTGAGCTAGTGAGGAGCGAAAGCTTATTATGGTACTTCATGCATTTGACTCCAACAGTATTAAACCAGCCAATTCAAATGAAGACCACTAATTGAATTAGACCCAATTGCGATATTCACTTTTTCCATTCTTTTTTGTCGAGGAATTTCGAGTTGCCTAGAGGCGTCGCCGATTTCATTTGGTCATGTCAGAACTTAGTTTAAATATATGGGGTAAACTATTAAATAAAAAATCGACCACAACAAACATATTGAATAAAAACGAATTTATCATTTACAGCGGTCCCCACCCCAGCAAAAGGCCAAAAAAAAAAAAAAGAAAAGAAAAAGAAAAAAAGGAGAAGAAGAGAACATTCGATTCGAACGGGAGTGCGAAAGAAGACCTTCTCATTCCCGCCCTTCGCACCTCTCTCTCTCTCTCTCTCTCTCTCTCTCTCTCTCAGAAATGGCGGAGAAAGGGAAGGCGGCGTCTCTGCTTCCTGCGGGATCGGCGCGATCGAGAGTGGACAGGTCGTTCAAGCGCGCCCTCCTCCCTCTCCTCTCCGCCGCTTCCATGGAGGTAACTCCTCTCTCTCTCTCTCTCTCTCTCTCTTCCCGAATTTCAAAACCGAACATCTTCGCCTTCCCGCTCCATCGAATCGAACGGAGTAGAATTCGTGCTTCTGGGACCTCCAAAACATCCCGAATCCGCACGTGGGCTGCCATGAATACTTGCAAATGAGGAACCTTTTTTTATCTTTTTTCCTTTTTTTGGGGGTTTGAAACTCGCGGCGACGGCCTCGGTGTTCGAAATGGGGAGCGGGGCGAACTGTGCGGTTTTGGGTCGAGACCTGTTTCGAGGGGATCTTCTGCTTTTTCTTCGTAATTGCGAAGAGGGGTGGATATCCCCCGACTTTCTGAATGCCGGGAATGGCGGAAGGCGGTGCCGGTTGAACTGCCTTACTGTACTCCGTTTTGAGTGTGTGCCGACTGGATTCTTGATGCAGATCTGTCAGCGGAAACTTTATAACCCGCGACTCAAATCCGCCCTGAAGTTGAATTGAGATTTGAGTGCGAGAAGATCTGTGCAAGGTCTAAACTTGAAAGTGATGAGAAAATAATTTGTTTGGATTTGAAACTAAACTGTTCATTCCCCTTATATATAAGTTTAAATTTCTTTGATGGATGGTTTTCAATAGTTGATTTTCCTGGGTAGACACCGTTGTGGAGATAGAAGCTTATGTGGAATTTGTGGAATTCTTCTTCTATCCTTCCCCCTTTTTTTTTTCTCCTTCAACAAGTTGACATCGAATTCTGTTCAATATATATGCATGTGTATCTGATTTTTGAGGCTCTAGTAAGAGTTTACCGAAGTGAGTGGATATGTTTTGTACTGAGGTAATAGGGAAATAACTGCGCGCAAATGCATATAACAAAAGTGTAGGACTAGAAGTTCCTTGATATAGGAATATGTTTAGGCTGTTTTGCATCCATAATTTTTCTGTGCATTAACTTTACAGGAGATCCGCAAAGCCTTTCCGAGTTTTTCAAGTGATGACCAACGACTCCTCCAGCAGCTATTCATCAAGGTGCAAAGGCTCTCTCATACTTGACAAAGCTTATTTTATACTTGTCTTCACAAACGAGCAATGGTACAAAGCTTTGATAAGCAGGTATCTCTCGAGATATGAACATGATAAGATTGAGAAGGTCATGTCAATCTAGATTTGTGAGAGGGTCCAATTATTCCAGCCTAATAAAATAATGGTGATTTTCTAGGATCATTACTAGGTTGAAAGGTGGGTATTGAAAGGTGGGTACTATCTCTCAGAACTTATTGGGCTTGTGCACACAACTATTTTATTCTTCTTTACTCTCTGTGTTTCACTATATGTGAGTCATTTGTACTCTGTCTTCTTGCGATTCAATTCCAGCAATTTTTATCCTACAATATGGTAACACAATGTTGCATCATTTCCTTTTAGAAAAGGAATTCTGTCACCCATATTGCTAGCATCAATTTTCTTGTTGGCTAGTGACTAAATGGTCCGGTGTCTTTTTGGCACTGGTCAAAGTGTCGATCAAGAATAATACTAAAGCTAAAAGAATGGTTTGATGACAAAATGGAGATGGGCAACTGCTATCTGCTGGAGAGGCATTTAAGGACATATTTGATTCTGTGTAATATGTAAATTTGCTGTATCTTTTGTTGGATGCATTTCCTGTACTTTTGAAACTTAAATACTGACTTTGTATGTAAATTTTTGACAGGTTATTACTTCACTGCATGGACATGTAGAGGTAAGTTTGTTATTATGGATCCGTAGAGGTGGACTACTGCTCCTGCTAAAACTAATGCCGTTCTTGGAGGAACTTATGAGAGGAAGGAAGAGGGGGATATTATCAGCAAATGAGTGTTGCTAGATACTTCAGTTTTTTCAAACTCATGTTCTTGTGGCAGTAGTTGCCTTGTTTTTTTTCACATATAAGCAACTCAAACTTTCATTTGTTCTGTTCTACTTAATCTTTTCCTTTTTCTTCTCCTTTAATTCATGATTTAGCATTTGGCAAAAAAGAATATGATACCAATATATGGCAGTCAAAAAGGTTCCAAATTTATGCTGATTCACCATTTGCACAACATGCCTGTTGCTCTGCCCTTTCCCAGTCTTGACTATTTTTGTTGATTCTTTTGTTCTTCCATTTAGACTCCAACCTCTGGTCCTCTTGGCATCCTAAGGATTCTCCCCCATATTTCTTTGGTGCTAGTCTCAGTCTTTTTTTTTTTTTTTTTTTTTTTTTTTTTTTTTAAATAACTCATAATTCAGCAAATGAAGCAGCATCCTTGTTATGTAGAAAGGTCAATGTTTGCTGTATATTTGGCTCATTTGTCTGCTGGCAATGTGAAATAGGGATCGTCTACCTTATGCACATAGTATGTAGACAGTACATGGTTTGTATTGCATTCTAGTATCTTGAATGTGAACATTGACCATCTATTATCATTATTTGCAGGATGTCTTCGAATCACTCTGTGATGAAATGAAGGTACTTTATTAATCCCGTTAATGACATTAACATGTCCAGATTTTTATTTGTGGGATTTCGACCTCAGTTTTTGCATTAGGCATGTGGCCTAATTTCTGTGTCAGCAAATAATCTTACTTAGAGTGGGACAAGGATGACAGGGGGGGTAGAATTGCTCCTGATCCGTGTAATAGAATAGAGTACTATATATTTACTGGGGAACCCATGCACAAATCGACACAAGAGGGGGTAGAGTTTTACTGAGTAAGACATGCAACTTGGATTTTGTTAGTGTTTGAAAAGGAGTTTGGTTAAGGCCTGTGAGAGGAAATCAACTATGCGTGCAGTTAAACATTGAGAAGTCGATCCTACCTGTGCTTTCCTTTGCTTTGGGTCATTTGGACATAAATCTGTCCATTTAATCTAGATGGCCGATAATGGTTTTTAAACTTTCCCTTCTAAAGGATTGTGAGATTTGTTTTTCTTGGCAGTGCCTCTGGAACATCACCATGTGATTCTTATGTATTCAGCTTGGCATGTCATGTCTTGCTTTATTTGCAGGTGGGACCAGTTCTGGATACTGTGGAACAACTTGTTGAGGAACAGAGTCTAGACCTTCTGAAGTCAGATAAGTATGTACCAAGTTGTTATGGACTAACCATAATATTCTATATATGCTATGGTAACAACTAGGAAATTATTAACTTTTCTCAAAATATCTACTTTAATTTTTACGAATAGATCATTAGACAGAAGCATCTAATCTCTAATGATTGGTGATTTGTAATACATCACTTAGTTGAACTAAATGATGGTCAGGCTTGTATGATGGTTTGACTTTGTACTTAATGAACCTATAAGGAGTTTGAGAAGCTGTCCATGTTCGTGTGGCATAATTTATGTTTTACTGAGTCATGGTCCCTTCCCCATCCTTGTCCTCCCTATGAAGATTTTATTCACCATGTTAGCTTTTGAAACCCGCCAATCTGATGTGTGGTTTTTTATACTGATACATTGCGCTTTTGCCCCTAGTTTTTAGAAGATTATGTGTGGCCAGTACCGCTTATGATTTGGACACCTGCCTATTTTTGATTTAGAGGCCTTTTATTGGTAACAGAACATGCTGTTGAGCCCATATTCAATATATCAATCAATCTGATGTGAATAGACAATTTGCTTGATGATAAAGTCCTTGTTTAGAGGCTAATTGCAAGTATCCTAATTCAATTGGATTGCTCAGTGTCTTGACAGGAATGCTTCTATTCTAACTTAGCAATAGTGACCTACTTAATGTCTTGGTCCTATACTGTGTTTTTATCTGAGTTCAGCACAAATGTATTGGACATAGCAAGAGATCTGTCAATTTCGAAGAAGAACGAGATTCAGCACTTGAAGGAAGTGCTGGAAAAGGTATGTCGCAATTAAACATACAGCCTTATTAGGTTTGTAGACAGGCATATATATTGTGACAATGTCATCAACTAATATTTTGGCTTGGAAGGATTATTTAGTTCATTTCATTTTGCCTTTTTTTAAAATTTTCTTATTTTGACTATACTATAGATGGTGGCCTCTTTAAATCAAGTTTATCAAGGTTCACAAGAATACCGTTAGGGGACATTTTGAACTTAGGGACCACATCTTGTATGTGGTCATCCTTAAAGACCACATCAGAAGATGATTTTCCTGAACTATGTCTACTGCAACCTTATAGGTACTACTTGCTATTGTTGTAATAAGTAAGCGCGGTACCTTGATGCCTTGATTCTGGATATTTAGGTGAGGGTGGGACTCCTCATGCTTTAACCAACTTATATGGCATACTTCAGAGACCTATGTTTTACCCCCTAAGAAGTGTTAATACTTTGCTTATGTTTGTTCAAATGCATTCAACTAGCCGTTATAAGCACTCTGACTCAAGCCCTTTCGATATTTTGATTCTACCTACATAAAAGGAACTTACAATATTGGGAAAGGTATTTGACAGTAACTAAAGTGTAGGCATTTAATGATATTTTAATAAGACGAGAGTATAGTGGATGGATTGGCGTCTAATGCTTAAAACTTGAACTGAGATGTTTCATCATTCCAACACCAGGACATATGTAACTAAGCAAGTACATAATGGCAGACTTTTGAAGATTGCCTCAGTGAGTTACGAAATTGTATATTTGGAACAAGAGAAAACCAAAATATACATATCTCACTTTTCCATAGACGATTCTGATCATCATGGAGTGGAAGAAAAAGCTGTAAATCTTTTAATATAATTGGCTTCTGTTCAGATCTTGTAGAAAGTTAAGATTTTTTTTTTATCAATGAATGAACTAGCTTGTGCTTGTTTATAAAAGATGGTTCCTTGATTTTTTTTTATGGTTAGAAAGATGCTTTTATAATTGATTTACTTGTTTCTGACACCTTTTCATTAGGCTGAAAGGCATAATCAACAAATCCGTGCTCGTCTGGAGCTGATCAAGAAAGGGAGACAACAATCATCTGTCACTGAAGATGCTCTTCAGAAGGTATGACTTGGACTCCCCTTTCTTCTTTAGTTTACATCTGTTTTTCGTTCTTTTTTGAGCTTGTAACGGTAAGTAACATTGTGAAGTTGTTGGATTAATGCAAGTTGAGCAGTTGATGGGTGAGATGCAGAGTCACAAGACGTACAGCGGTTGAAGGCCCTTACATCAAGATAACTTGCAACTCCCATCGCTATGAGGAAATTGCTCCAACTTGTGTGGTGATATATACCAATTGTACGGGTCAACAAGCTAAGTTATAATCTTCTCTCTTGTCAGTTCCTTTTGTTGTGCACAAGAAAGTATGCCCTTTGGACCAAATGTATGACGCCATTGAAGTGGTCCGGAGTGGGAATTAAAGCTTTCATAAAGTATGTACATCCTTTTTGCTCCTTCACAATCCACATCATCGTTCTGTCCAAGGCTTTATCCAATGATTTAAGCATGAGGGAAGCTGCTCTGTTCAAATACCTTTGATTAGTATAACTTTTAGAGGTACTAATTCTTGAACGAATCGTCACGAGAGCTAGCAACCGAAGTGGCACGAAGGACAGCTATGGTAGTAGACTTGCCAGCTAATAATTTTCCTACTTTGATATGCCAAACCAAAACGATTGTAAGGACGTCCATTATGGTGCAAAGAAATTGGGCAACTCCCAACTACCATATTGGCAAAGTGGTAACATTTAGAAGCTTGTTGAAGTCAAAGTCTGCATATGATTTTGCAGTTTAGGGAGATGACATGTTAGATTGGGCAGAGGCCTGGAGGACTCTTGTTTCCTCATTCCAACGTATAATGCAAGAAAACAAAATGGTTTTCTCACTGCTGTATCGAATGCCTAAAAGTTGTTCGCACAATGAAAAACGAATACAGCAAGCTGATTGAGGAAAGATTTCCGGTGAAATTGAAGTGGCCAAATAATGCTGCGTTGGACTTTTAGAAAAGGTAGTAAGCCGAAAACAGCTATTTTGGCGTTGCTGGAATTTGAAGGAAGTTCATTCAAATGGAAGTCCTACAAAGAAATCAAACTTGTTCTAAACAAGCAACGCGATCAATATGCTCCACAGGCTTGAATTTAAACGCTTATTCCTGAATTTTCCATCAACAGCGACGCCTAACACAATACTTGACAGACAGGTGGGCTTTAGCTGTTTTGGAAGAACTCGAAAGTCCCTGGTCTGGTCAGCATTTTGGCTTTGTGCTTGAGAAGGCTGTTGGCAATATTGAACATTTTTTCTCTACCGTCTACATGGAAACTTTCACTAATCTAGAAATCATCACGACACGGTTTGCAGAGACATCTGAATTCAATTATTGGAATATAAAAAAATATTAGATGGATTGAAAATATCCGAGTAGAGAATCACAACAGGGCAAGGTGCCCCAAGTCCATCAAATCTTTTCTGCCCTTTAACTTAGAGGCAACCTAGGATTCCAATTATGACTCTCTCATGGATGATGTAGATTTTGTTACCTTTCTTTTGTCTGGTCAGACAAAGATGGGCCGAAAAATGACCGCATTTTTTAGTATTATTCAGCCAACTGTCGAACAATGTGCGCTGTAATTCATACAAAAGGCAAATCTTTTTGTGTAACTATTCTGTTTGTTGATTAGGACTTTGATATCGAGTAGATTCGCTTGATGGGTAATGAATTTACTAGCGTCTTTCATGATTGAGATGGCAAGTTAGAATTTGAATTAACTTGTGACCGGGCCCCCCCGGGGGGGAACGTCACTCTGCAGGAGGATTCAAACTAGCCAAGGATGACTTTTCAGACTATGGGATTTCACTCACTATTCATATTCCAAAGAGTCAGGGAATAATTCTCATGAGCTTTCGAGTAATATCACAACCGGTGTGCAATCACAGTGAGCAAGGAAGCTGCTTCCAGGTCTTTCTTTCGTTTCTTTCGTTTTCTCGTAGACAATAGCTTCCCCGAAAGTTCCCTTTGCTCCTAATAATACGAAGTATTCGGTCTTAATCTTAGCCTTAATAGGAGTGTTTTTACAGGATCGTGGTCCAGAAGTCCGAGCAGTTCGGCTTCAATGCTTGGAGGCCTAGCCGGCTCTCCGTTCTAATATAGAGAAATAGAATAGCGGGGCTAGGGAAGAATTATAACCATTGGAGTTTGACTTGATTTTATCGATGACATTCTTTATTCTGTAGCTTAGAAGGTTGTATCCATCTGTGTTCTACTTACAGGATTAGAAGTATTATATCTGGAAGACAGCGCCGGTCAATACGGGACTTAGTTTATGGGTGAAACTTAGAAGCACGTCCTTGAAGGCTTTCCCCAGAACTAATCATCAAAGGAGCCCATACGTCAGAGAGTTAGCATGTCAATGTTTGATTGGCAAATGAGTCTTTTCTATCTTCTGTATCGATGTCACTAAATATTTTTCGTTGAAGAATTGGATGAAACACTACAGAGGGAAAGCTAAACTCTCAAAACCGGCATTCATAAAGTGGTCCCAGCGGTCTAATGGGTATAATGTCTTCGACGTACAGATCTGATTTAGTTAAATCCCTTTGCTAGATCGTAGATAAATTTTATATGGTGTCTAATGGGTATACCGTCTTCAACCTACATGATTTAGTTAAATCTCTTTGCTAGGTCTTAAATAAATTTTATATATTGTCAAGAATGGAATAAATTCTATCGTAAGAAAGAGGAACAGAACCACCTTAAAATAATGATTTTTTCCCCTGGGTGAACCTATTATCTTTGGCCCTAGAGCCTTAAGCCTGCCTACCCACTAGTATAGGTCTAGTTTATAATTTCCGAAATAAATCTTTTTACAATCAAGTAATCCCACTTTAAAGTGGAAACAATAATATGCTTGCTTGCTCTAAATTTAGAGCTTACGTTCACTTTCAAGAGGTAGTTATATATGAGGAAGGAATGAACTTTTCCTGAGGACATTAAAACTCTATGATAGCTGAGGATCTTACCTTGTTGCACCTGTTCAAAAAGTGTCTTGCTTTTCACTATAGCTCGATCAAGAATATTCAAGATAACCAAGTATCTATACCAAACCAAATATCAATGACATATAAGCACTTAAGGTGCACCGTCATGCCTACCTGAAAGCACCTAACATGTTCCCACATGGACGAGTTGACACCGTCACTAGTAAAGCAAGGAACAAATGAAATTTGAGTTAGGTTCTCAAGGCAGGACAGGATTTCGGGTTTTCTGAATTACTCTCGACCAAACATCAGTTCAAGCACCCAAAAAGCTTGGAAATATCTTCCCCAAACTCTGCTGGTGTGTAATACTAGCCAAGGTATAGAACAATTAATGGAGATGGTGTATCATGATCATTAAGTAGTGGACTAGCCATATGGTGAAGCCTGTTCAGCCAAAGTGGCTCAAGATTTCTGATCAAAAAAAGTAAAATTCGCTCGAGAGGGCATACTCGATAAGTGAAGAAAGTATGTGTAACTACTTATTATGCATCATAACTCATCTTTATGCAACTATCTTGTCTGACTGTATCTGTAATGGTATCATATAGTTGATCATAGTTTCATTTAGGGAATATCCATTCATCTAACTATGAATGTGCTAATGCTTTCTCGAATGTGCTACATTTAACAAGATAGTGTAGTAGCGATGAGTTAACTAAACTCCTTTTGAAATCACGGATGGAAAGAGAAAGAGGTGTAGGTATATGTCTACACCATCGAGTTTGATGGGTCCACTTGATCAAGACTGGACCACAAATTCAATGGTTCGGATGACATCCGGGTTCACGGAATAATTTTCGCTCCCCTTGTAAGATTCAAGAGACGGGAGATAGAGGAAGGAGGCAATGAATAAATAGGAACGCATTTAGGCTTTCCTTCCATGATTAGCATACCACCTTTGTCGGATTTTGCAAAGCAATCAGGGCAAAAACCTAGGGAGCAGCTACCTCTGACCGAGAATCCTAAAAAGCGCCATTCATGTACGTATCGTCGCCAATTTGTAACCCTTAAAATTGTACAATGGCCACAGCCATATCCTCATCGACTGGTGGCACTGGACCATCTCCGGCGTCTCCTTCCTCCCTTGAGATGAAGTTGAAATTTCTTCGTTACTGCTATAGTTCGTCCTGAAGATTATCCCCTAACTTTGGTCCGAGAGTGTTTTCCGGATGCCGATGACTACATGAGTGACAGTATGCATTGCCTGATAATTTCAACTATTTGCACTAGGTGGTTAACCGAGAGCACTTACATGAGAATTCATGTAGAACTGCTTCCGCCCTCACAGCTGATGAAACTTGCAAATCCAGTTGTCTAGCGAATAAGCATGGGTGATCAGCAGCTACATTGATCCTAAGCAGTTCTCAGAGAAATAATTCTTCACATTAAACTGCCAAAAGAGAGCGAAAAATCCTCGCTGTCTGAAATCATATGCATCACAGTGTCCTAGTCAATGCGTGGATCGCGTTGGTCATAAGTTTGGCGGGTCGGATTGTCGTTCAGCCTGTATCGGTTAGCATTGCGCTTTCGACAATGAAAACAGATTGTCGAAGCATGTTATGGAAAAGGAGACACATGCACTTCACATTTTTTGGTCGTACGAACTGAATTATTGGCAATCACACACAGCTTCAAAGCATTATCTGCAACAGGGCTTTGAATTCCTCTCTTTGACGTGTCCTTTCATGCAAAATATCGGTGATTGACATTTTGTAAGTTGTTGAAGAGGGGAGAGAGAGAGAGAGAGAGACAGAGAGAAAGACAGAGAGACATCTATATCAAGAATCCATTAAATTTTTTCATTGATGCCTTGCGGACTTTATCATGCGTTGGCAGTGACAAAACTAGTGAAAAAAATGGCGAAAACGACCGCTTAGATTACATTGATCCCACCATTCCGAGGGAATCTTTTTCCTATCCTATGAAGAAAAAATTTGAGCCTGATAGGGTTGGAATTTTGAGAATTTTTTACCCTTTTACTCAGCTCCCTTTTTCTCTCGACCTTTTCACTCTTCTGTACAGTTTTGGCTCCCTTCTGGGACGTGCCTTGTTCGTCTCAATCTTCCTCTCTCTCTGTCTTTCTCTGAGCTTGTCTTGACCGAAAGAGAACAGAGGAATTGATCTCTTCTTGTAGGAAGAATTTGGCCTGTTTCTCCTTATTTTCTTCACCGCCAAGTAATCCTTTAGTGGGAAGTAGATTGGCTTCCCATTGCTTGAATATTATGCATTGGATTATTTTTCTGGAGCAATATTTTTACGTTCTGTCTCTATTCTTTTGATGTCCTCTGATATAATCTGATGGGCAATCCATTTTGGGGAAGAGCAAACGGACCATACTGAATTCCATCCTGTGAACCCATTATACACCACCTGCACAGCAACAGAAACAAACAAAAAGCCCATGTCAGATTTTCTGTACCATTTTAAATAAACCTCCCTCCCTCCCTCTCTCTCTCTCTGAGAGTATTGTGTAAAAACATTTGGATTGACTAACCTGTACTTGGTGGTCAGATGATGGAGAAGCACCAGAATCTCCAATTTGGCCAACTCATTCCCTGGGCAGGAGTGGACTCCATTTCCAAATGGCAAGAAGGTGTTTGGTTTTGGAGCAACCTGTTCAGTGGTCAAAAAAGAATAATTGATGAGATGCTGCTCAATGACTGCTTGCTCTTTCCGCTTGTTTTGGGTGGTCAAAAAAAATCTTAGAACTGGTCAGATATGTCACTGTCAAAGAATATATTACCTCAAATCGAGATGGGTCAAATTTCTCAGGCTCCGGGAAATTTTCTGGGCTGTGGTGAATGTTCCTGAAGAGAGGCAAGACTTTCCAGCCCTTGGGTATGAGATACCCTGCAGAAAAAACAAAACAGGGGGAAGGAACCAATTTTTTATCAGCATCTGCGGTGAATAAATAAATAAAAAAATCTGATTGTACGGTCCGAATCTGGAGCTTATCACTCACCATCGTATTCAACATCTTCGACAGCTTCTCTGAAGGTGAAGGATAGAATAGAGGCCACTCTGAGCGTCTCTTGAATGACCCTTGAAGTCATCGGCATGTTCTTGGTGTCTGCCCAAGTCAAAACCTCCTCGTCACCGCTCTCTTCCTTCTTCCTCCTTATGGCTTCTTGCTCCTCCTGAAAAGCCAAACGCACGCATAAATAAAAATTTTCTCTTTTTCTTTGAACAGTTGAAATTATTAAACAATTCTTTAATTTTTCTTTTTTAATATTATTCCTCCATGCGTTACAGCTTGTCTGCCCTGTGAAATCTATAGTTGTATAATCAGAATGATTGAGGGATTTTTCCTCTGCCTCTGGTTTCTCTCGCATGATGGTGGGTCTGTTTTTGTTCGAGGTGGAGGTGGACCGCACGTACGAAAAAGTAAAGATCGGATTTTTTTCACGAGGGAATTTACCGTGACGGCCTCGAGGACGCTCGGGTTCTCGCCCAGGTACTTGACGATCCAGGTCAGGACGCTGGCGGTGGTGTCGCGGGCGGCGAAGATGACGCCGATGATGTTGTCGGCGATCTGCTCGTCGGTGAGGCCTTCCTTGTCGCCCATGAAGGACTCGAGCAGGTCGTTGTGGTCCAGCTTCATCTGCCTGCGGGTGACCAGGATCTTGGCCAAAATCCGGGCCAGCTCTTTCCTGGCCTTCATGGACTTGTGGAACAGGGTGCCCGGGAGGTTGATGGGCATTGAGTTGTACCCTTTTTCGAGAATGTAATAGCACTTCTTGAGATCTTCTCTGTACTTGATCTCGTCCTTTCCGAAAATGGAAAGAAGCGCGATGTTGAATGCGTACTGCAAGATAAAAGAGTTCGATCAGTCCCATGGAACTCCGAAAGGACGCTGAATTTTTCACCTTTAGCTCTAATCCAGAATGTTCTGCTTCCGCAAAAAGTAATCATACGTTGCCACGTCTGGTCTTTGTACTTACGAATTCATGTACGGAAAGGTAGAAGATACTGTCTTAACACTGTTATGAAAAAGTTTTAACTGTTTGTTCACCGTAGTTACACCAAACTATATTTCATTAGTAAATTTGAGGAAATTGAACCACCCTGTTTATATGAAAAAAAACAGGGGAAACCCATTACTTTCTCTCCTCTGTTCTGCGCTGAACAAAATTGACGACGCCATGGACGGCGACCTGAAAACCAAAAAAAAATCAGGGAAAAAGATAAGAAGCTCACTGTTTTCATTTCTTGGAAAGTGTTGACCAATCTTCCTTCCCAGGACTGGAGGGAATCAACGGCGACGGACTCGATGTCGGAGACTTTGCTCTTGATGGCCTCGGGCATGAAGGCTCGGAGGACGAGCTTCCTCAGCTTGGCGTGGTAGTCCCCTTGGTGGAAGAAGATGGCCTGCTTGCCCAGCATCCTCTCTTTGCTCGCCGGGAATGTGGGCTTGAACAGGTGCGACTTCGTCACCAGCACGAACTTGGCCGCCTCCGGGCTCGATATCATCACGCAGGGACACCCCAGTATGTGAGTCTTGAATATCGAGCCATACCTGCCGAAATTCAGGCAAAAAAATTCGAGAACTCTAAGAAACACGAAAACCCAATTTCGGTAACTTTCGAGTACGTTGAGAATTCAGGATCAATTGCCCAATTTTTCACCCAAAAAAAAAAACTTTTTCTCTGCCGGACCTGCTCTGTTTCTTTGCGAAGAACACGTTGGGGTCCTGGGAGTAGAGCTGGAAGGTCTCGCCGAGGTAGGGCCAGCCGAGGGTGCCCGGCGGGAGGGGGAGTCTCCGGCGAGCGGAGGCGAGGAGGTGGAGGGCGGAGCGGAGGAGGAGGGAGGCGGAGAGGATGGCGAGGACGGCGGTAAACAGGATGGTGGTGAATTCCATGCTCTGTTTTTTTCCTTGCCTCTCTCTCTCTGGATTGAAAACAGAGAATGAGGGATGGTAAAGGTGGGGGCGTGGCTTTCTTCTTTGCGTTGAGGAGGACGAGGAGGAAGTAGTGAACGATTTGGTGTGAGAGGAAGAGGAGGAAGAAGGGGGGTATTTATAGGCTTTTTCTCTGGGAGAGAGAGAGAGAGAGAGAGAGAGAGAGAGAGAGAAAGGTTGAGAGAGAGACCATTCACACAGTCAGCTCCAGCTTCACATACGGAAGCTCCCTCCAGCTAATTCTCGGTGTGTCCCCCACACCCAAAAAAAAAAAAAAAAAAAAAAATTTGTTTATTATATTGAAGATTTTACATATGGTACACCGATATGAAAATATTCACCGATTAAATCGGGATTTATATGAGTATCGATATCTAAATCCCACTTTTATAATGATTTTCTTACGTTACTGACGTAACGAATTGAAGTCCTCCTGTTAATTCAAATTAGGAAAATGCTTGGTTGGCACTCGTCGATATTAATGTGAGTTGCGGTGGCATGTAAGTCACGAGATGTAATTGATAGAAAAGGCAATTCGGGGTTATGCTGGCATGAATTGGTGGCTCACATATCATTGTTACTTCCGATGGTAGTGATGACTTATATTCTATCCTCATCCGCTTAGTAATTAGCATGATAAAGAGAGTGATAGCCGACTGCGTGAAGCACGAGGCTCACATCTTCACAAGTTCGATCCATCAGGAATTTGAGTTTGGACTCGTGGACATTCCGCCTTTTTTAATTGATACTATTCAATCGCTCTTAACAATGTGAAACTTACATCCCCGTGAATCGATACGGCTTGTCGAAAAGTACCGTCTAAAATCACAAGCAAAATTTTATCTCATCTCCTGGGCAAGAATGGAAGCAGAGGAGGGATGGAGAAATTTTTGAGCTATCTAAAATCTTTCAATCTGCTGGGGTCGGACCATGAGAGAGATGAAGAATTTTTGAGCTATCTAAAATCGTTGAATCTGCTGGGGTCGACCATGAGAGAGAGAGAGAGAGAGAGAGAGAGAGAGAGAGAGGGCTTGTGTCAGCATCATATGGCAAAAAATAAAAGAGGGGTGTTGACCATGAGGGCGACTGGCGCCTAGTGGATCAAAGAAAGGCGGAGGAAACCGGAAACAGGCCCTTTGGTTTAGGCCAAAGGGGAGTTTTGCTCAGAGTCGGCGACAAGATGAATTTAATCGATTTCTTTTTGATCCCCATCTGCATCCGGAAACAGCCCTAGAGTGAGAGTAAGAGTGGCTGTACTCATGTTCTCCGCAATTTGCACCCCATAGCACTTGCTCTTTTGACCAGAGCATAGCCCGGGAATGGTATTGATGGACATGATGGTTTTTTTTTTAAAGCCAATCGTCATCATCAGCATCATCATCGTCATCATCTAATGTTTTTGGCTCGTGTTGGAGGTACTGAAGACACTGTTTCAGTTCCTCTTTTGGTCCGTGCATCTTCTAGAGAGGTTATATCTCGAATCTATTCGTGGATGTTTCGTATCGAATTCTAGAGATCTTGAATTCAAACAAACAGTCTCGGGTCGGAACAATTCTTTTCCCCAAGGAAGCGGGCAAAGACATTATCGGAAGATATGAGCTCGCACGGGGAGCCACGAAATTAGAAATGTCGATCATCTCGGACGATGTCTTGTTCCCTTATTTCTTTCTATTCCTTCGATCCCAGGGGTGGGGAATTTTTACAACTACACTCTTGAATCCGGTCATGCCTACGTGTATTTTGTCGTAATTCTTGCACAAAGTAGTCATAACAATGCTCGAAAACTACGCAATGGACGATCGAGAATTTATTCATTTGAATTGAGATTGGGAGAGAAGCCTCTGTCTGGGGAAGGCTCATTTAGTAGCAACGCTGCACTCGGCATCAGTTGTGTCTATTGAAGTCTAGACTTTTCTTTCCTTACAACCTGTTCAATCGATTAAGAGTCTTTCGAATTTTAGCATCGTTTTACCATACGAATCAATTTGAACCTTGAAAAATTTGGTTGTTGACTTTCTAGCGTGATAAGTTTAATTTATTCCTATAATTTAAGAGAATCCTGATCCTCATGACGACTTGTTTCGTGAGACATGATCTTTCGGCTAAACAATCGTCGCTACGTCATTCAAATATGCGAAATCAAAAATGGGCGGTTCCGTCTCATTTCTTCCTCGGATTCGCATTATTCATTCGATAACTTTGAACTTCTGGAAAACAATTTCCCTGATTCCTCCTCCTAACCTTCTCTACTATAGATTTGGGTCAGGTGCGTGTCTTGGATCGAGTCGTTCACGCTTCTTCTACGTCATTAGGGTTTTACCATTTGAGCAAGATTTGAACATGTACAGATTGACTTCTTCTTCTTCGTCCTCCTCCTGTTACCCGCTCTAGTTCTTTCTCGCGCCCGCCAAGCTTTCTCCATCTGGTGAAGCATTCTTCTTCGACAGGGAGATGGTGCAGCATTCGAGAGCAACACGTGGCGGGTGACTCACCAACACGTGATCTCCGAGGAAAAGAACCTGATGTGGTAATCAAAGGTTTGAAATTTCCCAAGAACAGTGAAGAAAGAGCGAAAGGGCAACGTTCAAAAAGATTGTTTGACCATTGATGAGGTGGCTCATCCTGAGATTGATAGATAACCCACACGTTTGAGGACTTTCGTAACCAAAAGTTAGATTTTCATTTTTCTTTTCTACGTACATCTCCTGCTCTTCCAATCCATATATAATCTTTCCCACCAAATACAAGAAAAACAGAAATTAACCTGCTCACGGGCGTGCGGGGGTGTTTACTGAGGTTTCGGGTAGTGGGTCTCTACCCCAATGTCCCCAAATTATAATGAAGTTGAAATAAAAATGAATATGAATGATAATTAAATTTGAAGTCTAGTAATCAAAAGACTGAATAATGGGAGAAAATTTTGGCGCGGAAATTATCTAATCACCCCTAAATTTATTATACGAATATTAATTTAATTCTAAATTTTTTGATTTTGTCAATTCAGTCATAAGTATATACGATATTCTGGTATAGTACTTTCGGCCAATTATTGAAATTGATGCCATGGCGGTAAGCTAGGTACGATGGTTGGTGATAATCGGACTTTCACATTAATGATTTTCAATGAAAATTGATTAGAACGATTATATTGATTTTTTGCATAGAGGACGAAGAATAAATTGGCAAACTAAGAAATTAGGACTAACTAAGTATCTATATAATAACTTTAGGATCGATTTGATAATTTTCCCAAATTGTGGCCGGTGACATTATTGGATTTCTTTTACAGGTGACGGATTTCATTGGACTTTCGCGAGAAATAACTTCACTTAATTATAAATGAAATGGCAAGACCATTTGCTCATGACGCCTGTACTCCAGCATTTAAGTTGCCTGCGTTCATTCTCATGAACAAACGTTTTCATGCCTCAGGTGTGATTCCACCGTTAGTTGTATCATAGGAAAGGGGCACACCAGGGTTCGATGAACTATATATGTACCAAATTGAAGTACAGTTACCATGACCTTCATTGTGATTCGCCAGCATTATTCGTTGACATATATGCTTGTGATGGAATGATGCTTCCATGAATATCTCGACATATCTCAATCGTGAATGCATATCTTATTGTAAGAATCGCGATTCAAAATATCAAAAATGGGCATTGAGCAATGCATATACTATTTTCATGACTAGGTCCATCTCTCGTTACCATCTTATCGACCCTTAGATGTCTGCACCAAACACCCAACTTAACAACCCATCTTTCTCTCTCAACTACTCAAAACTCCATCCACCATAGTCGTGCACTCTGCCTCTACAACCAAGCCACCTTCACTAGCCTTCCCTGTAGATGATCACTTCCCACACTCGTCGGATTGGACATGGACCTTGTTCATCGCCGGAGGGAGTCCTATTTCGATACCACCCGCGACAATTGACCGATCCATCCCCGTCCACGTGGCCAAGCCCTTAAACCAAGTAACCACATAAGATGTAAACCACTTAATGGTGTATCCACACGTCAAGCCACGTACTTGCATTGGATGATTCGTCATAGCATAAGTCATCAATTATCATAAATTCAGGTAACGACCAACGAACACGGACCGAAGACCATGTAAAAGAAGTCCCCATCTGATTAATCCCACTCAGACACGCAACCGATCGGATTTGGTCGGATCATCTAGAATTACAAGACTTCTCCTCCAAGAGCAGTGCCAGTGAATATCCCCTAATCAACCAATCTTTGAAACATCATCGCTCGCAACGATGATGGTCATGGAAACCCCCGGAATCAAACGGTTACGGAACAGCCCCGAAAATTCAATGAGGTTGAATATCGGCAAACGAGATCCATCCATACCCTTTTTGATCATGACGGCACCAACCCAAAAAGCCAGACGAAAGAAGCCTAGGACCAATCAATGCCGATGACAACAAGGTACGTGTTGCGAGGAAGGAGAAAACGTTGGGATCGGGGGAGGTGGTGGGGGGAAGGATGACGAGCGTCCGAAAAGGCGACCTTTTGCAATTAATGGGGACAGAAAGTTAGAGAACGGGTAGCATTCCATTCAAGAGAGGAAGTCCCGAAGTAGACATACACCCACACACAAAGGACGCACATAATACGCGGAACGACGGATTTTGGAGGATAGTCCGAATGGTGGGGGCTGACGAACGTTTTCGCGAGCGGCTCGCTTTGTAGGTATTTGGCCAAAAAAGGTTTCGCAATGAAGTCTTGCATGTACACGCGTCGTCTGCATGGTTGGTCCACGACCATGCAAGCTGTTTGTTTTTTTTCCTCCGTTGAATGGGTAGAGCCCATGTTCACGCCTTGAATTTCTAGAGGGAGAATGAGCCCTCTCTCTCTCTCTCTCTCTCTCTCTCTCTCTCTCTCATACGGCTCAAGGAGCAAGCGCGTGAATGACAATGTCCTGTCCGAATGTTGAGATGATAATAGATCAATGAGATTATGAGAATGTTTCATTATAGAAAAAATTATGCAAAAATTTCTAAACCTAACGTGTATATACTAATTTAGATTTGAACTTTTTAACCGTGTCAATTTAGTTACAAATTTTTTGACAATTTGTATATTCAATCTCAATTTTTCAATTGTGTTAATTTAATCCTAAATATTTTGAAGATTTACCAATCGGTACTAAATCTATTATTCGGATATTTGGTCAGAATGGCTTGATTGATAAATCGGTAAAATATTTATAACTAAATTGATACAATTAAAGGGTTAAAACTAAATCGACACAACTAAAAGGTTTATAAATTGATAACTGAATTAAAAGTTTAAGATTTTTTGGACAATTATTCCTCTTGTGAGATGTATAATCAATGCCGCGCTTATCTAAGACCCGTTATGCTACAAATAGAATCAATCACAGGATAAACATCCCATGAAAAAGTTTCGAAATCCCTATAGATTGGTCAAAAAAATGAGAAAGACGTGGATCGGTTCAGTTCACGCTTTAACCCTAATTGTTTCCCCAATATACACGCGGTCTTTGGAACGATTTGGATAAAGAGATTTTCTTTGAATCGCATGCGATACGCATGCGCGGATAGTCAAATCGTGCAAACCCTAAATCAAGTTTTTACGTGGTGTTTGATGAGAAACGTGTCGGGGGGGGGTAAGTGCCACGCACGGCTCGTGCACGTTGTGCGTGCATCCTGGATTTGGGAGCCGATACATCGGACTTTTGCCTTTTGGAGAATTTATGGCGACACCTCATTCATTCAAGACGACCCCAACCGAAAACCTGCACGCGGAGACAATTCAAGAGGCTTGACTTTTTCCTCAGAATGAAAAAGGTTCGAATCGACCTCGTCTGCGTTGTGATAAAAAGTCGGCCGTTCGTCCCGCAAGTTGATCAACATCTCTTCCCAAAGTTTAGATTGGATGCATGTGGATACGATTCCAAGAGAAGGGGCGACGTTCATATAATTTTTGTCATTTTTGCCCTAGCTGCATAGTCTCCTTTTCGCATTTATTAAGGAGGAAATGATTGAAGATCGCCTGAGATGGGCAATCAATTTGTATAAGTTAACAATTGCTGTAAATTCAGAGAAAAAAAAAGCATGAATAGACGTCCAATGCTTGACAGTGAATATCTCAACAGTTTTTTGTGTGGGGAATGGAAGTTCCATTGGTTTTTATCTGATTTTTTCAGAAAGAAAGTTTTTTTGTAAGATGCAAGGGAAGATTTTGCATAAGGAAAGTAAGGTTGTGTATGTCTACTTGCATAATAGGACACCTTGCGCTTATGTTAAGTGTTGGAGTCGGCAGTTTGACTGGCAAGGAGTTTGCTTAAACAGCAACTGAAGTTGATATGGCTAAGCATTGAGAGTATTAGTTAGTAAAGTTTACTCAGTCGACGAGAATATCTAATTTCAGACCGACAGATATGTTAATAAGTAGCGATTAAGTGATAAAGTGAGGAACATCAAGAAATGAAGCTGATAGACTTGAATGCAACCGTTAGAAAAGTATTTATCAAGTAATGGAACTGACAAATTTCAGTGCAACCATCGAAGTAATGGAGACGAGGAATCCCAAAAGTTGTGATTGTTCTACATAGGGGCAATACTAAATAGTAGGAGTCACATAGAGAAGTTTACAATTCTTAGTAATTGTTGAATAACCCTCAGATTGTAGAAGTACAAGTGGGGAGAATTACTCAAAAAGTCCTCAACCTATTGTAATTGTGTCAATTTAGTTCTAAACTTTTTTTTTTTTTTTGGTTTTGGCTAATTTAGTCTTAAACTTTTTATAATTGTGCCAATTCAGTCCATCCGGCCAAAATTGGCTAGTTGGCACTGATGTTGACGCCGGTCGAGGACAGTTGGCTGGCGAACATTGATGTGACAATTTTTTAAATATTTTTTCGATTTTTTTGAATTTTTTTTGAATTTTTGAATTTTTTTTCCTCACTTTCTCCTTCCTCTGGCTAGTCGGCGTCGGCCAGAGGGAAGGGTTGGCAAGGTCAGCCTCGCTGGCCACTGGTGAGACTTGCCCTCGCCAGCCATTGGTTAAGGTGAGGCTTGCCCCTGCCAGCCACTGGTGAAAGCGAGCCTCGTCCAGCGACCGTGAGGCCGCTATCGCCAGATCTAGCACTCGCTGGTGGCCAGCGATGCTCAACCACGCCATGGCTGGGTGCAGTTGAGCCAGCCTAGCAGTCGTTGGGCGAGGCTCGCCTTTGCCAGTGGCCAATTGTCCCAGCTGGCATTCACGTCAGCGCTGATCGGCTAATTTTGGCCGGATGGACCGAATTGATACAATTATAAAAGGTTTATGACTGAATTGGCTAAAAAAAAAGTTTATGACTAAATTGGCACAATTGCAATAGATTTAGGATTTTTTTGGTAATTCTCTTGTATTAAAGTTGTATTCTTTGTAAACAATTGTCAATCAATCAAAGAACATCAATTGTCCATATGCACTTTCAATTTATCTTTACATTTTATTATTCCTTTAAATGTTCGGAACAATTATTCCCAATTTCAATATATTTAGATTTCTCGCCATATACATTTCCTGTTTAAAAAACAATAGAAGACCCGTTGCAGCTTCTGTGAATTTACTTAATGTACCGTTAACCTTGAAAGAAATTTCATCGACCCTTTCTAATGAAATAGCTTATTATCGATTAGTTTTCTAATTGAACATGCTTGTGAAGAATATTTTTGCCTAACAAAGGAAAATAAAAATAGATCAAACTAAACATAGGCATGCGAATATATCAGTTGATATGCACAATTCGGCAATTATAAAAGGGATACGTTGCTAATCAATGTCTATAATTTCCATCTCAATTTGAAATCGAAACAAGTGATCTTAGTACACCACGCTATCAGGCTGATGGAGCACCGTTGCCAATCGCATCTATCTATCGAAGCCTAATACATCACGTTTCTCTTAATCACGTGAATTATAATGCTTCCACGATACTTTCTTGCAAATGTTGATAAATTATTCATATAATTGATTAGATTATCAATTGATTCTTGCATGATGGCAAGATGAAAACATTATTCGGTACTCCTCCAAACCCTAGATGTCTCTCAAGCAACCAACTTTTTTTAAGCTGTCTTATTCGTAATTAAGGTAAACGAGCTTAAAGACTTGAAGGAAGATCCGATAGATAATTATCCCGTTTAATCACTATTTAAGTGGCATGATTAATTTAATCACTGACGTAATGAAATTGAACGCAGGACTCATGCACTTCTTCTTCTTCTTTTTTTTTTTTTTTTTTCTTTTTCTTTCTTTCTATATTTCTTTAGATGCATGTCGCAAGCTTCTCAAATTCGTTGACTTTTATTCAATTTCTTTTTCGTGAATTTCAAATATTGCCGCGTGTCCATTGACTTTAGGGTTTGGGGAGCAACAACCCTCAAATGTTTATGAGCCAGATAGAGCTTTGACCAGACTCAATTTTCTTTTAAAAGATTAGAAGAATTGATGTCTACTCCTATGTCATCCTCAAGCCGTCCGTCCATACGTCTAAAGCTTTAAAATGCTTTTTTTTGCCATGTATTTTCGGATGATAATGTAATGACTGCGACACATTTTAACTCTAATTTTTTTTTCTTTTAAATATGTTAGGTTGAGATCATTCATGTAAAAGAGATTATAACATAGTTGAATTGCAAAAAAGTTATTTGTATATTAATTTCTAGAGTGATTTAGTAAATTATTATTGGTTGCTAAAAATATGTGCTTCCCACTAATTTTAACTACCCATTTGAAAGATTATTACCTCGCTTTACAGGTTAATATTGTGTACCTCCATTATAGAAAAGATATGACGTCACAAATATAAAACATTCGCCACCGGTGGTGACTCTCTTCGAAGTAAACTTCCTGCACTAAATGCGTATTTGCATGCGTAATTGCTAGCAGTCATTGTCGGTTACGTACTCATAGGCATGTAATTCATAGGGGCTGATATCACAGAAATCTGAAACTAGTGCACTTATATCATACATTTACCCCAAAGTCATTTTTCGTGTCACGAAAAATCTAAATCTGTATACTTGTGCCACGTTCACCTTAAACAAATTTTCATTGGTAGACTAGTGCCACATTTAATTCAAATTAATTTTCATGTTGCCAAAAATCTCAAATCACTAGAATCTTAGATTGAGATGTCTGTTAAAATCTGCTCCTTTTTCTTTAAGAGCTCAAAAATCTGCTAAGATTCTTAATTTTTTGTGACACAGAATTAGTTTAGAATATATTTGACACTAGTATACCGGTTTGAAATTTTCTGTGATACAAAAGTTAGTTTTGGGGTAAATGTGGTAGCGAGTATATTAATCTGGAATTTTTCTTGACATAAAAATTAATTTGGGGTAAATGTGGCATTGATTTACCAATTAGAGATTTTTTGTAGTATCATAGTGTTTTGTTTACACAATGAAGAGTATAAGTTAGCAAGTGTGAGAACATATTGCATGATGTATAAATCCTAACAATCAATATCATCTCAAAAATTTATCATGTGGATCCCATGTTGAGACCCACATGATCAGGTATTGAGATAAGCTTAGTCTAATTAATCTCTAAACTCTGCAATATCTTTTAGTGCGAACGAGCTTTATTGGACACAATGGACGAGATATGAGAAAGTACGTGAAGGTGAATAACAAAAACAAAATCTCCAATTGCGAGTTTTGGTTTAGAATTTAGAATCCCATTGATGAGCCCACAAGATAATTAAGTCAAATAAGCGCAGCAAGCATCGTGCTAGACGATAAAACCATTTTTAATTTACAATCATATGATCCCTTGTGAGAACTGAGAAGAGACTTGCTGCTGCGAAATATATCAAGTGAAGAGACTTTGTAATTGCAAGGATCTTGGTGCGGTTGAGATAACAAGCTCGCTAATCCTGGATCTTTGAGTTATGTGGAATAGTTATGACTAAGGGTGCGGATGTCGAGAGTGCCAAGATATGGTACAAAATGACATTTTAGTGCCAAAATTTCCAAAAAATATACTTAAATATCAAAATCGGAGAAAAGTGGACATTTAATTGCCAACGACAAGAAATTCTGGTCAAATTGCTGACATGACTTTTTCTAGCAAGATCTTTTACTGATGTAGTGATTCTTTTAAAAAAAATCATCCATGTAGATACTAAGAGTAAGCTAAACAACGTTATTTTTGACACTTAAGTATTCATTTTTAATTAAGAGTGTCACTTAAGTAATCATTTACACCATAACTTGATACTTAAGTGATCATTTTTTAATAACAACTGGCACTTAAATGAACATGGAAAATGGCGTCGTTTTAAACAAACATTGCTGAGTGAACATTCCAGCAAGTCACGTAGACCAGTTTTATTATTAAAATGATGCTACGTCATATTTCCGATAAGCTTGTTGGAATTAGTACTTAAACGTCCAAATTTTCAAAAAAAAAAAAAAAAAGATACTTAAGTGTATTTTTGGAACTTTTGGCACTAAATTATTCACCTGTGCTGAATTTTAGCACTTTTGGTGTACTTTCCCCATTATGACTGAAACCAACATTTCTAAAAGCGTGCTTGTCTAATAATAAAGCGATTTTCCATTTCAAATCATTTGATCTCTCATTAGAGAAGAGACTTGCTGATCGTGACATATTTTGTGTGAAGAGATTTTCCAATTAAAAGCATCTTGGTGGGCCGTGCTAAGTTTTAACACTTTTGGTGTACTTTCCCTATTATGACTGAAACCAACATTTCTAAAAGCGCGCTTGTTTAATGATAAAACGATTTTCCATTTCAAATCATCTGATCTCTCATTAGAGAAGAGACTGGCTGATCCCGACATATTCCGTGTGAAGAGACTTTCCAATTAAAAGCATCTTGGTAGGGCCGTAATAACAAATTCGTCAACTTGAGAACCGCAAGTCACATAAGTAGCGTTGAATAATTATAATTGGAATCCATATTTTCTAATCTGGATGGGACTTTATGCCGACGCCTAAAATGGGTCATTGACCCCGGTTGCCTCTCCCCAAATCCTTTGCCTGCGAAAGAAAATATCCAACTTGATCCATTTTTCCTCAAAGAAGCCTCAAATTTGGTGAAAATTTATGTGATCATCGTTCCTCTTCCCACGAACAGTGATCCCAATGGTCCATCCCCTCTTTCTGACTGCAAGAACCAGTCCAAGTGGACCCACAACGTAGGTTGACCAACAAATTCATCATGAAAACTTCCCGGAGCAGGTGCAAAACAGGCAAGCAGCCTGGACCGGACCATGCACCAACCTCTCACCACCCCCCGCTAATCATACGCCCGAAGCGTCAAGAATTTCTAATCCTCACGTTGCTCCTCACGAATCTCGAAGGCCAAGATGACAAACGGAAGGGCCAGAGTTGGGGGGGCGCGGGACCCCCAAGGAGTGCATGAACGTACAGTTGGTGAGTACCTTATTAAAAAAAAGGGGGGGAAAATTCGGAAGAGGAAAAAGAGAGGAATTGTCACCACTCGCTGTCGTGCCCATCTATGCGCTCCTTGTCCGCTTCTGCCTGGGGGCTGCGCTTTCCTAGGACCTTCTCTCTCGTCTTTCGGGTCTCGAACGCGATGATGATGATGCCAACTCGCCTTCTCCAGGACCCGTTCTCCTCTTCCCTCTCCTCTCCTCATATTTCATTTTCCCTTTTTTTGGTCCTCCTTTTTTGTCCTTTTCCCTCCCTAAAAAATAGGTTGGCTTCCCTCCCCCAACTTGACGCCCGGCGGGGTCCACGCGCCACCCATTGGGGATGCGCGTTTGATGGACTTTCCAGCTTCTAGGAGGGGGCCATGGCACGGGGGGAGCCGGGGGACAGAACTGGACCTGGCGGAAATCCACGAGCCGACGTCGACCCCAGACTTTATTTGATGAGTTTTGTTAACGAGCGTTTTGAGATAAGGATAATTGGGTGTGAGTCTAATAAACTTGTGGGATGTGCAGGATTTCGACCCATCTCGGTAATAGTGGTCTTGTCTAAGTAAACACTTGACATTGGAATGGAGGCGCCTTTTTAGACCGTACAATTCAAGAAACACTCTTTTTTGTTCGATGCGCGGCTTGATTCATTTGTGCCCATTTGCCATCCTAAAAGCCTAAGAGTAGTTGTGTCAGATTTTGTAGAGTTACGATCAACTGTTCTAAAAACTTAAATTATTAGATGAATGTGTGATTTATTATTTAAATATTTTAGCACTATTAGCCCATCTCGTTCTATGACCACTTATCGCCTTTATTGGACTAAGTTGTTATATGCCCACATACTTCCATGTGGCTCGTCTCCTGATTGCATACTTACTAAACACAATCTTATTATGTATAATACCCCATTGCGTGTTGAGCAATCCACTTCGGTCATCCCATGTTTAGCTTGACCGTTTCGTCCATTGACATATTGGTAAACACTTTCTTAGGAATTCGCCCATTTTAACAATGCCCTCTTCGCAAGCACACTCAACATCGGAGCTCTAAACATTAGACGATATTATTATGCCAAAAGGAGGCTAATTTCAATTTCACATGTCAATTCATTTTTAAAAAAATAAATAATTAAGTAAATAAAAGTTCGGCCGGCAAGAGTGATTACGGGGGAAGATATTTTATACATCGAGCTGAAGAAAGCGAAGCTTGATACGTGACTTCCATCCTTCCCAACTTTCAATTTCGGAGAACATCACTGCTTATGTCATAATGCCAATCAAAGTTCTCTTTTGGTACAGAATCGACTCGCACTTAGTTTTCGGCGTGCACCTTTTTTCGGCCTCATTTTTCACTGGACATATGTTGGAAAGAATGCGACGGGAGCAACGAAAATTGTGCAAAGGCAGCGTGCCGTATAAATGCGAACGTGTCCGACAAAGTTGCCTAAAAAATCAAGGTGCAAAATTTGGGACAATTTTCAAAATATTACTTACTCTAGTCCTTCCGAACAATTGTAGCCGGAAATTGTTGATGTGACGTCTAATCATAACCGACCGTCTTATGTGATACACTAAAGTGGACAACTTTATTGAAAACAACATTATATGTTGACTACCACATCAACAATATCTGTTGGCAATTGACCGAAAGAATTATATTGGCATTCTTGCAAAATTTTAGAATTATATCTGGCAAAATCTAAAAGTTTAGGACTAATATCTTGAGTTTGTTCAAGATATTTTCTGGGTTTGGCACATGTTTTGGAGCATGCAATCCATTTCAGTCTTGCTATTCTAAATACGTGTAGTGTGGCGATTGTCCAGTCAATCTCGTGGCAGAGAATTTGAAGAACTGATGTTCGAGTCCTTTGGAAGAGAGATACGAGCATCGTAAGCTGGAATAATGTGATTGGTCGTATAAACGAATCATTGTGACCGTCGATGAAGTCTACCCGTTGATTTTCTTTGTTCAATCATGAAACAATCAACTAATCCTCAAGACCGAAACCCCATAATGTGACTTAATCGCCTACTTTTGATTGACATGGTATGATTATGATACAGCTCCATTTCCGTTCCACAAGGACGAGTTGCGATGCACTTCACGTTTTATCACGGAGAGAAAACCCTAACGCTCTTATTATTGGCTCTAGGGAGCAATCACCCAGTAAAATTCCATCTCGTGATATAATACTTGTATCCAATATGGAAAAACCCTATTAAGATACCTACTCACATTGAAAAACCTACTTGGATCAAGCTATTTTAACAAACTCAAACTCGAGCTATGTTATCAATAGACAGATATCTTCTATTTGAATTGGGTTTCTTCCTCCCATTCACCATTTTCTAGGCCGTGACCACCTTGGCCCTATCACCCACTCTCCGCATTCCACATACCCCTCCCCCCCAAAAAAAAAAAAAAAAAAAAGCCGTCCCTCTTCATAAGTGTGGGTGCATGTTGCATGCCATGTCAAAGAAGGCAAGGGAGCTTGCTCGCAAGGGTCATTGTTAAGATATTAATATCTTGAAGAGAGAATCTGAAATGATATAGTTATGACCTAATTTGAGAAGATTCCAGCCTATAAATTATACACAAGTGTCCTAATGCAATCCAAGTGGTATAGAAAGAAAGAAAGAAGGAAATGAGGTTGCTTAAAATAAAATTTCATGTATGTCATTGTAAGCTTGTTTTTGGCCAAAAAAACCATTGTTGACCTTCAGCATGTAGAATACATATCGGTTGACTTTTCATTCGGACAAAGACCAAAAAGGGCTTTGTCTTAAATTGACTAGCGAGCGGTGACCACATCATATGCCATTACGTGTCACCAATCTCTCCAAGTCAACGACTTATATTTCGTGAATGAAGGTGCCACCTACGTCCTCTCAACCCATTTTTCCTCAAGAAAATAGTGAGGTCAACCTCAAGGAGAAAGTGTAATGTAAACTATTCATTCTCAATACAAGCATGTCAATTCCAAATTGATCCTCAATTTAGTGTGTGAAATATCATGATCAACTAGGTTGGTGAAATGAGTCTGCTTCATAAGGCTTGAATCGGTACGTTTTCAATGTCATTAGACGCGAAAATTCTTTATTTATGCATGATCTAAATGTACTTAGCCCGTTAAAATTGAATTTCAGCCTCACGAGCTAGATCAAGTTAGATTTCAATAAAAAAGAAAAGATGGTGAAGAAAAAGTCAAAAGATGGTGAAGAAAAAGTCAAATGATGCTCATTTGGCCAGGGCTCTTCTAATATATAGTTGACTTGCGCATGGTCAGATGTCCAAGTGCAGCCAATGCGTGCCAGATACCTAACATCGTAGTTGTCCAGATAAGATTAATAACCTAAGTTTTCCAGGAAATAATAACATATGTTTCTTAGCAGAATAAAATTCATTATTAATGTGTAAAATCTGGCTCTTCTAACCTCACAAGTATCACATCCTCATTTGGCCGGTCCAAGTATAATATTGAGCAGCTCAGTCCCGAATAAATTATCGATTAGCCAGGTCAATTTGCATGCATTGTTTTGTTTTATGTTTTGGTGGATCTCAAAGGACGATGATGATTTAAGGAGTCTTGCGTGGAGCTTAGAATAAATGGAATTAATAACGCATTTCGGCTTATGGTTACGTATTCCACATGGATATAACCTGTTGTTTTCTCCAGACCAAACAAAAGCGTGCCAACATTGCATTGAACCGCCAACCGTGCATACATCATTCGTTTTCTCCAATTTTGAGTTATATTGCTCCTTAGGTTTGACAAAGCATTGCATAAACAAATCATGCAATATTTATGTCATTGGCCTATATATATATATATGCGTGAGTACATTTATATATGTATTTTTTAAATTTTGGAGCTTATAATATTGATCATTCGCAGAAAAAGTCTTGCGGTTTCTTCTTCCAGAATCCATGATGGATGAAGTAAGGCAAAACATATATACACTAATATAACATATGTTATTAACTTCTACAAAAGTCTTCGAGTTCTTTTGTGTTTCTCTTCCTATCTGATCCTACTAACCTTCATATCATAGCACATGAAGGACAATGGAATCAAAAATCTCTCTCTCTCTCTCTCTCTCTCTCTAGAGGCTGGCAACAACAACGGAAGAAAGATGCTAATTTAGTTCTAAAATTTTCTAATTTTGTTAATTCAGTCGTAAATCTTTATGGAAAATTCCAATATGTCATTTTGGCCTATTTTTGCTGAGAAATCGCTGATATGGTGGTTGAGTCATCATCAACTCTCTCTCTCTCTAGAGGCTGGCAACAACAATGGAAGAAAGATGCTAATTTAATTCTAAATTTTTCTAATTTTGTTAATTCAGTTGTAAATCTTTACGGAAAATTTCAATATGTCATTTCGGCCAATTTTCGCTGAGAAATTGCTGATATGGTGATTGAGTCATCATCAACTATCCTGCATGGCACAACATTATGCTAGCAATTTTCGAGGAGATTGGCTGGAAAGACTACATTGGAATATCGTGTAAAATTTTGTGACTAATTAGAAAAATTAGAAATTAGGACTGAATTAACATCCATATGATGGATTTATGACTGATTGGACAATTTCTCCAAAGAAAATTCCAAAAGATGTAAATAGTGACATTCCTTATTGTGTAAAATTTTGTGACTAAATTAGCAAAATTAGAAATTAGGACTGAATTAACATCCATATGATGGATTTATGATTGATTGGACAATTTCTCCAAAGAAAGATTCCAAAAGATGTAAATAGTGACATTCCTTCCGATTGAGAAGAAATATTCATCCATAGTCCCACTACTATATCAAAAATTCTACGTCAAATATGAGCTTGCAACCTTAGACCCTTTATTTTAAGTCCAAACCCAAGGTTGAGTAAAGAGAGAGGGTGGGAATAGGATCACTACGGTAGGGCTTGGTGGCAAGGGCAGTAGCCTCACGGGGTCTTGATTATTGAGATGCGTAAGATATGATAAAGAAATCCCACATTAGAAAATTGGTATGGCATGAAATAATTAATATATTATCGTTGATCCATAACTCATTGGTTTAAGCGTTTTAGGGAAGATGGCTCCAACTAAATATGTTGATGAGCTCGGACCTGAACTACTCTCCCTTGATGATCTTCCTAAGCAAAGGAATCAAGTTTCTAATACATGCTCTCAACAAACAATATCAAAGTTTATGGTAAATTGGTGATCCCCCAATTTGTTCTAATATTTGGTAAATACCTCAATGAATGATTCTAGTAGGTAACCCGGTTTTCGAGTAGATGGGCTTTGTGGCGTAGTAACGTATTCTTGATGGCAACTTAATGGTTTGATCTAGAGAAAGAGATGAGGGATGAAGGTGGACGATTTAAGTTAAGACAATTGGTGTTAGACCTAATATTAAGATCACATGTATGGAGGAAGATTATTGGGAATTACGTTTGAGTTATGTTAGAAAAGTCCAATATCGGAGAATTGGTATGGTGTGAGGTAATTAATATATCTTAGTTGGCTTGTAACTTATAAATTTAAATTTTTGAGAAAAGGTAACTCCAATTAGATATACTGACGAGTTCGGACTTGGGTTCTCTCTTAACGATTTTTGTGGGGGCGAAAGTATTGGATTTCTATTGCGCACTTCCAACATTAACAAAGCCAAGACTACCTACTTGATGAACTTCATGAGCCTGGTCGGGAGCTAGAGAGGGGGAAAATGAGGAAAAATAGAGAATTAACCTTCTTGGTCAAATGAGTCAAGTGATGAGGTCTTTCTGTCGAGGAGGCAATGTACTGATAGATGTTTTATGCCACTTGATCTTTTTCTGTTTTTTTTTTTCATGACTTAATATAGTTAGGGCCTGCATGATAAAATTTCAGAAATGATTTCTCTCCTGATTTCTATTCCCCGGAACAGGTTTGGAACAGAAATCCGTTTGGTAACGCAATTTGATTTTTCAATTTCTGAAACAGATTTCTATTCCAGAAACTGATTTGGAGGAGAAATCAGAAGCTAAGGGCGCGCATGACAAAATTTCTGTTTCAGAAATTGATTTCTAGCCAGAAATTGATTTCTCACTTTCTATTTTCCGGACAAGTTTCGAGCAAAGAAAGCCGTTTGATAACAACTCAAAATTTTTATTTCGGAACAGAAATCCGTTTGATAAAATAATAAAATTTCTATTTCTAGGAATAGAAATTGATTAGAAATTGATTAGATAACAACATATGAAATCCTCAAATACAAAATAATAGTTAAAAAAACAACATAAAATAAATACAAAATAATACTATACATTACAAAAGTTGAAAATACAATTTCATGGAATTTCCTATTACACGTGCTTACATTTCCTATTACGTAATATTTTCTTTCGAAAAATAAACAATGTGGCAAAAAAAAAAAAATCAATTGAAATTCAATTGTAGTGAATATGTCATTATGTTTTTGCCGAAATTGATTTCACATTAATCAAATAAGTCTAATGATAGCCATGATTATAATAGTCTAATTCCAATTTCTTTCCAAATTTTGTTAAAAAAATCCTCACCATGTTCAAAAATTGTCACCAATTTTTTTTTCAAAATTATCAACACTAGGATTATTTAAAAATTTATTATCAAAATCTATATTTTCATTAACACTCTTACAAGAACAATAGATTCCTTATTAGATCTCTTTTCCTTATAAAAGAAAAATTGGATGAAACCCTAATGATTTGACCCATTTTTACCGTCTCAATATGAAGTTTATAATTAAAAAAATAGTTAGCCGGATAGAGTCGTTGTCTGGCGTATTACGGAAGAGTATGTAAAGAAAGACTTGTTAGATATGAATATGACAAGTTGACTATTACTATTCGTGAAATATTTTACGTGCAACAAATGAAGCCTTGTTCATTCAATTCCCACCATTTGGCCCAATGATTAAGATTTTCAATCAATATTGATTGAAATGATTATATTAAAAAATCATTAAAATATTTTGGGCTAAATTAACTATTTCTATTTCTATTTCAATATTAGTGATCTAAAATATTTTGGACCAAATTGAAAAGTTAAGAAAAAAAAATTTCTATTTCTGTTTCAGAAATTGAAGAAGCTAAAATTTTTAGTTTCTGATTTCTCCTCCAAATCAGTTTCTGGAATAGAAATCTGTTTCAGAAATTGAAAAATCAAATTGCATTACCAAACGGATTTACTTTCTAAACCTGTTCCGGAAACAGAAATCGGAGAGAAATCATTTCTGAAATTTTATCATGCAGGCCAAAAATTTTAGCTTCTCCAATTTCTGAAACAGAAATAGAAATCATTTCTGAAATATTTTGATAATAAATTTTTAAATATTCCTAGTGTTGATAATTTTGAAAAAAAATTGGTGACAATTTTTGAACATGGTGAGGATTTTTTTAACAAAATTTGGAAAGAAATTGGAATTAGACTATTATAATCATGGCTATCATTAGACTTATTTGATTAATGTGAAATCAATTTCGGCAAAAACATAATGACATATTCATTACAATTGAATTTCAATTGATTTTTTTTTGCCACATTGTTTATTTTTCGAAAGAAAATATTACGTAATAGGAAATGTAAGCACGTGTAATAGGAAATTCCATGAAATTGTATTTTCAACTTTTGTAATGTATTAGTATTATTTCAACTATTATTTTGTATTTGAGGATTTCCTATGTTGTTTTAGTATTATTTTGACTATTATTTTGTATTTGAGGATTTCATATGTTGTTATCTAATCAATTTCTAATCAATTTCTATTCCTAGAAATAGAAATTTTATTATTTTATCAAACGGATTTCTATTCCAAAATAGAAATTTTGAGTCGTTATCAAACGGCTTTCTTTGCTCAGAAACTTGTCCGGAAAATAGAAATTGAGAAATCAATTTCTGGCTAGAAATCAATTTCTGAAACAGAAATTTTGTCATGCGCGCCCTTAAAGATCTCACACTTATATTACATAACACATTCAACTCAAACTATCTCACAAAAAATCTTAAGTTAGTACTTTTAAAACATATTCACCTTAAATTAATTTTCATTTCACAAAAACTCCCAAATTGGTATTATCATGATATATTTACCTCAAATTAATTTTTGTTTCTCCCGATCTAACTCTATCATCTCCTGAAATATTTAAGTGTCAATACACATGAATGTTTTCATATTGGATTTGTCATTCTCTAAGTTAAATCTATCTCACAGTTGTCTGCCATATATGCATTTGAAAGGGATATTTGAAGGATTGCTAACGAACAATAAATTTCGATCATGGGTACCAACTAGATTTTTACGTGAAATAAAAATAGTTTGGAGTAATAGTGTAATGAGATATTACTTTGAAATCTTTTATTATACGAGATAAATGTGTAATGGGACACCCATTTGGAATTCCTTGTAAGGTAAAAGTTATTTTTGAATAAATGTTTACATAATTACCAATTTGAGATTTTTAAGTGATATTATTTTTTTTTCCGAAGTCATTTGAACCGTTGGTGCGAGGAGGATCTTACACGGAATGACCTTATTATCTTTTTAGCTGGATAAGAGTACCCCATATGTCGAAAACGACACAGCGCAAAGGCTAGAAAAAGAAAAAAAAGAGTAAGACAGCTAATTTAGCCATAAGAATTAGAAGAGGCGTCCCACTTTTTCTTTTTCATTTTTTTTTTTTTTTTTTTTTGTTTTACAACGACAAGGTGTGACAGTCTAAAGTAGCCAGATTAATGGAATCTGAAACAACTAAACAAAGGGTCAAATCCACTCAATACGTGATAGTTGTTAGTTGATGATAGCCAGTATTAACAATAAATTATTTATTATGATTATAAACTAAAGTTTTGGTGGAGATCCATTTCATCTTCACCTTTACACCCATGGACTACTTGCGGCTTCCCATGCATGGATTAAACTAATGACTTAATTAAATAGAAGCACAACAGTGACCCACGATTGGTCCCAGTGTCTAATCTCTATAGTGTGCAGAAGTCAATTTTAGCTACAATCTTGAGGGGGAAACCCCCTTTTTTGTTCTTTTTCCCCCGAGTACTTGGTTACAGCTATTAACGGAGACGGGGCGAGATCTCCCACACAGAAACTTTTTGAATGGGACAAGGTGAAGGGGACATTGGAAGTTGCTTTCGTGGACCCCAGGTTGAAAAGGTGTTGCATTTCGACTCGAAGGGTTTGCACTAGTTTATGGTATTGCTGAGGGAGGTGAATTTGGCCTCAGCAAAAAGAAATATTTACAAAAGAGATGAAGGAGCTCGTAGTGGGAATGAAAGGGGAGTGGATCGATTGAGAAAATACGGTATAAAGAGCGAGTGAGACAAACTGAAGAAGACAATTGAGGTTGGTTTTTTGTAATCCCAGGAGTTAACAGGTGTTTTCGAGTTGAATGGTTTGCATTAGTATAACATAGTGTTGAGGAAGGTTAATTAGGTAACAGAAAGAAAAGAAGCACAAACGAGATGAAGAGGTTCATAGTGGAATGAAAAGGGAATAGGATCCATTGATAAAAAGAGAAAAACACAACCAAAAAAAAAAGTTCTAAACTTATTATATTTGTGTTAATTTATGGCGCGTTTGGTAACGTTTCTATTCAAAAATTGTTCCATGGAACAACAATAGAAAACTATTTATGTTCCGGGAAACAATTTTTGAACAGAAGTACGCGTTTAGTAACTGCACAAAATTTATGTTCCTGTAATAGAAAAAGAAAAGAAACACGTTTGGTAAACTTGTATAATTTTTTTGTTTCTTTTAATTTTTTAATATTTTTATTTTATTTTTCCTTTTTCTTTCTTTTGGCCGGTCATCGGTCTCGGCTATGGTCGGCGACCGGTCGATGAGGGTCGGCGGCCTTGCCTAGCCACAACGAGGCTCGCCGGCCCCAGGCAAGGCCAAGCCTCGTTGTGGCTAGGTGAGGCTTTGTCTCGCCTTGGCTAGGCGAGCTCAAGCTTGCCTAGATTCGGCGAGGCTGAGCCTCGCCGGGGGCCAGCGACGCTCCGGTGAAGTCATCGGCTCTCGATGGCCATAGTCGAGGCCGGCAACCGGCCAAAGAAAAAAGAAGAAGAAAAGAAAGAGAAGGAAAAAATAGGAGAGAGAAAAATTGTTCTCGGAAGTGTTCCTAGGAATAAGAAACGAGTTTTTCTTGTTTTTTATTTTTGTTCCAAATTTGTTCCCGAAAGAACAAAAAATTGTTCTTTGGAACAAACGTGTTTGTTCTTTTTTTTTTCCCCGGAACAAAAGGACAAAAATTGTGTTATGAGGAACAGAATCAAAAGCGAAACAAACGGGCCCTTAATCTTAAATCTTTCATTATATTAATAAAATTTTAAATTTTTGATGATTATCGATGTCTAATCAATTTTGACTAGAAATTGCTAATACAAATGTCATCTAAACAATTTTTTAATTTTCTAAATCAATTATTATTATTATTTTTGTTTTCTCTTTTCTTTCCCTTATTCTTTTTCCCAATTGTGGGCTAGCAAAGTTGACCCTCGCTAGGCATGGGTGAAGGCCTCTGCGCCCTCTCCTAGATCTAGGAGAGAGTTACGACCCTCGCTTGTTTGTTGGCGAGGGCCACAACCCCTCGCTTGATCTTGGTGAGGACCATGAAACCCTTGCCTATGGCCAGTAAGGGCATTGTGGCCTTCACTTGTGGTTGGTGAGAGCACCCTCGCTTGGATCTGGTGAGGGCTTGACACACTTGCCAGTGACCAATGATGGTCGGCCGGCGTCCACACTGCCTAGAGTTAAAAAAACAAAAAAACAAAGAAATGAAAAAAATTCAGAAAAGTATTAAAAAATCGTAAAGCTTGTCCATATCAACGCCAATCATGTCAAATAAAATGACTAATATCTATGTTAGTGATTTTTTATTAAAATTGCTCGAATGGACTACATTAGATTCTATAATGATTGCTAGAATGTCCAACCATTTGAGCTTTTGGGATGGGCTTTCTCATATTATATCAAAGCCAGATTTTGCCCAGTTTATGTCGCATATAGAGCCCTTTGTTTGTCGTTTTACACGTGTCTTTCTTAATTCAGCTTACACGTAAGAAAATGTATTTTAATAGACCACGTCTCTCGTATACGGAATTTATATGCTGGTATTTATACGTAACCCCCTTTATTTATTAATTTAAACTTTTTGGTTGAATATTTTAACCATAACTTTTCTCTAGCTACACGTGGCAAAGACAAAAAGTTAAAAAGTTACTTGCTGAGTTATATATTAGACGTACCCGTCATTAAAAGCTTATTCCACGTAGGTTTGTGGATAACGCCATGGAGACCTAAATAAAAAATCATATATGGGGTTCTAAGATAGGTTGTCCAGAGGATCAACCGAACGTTAGCCCCCTTAATTGAGTTGGTGAGGTAAGCATACAATACAAGCGAAAGCCCCATCGAAAGGAAGGGAAAACAAAGAGGGAGGGTTGTGATTTAACCATCAGCCTATTGCTCATATACATTCAAATAGAGCACTAATTCACAATGTCAAATCTACAGTAGAAATGACATCCTGAGTATTCCTACTCTTTTGGCCTTTGTACAGTCAAATTGGCAAATAAAATAAACAATTTCACCATCCCTTCTTCTATTTCAATCCCAAAGATCTCTAGAAGTTCTTCAATTTGGACTGACTTTACGTTTGCTAGATGGAATCTTCCACTGCGTTGTCCACGCATCGGAATATATCGGCTTAACCAATACATAGTAACCTTCATTTTTTAAGTGATTGTCCCAAATAATAGTGGACACATGGGACTTCGATAGATTTCTCGTAATATTTTGTCGGAAAATGACAATCCGGACAGCTTCAATCAAGTATATGGATGACCACACCATTCCACTCTGATATGTATATCCACTCTTCGCCTATAATTTTGCGTTTTCTAGCATCATCAATTCCATCATCATTCACTTAAAAGGGCAAAGAGAAGTGAATTAGATCAGGTGGGATATATGCACTCAAAGATCCTTACAGCCCAACATTGAATAACATAACTATAAAAGGCCTAGTGGAGGATCCATTTTAAAGTAATGTGGGACAATACTTCAATACTTTTTTTCACATGCAAGTCGGATTACAAGCGGCCTATGGAATTTTGACCACGGCATGCGGAATTTGACATATAGGGATGGAAACATATTTGTTAAAGTGATATCACCGACTTTGATATCATGTTAGAAACCTAACCTTAAAGCTTAAGTTCATAGGTGGAGAGAGATTATATAAACATATAGAGCACTTAGGATTCATTGTCAAATAATGTGGGACAATACGTCAACAGTCTTGATGAAAGTGGTAACCTCCACTCCTAAACTTCTTCACATAAAATACTTACATTAAACTACGCATTCATCTACCAATTTAAACCTACCAATTTAAGCGTTTAAATTAATTGACAATGATCCCATAAAATCTCATATGTGCACGTTCATTCCTTCAAGTAAAATTCGCGTCACCTGATTAACTTTCTGCGTGACAATAACGAATGGCCAGGTAATATCGCACCACCACGATAAAAAGGCTTGGGCACTTGTGGATTTATTAAAATAAAAAGTATTGATCGTGCTTTATGTACTTCCTCAAATAGAAAAGATCTCACCTGGAAATCGGATCTAAAGCAGGGAGAATAAAGATGATAAGAGCATCAATTTCATGTCATTTGCAGGCATTACCGTCCCATTATCGTCGAGAATTTGGACCGAAAAGCGTATCGCCTATCTTTTCTTGGTGCTCTATAGTACGTCAGTGGGGGTGTCATCCATTGCTGTCTCTCTTGCTTTCAAACAACAAAGTGATTTCCTTTACTACAACATCAACAGCAAACAATGTGCCTTTTGATATCCCCATCTTGTGAATTGATTGACCCTTACGTATGTACGCAAACCACCCGGTTTACATGCATCAGCGAAAGCTCTATACTAGAATGGCAGGTGTGACCTCCAATGTTTGCATGAGTGGTTAGATTTTAATTCGAATACGTGATTTATTGGATCTAAATCGAATGATTAACCACTCGATTGAACTCTCGAGGGTAAAGAAACTAAGTCTTGTTTAATCGGGTTGTAGAATCGGCTGTATAATCTTATTAGATCGTCGTAATCAATTATTGGATAATCTATACCTTTAAATGCTCCACGTCTTTTCAGATATATTGTCTCTTACGGGGTCTTCTCTTGTATTTCGAACGCGTGTTTCCATCTCTTTCTAACATCTCTTCACTCGGGCATGCAAGGGTCTTTATCAGAAGAAAATGGGTGGATCAAACTTGTTATTCGTGTCAAAAAGAAGGAATGAGTCCATTAATATTATCCGTTGTTATTCAGTGGCATTTTTAACAGAACCATCTCAAGTGGAAGCCACTGATAAAGGAGGTCAAGTCATCGATCTCCTTAGAGATCCCTAACAAACGTTGAAGGGAACTGTTGTCCCCTTCAATGTCCCTGTTTGCTCTCCCATTCTCCATAGTTCGACACTTGTACACTTCATTTTACTTATCCTCTTATCCAGCCAGACCTTCGCAAAAAAATTAAGCATGTCTCTCTCACTGTTACCCCACTCAAAGTAGCTGATACATGTTGACGTGGTATCACCAATTAAATGAGTATTGCCCATTTCTCATAATTGCTGCCACTGTGCATTCATCCTAACAACGCCCCCTTCTCTCTCTCTCTCTCTCATCAAAGGCAGCTCTGCTGTGGAGGTCAAAAGCTAGCTAGGGATGAGGTCGTTCCAATCTCTAGCACAACTTTATTAAAGTGCATGTATAAGAGGGTTAGGATAGTGCATACGTGATGTGCTCCTGTGCTGGACAGTTACTATATTCTAATTACCTCATAATTCATTACTTTAAATTTTTGAGTGAAACAAATTCTAAGCGATTGTGGACTAGCATTTAGGCTCAATCTTGATGCTTTCTTCGGGTGAAAGTATTGAGTTTTCACTGTGTTGATCTAACAAGTGGTATCAGAGACAATAATAGATTCATGGCCCGCTCACAATAAACATTGATGTCTAATTGAGGCGGCGGATGGTGTCTCCCACCTTCTTGCTATTTTGAGCAAGCCAAGATGATTCAGGTGGACTCGGATAACATTGGTGCAGAAGGCAAAGATTCTCGAGTTCTGATAACATTGGTGCTAAACGATACCTGGACAACAAGGTATTTGACCTGATATTGGTGGCTTACAAGTTAGAGGGAGATTTAGTAAGGTACATGTGTGAGGGTGTTAGATGAAAGAAGTCCCACGTTGGGAACATGATGTAGTAATGTGGGCTAGTCAATATATCACAATTTGTCCATAAGTTATTAGCTTAAATTTTTTAGTGAATGTAAGTTCAACAGGATTTTTTATTAGCTTAAATTTGAACTCGAACTCCATCTTCATGATCTCCTCAGGTGCAAGAATCTGGCTACCGCTACATCGCTTCAACACAGTGTTTTATTAGTTCCTTAAATATATTAACCTTTTTATGATACGAGGGTACATGTCGAAATCATTTTTTTTTTATGACAAGGAATCTCACTTTAAGTACATAGGTCTCACATATAAGAAATACCACACGGAGCCAAAATCTGGGGGTAGCCGTCACAAGAAATGGTTCGCGTCTGTCATTATGATTTGATCAAAGAGGCACGTCAAAATCTGGGGGAGTCGCATTGATATGAAAGTGTTTGCACTCACCATTATACTTTAGTCAAAATTATGTGATGAGTTTCATGGAAATACATTAATCGTTACGTTATAAATTCAGTGAAATCATTGTTGAGCTTCACTGTCAGATGGATTTTGTCTATGGCAACTTCATCAATCTAAGAAAAAGAAATTATAGGTACCTTTTTAGGGCTTATTTGGTAGTTATTTTATTCTTGGTAACAATTTCTGATTAGAAATGATTTTTTTTTCTAATTATGTTCCTGAAATGAGTTTTTGAGCATTTCAAGGCATTTGATAACTGTCTAAAATTTTTATTCCCGTGATAGAAATGCGTTTGGTATGACTTTGAAATTCTTTTGTGACTTAGAATTTTTAATTTTTTAAATAATTTTTTTATATTTTTCTTTTTTTTTTTTTCTTCCTTTTCTTTTCTTTTTCTTAAGCCAGTCGTCAACCTCAACCATGGCCAGTAGCCTCGTTGGAGTGTCACAGGCCCCCAACGAGGCCGAGCTTGCCTAGCTAAGGCAGGGTTGAGCCTTGCCTAGTCATTGGCGAGGTCGTCGGCCCTCCTTTGGCCGGTCACCAGCCATCATCAAGGCCGGTGACCGGCAAGAGAAAGAAGAAGAAGCAAAGGAAAAGAAGAAAAGAAAAGAGAAGAAAAAAAAGAAAAAAGAAGAAGAAAAGACTTGATTTTGAAGTTGTTCCCGGAAATAAAGAAATAACTTTTTTATTTTTACTTTTTAATCTTATTCCAAATCTATTTCTAAGAACAAAAAAATTACCAAAGAGATTTCTATTCTTTTTTTATTCCGAGAAACAAAAGAATGGAATCAGATACTATATGATCGGTTATCAAGTATGCCCTTGATATATTTAAAGTCATTTGATTGCGCATCCATCGAACTCTAAATCTAAAACAAGTTAGTGCAACTAGTAAGTGACCAGATTAAGATCCACTGAATTTATGCTGATAGGATGTTTCAATTTTTTTTTTTTTTTTTGGGTAAAGCAGGATGTTTCAAAGTTGATGCTCAATAATAGTAATTTTTCTTTTCTTTTTTAAATTCCTTTTTCATGTCATGCTATTGTCAAAACCCTACTTCTAAAGGGAAAAGTATGCCACTAGGCATGTGGCCCAATGGTAAGAGAACATTAATAGAGGTGATCGGTTCTAGAATTGATGGTTCGAACCATATAACTAGGAATCAGGAACCGAACTAGTTCCAAAAAATTGGAACTGGGAATCGAACTAGTCTCGATGAGAATTGCCGATTCTAGGTCAAATTGGTCCCGTTTTGGACAATTCTAGGTTATTTTGCTCACCCTTAGATGCTAGAGTCATAGGCGTGAGGTTTGACTCTTGTACTCTGTAAAAGGTAAAGCAAAAATTTGAGAGTGGGATGAGAATTAGAGATAGGATGGTCAAAAAAAAAAAAAAAAAGAGGAAGAAAATGTACCAAAAAAGTTCTAAACCTATTATATTTGTGTCAATCTAGTCATAAACATTTAAATTGTGTTAATTTAGTCATAAACATTTTTACATTTGCCAATTACATCCATCTAGCCCATTTAGGCTAGAAATCATTGACGTGAACGTAGGTAGCTTCAGGTAACACGGCTAGCTCTAACGTGGATATATCTTTTTAATAAATTTAATGATTTTTTTTTTTGTTTTTTGTATTTTTTTCTTTACTCTTTTTAATGTTTTGATGGAGGGCTGGTGACCCTCGCCAACTCCAGGCGAGTGCTGCAACACCCTTTGCTCGATGCCCTTGCTGTGGCTAGTGAGGATTTGGGTGAGGGCTATGATGACTTCGCCGGCCAAAGCGAGTGCTTTTAGTCCCTCCCCATATTTGGGTAAGGCAAGGGCACCATGGCCCTTGCTAGCCTTGGGCAAGTGTAGTGGCCCTCACCCAGACTTAATGAGAGCTATAATGCCCTTGCCCAATCTAGGCGAGGCTGTGATGCTTAGATCTAGCAAGGGCATGTGGCCCTCTGCTAGTGCTAGTGAGGGCGTCGTTGCCATCAACAAAATAAAAAGAAAAGAAAAAAAAAAAAAAAAAAGGTCAATGTTAGTGTCAACTATGCCACATAGGATAGCCGGTATCCACATCAATAATTTTAGACCTAAATTGGCTAGGTGAAGTAAATGGGCAAAACGTGAAATGTCTATAATTGAATTTATACAATTGAAAGATTTAAGATTGATTTGGTACAAGTGTAATATGTTTAAGATTTTTTTTTTTTTTTTTTTGATATTTTTCCCACTTCTAAAGTACCCTCACCTATAGTGTCAATCTCATTTGAGCAGTAATTAACTAGGCTATCGTCGAAATTTAAAATAGTCAGGTGCATATGACAGCAACATTTACCTAAGACATTTCCGCACTTATATTAAGGAGGTGATATACCTAATGCTAAGTTCAACTTCAAGAGCTCTATTCGTGTATTATAGTTTGATCATTTCTAATTGCATAACGATCAATGTTAGCATCACAAGATTTCCACCTTTCATCACGGGCGGTTAACCGACATGTTTCGGGCATTGACAAGCTATGAATCAATATCCAGATTTTAAATATTTTCTATCCGATGCAACCGGCTTTGGACCTTACCAGAGAAATCTATCTTTTTGGGAACAAAAATATGTAAGGGTGTGGGGGCTAGCTGGTGAAGAGTTCCGATGCCAATCGGTCAAAAAAGGGCACACTTCTGTGCTAGGAAACTTTGTGATAAGGGGAGTTTTAAAATAGGGATAACCATACACATGACATCACTACATATGGAGTCAACGGTTTCCATCTATGGTAAACTAGTGAGTAACGTTTAGATGCTTTGGTAGCATCACACCATATAAAGGACAATCACACAAATTTCGTACAATGTTCACTTGTGTGTAATAATTGTTCAATCGATCACTTAAATACTATAACTTTTGAAGAGACGTTCATCATAAGTAATCGATTTAAAAATTATGGCACTCAAGTGCTTTTTTTAAAAGTCATGACAATCTAGTGATCGATTGAAAATTATGAAATTCAAATGGGTGTCATATGAAAGTTATGGAACTTTCGGTGTGTTTTTCCCCACGCTCCATGTAAAGTTGGATAAATGCTCTCGAAATACATAATAATTTCCGTTATTGTGGATGAAAGGGTCATGGCCCATTCACTTGCCCAACCTGCCAATACTTAACCCTCCAGGGTTGGCGCAAATGGTTTCCAAGCCAACAAACCGAAAGTCACTTACTCAATCTTATCAATTGGTTTGAATCATGGTCACCTGCTCGGTCGAAAACTTGTATTGATTGGTTCGCCTACTTGTAGGACATTTCGCAGGCCTTTGGATAGCCGACCATCCATGCTTTTTAAACAAAAGATAAATAGCTAATAATTTAATCCGAATGCACCAGTTGATACAATGTGCAAAACCATGGTCTCTCCTAGTTTGGCAAAACCACCTCGTTGGGGCAAAAGAAATATCAAGCTTGTCCCTGGCATCAATGCAATTGGTTGGAATGGGATAAGTACTAACTTTCTGCGTGATCTAAATGGGGGCCAATCCATGGTGTTGTCCCCTCGTTTTCTTCTCATAATTGGTCTCTGTTGTCCAACCATATCCCTCTCTCTCTCTCTCTCTCTCTCTCCCTCCTTTCTTTATAATTCTTGCATGAGAGGCCATATGTGATGGGGGGTTGAAAAGGAGAGACAAAATCGTATTGTTCCAAAACCCCACAAGTTCCATGGTGCACTACCTGGTTTTCTGTTTGTTTACTTGTCTGCAACTTGTGGGTTGGAACCCACTCTAAAGCCACCATATGCCGATCTTACCAAATCTTGAGGAGCAATTGTTTCGAATATTCTCGCAACTTGATTTGGCAATGAAGAGTAATTATGTGAGTTATGTTGCAATTATGATTATGATCTGAGTATATAGAACGTCAATTTGACATTTAGTAATAAAATTATATAGGAACTAGTGAAGCACGCGCATAAAGAATTTCAAGGTGGCCACCGACACTTAACGAGATTAAACTTTTAAATAATCTTAAATATAATTGACTTTAGAGTCCCACCTACATCTATTATATTGGATCATGAATCCATTTTTTAACGTATATTTGATGAGTTTAGTCATCATATGAGTTAACTATGTTCAATAAAAATGTTTAAAGTGGCAAAACCCAAAAAATAAGGGTGTTGAATAGGGATTAACAAAAAGAACTGTTGGGACAAAATCAAACCGGCAAAATTTGGGCGGTTCCTAGGGGCACCGATCTAGTTCCATGCAATTGGAACTAGTGGATTTGATCTGGTTGCTGGTTTCAGGTGTGAAACTGCACACCTTGAATAGCTTGATTTTTTATTTTTTTCTTACAAATGTAAAAAATTTACGTTTGGCAGTCATGATAAAATTCGAGTTAGAATATGATTTATCCTATCCTATGTTTGGTGCTTGCTTAGGATAGGATAAAGTCGGATATAAGGGGGATATAAGTAGCATAAAATTATCCTATGGAAGAAGTGGGATAAAGGTGGATAGATTTCTAATGTCCATAATAAAAAGTCATTTTTCTCGAATAACAAATTTATTAAATTAAAAAAATTAAAATTATATTTCAATATATATAATATTTGAATTCTAATTTAAGGAATTAAAAATTAAAATTAAAATTTATTTTTTAATTTAATCTTATTTTAATTTATATATTCAACTTTAATTCTATCTTATAATAAACATTAAATCTATAAATTATATATTTAAATTTATTATATATTTTAGGTATTTTTGTATTTAGGTATGTAAGTACAGTTTACTATTTGATAAAATTTTATTACAGAATAATGAAAGGGTTAAAAAGAAATAATAAAGAAAATAATTTTAAAAAGAGTAAAAATAAAATAAAAAGAAAATAAAAATAAATTAAGGAACAATGTCATGAGAGAATTTCACCATCTCAATTTGTGAACTTTTAGGTTCGTTTACAATGATATACCGTTTATATTAAAAAAAAAATATACATGATATAATGTGAATATATCTGATTTTAATATTGCAATTCACCAAATAGTGGATATGATATAGAAAAATCCAAGAATTTCATATCCTATCCTATTTAGTCCCATCTTAATTAGAAATCCAGATGACCAAATGTAGCGTAATATCATCATAGCTTTTTCACGTCTCTTTTGTCTTTCCCAAATCCGAAACAAACTCTAATCCTCTTGCTCATGCCTCCTCCTCCTTCCTGAATCTTCTCGCCCTCGCTTGATGAAACCGTCACCTTGGTCTGCTTTGATGAGGAGGACTTGCTCACTTCCATTGCTAATCGAACGTGTCGAGGGTACCTTTGTTCCATTCTCCAATTGAACCTTGAAACAGAGAGAGAGGGAGGCCCGAGAGGCGAAGCTAAGACTGAGCTACATGAAAAGGATAGTGGGGAGCATGAGAATGCGATCGTGTGGAAGTGGTGCTCTTGATGAGTGAAGAACAAAGACGAAGGGAGAGGAGAGAGAGAGAGAGAGAGAGAGAGAGAGTTGGCGTCCGGTTCCATTTACCCACCCATGAACAAGATTGGACTGATTCAGTCCAATTCTAGTTCCAAAAAACCGGACCATTCAGAAGACAATCCACCTTAATGTAAAATGGATTCACAGTTTACCCAAATTCAACCCACCTTTGTAACTCTCTCTTTATCTCCTAAGAGAAAATAATGAACTTCTTAGATAGTTTCAAGTTTAGAGAAAGCTTGGTGAGCCCAAAAGATGGGCTTGACTTCATCTTTATCAAAAATATCAAGATGCCTTTTTTTTTTCCCCTTTAGTTTTTACTTTTATCTTATCCGTTACTTATTAGAGTGTTCTTTCCTTAATTGCATTTGACATTGTTATTTTTATGTAATATTATAATCTTAATTATTGTCATCACAATTCATGGTCAACATAAATCATCCTTTTCAATATCTTACATTTCTCCATGTTATTTGCTGTTGTAATTTTATAAATTCACTATGATGCACCAACTTTCTCTTATTCTTCATTGTGAATCAATACAAAAATTGAAAATTCTGTGCAATGTTGAAAATTCACTACCAAGATGGATATGAACTTTCATTAATTGGATTAAATATGGAAATATCTTAGTAAATGAATTGGGTATGGGCATGGGTCAGGCAAAGATTGCTAGATTTCATTGCATAAAAATGTATCAAAACGGGTTATATTGATCAATTTAAATTAGACAATTTTCACTCCGATCTGATCCACCCATTTGATGGCTCTAGTTCCACAATCCACCGAAGTAAATTGTGCTTTTAGGGGTTTTGGAAAAGTAAAACATGCTTACACCGACTGCAGATGTTGTGGCAAATATCGTAAAAGCATGTGAAAGTCTCATCATTTTTTTGTTCAATTTTTCGGGTGAAAGGGAATTCCACTGAATAGATAGTTGCCAGTTGGTACATGAATCCCCTGAGTTAACCTGGAGTATCGAGCACAACAATATGGGTGGGAAGGCTCAAAACTAGGAAGGAATTTCCCTCCGTTAGAAAATTCAAGAGGAAGCTAAGTGAGAGGGAAAAGTAGGAACGAAATCCTAAACTTTTTTAAATTGTGTTAATTGAGTTCTAAACATTTCAATTATACCAATTGAATCTAGCTTTTTCACAATTTATTAATTGAGTCATTTAGGCTAATTTTGGTTGGAAATTGTTGAAGTAGATAATTTTTATAATTTTTTAAAATTAAATTATTATTTTTTTCCTTTTCTTTCATTTTGGCCAACGAGGGTTGCCAATAGGTGAGGGCTTTTTGGCCCTTGCCGATTGCTAGTGATGGCCAAGAGCTCTTGCCAGATTTGGCCGAGGCCCTCATTAGCTGTAGCAACCGACCAAAATGAAAGGGAAAAAAATAATAAAGCAAATAAAAGAACAAAAAAGAACAAAAAACTTATAAAAATCAAAAAAATAATTAAATATGATTAAAAAATCGTCTACAACATGTCGGCGTGCTATTTAGATTGCCAGCGCAACGTTAGTGACTTTTGGCCAAATTTGGCCGGAATAACTCAATTGACAAAATATGAAAATGTTTAGAACTCAATTGGTAGAATTGAAATATTTAGGACTGAATTGCTACAATTATATAGGTTGAACACTTTTTTGCTACTTTACTTGTAAGTGGAAACTAGGAGTCTCCTCTAGGACTTCCTCATTCTAGCAACGTTGTCATTGGAATAGATTGAGAGTCCAAGAATTTTATGAGTCAAAAATCGAAGTTGTCTCCAGAAAGGGTACAAAAATATCGAGGGAAATATTTAAAGGAAGAAATGTCATTTGGAACTAACAAGAGTTTGTATGTAATAGTAACTCATCATGAATGACATTTTAACTCATAAACATCAATTACATACTTTATGATTCTATCGAATATGTTACTGTCGATAGTGAGTTGCAAATACTCCAACCTTATAAGGTTTCAAACAAGCAAATTCAAAGAACCCATATTATTCTCCACTTTCCTTTTCAATAAAATTTACATTTTTAACATCATTCATAATGCTGGAAAAAGTTTTTCCAACATTAGTACATATATCATGTCCCAAAATCAGCAAAGGACCCCTTGACCTTTTATCCATTCGATCGATTCAAATTGAAAGATACTTCATTTTTTGGGTGAAATAGTTTGATCCTCAAAATTCTGGCACGTGTGACTATTTTTTTTTTTTTGGGGTAAAGGTGGCACGTGTGACTAATTGTCTCTCGACTTTTCAATTTTTGCAAGTCTCTCGCAAAGTCTTGAAATGAATTGCGATCTACCTTGATATTGACTCCAATCAATTTTCGGCCTGGTCGCTGGCCACGTCATGTTGTGTGACTTTATAGGGAGTGTATATCAGGCCAGGTCTTGAAAATAAGACAGTTAATTAGGTCTCCAAAATGAGGACGGTCAAAATTGTCCACCACAAAATTTTGTTATGTCCTCATAAGTTTTCATTTTGTGCGCACGTCATCCTCATAGATTGGATCCTAAAATGAGGATGGTAAATTAAGCCAGTGATAACCTCTAAAGTCAACCACTTATTTGAGGTGTTGAGATCGAGGAACTTTCAACTTAGAAATTGGAGATCACTTGTTAAAAATCTAATTACTGGCATACAAACTATTATGGATCAAATCTTTTTATATACATCAAAGGATATGAATTTAACCGGTTCATCGGACTTATATGATGCTCTACAAGTTTCTAATAATTGAGTCTTTATGCTCGAATTACGAACTAGAATTAAATCAATAATGTCCTTGATAGAATGTCAACATAATACACACCTCATGTTCCTTTTCTCGTAGAACCTCAACTAAATTAAGCAGTGCAAGCATGTGATCCCCATAACTTTCTTCTCCGAAAACACAAATCTTGATGGAGGGCAATACTTAACTCCTAAATTTGGCATTTGCTAGCTCATGCAAAAGCATGCAGAGGCGTGCACGTGAAAGATTCCCAAGTACCCATGCAAGTACACGTAGGTGCGCCAGGTACTCAAGCGATTAGATTACGAGTCCTAGGGTACAAGGATCCTTCGGGGAAGCAACGCATAATAGTTGTTTTTAAGGTTTTGATTACATTACATGTATGAGCGTGAGTGAGAGGATTTTAAGTAACAAGTCAAATGCCAGTTGGATTCTTTTGGCAGAGTACTAAGAAGGATTTGACTTATGTGCTTTAATCATAGTGCCCCCAGAGAGAGAGAGAGAGAGAGAGAGAGAGAGAGAGTTAATAATTGCATGATTGATTAAGAACTGGCTTTAGTTCAGAAGGGCAGAATTTGGATCAATCATGAGAGAATATCAAATTGCTTTGGATCACGGGGTTGACTCTCATGCAAATCCAGACGTGCGTTTGGACTGACCAGAGTATGTAAATAAAAGATTGCGAAATGTGAATCTCAAGAGATTAGTTCGTGGAAGGTTCATTCGATATTCGAATCATAACGTCTCTTGCTTAAAGAAATTCTTTTGAGAGCAAGTCAACTTCCTCAAGATTTGAGAGTAATATTCCGATGGACATAGGTGAGATGGCTTTGAAAGAATACCACTTAGTTGATACCGTAAATGCATATGATTAAAATCGATTGATAATTATGAAATTGGTTAACTGAATAAATAAGAAGTACTTTGTTACATTTATGTCGATTTTTGAAACTGATTTTTTTTTTTTCTATAAACAACTCTGGACATGACAAAAGTTAGATTAGAAAATTGGTATATTACGTGATGTGACAGATTGTGAATAGACAATTAAATAATTGGGTTTGATTACTTGTGATTGGACATCGGAGTGATTAGCTGTCCTAACGATATTTATAAGAGTTCACGCACGTCCACAAAAATATTTCCCATCAAACATGTCTTCGAAAGGAATTCATGGTAGACTTTTCTCACTGGTTTGTTCAATATATAAATATCGCAGATGTCGGATTGGATCAGCATCGCAGACGTAGAGACCATATTCGCCCGCAAGCTAGCGACAATCACGAAGTTTCACGGGCACACGGGAAGGTCCAGTCGCCGGGGCACTTGCATTGACTGCATTGCTTGGTGAGCACATCAATGCTTCCCATCAGTAGAACCGGACGGGAGGCCTTTGCGGAGGAATATATGCCTAGTGCTCCATCTCCATCTCCATCTCCATCTCCAAAACTTGCCGTTAGGAACTATTGTTTGAATTGATGATGACGGCAAGATATATCATAATTGTGCTTTGAATGGTCAAAGAATGATTTGCAATATAAAATTATTCATGCCTTGTGATTATGAATAACTTTTTACTCATTCAAGACGTTTAAATCTTTATAGGTGATTTCCACAGTATGCTGTTATGTTAATTCCAATTCTTAAACTTTTTACAATCTCTAGTGTGAATTTGAAATCTTGCACAAGAATTCTCTCAACTTGGCCAAAGAGTCTCTCTCGTGGCTAACATTCTGGCAAATTTCGATTCTTTTTTGATGATCTCTCACGATGAGATATTGATCTCCTCCTAATAAACATTTGGATGACTAGAAGTCGAACTTCTTGCACGATGTATATGGTTTCTCATCAACATGGAAAGCCGTGTTCATTATGTTTCAAAATTATTCCCATTGATTTGCATCCCAACCCATAATTGATTTGCAAGGAAAGCAGACCTAAATTAGAAAAGTCCAAATCAAACTTTTGCCAACAAGATCGTGGATGATGCAAAATAGGGCAATTAATTTTTTGCGAGACTTCTTTTCCTTGTAGGAGGCTTGAAAGTGTGAAACTTGGGAGAAACATCGAGCACTATGGAGAGCCATCATTTAAGAGAATTAAAAGGGTAAGAAAACTCCTTTCTTGTGATTGATTCCTGTGTGTTTAGGATTGGGAAATACTTATAACTGAGTGTTTGAGCAATTGTAATCTCATCTTCATCGATTATAGTAAAACCGTCTCATCAATATTTTTACAGAAATTTGACCCATATATACTCATTGAATTAGATCCTAATTTCTGCATTGTTTAGATATAAGTCTCCATGCACTTAAATGAATTTATTAAGCACTTGGATTAAATTTTGTTATTTCCGAAATTTGTTAGGGATATTTGCCAACATTTTTATTTTTTTGGTTTGGTTATATCCTATACCTATTTTACAAAGTATTGTGTGTGTTATGTGTTGTGCATAGGTTGCAAAATCTTGCTACGCAGAATCCTCCTCCCTCACTCATGGTCCCCATCCCATCCCTCCCAAGAAGGTGGGGAATTGAACTCCTCATCTCTTTCTTCCTAAGTGGGAAGAGCGATCACTAGGACAACCCTAGTGGTTAATAGCTTCCAAAATTACATACCTCTAATTGTGCAAAAATTATTCACATATTTCAAAACAAAAAATTACTTTAAAGACCAAATCACCTCTCCTTGTAAACTCACTTTAGCATCTTGATTGGGATTCAAATGGTTTGTGATTATTTTTGAGTGTTTTGGGTAGGTATGAGAATTTAGGGATTACGAGATGGGCATTTTTGGAAAGAAAATGAAGTTTTCGTAAATAAGTACATAAGGATAATCAATAAGTAGGTGCAAAGTAATTCAAAAGATAAAACTCATGTATCTATTTTCAATACTGTCAAAAGATGAGGCCTGTAAGTCGGAGGGGTGAGCAAAAAAGACCTTTAGCCCAGATGCCCAGACCCGAACGATTTTTCAAGCCCAAATAGGCTCGGTGGGGACTTCAAGCTCACCCTTTTATTCGGGCCATCCGTGCCTGAGTTTCCTATGATTAAAACTGCCCGCCCAGGAAAAGCAACATAGTAAACGTAATTAAGGTAATTATGTAAGAGTTTTTCTAATATGGACTACATTAATTGATATTCTAATTTACCATTTTACGATTACTGTAAAACGGAGTTGGTTTAAGATAAGATAGAATGTTTCTTAATTAGTCTAATATGGGGCTAGTTAGTGTGGGCCGAGTTGAATCTGACCTGTAATGAGGGGACCTGATTAAAAACTTTATATATAGTACTCAAGTCTCTCCTCTAATCTTAATTTTCACATATATCTTTACATAAGGAGTGTTAATCTAACGTTAAGGGGTAAAATTTTTTTCGTTTACCATCGTATGAGCATTAATCCCAGCAAGCCATACAGCACTTTGACATTGTTAATCCGACCAACATGAGAATCGTGCCCAACATGGTTAGCAATCATATTAAGCTCTACTAACTTTGCAGAATCCTCAAGCCCTTTTGTTAAATGGGCCCACCCCAAAAGGCTGACTTAAGCAGAGGCCCATAATTACTGGGCCGTAGAGTTTATGGGCTCTTGGAAGGCCAATATCCAAGCTAAACCACCACAAAAAATGACTAGAAGCCCAATCTCTCCTGCTAAAAGAAGTGGCGCATGGCCATGTGTTCTAGCCAATTTTATAGAAAAAATATTACATGTACATGTGATAAAGTCTAATACATCTTATCACATCAGATGAACCAATAATATCACTCTTAAAAGCAGGGATCAGAAGAACTGTTCATCTTTTTGTTCTAGTCACTAAGACCACACTATCATATTAACATTAATAGTGATTGAGTATGCTTTGTTAAACAGGCAATTCTGGTTGAATTTGTAGCTCCATGCAATTGAAAGCTGATGCACAATGTGGCCCATCTCAGGTCTCGCTTCAGGGTACTCCACCAAAGCCAAATTAGCAATGTCAACCAACATTCTCAGTTGATCAATATTCACATCACCATTCAATTTAGGATCCAACATTTTAATCAAAGCTTCATCTTCTTTACTCTTCCGGCTATCTTCTGTCCACTCAGGCAATGTCACCGAACCTTGCATCGATTTTAGCCCGGTGATTAACTCAAGCAAGAGCACTCCGAAGCTGTACACATCACTCTTAGGCGACACGTGGCCCGTCTTTAGGTAATTCACATCGACATAGCCGAAGGAGCCTTTGATGATGCATGGAGTTTGTGAATAGTAACTCTCATAGCCCAACTTGCAGAGGCCAAAGTCGGCAAGCTTGGCGTGGTCGTTGTCGATTAGGAGGACATTTGCCGACTTGATGTCTCGGTGGATGATTGGCGGGTCAGCTTGCGAATGGAGGTAGTCAAGGGCTTGTGCAATGTCCATGGCTATGCTCAAGCGGTTCGACCAGGAAAGCATTCCGGTCGATTTGCTGCGGTGAGTATGCATCTTGTCGAATAGGCTCTTATTTGGAACATACTCGAGTAGGAGTAGTTGTTCTCCTGGTCGAATAGAAAATTTTGGATTTAGCCTCTTGGAATTAGCTCAAAATCTGAATTAGCAGATATCATATGTTTTCATAACTTGGTCAAGACACTAATCATATAATTAACTGGCTTTTTAAGTATGTCTCAAACTTAATGTCACGAGACAAGACGAAGATATAATTTAGGCTGGTAGTATAGGCAAATGCTTACGTATATGAATATGGTATCTTCCAACAAAAGGGTAAAAAATTTAATCAAATCCGTGAAAGATCGTTTCAAAAATTTATGTCCTATAATTACCTGCTTCTAAGCAGAAACCCAACAAGCCCACCAGATTAGGGTGAGAGATCCTGAGCAAGACCGAGACTTCATCCAAGAACATCTTCTTGCTCCCTCCCCTCTCCTCCATCACCCGCTTCACCGCGCCAAACCTCCCACCCCCAAGCTCGGCCAGGTACACGTACGACGTGGCCCCAACCCCAATCCGGACCCTGAAGTTCCTTGTCGCGCACTTGAGCTCCTTGAGCGCGTACGTCCTGATCACCGCCGCACAGCTTACCGAGCACGCGGCCTTCGATCCGTCCTGTGGCTTCTCGCCACCCTGAAAACTCTCCTGGGAATCCAGGTAGACGACCAACTTCATCAGGACGACGGTGAACAGGATCACTAGCAGAATCGCTCCGATTATCAAGAAACTCTTGGCGTTCGCAATGGATAATCCTAGGAACCACATAGTGCCTCTCTTTTTCCTAGGCTTGCTCTCTTGTTTTAGTGATGGGAACAAATGCCAACGCCCCTATCTGTCGAGCTATACAGTATAGTTTTAAAGGAGAGATAAGGGTTGGGAAAAACGGCATGAGTTTTCAGGAGGGTAAGGAGGTTATTTTGTCCTTGACGAGAATATGCCACCTGAGATTCAGCACTTTGGCATTTTGCTTTTAGAGAGCATTTAACGTCTAATTGTACTTGTTAAAAGTCAATGCTAGAGGAGAATAGGCGTGTAATTAAGGGTCTCAAATGTGTCGATTTTATGTTCTTGGTCAACCCCAATTGTCATTCGAAATTGGGCATTTGCATCGTCACATGCTTCAACCAAAAAACCCTAGCAGCCAAACTAATGGATAAGACATGCAACACCACATCCTCAGCTTTTCCAAAAGAGACACTCAGCCGGTGTCTTTGACCGCGAGAGTTCATTTATTACCGGTCACAGTTTAACCTAAGAAAACAAACATAGTCAACCGGAAACAGCAGATCTGAATCTGAGCAGTTCCTGCAAAAAAAGTGACATGGTGGAACGTACTCAAATGTCAAATTGTAAACGAATGGTTCTGAATGAAGGATCACTTTGTTAAAACGTGAGCAATTCACGTTCGAATCACGTCTCCCATTTAGAATTTTCATAAAGCTACGCTCTGCCGATACGTCGGTGAAGCCTTAGTCGAGATATGCGAACGGAATATTAGCGTATGACTAAAGAATTTCATTTGATAATTGAGGAATATTTTATTTCTCGAGTAATATTTGGAGGGCAATAAGGGCTTGTTTGTTTATACTTCTGTTTTTTTGTTTATAAACAAAATTTCTGTTTTTTTTATTTCAGGGAACAAAAAAAAAAAAAAAAAAAAAAACAGAAACACGTTTGTTTACGTTTTTGTTCCAAATCTATTTTTTATTCTCATAAACACACTGGAAAAAATTTTAAGAACAACTTTTCTCTTTTCTTTTTTCTTTGCGACCGGCCATTGAGGGTCGGCGATGCCATCGAGGGCCGACGACCTCGCTGGAGAGTCGCCGACCCACGGCGAGGCTCGGTGTTGTTGGGCCACCGCTAGGTCGATGTCGCCTAGTGGTGGCCCAACGAGGCCGAGCCTCGCCCGGCCCACGGTGAGGCTCGGCCTCGCCGGCCACCGCTAGGCCACTGCTAGGCGACGCTAACCTAGCGGTGGCCCGGTGAGGTCAAGCCTTGCTAGTGGCTGGGTGAGCTCGGCCTCGCCGGATTTGTCGAGCTCGAGCTCGCCCAACCAAGGTGAGGCTCGGCCTCGCCGTGGTTGGGCCAGCCGCCAGCCCTCGTCTGCCGGTCGCCGGCCATGGCCGAGGCCGGCAACCTGCCAAGAGGAAGGAAAAAGAAAAAAGAAAAAAAAAGAAAAAGAAAATAGAAAATAGAAAATAGGAAAAATAAGAAAAAAATAGGAAAAACATTAAAAAATTAAAAGAAACAGAAAAATTATACAAATTTACCAAACGTGTTTCTGTTCTTTTTATATTTCTGGAACAGATTTACCAAACGCATTCTTTTGTTCAAAAATTATTCCCCGGAACAGAAATACTTTTTTCTATTTATGCTTCCTAGAATAATTTTTAAACAGAAACACAAACAAAAGCACCCTAAACAAACGTCTTCCCCCACAAACTTCTTGTTTTCTTCTCTAGCATCAACCAAAAGAGCCGTCTGCTGAGGATTCTCTTCTCCGCGAAAGGGAATAAGAGCAAAGCTAAGATGAAAATGTGTAGATAAGTCAGAGTGGGGGAGCTCAAGTGGCGGATTACTTTGACCTCATTTCAGAATTCTCAACAATGAAAATTCAAGTCTCTCACAATGCTCATGTAAGAGACATCTATTAATAAATGATTAAAATCATGTATGAATATTACATTAAATGGTTCAACAAAATGTCAAGTAACATTTACTTATGATACTAATTGTTATTGAGTCGGGGGGCAGAGAAAGGCCAGCATTTTATGGATTATTATAGACACGTAATTTCTATTGCTTAAAATATGCATAAAACCTATTGCAACTAAGGAATAAAAAATAGAGTCTTGCTAACCGAAATTTGAACGAAAATAGTGACAATGCATATCTGCACAAAATTGAACTTTGAGTAATAACACATTCCAAAAAGTCCTCCATTTCAAATAGAATTGCTTGTGCTTTCAAGGCACAAGTAATAATTCCTTAAAAAAGCCCTTCCTACAAAATAATAGTTATTGTTGCAAATAAATACTTTAATATCTAATAAATCTGAATGTAATAGCCATTGTCAAAATCAATCGTGAAGCCACGGTTGAGTCTTAGGGTGATCAAGACTTGAAACAGAGCTTCTCGAGGTAATTAAGGATTCCCCATCATTTTCATTCGTGAAAGAGAAAAAAGATATCCATTAGGGCTATATTTTCCTTTATTTAAAAATTAGGTCGAGGGAATTTTTTCAAATCATACCTTTTATTGGTGTGGTACCGGTATAAACATCACTAAGATGAATGGTATCATAGTTTCAATCTGCCAATGAAAAGGTAGATTAGAGCAATAATGGGAAAAGTACCAAAAAAGTTATAAACTTATTGCATTTCTACCAATTTAGTCATAAACTTTTCAATTGGATCGATTTAGTCCTAAATCTTTTTACATTGATATCAATTTAGTCTATCTGGCCAATTTTGGCCGACCGACGCTGATTGGCAATTTTTTTTATTTTTTTATGGATTTTTTCTTGTTTCTTTTCTTTTTCCTTTTCTTTTCTCTCTTCTTCCTCCTTAGATTGTTCCGACGGTGGTTGGTGAGCCTTCGGTGAGGCTCGTCAGCCATCGGGTGGGGGCTACGAAGCCCTCACTTGCCACCGATGAGGGTTGTGGCCTTCCCCCGACCTCTCCTAGGGCCACCAACGAGGCGGCTTTGCCTTGATTTGGGCAAGGCCAGCCTCGCTTTGGCCTTGCCGCGGGCGAAGGCGGCAATCACCAGGCTGATGTGCTGGCAATGGTCGCCTTAGCACGGGGCAAGGCTTGGCAAGGGCCCCATTGGCCTCGCCGGTCGCAAGTAAGGCCGCTTTCGCTCGCGGCAAGGCTAGGGCGAGGCCGAGCGAGGGCTACGATCCTCGCTGGCAGCTAGCGAGGGCTTAGCAACCCTCGCCCAATGGCTAGTGAGCCTTCGGCCTGGAAGCCCTCGCCTCTGCTTTGGTGATGGCCGCCATGGCCTCGCTAGTCGCTGGTGAGGCCGCCTTCGCTCGTGACAAGGCCAAGGCGAGGGCTTTGCGGCCCTTGCCCAGTGGCCGATGAGCCTCATTGGAGGCTTTCCGGCCACCGCCGGAACAGTTCAAGGAGGAAGAAGGGAGAAAAGAAAAGGAAAAAAAGAAGAAGAAGGAAACAATTAATAAAAATTCAAAAATTCAAAAAAATATTTAAAAAAATATTAAAAAATTGCCACGTTAGTGTCCGATCATCGGTCGATGTCCACGTCAGCGCCGGACGGTCAAAATTGGCCGGATGGACTGAATTGGTACCAATATAGAAATGTTTAGAACTGAATTGGTTCAACTGAAAAGTTTAAGATTGAATCGGTATCAATGCAATATGTTTAAGACTTTTTTGATACTTTTTCCGAGCAAAAACCATTATCCTTTGGGTGCTGTAAAATCACATACACTTTTTTGTTTCATGAATGTAAATGATGGGTAGCGGCAATCACCGTTGCAATCTCCTTTGTCACTCATGAGTCTCTTACCCGCTTTCCAATATTTAATTCAAGCCATAAAGGCTCAGAACCATTCGCAATTAGAATGTTTGAAGTCGGCAAGACTTTCACTATGACTTCACCTTGTGCTAACAAATTGTCACTCTATCTAACAGTGGAGGAGTCCATACTTCTCCCTATTCCGCCATGCAATTCGTACGCATGCCAATGTGAAAAGCAAGTGGATGCAAGCAACCATTCGGACTGCATTTGGTTGTTGAACACGGATATGGATATGATAGGATAATGTGATTTTACAATCCTCTAAATTTGTGGAAATCCCATCATATGTTTGGTGAACGTAGGACATGAGTGAAAATCCCATCATATGTTTGAAATCACATGGTGAGAGCATTCCAATAGATGAAGGGAGAGCTCAAGGATTGGACTTGGATGTTGACGGCCTTGTTGGTGGGGGGTAAAGCATTGAGGAGGAAGATGCATGGTGCATCTGATTCAGTTTTCCCACCAAGGGTCTTTCAACTTCCAAAACCTCTTGAAAAAATGTTGGGTGTGTTTAATGAGCATTGTGAAGTAGCTTTCGGCTACTTCGCAATAGCTAAAAGCTACTTCACAATAGCCAAAGTAGCCAATAGAAAACCCTAAACCATGGGTAGTCTTCTCCTACCTTTAGGGTAGGTTTTGATTCATCCCCAATGGGAAACCCTAAACCATCTCCCACAAAACCCCACTTTGTCTATCTCAGGTTTCCGATCAAAATCCCCTATGTCACCACTCCCTCCTTAATTCTCAATACACAGTTTGACACCCCTCCCCCCCCTCTTGTTTGCAATCCCCATCTGAGATACCCATCACATTTCCTTCCATCTTGTTGCATTAGCCACTCCCTTCTCAATCCTCAGTACATAGATTGACACCCCCCCAGTCTGCAATCCCCATTCGCGATACCCATAATCTACCCATTGGATTAGAGCTCCCTTCAATTGATTTGGGCTTGTATTTTTCTTTCTTGCTGGTTCCAAACTCCTCAGACCAGATTGTGTGAAGGAAATCTAAGACCTCTCTTAACTCAGTTCCTGGTGATCAAGAGATGGAAGGTCAATTCAAAGAAGAGAGGCGTTTAGCGGCTCTTTGCAAAATTCTAGGTAAGCTATGGTCTGAAGATGATGTAGTTGATGTTAAAGGTGACATTTCTGAAGAGAAATTGACTAAATGTCGGAAAACATTGTTTGGAAAGTCGTATTCTAGATTGAATGTGAATTTTCCAGCATTTTTAAACACAATGAAAAGAGCTTGGAGGATTGAAAATGTTACCTATACATTGCTAGAGCCGGGCTATTTCTCCTTCTCATTCTAGTAAGAAGCTGAAAAATAGAGAGTATTAGATTCTGGGCTATGGTCCTTTTCAAGTAATCTACTAGTTTTACAGTAATGTGATCATGACACCCCAGATATTTGTTATGAATTTAACCATTGTGCCTTTTGGGTGAATTTCTTTGGCCTCCCATTTGGGAGAGTTACTAATGAAGTTATTAAGGATATTGCATCGAAACTTGGAGAGGTAATAGAGGTGAAATTAGAAGCTAAAGGGAACATCAATTACAAGATTAGCAAGGCAAAAGTCAAGCTGAATCTGGGAAATCCTCTTAAGACTGGAGTTATTGTTAATTTGGAGAGCAAGAGGCTATGGGTAGAGTTCAAATATGAGAGGCTTCCGCACTACTATTATTCTTGCAGTAGAATCGGCCATTATGCCACATTTTGCAAGGAAATACCCTATGAGAATTCAAGCCTGGCAGAAGACTTTCCGGGAAGATTTGGGCAATGGCTAAGAGTGGAAGTGCGGGAACTTAGTTTGTATGGGAAAATCTTTTATGGCAAACAAGATATAATACAAGAAGAAGATGAGTGCATGCTAAAGACCCCTATCTCTTCAGTTCCTGAAAAAGAACAGTAGCTGCAGGATTATAATATGAATAGAATTCTGTCTATCTGTGGGCAGAACAATGCTAACAAGCCAACTCAACAGGAGAATGGTCAATCTACCTCTTCTTTAGCACTAATACTAATGGAGGAGAAAGGTCCTCAAAAGAGAGGATGTTGCTGTATAGATGAAGAGTCTGTCATGGTATTCTATGAGGAACAACTAAAGGAAGCGGAGATGAACATGATAGAGACCCCGGCAGGTGAAAAGGGACTGACAAGGTACAAATCCAAAGGTACCAAGCTATCAACTTCAAAAAAAAAAAGGAAAGAGATTCTGCCTGTATGGTGCTCAAACTTCAAAGGCACCAGTTTTTGACAATACATAGTTGGTGGAGACCCCAATGAAAGTGGTGAAGAAGTCAAATCAATGGGCTTTGGTGGTTAGCCCTAATAAGCCACCGGATCATCCATGAAGCTTTTAAGCTGAAATTGTCAAAGGTTGGGCATACTCTTAACAATTCAAGCTTTGAGAGTCCTAGTGACTCAGGAAAGGCCTAGTATTATCTTTCTAAGGGAGACTAAAAATCAAGAGCAAAAGGTGCAACGTTTAAAAAGGAGGCTGAAAGTTCAAAATAGTTTCTTGGTGAATCCAGAAGGAATTGCAAGGGGTTTGGCTATTTTCTGGGATGACAAGGTATTGTTATCCATCGACTCTTTCTCAGATAATTTTATTAATGTTCAATGCTAAGTCAAAGAAACCAAACAGAGGATGCATATTACTTTTGTACATGCTCCTAATGATTTTCAAGAAAGACTATTGTTATGGGAGAACATACATAGAGCAAGTGTAAATTATCATCTACCTTGGCTTTGCTTGGGAGGCTTTAATGAAATTTTGTATCATTGAGAAAAAGTGGGTAAAAAAAGAGCAGAAAATTACCGGCTTACAGCTTTTAGGGATTTCATGCACCATTGCTCCTTAATGGATTTGGAATGCAAGGGATATGCGTACACTTGGACAAATAATAGAGCAAAAGAATAATTTGTCGAGAAGCGATTGGGTAGAGCATTGTGTAATTTGGAATGGAGGATTGCGTATCAAAATGCTGAATGTATCGCTTTACCAGCCATCGGTTCTTATCATTAGGGGTGTGCAACCGGACCGGGTCAACCCGGTTTTGGGATTGGCCCACCCGGAAAACAGGGCCGGAACCGGTTCCCAAAACTCAGACCCTGTTTGAACCGGTCCGGGAACAGGTTCCGAGGGATTACCCGCTTGGCAACCGGATCGATCGGACCGATTTGGGAATCGGTTGGAGAACTGGTTTTTACGCCATCCCAAAAATGCAAAACCCTAATTTTTTTTTTTCTACTTTCTAGCTTTACCTCTCAGAGTCAAGCTCTCCTTCACACTCACAGATGTAGACTTCCTCGAGCTCCCTTCTTGAAATCGTGAAGCTGACACCACCTCTGCCGCTCTCGTGGTACCCCTCGCACTCGCACCACCGTCGCCATTCCGCCGGTCATCTGAAGCTTCGCTCGACTGGTGCTGCTCGCGAAGCCGCTGACCCCCACCGAGCTCGCACCCGAGTGCCGACGTCGCCTCCGTTCAATCTCGCCGTTCCACCTGCTGCTGTTGCCTCGTTGACACCTCTGACTCGCAAATCTCGCGTCCGCAAGCCCACCTTATCGCATCTTCAATCAACCCACAGTAGCCCTTCGCTGATCCTGTTCTCACCGCGCGCTGTTTCTCGAGCTCCCCTACTGCCGATCTACCGCCGCCTAAACGGCGCCACCCTGCTCTGCTCGTGATTTGGCCTAGCCTCTTCATTGATGCCCGCTGAAGCCGCGTCGATCCTTGCCGCCCTCACCAGCTGCGATACCAGCAGCCCGTCGAAGCTGCTGCTATGCTGATCCGCGTCGACCCTACGTCGCCACGTCCCGCCGAGCCCCCTGCTACAGCGCCTCGCCAGTGCTGCCCTACCTTGCGAAGCCGCTGCTGCCCCTGCTGCTGGGTCCTCCTTTGCTCGACGCCCGACAGATTTGCTCCGACACTCGACAGATCTACTCCAAGCTTACTCTCGAGCAACACCCCTGCTGTCGACAGCCCAGCTCTGTCGCTCTCCCTGTCCTCACCACATGACGACTCCCTCACGCTACTTGTGGTCCGCTTGCTCTCTCATTCTTAAATATATTACTTTTCTGGTTTCACCAATGGATTTCAGTTTTAAAATGGTTGCGTTGCCTTTCACGTTTCACCGATTGATTTTGTATTGAATCTATTGATTATGAAACTGTTATGGTGTGTAAATCATTTACCTTTCGAGTTTCATCAATAGATTATACAACAATTATTATGAAACTGTTACGGTTTTGATACAATACTTGTGTGGGTGGGTGTGTATGTGAGAGAGGCAAGAGAGCGAAGGTTGTTTATGCAAAACATGTTCCAATATAAACAAGGTTAACCCCGTTCCTAGACTGGAAAAATAGAGTGGGTTGGGAACAGGGTCCAATGCAAATCGATTTGGGTACATGGTCCAAAAAAAAAAGGGAACCGGTTATAATAGGGTTGGGAATAGAGTCCAGGTCTAGACCCTACTTACCCTGGACCCGATCACCATTACTTATCATAGTCCTCTCATACTATCACTCTACCCACGGAAGGAAAGGAGGAGGAGGTATTTCGATATGAAGCATTTTGGTCAGAGGATGAGGAATTTGTGCATCTAGTCAAGAAAACATGGGCTGCAAATGAATTCCAAGGACTAAATATGGTGGAAAAGCTGTAGATTGTGGCACAACAATTGGCACAGTGGAGTAAAAACATATTCTTTAATGCTAAAATTAGAATTGATTGGCTGAGAAATAAACTACAATGGTTGATGAGGCTTGGAAGTCTCTAAAGAAGGTGAAGCAACAAAGAAGATAACCCAAAAAATTGAAAAATTGTGGCGGCAAGAGGAGATGTATTGGGGAATGCGCTCTAGAATCAGCTGGTTGAAATGGGGCGATACAAATACTAAATTTTTCCACGCCACAGCTATGCAGCGGAGAACCAGAAATAGAATTATCTTGCTGAAGAATGCAGAAAATGAATGGGTGAGAGAGGAACAACCTTTGAAGAAGATGATGGAGACATTGTTTGAAAGTGTATATGAGTTAATGGGGTCTCGAAATTTTTAGCCTATTCTATACCAAATTCCTACCTTAGTCGATGAAACAATGAACCAAAAGTTAGTAAAACCTATCACTATGGAGGAGATTACTGTTGTAATGCAACAATTAGAGCTACTAAAGCTCTAGGACTAGATGAGCTTAATGGATTGTTTTTCCAAAACCATTAGCCAGATATATGTCAGGATATTTTTATGAAATTTTGTAAATTATCATCTACCTTGGCTTTGCTTGGGGGACTTTAATGAAATTTTGTATTATTGAGAAAAAGTGGGTAAAAAAAGAGCAGAAAATTACCAGCTTACAGCTTTTAGGGATTTCATGCACCAGTGCTCCTTAATGGATTTGGAATGCAAGGGATGTGCGTACACTAATACACATAATAGAGCAGAAGAATAATTTGTCGAGAAGCGACTGGATAGAGCATTGTGTAATTTGGAATGGAGGATTGTGTATCAAAAAGCTGAATGTATTGCTCTTATCATTAGGGGTGTGCAACCGGACCGGGTCAACTCGATTTCGAGATCGGCCCCCCTAGAAAATAGGACTGGGAACCGGTTTCGAGGGATTATCCACCCGGGTACCGGATAGACTGGACCGGTTTGGGAACCAGTTGGAGAATTGGTTTTTATGCCACCCTCAAAATGCAAAACCCTAATTTTTTTTTGGGATAAGTGTTGCGGAAGTCCTAAAACTTGTCGCGAATGTGCATTTCAGTCCTAAAACTTGCAAAATATTCATTTCAGTCCTAAAACTTGTCGAAACGTTACAAATGAGTCCTAAAGCCGACGCCGTTAACTTTTCCGTTAAAAATGCGACGTGGCATTTTAAATTATTTTTTATTTTCCAGGTGGATTTTTTAATTATTTTTTAATCATTTTTAAAAAAAATAGATTTATTCATTTTATCTAATTCTCACCAAAAACTTAAAAAGATAAAATAAAAATTTTATTTTTAAAATTTTTTTAAACAATTGTTTAAAAAATGATTAAAAATAATTAAAAATCCAGCTGGAAAATAAAAAATAATATAAAATGCCACGATAGCATTTTTAACGGAAAAAGTTAACGGCGTCGGCTTTAGGACTCATTTGTAACGTTTCAACAAGTTTTAGGACCGAAATGAACATTTTGCAAGTTTTAGGACCGAAATGCACATTCGCGACAAGTTTTAGGACTTCCACAACACTTATCTCTCTTTTTTTTCTACTTTCTATCTTTACCTCTCAGAGTCAGGCTCTCTCTCACACTCGCAGACGTAGACTTCCTCGAGCTCCCCTCCTGAAATCGCGAAGCCCACGCCGCCTCTGCCGCTCTCGTGGTACCCCTTGCACTCGCACCATCGCCGCTGTTCCGCTGGTCATCTAAAGCTCCACTCCACTGGTTCTGCCAGCAAAGTCGCTGACCCCCACCGAGCTCGCACCCGAGCGCCGACATCGCCTCAGTTCAATCTCGCCATTCTACCTGCTGCTGTTGCCTCGCCGACGCCCTTGACTCACAGATCTTGCGTCTGCAAGCCCACCTTGTCGCATCTTCAAGCAAACCATAGTAGCCTTTGTTGATCTTGTTCTCATTGCGCGCTGTTTCCTGAGCTCCCCTACTGCCGATCTACCGTCGCCCGAACGACGCCCCCTGCTCTCCTCGCGATTTGGCCTAGCCTCCTCACTGACGCCCGCTAAAGCCGCATCGATCCTTACCGCCCTCACCAGCCGCAATACCAGCAACCCATCGAAGCCGCTACTGTGCTAATCCGCGTCGACCTGATGTTGTTGCGTCCCGTTGAGCCCCCTACTGCAGCACCTCGCCTGCGCTGCCCTCCCTTGCGAAGCTACTACTGCCCCTGCTGCTGGGTCCTCCTTTGCTCGACGCTCGATAGATTTGCTCCGACACTCGACAGATCTACTTCGAGCTTACTCTTGAGCAACGCCCCTGCTGTCGATAGCCTTGCTCCGCCGCTCTCCCTGTCCTCACCGCGCGACAACTCCCTAACGCTACTTCTGGCCGCTCGCTCTCTCATTCTTAAATATATTACTTTTCCGGTTTCATCAATGGATTCCAGTTTTAAAATGGTTGTGTTGCCTTTCACGTTTCACCGATTGATTTTGTATTGCAGTAAGAGTTTGAGACACCTGGAGTGTCATAACTTGGCACGGGGGGACACTTAAGTGTCATAACTTCAAAATGGTACACTTAAGTGTCAAGATTGGAGTTAAATGGAACACTTAAGTGCCACTCCGGCGAAAATCTGGCCAAACGGCTGACGTGGTAATTTTCCGGCAATGGAGGTCCAAAATAGCGTTGTTTTGCATGTTGACGTGGCGAAAAAATGCAAAAACGACTCGCGAGCCCTCGCCGCGATCCGGTGAGGGTTCGCTGCCCTCGCCGCCGGTCGGCCGGGGCCGACAACCCCGCCGACCCTCCCCCCTCCGTTGCCGGCCCTTCCTGATGACGACGGGGAGGCGGCGGCGGTGAGGGCTCAGCCCTCGGCCGCCCACCCCCGTGCCCCCCCCTTTTTTAAATTTTTAAATTTTTAGAATATTTTAATTAAAATTAAATTTAATTAATTTTTTTATTATGCAGACGACGTCGTTTCGGGAGTCGTGGCTGACTCGGCTCTCCCAGGCAAGCCACGCAAGCAATAAAAAATAATAAAATAGTGCCATGTAGGATTTCTGGCAAGGGTCGCTGGAGGTGGCACTTAAGTGTCCCACTAGAAAAAAAAGTGGCACTTAAGTGTACCATTTTGAAGTTATGGCACTTAAATATTCTCCCGTGCCAAGTTATGACACTCCAGGTGTTCTTTACTCAACCTATTGATTATGAAACTGTTATGGTGTGTAAATCATTTACCTTTCGAGTTTCATCAATAGATTATACAATAATTGTTATGAAACTGTTATGGCTTTGATACAATACTTGTGTGGGTGGGTGTGTGTGTGAGAGAGGCAAGAGAGCGAAGGCTATTTATGCAAAACAGGTTTCAATATAAACAGGGTTAACCCCGTTCCTAGACCGGAAAAACAGAGTGTGTTGAGAACAGGGTCCAATGCAAACAGGTTCGGGTACATGGTCCAAAAAAAAAAAAAAAAAACCGATTATAACAGGGTCGGGAATAGGGTTTAGGTCAAGACCCTACCCACCCCGAACCTGATCATCCCTACTTATCATAGCCCTCTCATACTATCACTCTACCCACGGAAGCAAAGGAGGAGGTGGTATTTTGATATGAAACATTTTGGTCAGAGGATGAGGAATGTGTGCATCTAGTCAAGAAAACATGGGCTGCAAATGAATTCCAAGGACTAAATATGGTGGAAAAGCTGTAGATTGTGGCACAACAATTGGCACAATGGAGTAAAAACATATTCTTTAATGCTAAAATTAGAATTGATTGGCTGAGAAATAAACTATAAAAGTTGACGAATGGCTTGGAAGTCTCTAAAGAAGGTGAGGCAGCAAAGAAGATAACCCAAAAAATTGAAAAATTGTGGCGGTAAGAGGAGATGTATTGGGGAATGCGCTCCAGAATCAGTTGGTTGAAATGGGGCGATACAAATACTAAATTTTTCCATGCCACAGCTATCCAGCGGAGAACCAGAAATAGAATTACCTTGTTGAAGAATGCAGAAAATGAATGGGTGAGAGAGGAACAACCTTTGAAGAAGATGATGTAGACATTGTTTGAAAGTGTATATGAGTTAATGGGGTCTCGAAATTTTCAGCCTATTCTACACCAAATTCCTACCTCAGTCGATGAAACGATGAACCAAAAGTTAGTAGAACCTATCACTATGGAGGAGATTACTGCTGTAATGCAACGGTTAGGAGCTACTAAAGCTCCAGGACAAGATGGGCTTAATGGATTGTTTTTCCAAAACCATTGGCCATATATATGTCAGGATATTTTTAGAGAAGTGCTGATTTTCTTTGATATTGGATATTTGAACCCTGATATGAATAGAATCCTAATCATCCTTATTCCCAAAATCCTAAACCTCGAAAAGCTAGAATAATTTCGCCCTATCAGCCTATGTAACTTTGTCTATAAAATCATTTCCAAAGTAATAACCAATAGACTCAAACCTTTAAAACCATGCCTTATTGCTAAAGAACAAAGCGCCTTTGTGGGGGGTAGACAAATTCAAGATAATATCTTGATTATGCAGGAAGTACTACATAGGTTGCGAACTTGAGAGAGGAAAAGTAAGTTCCAAGCTGTCCTAAAGTTAGATATGCAAAAGGCGTATGATCGAATTGAATGGGACTTCCTTCGAGAATGCTTAATCAAGATGGGATTTTGTGAGAAGTGGGTGCAATGGGTGATGCGATGTGTTTCAACAGTATCCTTTAGCATTAATTTCAACGGGGAACCTCTTCATTTCTTCAAGCCAACATGAGGGATTCGACAAGGTGACTTGTTATCTACTTATCTATTCATCTTAGTGGCAAACGTCCTATCTCACTTGATGAAACAAGCAGTAGCAGATGGCACACTTCAAGGAATTAAACTTAATAGTGGCTATCCTACTTGATCATATTTGCTATTTGCAGACGACTTTATTTTTTTTCTCAATGGTACTATATTGGAATGTCAAAATCTGGCGGCCATTCTACACTAATATTGTTTTGCATCAGGCTAGGCTATTAATCTCGATAAATTAGGAATTTATTTCAGCAAAAGTTGCCCAGTGAATTTGAGAAGAAATATGGTTTCAGAGTTGAGAGTTTCGAAAATTGAGAAAACAAGGAATTACTTAGGAATTCCCTCGGATTGGGGAGGCTCAAAGAAAGATATATTCGGCTGGATTCTCACCAGAGTTAGCATGAAATCAAAAAGTTGGAAGGATGACTTGCTGTCAAAAGTAGGGAAGGAAATATTAATTAAATCAGTGGTGTAGGCTATTCCTCAATATGCAATGTTCATTTTTAAAATCCCTGTTTCAATTTGCAAAGCTATTGAGAATAAAATTACCAATTTCTGGTGGAGAAATAGTACCAAAACTACTGGGGTTCATTGGAAAAAATGGGAAACTTTGAAACTTAGGAAGGATGGGGGGGTCTTGGCTTCAAAGGTCTACTAGCTTTCAATACAGCTATGCTAGGGAAGCAAGCTTGGCGCATTTCACAGCACCCTCAATCCCTTTTAAGCTAATTGATGAAGGGTCTTTATTATCCTCACTGTGAATTTTGGAAAGCTGGTAAAGGTTCCCAACCTTCGTGGGGTTGGCAAACCATTATTTTGGGAAGAAACTCTATATCTCCACAAGTTATGTGGTCAGTTGGGAATGTATAGCAAATTTCAATTAGAGAGGATAAATGGTTGAAGAGCGGACCTATTGGTGGCCCAACAACAAGAAACGAGCTAGTGAAAGTGGGCGCATTAATAGAACAAGGGAATGGAAAATGGAATGAACCAATGGTAAAGTCGATATTTGATGATCAAAAAGTAAAGGAAATCCTTGCAACCCATATTGGATTACCTACTACAGAAAATAAATTGGTATGGATTAGCAAAAAGTCAGGATCCTATACTGTGAAAAGCGGCTATTTCACTACCAGAGATAGATTAACCAACCCATAAACAACAAAAGCAACCTCATCTCATCAAACGAAACCAGAACTCTAGAAATATATCTAGCACTCTAGAACTCCACCCAAAGTTAAACTCTTTATTTGGAATACATGCCAAAATGCACTACCTACACTGGACAACTTGCACAGGAGAAGAATAGTACCTGATCCATTATGCCTTATTTGTAATTAGGAAGTTGAAACCATTGAATATACTTTGCTGCTCTGCCCGTGGATAGCTCGGATTTGGAGTGTTCTCCCTCTCCAAATCAAAATTACAGTATTGGGTTAACACGACTCAATGAATAGCTATAAATGAGGAAAGAAGACACACGAAGTACTCTAAAATTCGACCAATTCACTACAACCTTGTGGTGTATCTAGAAAGATAGGAACTAGTTCATCTTCGGACGATATCCCTTGCACCCGCAACAAACTTTGTTCAAGGCCATAGCTTTACATGAACATTTTGTAACTTGGAACAAAAAATTAAAAGGAGAGAAGAATAGCGAGATCCACACTCTCAGATGGCAACCCTCGACCTCGGATACATTGAAAATCAACATCGATGCCTCCTTTGTCCGGAATGAAGGCACCACAGTAGATTCTAAGGAGAATAGGGGAGCGGACGAGCACAGGGGATCTATAGCCTACATCTGCCAAGACTCTCGGGGATGACCGGTCGACGGCTTCTCCAAGCTAGTGGCGACATCCTCGACGGAATAGGCGGAGGCACTCACTCTCCTTGAAACCCTAGACTCCCTCTCCTCTAGATCTACTTGAACTCTGCAAGTACATTCCGACTGTCTTTTGCTCATGCAAGCAGTTCTGTCTTCGGCAGAGATAAGTTGGGAAGTGAAGCATTTCATGGACCTGGATCAAGGCAAAGCTTAAGGAATTTCCGAGCCTCTTTCTAGGCCCATTGCAGCAGGGAATCCAATAGAGCAACAGATTGGCTTGCTAAAGCCCAAAGAGCTAATTGTCTTTCTAGTAATTAGGTAGCTGATCCCTTGATTGCCCTTTTTGATTTGTTATGCGTTGATGCTTCTGATGTATTTGCTCCAAACTTGCCTAAGTAAATCAATAACAATCGTATTTTCAACAAAAAAAGAAAAAAGTAGCTTTTGGCCAAATATTGGTCTTGAGAATGCTGAAAACATAAAGCTACCGTCACCCAACCTTTTGAATTAGCATTTGTAGAATGCTGAAACTACGATTAAAATGATTTCTTTTCCAAAACCACCCTCACCAATTCTTTAATTTTTTAGTTTTATCCTTTCTTGTTATTGGACATCTTCTTTGTGTGAGGGCAGTTGATAAGGCTAGATTTGGCCAGTAAAGGGTTGATGTGGGTCATGAGAAATAGGCAACTGTTGCCAAAGGTTGCACGACCTTAGGCAACCACCGCCTTGGCCTTGTAACCCTCACTTGAGGTTAGGCAACCCTAGGCGGTCACCAAGGTCGCTTGAGGTTGTGCGACCTTAAGCGACCCTCATCAAAGGTCGCCTTAGCTGATGGTGCCAGATTTGACTTACCAACAGTCTAAGCCTTTCGTTGGCTCTGGTGAAAGGTTCAAGTGTTTTTAATAAAAGAATATATAAAATGTGAAAATTCTATAAAAATAAAGTTATCTTACCTATTTTAGGCAACAAATAATACAATATATGTGAGAAAATATTTGGATTTTCTTCTATTTATTCAAATTTTCCTTATTTATGCAACATAATGAGATATGGAGAAGATGAGGAAAATAATGGTGAAAAAAAAGGAAAGGAAGATTCTTTGATTCCGGAAGTCAAATTAAAAATTTTGGATGATGGATACTATATCGAGAATTCTATGATTTATTTCATAAATTTATGCAAAAAAAAAAGAAAAAAAGAAAAAGAAGAAGTAATTACCTTGTTTTAGGATTCTTGAATATATTCTATAAATTGGATAACATTGAGAATTGAGGAGATAGCCGAATTTTCATTTTTAGATCGGTTTTAATTGTTATAGGAGTTTTTCAAGTAATTTGAAGAGAAGACAAAAGTGATGACATAATTCTTGTTTTTTTATTCAAGATGTTGGGTTTAATCTACATTTTCATTTCTTCTTCTATTATGTTCTAATTTCTTTTAGGGCTACAATGTAGCTTGACTATGATTATATAAATTTCATCATTATTATATTTTGTAAATGATTTTGTTCCCGTGAGTTATATATTATTGCGCTTAATACTTTTAAGTGACTGGCCACCATTTAAGTGATTTGATATGCATGTCTGAGATTGAAAAATGATAATATACAATTGCTTCTTATAATATATAATCATGAATTAAATGTGAATAGAGATATACTGTGCTATTTGTGTAACTTTCGGTAACAAGGTGATTCGAAAGATTCAATGTAAACTAAGAATGTTCATAGATTTTTATACACTTATGTTTATTTAAATTCATATAGAAATATGGTGGATTGATAAATTGAGTAGATTTGTTATATCTAGAGATATGATAGTTAATAAACTAGGAAATTTCACTATCACATATTTAATATCATTCTTGTATACGTAATAATCCGAAACACATATATAGTGGTAATGGTAAAATCGTATGCTCAAACATATTTATTTGATTGATTTACTATATTTAGTTTCAAAATTTTACTTTTAGGATTGTCAATTTTAATTCATTCTCAATTTTATTTTGATCTATTAAACAAATTTTAGAATTAATCCGTGTTTAATATTTAATTGCTTTATTAATTATTAATCTCTATTGTCGATATCTTTTCTCATCATTATATTACTTATTCAACGTGTTCATGATATTCAGAATTTTACAAATAAAATGCAACTAAAGCTCATTGCAAAAGGTTTTTTAGCAAACGCTACTTGAATTCAAAGTCATTTTGTAAATAGTTTTTATTAAACACAATTTGCATTTCCCTAAAGAACCTTGGATTTTAGCATTTGCATTACACCCAAAGCCCATTTTCAAAGTTGAACCAAACCCATAGGCCGCTTTTGGAACTAGTCATAGGTTTCTCTTGTAAGGAAAAAGACTGGTTTTGGAGGAATCTCGAACAAGAGGTTGTTTGAGGCTAGTCCTTTACTCGCTTAAAGGTTAGTGCCTTTATCATTGCAACACGAGTGAGGAAAATCACCAATTCAATTCTAAATCTATTAGATGAATGTATATTCAATTATAAACTAGCCAACTTTGCCAATATATTCTTGAACTTTTGCACATAAGTCTAATTTAGTCTTTCTAACCAATTGCCATCAAAATCAGTTAGCAATCCTCAAATTACTTACATTAGTGTGTCACATAGTACACCCAACAATGATTAGACATCCTGTTGGCAATTTTTGACGGCAATTGACTGTGAAGACCTTGTGTAAAGGTTTAGGACTATATTAGTAAAATTGGAAAGTTTAGAAGTTAGTTGGCATTTGTACAATATGTTTGGGACTAATTATGTAATTATCCTAGCTTGCGCAAGGTTGCAATCCCTTGTCTACATCACATAGACAAGGAGTTAGAACTCAATGGGATCGATAGACACGATCGTAGGAGCCAAAGGTGTTTTGAGTGACGACTAGGGCCGAAAACATTGACTTGGGTCACAAGCAGGCACAAAGAGAGAGGGAAGTCTAGATTGAGAAGCTCCGACTGGGGAACATGGCCCCAAACTAATCACAAAGTGCTGATTCTTGAGAGGTGGCCGGCATTGTTATCGCCGGAGGTTGCAACACGCAGCGAGGCGGCAAACCGGTCTCAATTGTGCAATATCCTAACACATCTGCGTTATATTTCACCCTAAGATGGGATTTGTCTGGATTTGGTGTTTCTCCATCTACTGGATATAACAAAATTTATCATATCCGGAGTTACATCCGGCCGATCAAACCCGATTTTGGTTCGGCATTGGCTACTTGGAAACCGAACATGGACTGCTTCTCAAATGCTGTTGCAATTCTAGCGTCTTTTGCAATCATTCATTCATGAATGCTCCACCTAAAGCGACACTTGAGAGATCGGATCCTTATCACCATCCTCTAAAGCGGATCCGTAAAATGAGGGGATGCTCATAAGCTGGTCATCGCCTCCTAATTCCTCAAAAAAGATTCCCTCATTTATCACCTACTCCCCCCATTGGGCATAAAAAATTGGACAGATGGAGAGAGAAAGGGATTTGGATTCAGACAGCCATGGAAGTTGACTTTTCCCGGTCGGACTGGTCATTTCTGCCGAACCGGCGATTTAGAAAGAGAGACAGAGACAGAGAGAGAGATCCAGCAAAGGTTATCTCCATCACACCAAAGCCATCACCTTCACGGACACCCTTGCGAGGATGGGTTGGATCGCGTAGGGTTTTAGCTCGATTCCCTCCTCTTCTTCTTCTTCTTCTTCTTCTTCTTCTTGTTCTTCAGTTGGGGGATGAGCCGCGGGTGGCCGGGCGTTCGCTGACGGCGGCGACGGGGGAATGGGGTTGAAGGATTCGTGCCAGGAGGTGGCGAGCTCGAGGCCGCTGTTCCTGACGATCTACGCCACCGTGATCGCCGGCATCGTCCTCTCGTCATTCTACGTCTTCTCCGCTGTGTTCTCCGCCAACAAGTCTTCTCCCGACTCCACTTCTTGGCTCTCCTCTCCTTCCTCTCTATCATGTGAAATTTCTCTCTCTCTCTCTGCCATTTTGGCCTCTTATTCGAATTGCTACGTCTGGTGGGTCGCAGTTGGTGTGGTCTGATTCTGGGTCGTGTTAGTTTACGATTGTATGCTTGCCTGCTGCTCTACTCTGTGAATGGTGTTGATTGCTTGTTTATCTTGTTGTCTGTGGCGGGTTAGAAGTTTCAACTAGAGAATGCTTGAGGTTCTTTTGGCAATTGGTTGGTTTATGTAGGCGTAGCGCCTCAAGCTCGTTGCTTGCTCTTCTGTTAATAATTTTCGTGTGAGATCTTTTACATCCGAGACATATGGCTGGTTGATCTGCTGTCAAACTGTTGCCTTGTTGTATGCTAGTTATCAAAAGATTTAATTGGAGTGTTATAGTGAATTTGTTCGTATTTTTCATTCAAGTTATTGGGTTTGAGAAGCAAACATAAACGGGTTGGTGTCTAATCAATGGTTTTGGCAACATCTCTCTCTCGTTGGTTTTTCTTTTTGCCTCAATTATTCAACTGAGGATTTAACCTGTTGCTCTTTCTCAGATGTAGATTCTCATTCAGGTCAAGCATTCAACTCTTCCCTAGCTACAACAGTAGGTGCAGCAGCACCGTCACCGGCACCTCCAAGCCGGCATGGAGATGCACTGGCGAATTCTATGTGGGTACCACCTAAGAGTTCAAAAATGCCTTCTTTGAAGACTTTTCGGTTGACAAAGGAATTGGTAGAGCAAAGGGTGAAGGACAATGTAATCATAGTAACTTTTGGCAATTATGCGTTCATGGATTTTATCCTCTCTTGGGTTAAGCACTTGACTGATTTGAATGTCTACAATCTCCTAGTTGGTAAGTGATAATATTAAATTTAAGTATTTGTTATGATTGATGTTGTTTTTCTGTCCCCATATCATTTTGCCAACAGCAACAGATAAATCACATTCTGAATCTTTTAAAACAGGCGCAATGGACACTAAACTGCTGGAGGCTTTGTATTGGAAAGGCATTCCTGTTTTTGACATGGGAAGTCATATGAGCACGGTAGATGTTGGCTGGGGTTCCCCGACATTTCATAAAATGGGGAGAGAAAAAGTCATTCTCATAGATGCTATCCTACCCTTTGGGTACGAGTTATTGATGTGTGATACTGATATGGTTTGGTTAAAGGTATAGTATGGTCCTTTGAGTAGTCAATCTTCTGTTTCTGTTAAGATCATATCCATGTCAGTTATATTTGTGTTTTTATTTCATAGACTCACTAGGTGCTGCCTGATTCGAGGTCCGTTTTTCATATTGGTTGAGTGGACAAAATTGGGTCATGTGATGCAGCTCTTGACAGAGGACTCATAGTTTGAAGACTTGCAGTTGAGTGGGAGAGTGTAGCCCAGAAAATCTTACTTGTGACCTAGGGAGGATGGGACCATTTATACCTAGGATAAGTAGGCATTGGATGATAACTTTCCTTGCTCTTTGTCAGGGTAGAAATAGAATGGAAAGTCAGACCAGTATCTTTCAAAAAGGGAGTCTTCTGAAAAGATTATATGCAATCTTTGGTTTCTAAAGCTGAATGTGGTTAGGAAATGGCACTTGCAAATATTTGAAATGTAGAAAAAGTTGTGAGATGCTTTACTGGATGATCAGTGAAGGGAAAATATGAGGAGAAGATAATGCAGAATGAGAATGTGAAGGCTGTTCCAAACGAGGATAAGATTAGGTAAATAGGTTTCTGACAGTGTAAGCACGTGTATCAATGTCCATCAGTTCCATGATTGAGGAGTAGACACTTCAAGCTTATTCAAGATCTTATAAGGACAATATAAGTTTAGAAGTAGCTCAAAATAAACATCGCAGATCCCATCTGAAAAGGAGGATCTGACTTGTCTTGACTTGATTCTGTAGATGACTCTTCTAATTTTATGTTATGATGATAGGCTGCTTAAAATATGGTCCTACAGGATCCTTTCTTTTTAGTGATGCTGTCTAGATAGATAATTATACTTGTTGCTTAACTTAATTTCATCCTCTAACAGAATCCCCTTCCATATCTTGCTCGATATCCTGAAGCAGATGTTTTGACTTCAAGTGATCAAGTTGTACCAACAGTTGTTGATGACAGTTTGGATATTTGGCAGCAAGGTGAACTCCTTACCCACTGTAATTTGTATTTTTTTTTTCTTTCTTTTCACTCCTTGCCATTTCAATTTATCAGCTTCCATGATGCCATAGTACATGAGCAGTCCTGGAGTAATGTTTAGATATCTGTGCTGTGACAAATGTTTACCTACTAGAAGAAAATTCTTACTAGAGTATGCAAAATGCTCTCTTCCTGGGTTTCAACTCCATTCTTCAGGCTTTATGCTTGATTGCTTAGTTTAGATACCTGTCGAGATGAGCATGCTTTAGGTGGTCTGGTTACAGAGCTGACATCATACCAGGAATCAGTTTTTGATCCTGTTCATGTGTATCTTTTCCAAAATAGGAGATGAGGTTATATTTTAGTAATCTTTGCCAGTTTGTGGAATTTAAGGCATCTTTGCATAAAACTCTCTGTTAAGTGGATGCTCTTGAATGTTTTCCAAAGTTTTCCTTTGTTTGGATTTTCACTGAGTCGATATGTGCTTCAGTGGTCCATAAAAGAAAAATACACTTGTCTGTCACAATCTTGGGAATTGAAGGGTGTCCTTGTGAAAGGGTGGAATGCTTATAGCGATATTATTTCTGTATCTACATAATTGAAATTTATAAATTTTGCACTGATCTGCAGTTCTGATCATTCTGTCAGATGAACTACAAGCTGCAATTTTGTCTCTCCTGATGCGTATACAAAGCATAATATTCTATTGTTTGGCAATAAATTTGTTTGCAATCTACTGTATGACATTCACAATTTTCTATCCGAAGGTGCCTTATGACGTGAATTTGCTTTGTATCCCCAGTTGGTGCAGCATACAATATTGGAATTTTCCACTGGAGGCCAACAGAATCTGCCAAAAAATTGGCTAAAGAATGGAAAGATATGCTTCTAGCTGATGAAAAGATATGGGATCAAAATGGCTTTAACGATATTGTTCGCAGGCAGTTAGGACCATCTGTTGATGGGGATGATGGACTTGTATATGCTTTTGATGGAAGTCTGAAGCTGGGAATATTGCCTGCAAGCATTTTTTGCAGTGGCCATACATTTTTTGTCCAGGTAAGACGTGATATCCTATGTTGTATCCTTTTTTCCCCCTCGTTAGTGGGGATGAAGCACATATAGAATCTATCATGCAATCCAACCTTTTATTGAAAAATTTATGTCCATTTGCAGGCAATGTATCAACAGCTCAGGTTACAGCCATATGCAGTGCATACCACGTTCCAGTATGCAGGCACTGAAGGGAAACGCCACCGCTTGCGAGAGGCAATGGTATTCTATGATCCACCGGAGTATTATGACACACCAGGTGATTAACAGCCCAACATATTGTTAAGTTACCATTTCATGCTGCATGATGCTTATTAGATAGCCAGATAGACCAGATTCTCTCCGAGTTGTTACAGCTCACTTTCATCTTCTTTTTGGGGTTGAAACTGATCTTCAGGTTATACTTTTCTCCCTTTGTCCCTCATGCTTTTGTTTCTCAATGCTTCTCTGAGAGGTCCATGTATGTCCTAGTTGTTCTTAGAAATCCAATGGGCCTATTAATCACAATAACTTTGCAATGTGTAAGCATCTGTTTACTCAACTGACACTTGAATTTGTAGGGTATTTGCAATCTTTCAAACTTCTTTGGGTGTTAGTGACATACTGTTCTAATGTCCGTTGCTGGGACACTTTATAGCATACAGTCTGGCTCTTTGTGCACAAATCTGTATAACTGAGAGAAATATCAGATGTCATGGTGAATGTTTCCTTTGTTTTATCATCTTTGCCATTCTGATGAAATTTCAATGATGAGTCGAAGCTGAATTTAGTTTCTTTAGCTAGCAGTGTAAGTGATAAAGTAATAATCTTTTTGGATTTATTTATTTACTTATTCATTTATTTTGGTATGAACGGTGCAAGTATTCAGTAAGCTAGTGGGTTTAGCATATGAAGATTCCTTCCATCAAATAATACAACTTATTTTTCCCACAAAAAAAAAATAATAATAATAAAATAGTGACATATCCACCTTTCCATCCAAATTTGCAAACTTGGTTACTTCTGCATGCACCTATCTATGGAATGAATCATCCCCTGTGATTTGTCTATGAAGCCAGAAGAGTTTCACTTTCTACCTCTGTTTTTAGCCTAATTAAATGAAGCATTTTGAAACCTGGCACGCGCGATATTCAGTCTAAGGAAAATATAATAATTGAAGCCAACTTGAGGCTAAGTTCATTCACAAAGTGATATTATGAGTTTATTTATTTGATGCATGGGCATGCAAAATGACATCTTTCCAAGTAAGGTGTAACTGATTTTTTCAAGGGACTTACTTATTGCAGGAGGTTTCTTATCGTTTAAGCCGTCTATTCCGAAGAGTTTATTACTGGATGGAGACCATACCATTGAGACACATTTTACTCTGATCAATTATCAGGTGAGGCTAAACTAACCTACTATATTCTGTCATTTATCGGAACATTTTTATCGACCACTTATTTGGCCAAATTGTTTATTCAGATAAAACAAATAAGGACGGCACTTGCAATCTCTTTGGTGTTAAACCGTACACTGGTGAGGAAGTTCTCAATCATTCACTATCATTTGTGCTTGTTTTCATTATCGTGAGAGATTTTAAACCTAGAGAAAGAAGAGGAGCTTTTCGAGTGAGCCCACTTAAGTTCGTTATTATTTGGCATTACTTACCACTCTAGGTGGACTTTAGTTTATTGAATTTTTTTAATCAATGCAACTGATTTTCAACTACAGTTACTGGATGCTCATTTAGATCTTGGCTGAGTTTTCATCTCTCATGTTTGCCAGACTTTAGTTTATCGAATTTTTTTAATCAATGCAACTGATTTTCAACTACAGTTACTGGATGCTCATTTAGATCTTGGCTGAGTATTCGTCTCTTATGTTTGCCAGATTATGCCTCCATTATGGTGTAGATTGGATAGGCTGTGGTTTCCTCACCCAGGGGCTCTGGAGGGATCTATGACGAGGCAACCATTTATATGCCCTTTGGACCATGTATTTGAGGTATCCCACAATCCCCTACATGTTTTACTTGGTCATGATCATTTCTGTAAGTGTCCCTGCAAGTAACAGGACTTGGATCCTGTGAACCCAATTAATTAATTTTTATTTCTTCTTGGTTCTCTCTTCTAGTTGTTAGGCAGTCCATACTCTATAGTTCCTGTGCATTGAGTTCCTAAATTTCTGCCTTGAAAAATGAAAAATCTTTTATATTCTCCTCTTCAGTGGAGCTTTGGAGATCGTTTGTAAGGATCCTGCAGTGGTAAAACGAGCAAAGTACTCTTTATCTTAATGTCTTCCACCTCATTGGTCCCATTTTTGTGCCTTCTGCTTCAAGGACAGTCCATTTCATTGGTGTTCTTGTTAATTAAAAGAAAAAAAAGACAGTCCGTTTGTTTACTCCTTTTCTTAGGTTTGCACATGTCCGCTCTGTATTTATCCCTTTCTCTTTTCAACTGTATTTCCTCTTTGTTATGCTTGACATTGCTGGCTTTAGCACGCTTGGAAGTTTTTTGGTTGGGTGAACTGTTATTTGGTAGAATTTACTTTATTCAATGAAATTCTGGAATGAGTTTTTCTCCATGTTTAAGATAGCAAGATGGTAAATCAAGCATAATGTGTTTCTGTTTGAGTAATCTGTAGCTACTGCGCAACAGGTCAATGTCATGTTAAAAGAAATGCCCAAGGATGAATTTGGCCCAGGAATCAACATTAGGGAGTATTCTCTCCTTGACAATCCATCAATGCCTAAACAGGTAAAGGAAGACTATTTGCGAGGCATCTCCCGATCAGTTAGTTCCTGTGTAAATCATTGTGTTTTGCTTTGCCAGGTAAAAGAATCTTGGCTTGATGTTAAGTTATGTCAAGGAGAAACAAAAGATTGTCAAGCAACCAATAACACCAGCTCTCCAGGAATGATCAGATTACCAAAGCGCAGCAATGAAGAAACGGTAATAAGATAGTCGTTGGCAACCTCCAGTTTCCTTTGATATTTCTTGAAACAATTATGGCTCTGTGCATACCACCTTCTTGGGTGAGCTTTGAAGTTTCTTTTTCTCCCCACCCTAGCTTCTTGGAAATCCAATTTTTTTTTTGAACCATAGTTTGCAGAGAAGCCATCTAGTGCTGTTTAATGATTTTTTTGTTTTTATTATTTTTCTCTTCGTGTCTTATCTTCAGAAAGCTGTGTGTAATTCTAAGTTAATCCAAAACGAAGACAGTAAACTGTGTATTGGACCTTCAGTAATGAGCGAACACGACTAATATCATGTTTAAATGTACAGCTGAAGACAGTGTTCTCCTCCTTTAAGGACATCAAAGTTATTCAGTTCTCTTCCATGCAAGATGCTTTTGAAGGTTTTACTGACCAGGTTAGAATTCATCTATGTTCGCCCTTTTGTCTTGCAATTGTGGTCTCATTTGCAACATTTTACTCTCTTCCTGATGCTGTTGCGTAAATTGGTCAGAAAACGGAAGAAAGATTTAGGAATCGTGTCAAGCGATATGTGGGTATTTGGTGCTGCACTGTGGATCATGTGCCGGGCCATATATATTATGACATGTACTGGGATGAGAAACCTGGTTGGAAGCCTGTGCCACCTCAAACTTCAGCTGACGATCACCCACCTTGGTGAGGCCTAACCACGCGACTTGAATTGAGGTTGACGCCTTTAAAAGTATGACTTCCAGGTTGACTCTGTTAGTCGTCAAACTGGCAGAATGCAAACGTACACAAATCCCAAAAGTTACTTCCACGTAGAAGTCAATGGCGTACAGACACAATTTAAGGATTTTCCTCATTATACAAGATTAGAAGTAGGAATTTTGACACTCTGTGAGCCTAATGGCTCCTCCTGAGAAGAAGAATAATGGGGAATTCCAGAGAATTGTAACCGCATAGCCTTTTGCTAGGGCTCAACTTTTTTTTTAGAAAATTTTTTACAATAGCAGATACCTAGCATGATGTTTGGTTCAATTACAAAATGGCATCTGCTAATAAAGCGTATGTATTCGTTCTCACCTTCAGTACCGGCCTCTCTAATATAAACTGGTGCTTCATACCTAGGTAGTGAATGTACACAAGGCGTTTCAGTTTTATCTGCTTTGATGATGATCTATTGTTCACTAATGGCTTTGAATGCTTCTTTTAGCTTCTTAGGATGATGTAATATATCCTCCCTTCAGAGATGCTTATCCAGCACTTCTCTTGACATTTATAGATCTTAGAGTGTGTTTGGTAATCATTATGTTTTCGGGAATAATTTCTACTTAAAAATGATTGATTTTGATTCTATTTTCTAGATGAGTTGCTAAACATTTTAAGATATTTGATAACTGTCTAAAATTTTTATTTCTAGAATATCAATGCATTTGGTATAAGTGTTAAATTTTTATGTTACTTAGAATTTCTTTTAATTTTTTGGTACTTTTATTATATGTTTCTCTTTCGCTTCTTTTCTCTCTTTTCTTTTCCTTCTCCTCTTCTTCTTCTTCTTCCTAGCCTGACTGGGCAAGGTTCGACGAGCAAGTGTAAGCCTTGCCAAATTTGGCTTGACCTCACCCAACCAATTGCCTTGAGGCAAACCTTACCTGGTTGGTTCCTGGCTGAGGAAAGAAGAAAAGAAAAGATTAAAAAAAGAAAAATTGTACGTTACCAAAAAAAAAAGAAAAAAGAAAAATTGTTTGACTTGATTGTGGAGTTGTTCTTGAAAATAAAAATTTTTTGTTTTTTTTTTTTTTTTTTTTGTTCTAATTCTATTTCCGGGAAGCTTAAAGGCTTGATGTGCAATAACCGAAGCAAAGCTCCAGTCTCTTCGATGTGAAGAAATCAGATCGTGTGCAATAATCGAAGCAAAGCTCCAGTCTGTTCAATGTGAAGAAACCAGATTGCACGATGCATGAAGCTTACAATCCACTCGAATAGCTAAATTAACCTAAGTCACGCTTCTAAGTAAAAGTTAGTTAAGAAATTGTAATGTATAGGTGTAGCCACTATGAAAAGGTGAACTGTTCAGATAAACAGAAGGAACATTCATTCCGTGCAGCCTTTTAAGTGTCAAGAGTGCATGTTCTGCTGTTCATTTTTCAGTATTTTTTTTTTTTTAAATTCAACTAAATACATGTATCAACAAGGTGTGTAAATCCAACTTCACATAAGCGTGTAGACAATGACAGTAAAAAGAGATCACTGAAGGTTTGCAAACATCAGTTATCTGCCCCCAAGCTCTCATCATGACTCAAGATGATCGAGAAGGATTTTGGCTAACGAACCAGTGAGGGATAAATCGATGTCCAAAACAGAAGCTAACACACAGAAACATAGGCGTAAACCGTATAATTATGTCACCAGAAAATTCGAAAGATAAATGCTCCACAAGCGAAATGGTTAATGGCGAATCCAGAAATCACCAGTAAAAATATCAGGGGAAACCTTTAACAACATTTTCCATAGAGATGTTAATATCTATCCAACCAGATTACACGATGAGAGCCGGTAAAAACCCTAAATAAATTTTCTGTCATCTAATAATATTATTTTAGATATGACTATACAGACTTGGCTGGCATAAACTATTCAAATGGACGAACACTTAAAAGAGTTTTGCTGACCTGCAAAACCATATACATCCCATCCCCAAAACTCAGCAAAACCTCAACACAGCATCTAATTCTCTTTCGTCGGCGCAATTATATCCCAAGACATAAGCTCGTGCTGCGAGACACAAGCATGAAGTGTGAGGCACGTGTATATCATAACTAACGATAAAAGAGAAAGGAAACGGTTAACTAGTTACCAAATCGACCAGATCCCATGAATGGTTCAGCTTCATCTGTCACACCACCTTGTTGCTGCTCCTGAAATTTTTCATGTGAAAAAGCAAAAAAATCAGTTACCTCAAAGATTTTACTCTATGAGAACGACAAATGCTAGCTGTTAATTTTGTGATCCTGGCTAGATAGATAAAAGAACGACTCTGTTTTAAGAAATTTGAGTGTTGAAAGAAGACGTTCTACTCACGGCATCAGTCTCCATTTCAGCAGCTGACAGCAACCTATCTAAACAGTGTCCAGATATTTTGCAAACCAAGAGCTCATTGGCAGGATCCATAACAGTTTCTCTGCACGTCTCATCACAGACTGAAAGAAAAGACAATGATGAAGGAAACCTCATTAGGAAAGACATTCCTGCATGACACATTATAAATTGGATATACTTAAGAGACTCGTCATTGTTAGCAATTAAAGTATTTTACCATGAACATTTCCAGTCTTCTCACAAACGAAGACATCACCAATTTGGTGATAAGAACACGTTTCTCCTGAACAAACATGGTCCAGAACCAATGCATCAGTGAACCCTTTGCTGCTTTTCCACGAAGACACTTGATCAGCGACTGTCTTGTCAAGAATTATCCGATCATCATTCACCTTCAGAAGCAAACATGAATGTGAAATTAAAAGGATGAACCCACGAGTCCTTGAGCAAACCAGAAACATATGTGGTACCAGTTGGAATATTTCAAGGAAAGTAACTCTAGTAAAGCATGTTGATCATAATTGCTAGGTCAAGAATAATAGTGTAGTAACGCTAGTCAGAATTAAATCTTAAGCAAAAAAGCATTTACAAATAAGAGCCACTAAAGCAGCAACCATCAAGTCTTTTTCCTTCAACCAGTTTCCATAACTTCATAATGGTTGTAATGCAAAAATGAAAAGGATCAACCAGGATATTATTAGTATAAAGCTAAAGAACTAAACATGAAAGTCACATGAGAAGACACCAAGTGCACTTCTACCCAACAATCTGCTTGCTGGAAGAAATCCAGTCAAGGTTTGAACAAGCTATAGCACTGGCACCAATTTATACAAAATTCCAACAAATCTAACCTTTGACCTGTAATATCATCACAATGAAGAATCCTTACAAAAAGCAAGCTCCATTTACCTGTGAAGGAAGAGGTGCCTGGCTTCTCTTTGCAGCTTGCATTTGGATGTAGTATTCTTTAAACTCTGCTGGGCAATTTCTGACAAGTTCATTCATATCCTCTTCATCACGCTGCAACCATGTAAATATACACAATCAAATCAAATCAGAGAACCAAAAATCAGAGAAGCAACTGAACAAGTGCAGTGCGATTGGCCAGGTTAAAGACCATCTGCCTAGTATAAACAACATAAATAATCAAGAACAACATGTGTACTCAGAAGTTTCGCAACTGATCATCTGAAAGATGAATGATAAAGGCATTGTCATTTGTCAATCTCCTCTCAATTCAACATAGCATCCACTGTATTATCTAACACTTACACATCTCTAATACCTCTATCTTAAATCATACAAAAGAGCCCCCTACTGGACATTATAAGTGGCTTGCTCCCTTATGTTAGAAACTAACACAGTTGACATATTTAAAACTGTCATCAGACAAATGTCAATCAAAATTTAAATTTCTTGACTTCTTTATTCTCATCTCTCTTAGCATTTATGGTTTACATTGGCCTTTATGCTGTGAGTGACTACCTTCCTGCATCTTGCTTTAGAGAAGCAGACTAGCAGAATATCTATAACCATGTCACTGTTTATTCACTTCTCTGGACATCTTTTACCATGTCACGAACCGTGAAGACATACCGACTGAAAAAATTGACCACTGATTCTTTACTAGACAAGTCTACAAGCAATTCTCGTTTTGTTGCATGACTTTTAGCCTTATTTTGTCTGGTTCCTACTCCCCCAATTTCCAATTTTCTTCTGTCAGCACGCTTGCTTTATCCCATCCTGAACCAAGGGCACCTGCCATCCCTACCCATAACAAAAGGGCAAGCACTATTACCAAGGAACAGCAGCAACCTACTCTCGCAGATTGTATGGATACTGAAAATCCTTTTGCTCCATTGAACTCCAGAGAATAGAACACACATCACAGTATCCATTGGCATCCTACAGCACTGTCACCCAACTCACCACCTTGCTTGGGACCAAAGCAACCATATACAAAGTCAAGAACTTTGATGCCTCTTTTTCACTGATATTACTTCCTTCTTCAGAGTCACAAAGTGAGGTCAGTGACCACACAAGTGTCTGAACAGGTCATATCTTCTGGAGTTTCATGGCCAAGCAAAGTCAGCCTTTCTAATGGAATTAATTTACACCTGCCAAAAGACTGAACTAAAACCTTCCCATATCACCATCTTACCAGCTTTCTCGGGAAGACAGAGCAAAAACCAGCTCCACGAATGCACAAATGTCAATTGAAAAGATAATAATAATAATTCAAGCATTGCCTGCCTATAATAGATAATTGTTACAAAACACAAAACCATCACATTTTTCATGACAAAGGCTCAGAATTCCTTGAGGCAGTTTAAATTTTGACAACATATCAAAGCTCTGATTTAGGAAAGGGTGAATGGACTGACTCAACTTTTTTGGAAAAAGAAATGAACAGTTATCCTAATACATGAATAAAACTAGACTAGGAGATGAAGTTAACAACTACGATGAACGACAGAGGTTATGTTGCGACAGTTAGTGAACATAGAGAGGACTGAGTGCAATAGAGCAAACTGAGAAAGAAGTAGCAATATTTAGACTCAGTAGGCATCATGATAAAAAAGAATGGCCGTGTACCTGGATATAGAGCTTCTTCCAAGCGCATTGTCGTATCTTATTAGTAGGTGGCAGCAGACCCCACCGAATTCGGTACCTGAAAGAACTCAATATGTCAAACGAAAGCCAGAGATCAGATCAAGCGTGTAAACAAAGAAAAGGAACAGCAAGAACAAAACAAACTCAAAAGACCGTCGCATTTATCCACTTCATCCATCCTGCGTTACTCTTTTAACAGGATAATTTTCAATGTTAAAAGGAAAAAAGGAAAAAAAGAAAATCTTTCGACCTGAACCATTGCCCAATTAACACGGTTAGAAGAAACTGGTCAGATGACTAGCTTCCAGATGGAACATTCAACCCACCGGCGCAGTCAAATAAACTCTTCCATCCGCTGCAGATTTGCAGGACACGGTTGGGTGGCAGTGCCTAGGTCTCCAGGCTGGACAAAGTCAAAGAACCCAAAAATACCTCCTTTTTCAAATTTAAAAAAGATAAACTTTATCTGATTTTTCTTCTTGAAGAAAAACAAAAAGATCAAAATTTCAAGAAGAACAACCGAAGCAAAATAAGAACGCAAAAGACAGGGGAAAAAGAGATTGCACCCCAAGAAATAACATAGGGAAAGGGGAAAAAAAGAAAAAACAAAACTTTGCATGTTGATATGATTGCAGCAGAGAAATTAAAAATCCAAAATTGAAAGGAAGACAGAATTCGAAGGAGGCACTCACAGTCGGCGCCACAAGGATTCATCGGACGCTGCGTAATTCAGCGACTTGCACGCCATCGAGCACGCCATGAGATCCTGCAACACCATTCCCATTCTCAATCAACCCCAGATGAAGAAAGACAGAAACAAGCAATGCGCCAAGGTCGCTACGGATAAGGAATCACGAGGAAGGAAAATTAGACCTCGGATGAGAGAAATTTGAGGATGTTAGGGAACAGCTCGGGGGGTATCTTGCTCAGAATCCCAGTGTCGAACCTCAACCAGACCACATTCCCGCCGTCGCTTCCGCCGTCGCCTCCTCCCCCCTCCTGCGCTCCGTCTCCTCCCGGACGCTGCCGCTTTGCCACCGGCTCAGCCGCATCGACGCTTTCCTGAGGAAAAAAAAAAATGGAAATCGGATCAAATTGCTCTAAAGATTCAAAATTGAGGGAAAAAAAGGGAAATTGGAGCGAACTGAAACGAACGAGGGTCGGGTTTTCCACCTCGGAGAGGATCTCGGACTCGAGGAAATTGGCCAGGCTCTCGTCCTCGTTGTCGGAAGTCGACATGGGAGGACGGCCCTCCGGTCGGGGAGCGATCAAGCCGCGATTTTGGAGCTAGCCGGCGATCGATGCGATCGGTTGACGTCGGCTACACGCGACGAACCGGAGGAGAGAGAAAGGGAGAGAGAGGAGAGAGAGGAGAGAGAGAGCGCGACCGCCATGGACGAAGCTCTTGCCTGACTGCGAGAACCGACGGATTCTCGCGGGGTGGGGGAGTGGATTTTGGGCCGGCCCACCTCTCCGCGAGGCCCAAATCCGTTGTCTCTTTGGGCCGAAGCCCTGATCTTTGATTGAAAATCTGTAACCAACCACCCTTCTACCTTTGTCATCACGGTTGTCGTGCTTTACCAACCAGAGGTGTCACAGGAAATGATCTTTGTCCATACGTTCTGTCTTCTATATTATATTGCAAATCAAAATTTGATGCCTTGAAACAATTGGGTAAACAAGAAAGTTGATAAGATAATCATCCTAACAAGTCATTCGATACAATTTGATATCAATGCTACAATTGAGTAGACAAAAAATTAATAAAATAATCACTCTAATGAGTCATTCTATACAATTTGACATCAATACTACACTGAATGATGATATCTTTTCACGACATTGCTTTCAGTCTTCGGAGATTTCATGAAAGGAGTCACGAACTAATTTTGACTCCAGCAGATGGACGGATGAATTTAGCTCCTCAATCAGCATCGGCAAGAGAGATTCCCCCGGACGGCTCTCCCTGAAGAAAACAAAAGAATCCCGTGTCATTTCTCCCTTTCTGCTAAAACTCTTTTGGCCCTTTGTCAATTAGTGGAATCATGCGTAGTCCACACGCGCGCACGGACACCCCGCGCGGATCGTCGGTTCAGCACTTAGCTGGATGAAAACGAACGTCGCGCTGAATATTCAAAAGAAAGATTATGCATTTGTCAAGGAGAGAGGGAGGGAGGATTTCGCGGCGGAAAAAAGGAAGAAGCTTTCGATTTGTAAGCGCGACCCAGATGCGGAGTCGGCGAGGGTGAAACCGTTCAGTCGATGAACGACAGCAACGTGGGACTTGCGCACTTGGGTCTAAAGAGGAAGACTCAACTACCCAGTAGAGATAGATAGAGAGAGAGAGAGAGAGGGAGAGAGAGAGAGGGGATGAAGCGTTGGGAGGCAAGAAGAGTTGCCTTCACGTAGAAGGTGAGGGCCGCTTGAACTGAAAACTATGTCAAATCCGAAATGGACCCGACCGGGCCGTCGGATGACACCGTCAGGACAGACAAATGAAGGGTTGAAAACGAAACTTTAGATGGAAGGGTATCCCTCTCGCCCACCAATTATAAAATTCATTGACTAGAAAAGACTTGCTCCGCTCTGCCATCTTCAAGGAATTGGAGTACTTTTCGTGGTTTACGCCCCTGAAGACGGGGAGGGATAATACCAGATTCAAAGCACTCGAGAGGGGGGGCTCTGGCTGTCTGCTTTTGACCGTCCCGAGCAGCAAGCATTCCCCATCATCAAGTCTCGTCCTTTTCCATCGGATTTGTGCGGAGTCTCTGCTCAGAAGAGCAATGGCGGCTCCGGGGAACGGGAATGCGATCGGAGTCGGAGGAGGGGGAGGGGATGCGTGGAAGGCGCACGCGGCCCTGGCGCTGGTGCAGCTCTGCTACGGAGGGTACCACGTGATCACCAAGGTCGCCCTCAACGTCGGCGTCAATCAGCTCGTCTTCTGCGTCTTCCGAGACCTCCTCGCGCTCTCGATCCTCGCCCCCATCGCCTACGTCCGCGAGAAGTATCTCTCTCTCTCTCTCTCTCTCTCTCTCTCTCTCTCTCTCTGTATCAAATCAAATTTGCAATTGGTGGGATTTGGATTCTATCTTGCGATGTCACTGTGTGTGAATCTGATGGTTAAAGCATACGCTTTTGGGTTTGGATCATCTTTTGCATTCCTGAAGTGATTGCTCTAAAGGTTAAATTTTTGTTCTTTTTGAACTGTTGAGTATGTTGTCCCTGACTCTATATTTTGGCCATAATCTGCTGTGTCTAATTTTACTGCAGAAATTAGTGCTTTTAGTGTTCTTCTGCAGTTAAATTGAGCCTTGAGAGTTTCTCTGAGCAGATATTAATATGTTGGTTAAACTGAAGTCGTGATTTTTCCCTTTGATTTGCAGAAGGATGCGGCTTCCCATGACCAAACGCCTCCTCTTGTCCTTTGTCTTCTTGGGATTTACTGGGTATGTTGCGATCTGCTTAATGTGTTGTCCAATGATTTGATCGTAAAAATATCTAAAAGTGGGTGGACACAAACGAGTAGCTAGATTTGTTCACACCAAGTTTTACTTGCTCATGTTTTGTATGAGTATCACTCTCTTTGGGGTGATCCCTCCAATGAGAAAGATGAGATTAACTAGCTCTTTATGTTAAAATTGTTGATGGTATGCCCTTTCTGTGAATTTTGGACAGGGTTTTTGGCAACCAGTTGTTGTTTCTTATTGGTCTTAGCTACACGAATCCAACTTATGCAGCTGCCATTCAGCCTGCCATTCCTGTCTTCACCTTCCTCTTTGCAGTAATGATGGGGTCAGTCTGATATTTTCCTTTCTTTTCGTGATTCTGGTAAATAGTGTGCATCTGCATGGATATATCACATGCTGTGTTGTTTCTTCTAATATTTGTTTAATCAGAATCAAAACGTATTGTATTCTGTGTAAATAACCGATGCACTTTTTGTGCAGTACAGAAACAGTGAATTTGCTTAAGATTGAGGGTCAGGCAAAGGTTGGAGGCACTCTTCTCTGTGTTTGCGGTGCAGTACTGATGGTTGTGTTCCGTGGCCCTGCTTTGATTGGATTGAAGGAAGCAGATTTTGCTGCACACAGTGAAATTATAGCCAGGGGTCAACCGGAGCCGGTGGGATGGCTCTTATCCAGCTTCTTGGAGTTTGGGATTGAAGATTGGCACCTGGGGATTCTGTGTTTGATAGGAAATTGCATGTGCATGGCCGCCTTCCTAGCTATTCAGGTGTGGAATATCATGAAGTCTATCTCTTTAGTAGAGACTAGTTAGCGTTGCTTCCATTTTTCTGCTATCAGATTTCCTTGAAGTTCCTTCATTGATAAATGGCATCTCGTAATTTGATAACTACTGTGTGAGGAATATTTGGTCTTTTGTTTTCTCCCCAATTTGATTCCTTTTGCCTTAATCAGTCATTTGTTAGTTGTTACTATGCAAGGCTTTGATTTTTAAAAGTTTGACTTGCCCCCCTTAGTTTCTGCATGTCCTGACACAGTATCATGAGTCTATTTCTTTGGGAGCAAATATCACAGTTCTTGTTATCAGTTTGTGCTTCATAGTATGACCACATAGCCTGATTTGGGTGGACGCTGCTGGGATGGGCCTCTCTCTCTCTCTCTCTCTCTCAAATCTTTTTAACCGACGTGGTTAGAAGGCTTAATTGGGTGTGTTACCTGTAAGAACTTGCAGCATCTTTGTTGGATCTCTGTATAAAGTTGTCAGTGGTATGAACTACTGGCAGCTTGTCTTCTGTTAGTGGCCTTCATTCTTGTTATTTTCCATTCGCTGGACATACTTCTCTCGGTTATTATTTTTGAACCCCATTGAAAGACTTTTTTGGAAACCACTAATTCCAATCTTGTCTTTTTAATTTATATGTAACAATTTCTTAGTTTTTAATGATATATATTGGATTGGTCTCTTGTATAAAGAAGATTTTGTCAGTATGGAATCATCTTGCTTGTTTCTTCCTCGAAAAGAGGGATCATATCAACTTGGAAAGTCATTTGAGTCATTTGAGAAATTGCATGCTCTTCATGCCTATTTGCAATAGCCCACTACTTGGTGAACTATGTTTGACTGAAAAAGATAGTCATACCACTGGTGTCAGCTAAATAGGAGGCTGCATCATATTACTACATCAGGCAATGGTCTTTTATATGCACTGAGTACAGATCAATATTTGTAATTTTTAATGGTCTCTTGAAGCTACATTTCGAATCTTAAGAAGCATTGCACCTTGTGATATCAAATTTTGTTCTTCAGGCTTTTTTTTTTCAGACTTTGTTGCATCATACTCAATGGTGTTCTTTTGCTTCATAGTACAGATTAAATTATGCTCTTTTGTTTGAAATATATTATCATACATATCAAATTATACTGTTTGGGGATTCTGAATATCAGTTGCTAATAGTATAGTGTATGACTGTTTCAGGCTCCAGTTTTAGCCAAATATCCTGCAAGCCTCTCCGTAACGGCATATTCGTACTTCTTTGGTGCTGTATTTATGGTAACTTCTGCATTTTTCATGACAAGCGATTCAACAGAATGGAGCCTGACACGGTCGGAGCTTTTTGCTGTCATATATGCTGTAAGTTCTGCAGATGTACTATACATTGGCTTATTGGTTCTGTCATCCTTGCATCTCTAGGTGGGCAGTGACAGAGCTTTCTCACTGGAACTCCTGCTTTAATGTAAATATATCCTGGGAAAATTATTAACTTAGTTGAGTAAATTCACCTTGTTTTGCTAATCAAAGAATCAAGATAGGAAATAGTTTTGGAGAGTCAATTAGACAGAACATATGTAACTTTGGTGACAAGAACCAAATTCATTATCTAGAAAAGGGCAGTGATGATTATAATTAGTTGCCTTGGCATTTTTTGCCAAAACCACGACTCTGTTAGGAAGTGTTCAGTGCTGTCATTGGTAGAATAATTTAAGAAAGATCAAGTAATGGCTGCTTTGTGTCTCAAAGGGGGAAATATGGCTGTCTGTGTGTCTTAGAGAGGGGAATATGCGTTTTCGTGATTCCAGTACCTAGATTTTCTGAAGAAAGAACTTGAGATTAGAGGTCTTTGTTCATAGATACAAGTCTTGGTGGCATTGAGTAATGTTGGTCTGACTATTTATTTTGCTAATTAATGATGTTAACTTTTGTTAATTTTAATTGGTATTGTTGCGATTTAGTCCAATCAATTTGATCCAGCTACGTTTTTTTTTTTTTTTTTTTTTTTTTTTTTGGGGGGGTGGTGTGTGGTGGTGTTGGGGGTGAAATAGAACCAGCTATGCAGCTATGTATGGGATGTGTCTTTGAAACAACCCTTGCATGGCCTTGTGGATGCGACGGTGGGTGAAATCAGCAACTGTGATCTTCTCAATGATTGCATTTTTGTGAGAATCCTGAGATAGGGTGTTGGATACAGTGCTAGTGTGTAATTGGGAGTTGACAATAATGTGGGAGGAGCTGACATCATATTAAAGTACTATTGATCTTGATCGAGAAGAGACTTTTATGGTCCTGGAAAATGACTTTATCAGAAATAGGTACCTTAACTGTGAAGAAGTGCTAAGAGCTTACAGAGTAGGAGGCCAAAATCCATGAGCTTGATACTTTAAAATGGTTTTGTGGAGAAGTTCCATTGCTTCTTGTTGTTTTGAGCAATACATTTATGGGCTTTTTGATTTAGGCAGATCTTGATGCATTAGCGCCTAGTGAGAGTTTTACAGCACTTTCTTCTGTTGGTAGATTGAAGATATCAAAGTAAAAGCTAAGAAGATGATTTGGTAGCATTAAAATGGAAAAGCTGGATTCTGTCAGGAGAGTTATGGAACGTGGGAAGGTTCAGAATTTGTTTGGCGGGTCTGGTGGAGCATCTGTTGATGTGACTGGAACAATATCTGTCTGGAAAGGTTTAAGATTGGTGTTCCTTTTGCTCACGGGAGAAATTAAATCACTCGCAATTCAGACAAACAAAAAGACAGGGTATGCAGAGAATGATACGGCACCTTGACAAGATTATGAATCAGACTCTCTGAATAGATTGCCAGTTGATCTTGGATTTGTGAGTTCGGTGCAATAATGTTAATTGGATGAATCAATTTAAGGAGATGAAAAAAGGTTCTCATTGCGCGAAACCTGGAAATCATGGTTGGCAGTTTCTCTTTATGCGTTACAATTGGTGCAAAATGCAATATAGTTTAGATGCTGGTCTGTCCGCCATCAACATTTTGTATCCTGCAGAATTTCTTTCTTAAATCTCACTCAAAATACCTATTATAATTTAATTCTTTTGTAGGGAGTAATTGCATCAGCCCTCAACTATGGACTGTTGACATGGTCAAATAAGATCCTTGGACCGGCTCTGGTTGCTTTGTACATTCCACTTCAACCTGCTGCATCTGCCTTTCTGTCAAGAGTATTCCTCGGGAGTCCTATTTATTTGGGGAGGTACTTTCTTCAATGGCAACCTTTGCCTATGATCACTTTCTGATATAATATATGATTTCCCAGTATTTGTGGCTTTCTTGCTTAATAGATTTATGCTTCTTTTTGCATGAGTTTTATTGGTCCAAGGTCAGTTAAAATTGCACTCAAACTTTCTAAAATGAAATCAATGCTGACTTTGTTCAATATGCCATTGAGCAGCGTCATTGGAGGAGCTCTTATTATTGGGGGACTTTATGGGGTCACCTGGGCATCCTACAGAGAAAGACAAGCCGTGATCGCGATTCTTCCTCATGTCATTCGATCGTCAGAATCTCCAGTTCACAAAGATGGCCCGATTAACAAGTTGTCTGACCAGAGAGGACTCATTTTCTCAGGATCTTCTACATCGTTACACAAGGCGTGGGATTGATCTCAGACATCAGGTATTGTTCATGGCTAGATGATAAAGTAGCATCATTAATGCTGTTTATACATGCAACGAAATGTAAGGGAACAGAAATAATGCTGCTAGGCTTTGTTATAGGGACTATATGATGACTTTAATACATTCTGTCACAGAAAAAATAGTTTTTCCTCATGTTTTTTTGGCATGGCTTATATGAGGTGGTTTGTTGAAGTATGTTGAAGTCCTGAGTGGTGGACGTTTGGGGTTTCAAAACTTCCCCACTTCAGGTCCATGTGGAATAGAATGATATGATATGTCGGATCAGCGGGTGTTGCTCCAGACCACCTCATCTGATGTCTCAGATCTATCCAGTCCACATGGACTGCATCTAGAGAAGAATTCATGCTCATGTTTTTGGTGACTTCATAAATATTAAGACTAGATCGAAGGTGGCTGAGTTCTTTTCTTTTTTTTCCCTTGTGCATTATAATTGTTGTCCTGAACCCTGAAATCTTCACCAGGGACGTCGTTTTCAGCGACAGCCTTACGGATTTTCCTGATGAAGTATGTATACGAAGTCCCGGGCCATTCTTTGGAAAAGGTTCCCCCTTGAACCTGTTGATCCTGCTAGAGGTGCCCCTGCCTTGTACCTGTTGCTCTACCTGAACATGTTTGGGGGAAGGAATTGGAGGCAGGATAGAATGCAGAGCTGGAGCGCCCGTTGCAGTTTCTGCGTCGGGTGGGAGCTTTTGGAGGAGGCTATCATTAGGCTACATTTGTTTACGCCGAAAGACTAGTTGTTGGAAAACATGTTCCTTGTCCGTTTGGTGTTGTTGAAGAGGAAGAGAGAAACAAAAGTTGTGCTTGAATTCTAGATAATGATTCCTGTCTCTTAAAAGCGGAAATAACTTTTCAAAACAGAATTCGTGTTTTTGGAATCAACTTAATCTCTAATCACTTCCATGACTATCTCCTTCACTTGCACTTGGTACCCGGAAGCCGGAACTCGAGACCCTGCTTCAGCCGGTGCAGAGTCTTAGGGTCTGGCCTTTGGACCCGGCGCTAGCTAGACCTGATCGTAGGCTTGCCAGATCACCTGCTCTAGGACCTATTGGGAGATGTCTCATTTGTGCCCGAACCTGGTCTGCCCGGCCCACGAAAAACTACGTAATCTTTCATTTGATGCACGAAATCTGGCTCACAAGTTAGGCCCAACATGAGGACTCGGCCGAGCTCAAACCTGCCCAATGATCACCTCTTTCCTGTGCATATTCGGTAGAAGCAACGCAGGGTCGAATGGAAATTGCTACCACGCTTAATCCCACGGATGGATTGAGCATGTTCAATCTCATTCCTGGCACGAAAGTTACTCTTAGCACTTGGAATCGTACTCGTTTCCTTCCATTTCTCTTTTTCACCGCATTCGGTTCCTCCTTCCGAACGGCCTGATCTTGCAACCTTCCATCTCCAAGCATCGTTGCAAATGGTTGCAGAGTTGTTTGCATCATGTCGACCATGTCAGTTATTACAGTCTAGACGACTGTGCCTGAAAGAAAAACCCATGCGACAGCGAAATTGTTATTGCATCCGATCGAATCATTATAAGAAAGCTTGAGTTCGATTAAGGCGAACGTCTCGTCACGAGGATCTGTTCGTGCAACCATAATTGCTTTCGAGAGGAAATCTAAACCCTTCTTACTTGCCATGCTTTCATTTCGCGCCATCAGCAGCTGTTTGTTAAATAAATTTCGCTCAACCACGATCAAGTTACTGAGCTCGAGAGCGATCTCGAACTGCTCCGACCCAATCACGTTTGTCTGCTCCTCTAGGCGAAAGAGTCTGATGTTGGATTTAACGACACGGGTGGGTCTCAGATATTAGTCCTTGTTTAAACATTGATATCAGTTCATTCTCTATTGCGCGAGGCAAACTCATTTAGTTGTCATATCGGCATTAAGGTCCACGTCCTAGTACCTTTCTTTGCCATTAGGGCTTTTCCTACTTTAATTACATGACATGACCGTGATCAAGCTATCTAATTAGCGAGTCAAGTGAAGCTTGATCACGTTCGCATCAAATTGGATGCCGAAATCCTTTTTTTTTTTTTTTTTTTTGGGTGGGGGGTGTGGGGGAGGGGTGTTGGTTTCTTTCATGGTAGTAATCACGTAGAAAATCGGTGTGATTTTCATTCTCTATCGCAGAGGCAAAGTTGTTTAGTTGTCATATCAGCATTAAGGTCCACATCCTAGTACCTTTCTCTGCCAATAGGGCTTTTCCTGCTTTAATTATATGACATGACCGTGACCAAGCTGACTAATAAGCAAGTCAAGCGAAGCTTGATCACGTTGGCATCGAATTGGATGCTGAAATCCATTTTTTGTTTTTTTTTGGGGGTGGGTGTGTTGGTTTCTTTCGTGGTAGTAATCACGCAGAAAATCGGTGTGAAGCTTGTGATTTTTAGGTGGATCCATGTGCATTTCATAAATTCTTAAGATGTGATTGGCTTTTTTTTTTTTTTTTTTTTTTTTGAACAAACTTAAGATGTGATTGGCTTGATCGATATAATTTTTGCTCTTTTGGGTCATATTGAGGAAATCGGATTATGTAGCTATGGTAGCTGAACTTCCTTCCCGAGTCAATCTTGGGCAATGGAAGTACTCTTGAAAACCTCACGGAACACATAGAATTCAATAATCTATGACTGAGTTGGCTATGCTAGTCATACGCTTTCTTTTTATTGGGGGTGGGGTTCATACTCATTTTATAATTGATGAATATAACATAGAGGTGTAGGGTGCTAATTATAGTGGATTCTTTATATGGATGTAATCCTAGTTTTAAGATGAATCAGGATAAAAATTGCGTCTCAAATTCTCTTTCTCACTTTTACTCTTTATTTTCTTTGTGATTGTGCAACGAATCCTAACACTCCTAGCATGGAATATTGAGATCAACTTATCCAGATCTCTCTTGAAGCCCACATGTTTCATGTATAGTTCAAACATTGGTTAACAATCAAAGTCAATTTATTTGTCTTATCCAATAATTCTTTAGTGGACCTATTAGATACTTTGAAACTTTGGTCTATCACTCGATTCTATAAGGAAGGTACTATCAACAAATATTGGATCCCACATGAAATCCTATTGATGTTGTCTAAACCATGCAAGACTTTTCCTCCACATCAAAAAACGTCAAGGACAACTTGCATTCCTTAAAGGGACATTGGATGGCAGCAAGACTAAAATGGCCAAGAAGTGGGAGTACTGAATAGATATATGTCTAACTCAAGAAAAGAATATTGGATGGCAACAAAGCAGATGCTTTGTTATCTTCACGGTATATCTAACTTTGAGTTATGCTATGAAGGTATGACAAACTCAAAGGGATAACAAATATTAGAACTAAAGTGTTTTGTGGATGTTGATTAGAGAGATGACATTGATAGCAATAGGTCAAACGATAGATATATTGTTTCATTATTTGGTGGAGCACAAGATAGAGCACGATTGTTTTATCTACTACTAAGGTAAAGTACATGGCCTCTACTCGTGCCGCTATGGAAATGATCTAGTTGCGTAGATTGTGTAAAGAACTTAGTTTTACACAAGGAGAAGTGAAGATTTGGTGTGATAACTAGAGTGCTATATTCTTGACTAAGAATAGTGGATTCCAAACAAGAACAAAGCATGTCAACATACAATATCACTTCATACGAGAGAGAGTGAAATAAAAGGTTGTAGTGCTAGAGAAAATTGACAAAGAGGTGAATAGTGTGGAGTTTTTTATTTGGTGGAGCTTTGAGTTGGATGAGCAAGAAACAGAGTATGGTTTTTATACTTACTACCAAGACAGAGCACATGGCCCTTACTCATGCTGCTAAGGAAATGATTAGGCTGCATAAATTGTGTAAAGAGCTTAGTTTTACACAAAGAGGAGTGAAAGTTGGGTGTAATAGCTAGATTGCTATATTTTTGGCTAAGAATCCTAGATTTCATACAAAAACAAAGCATATTAATAGATAATATCACTTCATCCAAAAGAAAGTGAAGTAGAAGGTCCTAGTGCTCGAGAAAACGAACACAAAGGTGAATAGTGCAGATTTTATTACCAAGACAACGAGTACAGAAAAGTTTGAATGGTGTACAACCATGTTGTGTTTCAATAAGTATGTGGAGTATTCACTAAATGAGAGAATGCTGAGTGTGGTTCATATTCTCCATTGACATGATAGCACAGAAGTCTGGGAGGTAGCCCTAGCGGGAGTTGTAAGGGACAGCGCCCTCGTCACACTAGAGGGCTTTTATAGTTTGAGCCCATATTTTATTAGTAGTTTGGGTTTGGTCCATAAATAGCTACTAGATATATATGTATACACACACACACACACACACACACACACATATATATTTTCTTTCTCTTGTAAATTGAGCAATGTAATGAAGAGATGAGATGTGCTAATTATAGTGGAATTCTCAACTAGATGTAGCTGTAGTTTAAGAGTGAACTAGGATAAAACCTTACGTCTCAAATTTTCATTATTGCTTTTACCTTCTATTTTCTTTGTGATTGTGCAGCAAATTCTAACACTTCTTGAGTCAATCCTAGGCGATGAAAGTACTCTTGAAAACCTCATTAAACACATAGAATTCAATAATATGTGACCGAGGTGCTTATGTCAGTCATATGCCTTCTCCTAATATCTCACGATCAACTTATTTGGATCTCTCTGGAGGCTCACATGTTTCATTCACGTTTCAAACATCGGTGGGAGAATTACCAAAAAAGTCCTAAATCTATTATGACTGTGTTAATTCAATTCTAAATTTTTTTTTTGGCAAATTTAGTCCTAAATCTTTTACAATTGTGCCAGTTTAGTTCATTCAGCCAAAATTGGCCGGCTGGCACAAGCTAGAGGCGAGGGAGGGCTGGCGAGGCCTCACCAGATCCAAGGCAAGGGTCGACCTCACCGATGGTCGGTGAGGCTCCTCGCCAGATCTGGCGATTGCAGCCTTGCCGACCATTGGCAAGGTCGACCGTTGCCTTGGCAAGGCGAGGTCAAGCCTTACCAAGTCTAGCAAGGGCTCACCCAGCCAAGGCGAGGGTCAACCTTGCCGGTGGTCGGCAAGGCTCCTCGCTTAGGGATGGTGAGGCTCGACAACCTCTCCATGGCTGGGTGAGGCTGAGCCTCACCAAATCTAGCGAAGGCAGCCTCGCCAGATCTAGCACGGTTGCCTCACCGTCGCTGGGTGAGGCTTGCCTTTGCTAATAGCTGGCGAGGACGAGCCTTGCCACTAGCCTGCAAGGTTGACCTCACCGGCCCTTGCTCTGGCTGGCTAGAGGAAGGAGAATGTGGAAAAAAAATATAAAAATTAAAAAAAATAATTAAAAAATTGCCATGTAAGCTTTCATCGAATGGCCAGCATCCACGTTAGTGCTGGCCGGCCAATTTTTGTTGGATAAACTAAATTAGCACAATTGTAAAAGGTCTATGACTAAATTGGCTACAAAAAAAAAATTATGGCTAAATTGGCACAGTTGTAATAGGTTTAGGACTTTTTTGGTAATTTTCCCAAACATCGATTATCAACCGTAGAAATCAATGGTGTTGTCTTATTTAATTATTCTTTATAAGGCCTATTGGATATGCTGAAACTTTGCCCTATCACTCGATTCCATAAGTACGTTCACTATCAATAATATTGGATCCCACGTGAACTCCTGATGATATTGTCTCGACCATGCAAGACTGTCCTCCGCATAAGTACGTTCACTATCAATAATATTCGATCCCATGTGAACTCCTGATTATATTGTCTCGACCATGCAAGACTTTCTACCGCACTGAAATTCCTTAAACTTCATCAAGGACGACTGAGGATTCCTACCTTAACAATCAAACCGAAGGTCTCTTCTTAATCCAATTCCATCGCTAAACAATCTCGATTTCCTATACCAGCGATGTCGTAGCCGATTCTAGAGAGGGTCAAGCACGGGGAGTTTCCTGTGGAACGTCATGAGATGAACGTCCCCTCATGCCTTATCAAAACTAAAATTTGCTTTCGTCGCACCGCCTATGCAAATTGCAAAGTGTGGTAACAAACAAAACACTCGGAAATCAACAGCCATTGTGTTATAGCACTTGTTTGAGAGTCACGGGGAAAATAAACTTCGACTCGGGCACACCACTACAGATTGGTCTGCCGAGAGATCATAATCGAACCTCGGATATGGAATGAAGAGGCGATTTTGCATCCGAACATCGAAATTTTTGACCCTAGGAACAGGCTTCTGGACCTGAGTAGGTCCATGGACACGACGTAGGAGGTGTTTGGGGTCATGATCTGCTGTCCCCAATCATTGTCTGTCGGAGGAAACATCATAGAAGTTACTCTCGCTTGTGCGTAGGGGTGAGCGGTTCCCGGTTCCGGTTCGGTTCCGTCTGGAACCTAGAACCTACCCTCGGGTACAGGTTCCTCATTTTTTGGAATCTGGAACCTACCCGTCAGAACCAAGAACCTAGAACCTACCCTGTTACAGGTTCCAGGGTCGGTTCCAGGTTCCAACAGGTTCTTTTTTTTTTTTTTTTTTTTTTTTCCATTTTCATATTTGAAAAGCTATTTTCAAACAATTGACAGTTAGGCTCACGGGATTAGAATAGTGCAACAACATGCATCATCAAGCACTGTTCAGAAAACTCTAGGTTGATACCCACAAGGTTATGAATTAATTGAAGCTTCATTCATGAAGCAGCACATAAAACAGGGAATAACATGCACAAAATCTTAGCATATTTGTACACGAATATCTCCATATCATTGATAAAATCCCAGAAACATCAGTTCAAGCACCAGTCCAAGGAGGAGGTTGTCCAAATGTCATTGATAAACCTTGAACAAATGGATCACCCCAGGATGCAACAGAGTTTCCTACCTGAGAAGCATTTTTAGTGGATACGGATAACATTGGAAGTCACAAAGTAGTAATAATCTGAGCCTCCTCATTAAATATATGGAGCTAAAGAGTATAAATGAAAGAAAAAGGAAATCAAGATAATATTCCCTAGTATTACCCTCAAACTACTTCCGTGACGCATGTCGCCTGAGGGCTCTAAGGTTTCCACCATCTGCATCAATCGCATCAGAATACTTCACCAACCTTTTGTACTCGACCAGAAACCAATCAATCTCTAGCCGTGAGGGAAATAAACAGGGCTGCAGGCCGAAAGACTCCAAGAAAAGAACCCAAGGTCTAAAATGGATATACTTAAATCTTCTAAAACCATGACAACACTTCAAAAAGAGACAATCTGAGGTTTACTTTCACTGGCAACGTCAAACCACAGTATGAAAACCAATAACATGAACAAAAAAGATAAGTGCAACTCTCAGACGATGGTGTTGGCTGCACTGGCAACTCTCAGCCACAGGTCTGCACACTCTTTCCCGATCAGACCAGTAATGGCAGAACCTGAAAATTATTAGAAGAGGATGAGATACAAGGATCATGGAGAAACACCATCCACAATTGCGACTGTGATTTAAATGTCGGGCCAAAAGCTTTCATCAATCAAATTCGTCTTGCCTCTAAAACCACACTATTTGTATCAGGAAGCCTAAGTCCCGTGAAAGTATCACTGCTTTCCTTTCTATGGATATGTCAATACCGCTCAATAACTCTCCACTTCAGTTCATTGAATCAAAGCATGTAAATTCATGAAAACCTTTGCACGTTGTGAAGAGAACTATACCTTTCATTTCTCCTTTTGGATTCACAATGACCCCGACATTATCTGCAAATGTAATTACTTATAGAGTCAGAAAACAAAATATACTGCTAGCACACAAAAAATCTATAAATATGGTACACCTACTGATGCAACATAACAAATGCATCTAATGTGCAATCACTTAATAGAGTGGTCCAGAAAACGAAAATAAAAACAAGTGAAAAGATGTCGGTAGAGTTTGTCGGGCCCAACTATGTGCACCAAAATCTGAAGAGGTAAGAGCCAAATTACGGATTAAATACTACACAACCACAATTGTCTCGTTTGTTTTTTTGTCAAAAGATGGCTCTCTACCGAAACAGTGCTCGTCTAGGGTTTCGAGGAAGCAAAAGAGAAGCTCAAAATCGTCAGAAGACTAGACTATCGAAACAAGATGAGCTGAAATTACCGATGAGGTCAGCGAGCAGAGCTCTGCAAGGACCCTGAGTCATGTTGTTCGCGACGTCGAGGATCCAAAACCCGAAGACGAAGGCACCCACCGCTCGAGGCTTGGTGGCGCCCTCCTTGTCCCCGAGCAACCACCCGATGTCGGCGGAGTGGCCGATGATCAGCACGGCGAAGGTGATCGACAGGGCCCCGGCGACGATGAACGGCCGCCGGCGGCCGAAGCGGCTGGTGCAGCGGTCGCTCATGTGGCCCACCCACGACCAAGGGGGGAAGAGCTTGGTTCTGGCGGAGGCGGTGGCGGTTCGGAGCAACGACGGCCCGGACGGCCGAGCGAGCGGCGGCAAGAGGTGGTGATGGTGGCTTGGGGACGGCGGCGGTGGCTCACGGCGGCGAGGGGCGACAGCTCGTCGGGCTCAACGGCGAGACGGCTCGTCGGATGAGCGGTGGGTGGTGGTGGTTCAGTAGCCAAGAGGTGGTGGTGAGTAGGGCGTGGGCCGGCGATGTGGTGGGTGAAGCAGCAGCCAGCAAGAGGAAGGAAGAAGAAGAAGAATAAGAGAAGAAGAGGGGGTTTCGGCCGGCCGAGAGAGGGGGAAAGAGAAGAGAGAGAGAGAGAGAAAGCAAACAAAAAGTTGGGGGCAGGAACTGACGTGAGAGGAGGAAAAAGGGGAGAAAAGAAAGAGAGAGAGAGAAAAAGAAAGGGGAAGGGGGAAGAATCGGCGGAAGGGGGAGGAAATCACGCGAGGGGGGAAGTGCGTAGGGTTTTTTTTTTTTAAAAATAATCTGACCGGTTCCGGTTCCGGTTCTCATGGGAACCAGAACCGGAACCGAGAACGCCGGTTCCCAAAAAAAGGGAACCAGGAACCGGAACCGGTCTCTTTAGAACCGGGAACCGAACTGGAACCTCTGGTTCAGTTCTCCAGTTCCCGGTTCTACCCGGGAACCGTGCTCACCCCTACTTGTGCGTAGGAACATAAACTTATCCCTTGTAGGAATGAAGCTTCCTATCTTCTCCTTGCCCAACTTTGTTCCCTTTTCCTTTTCTGTTCTTTTGCCTTTTGCTTCTTTCCCTTTCAATGATTCGTCATTGCATGATGTTCTTAGGACGTGTTTAGTAATCGGCCAAATAGTAAGAATTTTGCATCCGAACATTGAAATTTTTGACCTTAGGAAAAATTTTGATGTTCGGATGCAAAAATTTTGTTCCCTTTTCCTTTTCTGTTCTTTCGCCTTGTTCTTCTTTCCCTTTCAATCGTTCGTCAATGCATGATGCTCTTAACCTTTTCTCTGGACGAATCATCAGAACGAATCGGACGGACAGACTAAGAAAGCTTGCGTGACGTGAGGAGACGCGTGGAAATTCGTATCTTCGCAAGGTCCCATATCGGCTTTACCGATTTTTATGCGATTGGCTTGATCCGGTGAATTAAAACTAGACAGCGGCATCCAGCTAATGCCAAGGTAAAGGTACAGCGACGAAACACGAATCGGCCTCGAAATAATAAATAGTCTGAACGAAATTTGTAGGAATCCCAAGGAAATTATTACACAAGACGGATTGTACCCTATTCCTGAAGAAATTTTGACGTGTGTGTATTATATATTCAATCGAATTCGAATGACGTAACTAGCCCACCGAATTTACTGAATTTAACTGTGGCATATCGTGGGGATATAGCTTTGTACCATGCTCTAGACTACGTAAAATCCTGTAATAGAACCCCAATCTCCGTACCTCCACGTCGCATCATCGCCCATGATGAACGCTAAGACATTTTGAGCTGGCTGTCCCTCACGAATAGCCCGTGGAACCCGTACGGCACCCGCCTGGGTAGCCGGACGGAGGCCACGATGTCCAGCTCCGGCGACTTGGCATCCATCACCAGGAACCTCGACTCCCCTTTGCGCTCGTCGTGCACGTAACTCACCACGTAGCCGTCGTCCTCCTCCGCCTCCGGATTGTCCGGCTCCCTCGCCACGAAGAAGGGCTCGCCCCCGAAGCACCCCGGCCCGAAAATCCGGCACGCCACCGTGCAGTCCTGGCGGTCCGGCATCGACACGTCCAGCTTCACCACCCCGGACACCTTCGGCATCGGGTCCCCGACGGCCGCGTACACGTACTTGTTCCTCCTCGCCACGTAGCCGGGGTTCACAACGGCGAAGTCGAGGTTCCTGGCCGACAGGGGCTGCCTCGACACGACCCCGGTCCGCAGGTTGATGCGTACTTTCTCGACCAGCGCGTGGATGAGTTCCATCCGCTCGAGCGTGTGCTCGACGGACATGATGTTGGGCGCGATCAGCACCACCTCGTCGCCGTCCTCCTCGTCCCACGCGTTGATCGCGTGGATGATGTTGAACCCCGGGACGTCGAACCACCGCATCTCCGACTCGTCCTTCGCGTACCGAGGGATGATCCCGAGCCGGGGCACCTTGCCCGGGTCCGTACCCACCGGTGATCCGCCGCCGAATATCATGTCCATCGGGTTCATCCCGATTTGTATGTCGGAGAAGATGGCGTATTTTTTGGTGATGGCGAAGTCGTGAAGAAACGAGGGCCGGACCATGGAGAAAATGGGCACGTCCGGTTGCTTCTTCCCGTCCTTGTCGAAGTGGAAGTAGGTCAGAAAGGGTGGGACCGGACCGTACCGGAAGGCGAATGCCTCCCCGGTCTCGGGGTCGATCTTGGGGTGAGCCGTCATGCTCATGAACAGCTTGCCGTCGAAATCCTCCCTCCCGGCAGTCTCCACGTCGCCGTCAGGCGTGACCCGGACCGCGTAGGGAAGGTCAGACTCGCCTAGGGCGTAGAGCCGGTTGCCGAAGAAGGCGAGGCTCGTGTTGGCGAGGCCAATGCCGTTGGCCGGGTTGAACTGGCCGGCCGCCATGCGGGCCGCCGTGAGGGCGCCACGCGCAGCGGAGGCGGCGAGGCCGTTGAACCCGGAGAAGACGTTGGGAAGGACCGGCATTCCGAGGCTGCGCTCGACAGAGTACTTGTTGGTGCGGACGTAACGGCTGCAGAGGCGGGCGCGGCCGCCGGAGATTTTGATGCAGTGGAGCATGCCGTCGCCGTCGAAGAGGTGGTAGGGGCCACGGGGGAGGAACTGGGGGTTGGGGCCGTTGCGCAGGTAGGCGCCGTCTAGGCAGGCGGGGAGGCTGCCGGACTCGACGAGGCAATCGGTCGGGGGGAGCTCGTCGAGCACGGGGGCGAAGTTGTCGGAGAGGACGTGGCGGGGGTCGAGGGAGGGCTTGAGCGGCGGGTCGATGAAGTTGTTGATGAGGTCGTCCAGGGCGCTGAAGACGGTCACCGGGAGCGACGTGTCTCTCCTGGGTCTGGCCGGCGGCGGCAGCGGAGTAGCGGTTCTGGGGAGCGACGAGGCTGGCGGCGGGGGAGCAGGAGGCGGGGCAGGGGATCTTGTCGTGGTGGTGGTGGTGGTGGTTTTGGGGGGCCTTTCGTCGATGCGGATGGAGGTGATGGAGGGAAGAGGAGCAGCAAAGAAAGGAGGCGGTGGCGGCGGCGGGCTAGCGGCGGATTTGAGGAGCGTTTTGGAGGAGAAGGAGGAGAGGAAGGAGGAAGACAAGGCCTCCATGATCGAATCGCCGTCGCCCTCCTCCGCGCAGCTGAATTATGGAGTGAGAGAGGGAGAGTGAGGTTGGATTTATGAGCGCAAAAGATTCATTTTGAAAAGATTCGTTTAAACTTGGATTTTTTTCAAAAAGAAAAAAAGACCATATTTGTGAGATTCTGAATTATTAAGGCGGATGTAAATTGATATAAATACTGCAATGTGAGGTATAACTAAATAAAGAAATTATATTTGTGAGGTTCCGAATTATTAAGGCGGATATAAATTGATGTGAATGCTGCGATATGAGGTGTAACTTAAAAAAAAAGATTATATTTGTGGGATTCTGAATTATTAAGACGAATGTAAATTGATGTGAATGCTGAGATATGAGATATAATTAAAAAAAGATTATATTTGTGTGGTTCTGAATTATTAAGGTGGATATAAATTAATGTGAATCTGCGATGTGAGGATAAATGAATGTGTACGATAATAGAAGAACAAAGTCTTGAATCATGTACTTCCACACTAAGGAGACTCAAAAGTGGGTTCCTTGCTTATGCTGTCATCTTTCTGTGATGGGAAATTCTAGAAGTATCTCGTGTGACGCACCGGACTGAAAACTAGTGCTTCATAATAATACAAAGAGCGTGTTCCTGGGGAAAATTTTACGATAAATGATAACGAGCTTCGTATAAATCATTTTTCAAGGAAAAACATTTTCCCCTTCTTATATTAAGGAGTTCATTAACCTAACTTGAAGCATTCATATTTTCTTTGATCCTAAATGATTTTTCATTGATTAATCATATTCAGAAGGATAAAAAAAAAAAAAACACTAGAAAGTTTGGAAAACTAATTCGCAGAATATTCTTTCACTCAACACAAACACAACCTAGTGTTAATTTGTAGAATTTGGCAAAATAAAATAAAATATGACTTCGATATCATATTAGAAAGTCCAATGCAAAAACTTAAAATTAATAGGTTGAGGGAAACCATACACACATGTATAAAGAGCATATAAATCTACCATTAAATGATGTGAAATATTTTAACAGTGGGATGAGATTTTTGTCTACAAAATGGGTTAGCATCTGAAATACAACAATTTAAGAGGAGATGATGCTTTATACAGAAACAAGTTCATTGAAAATGATCAAATGAGACCAACGCATAAAACGAGTTCTTGCTTTTGTAGGGCTAGCACCACGTCTTCTCTGCATCCAACATTAACTCCATCGCTCATAAGATCTCAAGTTTAAAGGGAATGAAACCTTCCGCGGAAAGTATCAAGATATCTAGTCGGACCTATTTTTATTAAAAAAACCTTTAAATCAATGAGTCATAAATCAATTAAAATATAACAACCATGATTCTCCAACTCGAGACTTCTCTAGAGATAGCACCTTATTCTAATAGTATCATAATCCTGAGGTCAAAGAGCCTTATGCTTAGCATATGAATTTAGCTAGATGTTAAAAGTTGGTCCCGATGGAATACGGCCCAAGATAAGCATCGTAGGAGGACTGAATACATGCATTTGCTAATACCTTATTCTGAAGACCCAAATCTAGGTACAACGTCAGTATCTCAGATAATGAGATAACTAGGAATACCTATATTTATTATTATTTTTTTTTGGGTCAAAAGAAATACCTAAATTGTTCGGTCGTCTCTTGCCCTAGGTTTCGCGCCTGACGGGACCTTTGCCTCACAAGGAACCGACCGAAACCAGTCGCTTACCTGACAGAGCTTATATTTTACTTTGAAAGAGGCTGAGCATCTCTTTAGGGCTTGATTAGTCTGTGACCAACCTTCGGCCGTGTATGGCGTCGTGCCAAACCAGGCTGCAGCGTTTCCATCTTCGAGCCTGCATAATTGCAAGTTGCCTTTTCATCGCTTGGTGAAGACTCTGATCATTTTCGGGGTGGGTCCTCAACTATAAGGCCTTTCTTCTAACATCAGCTGCCGAATTATTGTCTCTTTCGCAACAGCTCCCCACAGCATCGATTGTTCTGTGGGAGATGTCGATGCTGTTTTCAGTGTTTTTTCTTTCGCGAGATGGGGAATGCTGGGAAAAACACCGCGAAAGCGAAGAAATGTTTCGTCCATGCGGGAATTGCCGTCCTTTCTTGTGTAAACGGCCAAGTTTGGTTGCACCGTGCACTTTCCGAGTGCACATTCCAAACGCAAGAAAAACTTGCCTCTGAAGGAGAGACATTAATGGTCTTTCACTGACCGACAAAATCAATAAGAACAAGCGGAAAAGAAATATCCACATGACATTTCCATCATGTATTCTGCATTATCATTACCCACCATATCTACACTGTTTATTTTTGCCATGAACACGGGTTGTTCCTTTTTGCGTTAATGAATGATATTCTATTTTTGACCCAAAAAAAAAAAAAAAAAAAGCAAACTCTTTATGTATATAATAAGAGCTCAATTTGCAATGACTCCACCCACATGATCTATGGGGTTGTGCAAACGATATCCAAATCTATTGTATTCATCATCAGATATATTGACCACGGGAAAGAAATCACACACCACACAAGCAACACGGTCTCCATTCGAGCATCTCTACCAATAACGACATTTGTCTGACGTGAAAACTAGACATTAGCATGGAGATGAAATCCCTCTGCCAAAAGATCTCTCACTTCCTCTTACATTGAATAAATAGCTTTACCAAACAAAATGGGCATCAACTGCAATTGCAATATATCTTGGATGTGTGCTACTAATTGAAGTACAAGTTGCCCCCATATATCCAAAGAGCAAATAGAGAGAGAGAGAGAGAGTAAAGACAACGACTCTACTTACATGATCCATGGTTGCACAAGTTGTGCATAAATCTGTTGCATTCGTCATTAGATATATCGACTGCGAAAAAGAGATCACAACACCACACAAGTACCATAGTCTCCATTTGAGCATTACGAGTGATGTATAACGACGCTCGCCTAATGTGAAAATCATACATTAGTATGGAGATGAAGTCGCTCTGTTAGAAGATGTCTCTTTTCCATCAAATGAATAGCTTTGCCAAACAAAATGGGCACCAGCTATAATTGCAATGTTTCTTGGATGTGTACTGCTGATTGAAGTACAAGTTGCCCCCACACATCCAAAGAACCAAAAAAATATCTCCACTCCCAATTGGAGGATCAGAAATCGGATGTGCCCGCTCGAGTGCCAGTAGGGGCACGACCGATGTGACACTCCTTATTCAATTCAAGTCCGTAAGGAAGGAAGGCGGGCATCCATCATCCATCCGTCGCGTGAATTTGCACGCGTTTGTGTGGAGGACATCAGGCTTTTTGATAAAGGACGATGGGGAGTTCTGTGGTGCAGGTGCCATTGGAAGGGATGATATCTCCCCTGGGGACATAAATGCTCCCCAGGACCACCCCGAGGCAAGTGCGTCTGGCCTGAATTTGTCTCCGCGATGAAATGCGCTTTATCCAAAGGTGTTTTTCGATCTTTATTAGAAGAGAGAAGTTTTGCGACGATTCTGGACAATAAATATCACAAATAGATGGAAAAACCGATAACTTCACTTCAAACGAAACCAAATATACGCGGATTATTCTGAAATTCAATTGATAAAAAGTCTTAAGAATTTGACCACTTCAAATGGAATCGAATTCGACCAAAAAAAAAAAAAAATGGAATCGAATTGTACACAAACTATGCCGAAATTTAATTGACGACAAAACTTGAGAAAGTAAATATACAATGCTAAAATTTAATCGATGACGAAGCATCTATGAACTACAGCAAAAACACACGTCGTAATTTAATAAGCGACGTGGATCTAGATACTAAAAGTAAAAACAGGCCAGAATTTAATCAATGACACTAATCTAAAAACTATAACTATAATGTAGAAATCGAAAGATAAATTGTTTATTTGTTTGTGCGTGAGGGGTTTTCCAGTAGTTGGGCATTAGCATTTATAGTGCTCACTCCAGAGTAGTTCTTCTGCAATTTTGGTCATGCTTCCATGTCTTCGTTAATCTCGATTCCATGATCTTATCTTTAGGTCGTTATTCCTTTAGGATTGAGCCTAGGTCTTCCGCCTTTAATTCTTCTACGTGATCTGCTGGGCTCCATTGCTCTTTCTTTTAAATTAGAATATTGTAACTTGTTTCTTGGCACCCTTCATACATATAGTCTTGGTTCAGTATCTCAATAGGTCACTTATCATTCCTTTTTCCATCTATATCCTTGTTGATTAGTCTTGCTATGACAATCATCAACTATACATCGAGGTATATCAATAGTCAATTTATGGTCATCGATTTAAATTAATATTGACTACTCTTTCGGTTGTCATATATAATACCGATGACCATTTATCTTTAAGCCACATGTTTACTTATGTCGATGACCTAGTTAAATTTTGGTGCAAATAGTGTCCAATCAAAATTTGTTGAGTCCATTGTCAGCCAAAACAACAAAAGTTTAATACAAGCATTATTAATGTTAATAATAGATTATATATATATATATATATATATATATATATATATATATATATATACACGACCCATTTTCAATTACCTTAAAATTGAAACAATGCATATATAATTGCTTAACTTAGTATTATAAGGGAAATTACCAAAAAAGTCATAAATCTATTGTAATTGTGTTAATTCAATCATGAACTTTCTTTTCATCAATTCAATTGTAAACTTTTTGCATTTGTGCTAATTCAATTTATTCGAATAATTTTGGTTGGTTGATGTGGATATGACGAACGCTGACATGACAATTTTTCATAATATTTCATTTTTTTTGAATTTTTTCCCTTTCTTTTTCTTTTTCCTTTTCTTTTTTCTCTTCTTCCTCTTTTAGCTTCTCTTCCCCGCAATGGCTGGCGAGGGCCATGAAGCCATAATGGACCATTGACAAGGGTTGTAGCCCTTGCTTGGCCTCCCAGATTTGGGTGAGGCTTAGGGTTGCGATTGAGGTTAGCCTTGTCATGGCCTTGCCGCAGGCGAAGGCGGCCTCGCTTGCAGCTATCAAGGCCTTGGCAAAGGTCGCCATGGCCTCGCTAGGCATGGGCAAGGCCATGATCTAGATTAGGCCAGGCAAGGTTGCTACTCTTGTAAGCAGCTAGTGAGGGCTTTGCAACCCTGGTCCAATGGCCCGTGACTCATCGGCCACTACAAGGAAAAGAAGCCAAAGGAGGAAGAAGAGAAAAAAAGAAGAAGAAGAATTCAAAAAAATTGCCACGTCAACGTTCATTGGACAGTCAGTGTCGACTTGCGTACACGTTAGCACCACATTGATTGAACTGACATAATTGCAAAAGATTTAAAAGTGAATTGGCCAAAGCAAAATAAAAGTTTAAAACTAAATTGACATAATTGCAATAGATTAATAACTTTTTTCGGTAATTCTCTCTCATATTATTGCAGACACTACAACTTCACATTTTGCATTCTCATTTTTACTAAGCATGTTGTTCATGTTATTCTATCCAATGTGCTACCTCATATCATTTGTTCGATACAATTAGGTGGGCAGTTTGTGTCGTGTGCCAGAGGGTTTGGGCAGTTTGTGTCGTGTGCCAAAGGGTTATCTTAGGTGGGAGAAATATATACTATATACAAATGCAATCGGCCTGTCTAACAACTTAAATTTTTAGTAGAAATAATTTATTGACACAATTAAAATCTAACATGATGCTCATTTAAGTCCGATAACAATGAAATGGTCGATGAATTCTCTACATCTAATCTACACATCCCAATCATGGGGAAGGTATCTAGTGCAGTGGAAATATCACCAATTGACACATGGTATGATTGACCAATCGAAAGCACGATGCATGTGCACATGACGTAGGGTGCAGTTCATGATCACAAATAAGGGCGATTGATCGATCACACCGTAAATTCACCGTCACGTATTATATCCGTCACATTAAATACTCTCTTCAATTACCTCATGTGACAAGTAAGTCTTTTTTTTTTTTTTTTTTTCTCCTTTTTCCATATTTATTTACAGATCTTTCGCTCACCACGACGGTGTATAAAAAAAAAATAAAAAGTAATAATGCTTTCTCTATACTTTGTGATTAGCCTTTCGCCGCAATAACTACAAGAAATTGACCGGAGGCTCAATGGTTTTTTGGCAGCCACAATCGGCCTACCTTCTCCAGGACCAGAAACGGGACAGGGTCAAAAACCAGATTCTTCTAATTTCATCCAATCCATTCAAGGCTTGGTGATTGTTGTCTGTCCAATCCATTTCAAGAACCTGGCTAAAATCAATGTCTTCTTCTCCCACTGCATTCCAGCTTGGCCGATTCTTAACGTACCTCATGATTTTTCTTTTTTATCCATTTGGATGCATTTCCATTTTCCTTTTGGAAAACTAAAAAAAAGTCTCAGGTGAGATAATTCTGGTGGGTGATGTCGAAAGCTAATTTGATGGTCCCGAATATCTATAAACATATACTTATTATAGGAAGATTTTGAGGCATGCCGAATTTTGGGGAAATTTTACCCAAATATCCTAGATTTATTGTGAGAAATCCAATTCAGTCTTGAATTTAATCATAAATTTTTATGTGAAATTCTAATATACTTATTCCAGTTAAATCATACTAGAAATTACAAAAGCGACGGTCCTATTTATTACTTCAAAGATCCGGTTACAAGATACTGTTACTAGAATGTAGACTCGTAAACTGCCAATGTGAACTTTGTATAGCCCTTCCATAAGACGAAGATGATCACCCTTTGGCAAAGAAGAAAAAGAAAATAGCTCAATATCCTTTCTACTAGAAATACCCAGATGGAGATTCTTCCATAGGTCCTCTCGATAAAGACGATGGGAGGTACCAACAATTTTTGCTAAAAATTGGCTAGAATGACTATATTGAAATTTTACATAAATGTTCTTAAACTAAATTAACAAAATTGAAAAGTTTAGGAATGAATTAACATCCGTACAATATGTTTATGACTGATTAGACTCATACATGTGCATGTATAAGTTCTTTTTCCACTTGCAAAAGAGGAAGAAAAGTGAAAAAAAAAAAAGAAAAAAGAAGAAGATAGGATTCGAGGAAATTAATTTAATAAATGAAGATTTGGGGTACTGAGAAATAACTAATTTTGCTGTACGAGGAGAAAGATTAAGCCTAAAATTTGAAAATCTTGGAGATTTAATGAATCGCCTTGTTATCTTAAATTACTTTTGAATGGCAAATTTATTTTTTGATAAGGTTGTGCGGTGATGTCCATCTTGATATTATGCATGGGCTTTAATAAAACATTATTGTAAAAGCTTAAATGTTGGCATTATCGTTAAATCTTTGTACTTTTTTTTTTCTGCCGCGGTTCCGTCTATACATACATATACTTAATTGATTATGTTGCAAATACTCAATCGTTTATGTCGCAATCATATTGCATTGACCCGCACATTGTTATTAATGAAATCCCTTCTAACACAATCTTTCTTTCTTTCTTTCTTTATTAATCCATTCTTACTAGGTTCAAAACTCTCTTTAAATACCAACCTTTCACATTGCCTTCCCGAAGAAACTCGAAAGCAGGATTCAAGTATTGTAAGATCAAGCAAAATATCCATAGACAAATCGAATTATTTTTTCTGCTTGGTTCTAACGCATATACGGACATCCGTTCATACGTATCCATCCATACGTGTAAACGTCGAGAAGGTGGAAGGAAGGGTGGGGACTGTGGCTCAGTCGGAGTCGAAATATCTTCCGTTCACTCTTTGGGGATAACGCGAGGGAAAAAACACCTCGGACGAACCCTGAAAAAGCAAGCTGAGGAATGGGAATGATCGCTCCATGATCATCAATGCAATGGCGTCCTCAGCAAATGCAACCATGCAATTTCTTGCAAGACTTGACATCAATAGATGTCATGAGATCAACCAAAATCTTGACCTTCAATAATCGTTGTGTCGCAATCTCGGTGGTGGATCTTGCATGATAAGAATGGTCACGAGTAGAGCTCAATACCAGAAGGAACCCACCACCGTATGAATGAATCATCTTCCTCATCCCATTAATTGAGGGGGATGCAACCATATGGATTTATGCGGCTGTGTGTTAGCAACATGTCCCTAAGATGATGTGCGGGACCACGAGAGGAAGCCCTCATGCAATGTGACAAGACATCGGCATATCTTCTAGTCATCCATGTATAAATGGAACTAACTCGAGAATAACATCACTATTGATATTACATTGTAGTAAAGTCGATGAACACCAAAAATCTTGTGGGAGCTGTCACAAGACTTTGCCTCTGATGTTTCATGGACATCTCCTGCGGCAGGAGAGAGACATCAAGGGTCTGAACCTTGACTTCAAGAGAAGATGGCAAAAAAAAAAATCTTGAGTTTCGGGACCAGTTATATAAAAACAAGATTAAGTTTGAGACAGCGCATTGACGATGGCACAGAACCATTGCCGCCATTCACTTTACCAGAAATTAACCTGATAAATTGCACGGGAAGCCCGCATTCAATCAATATTTCGTCATGTGCCAGGGCAAGTAAGAGGGAACCGGGGACAGTTTCAGTCCTGATGCGGTATGTGTCAATGAGACCTGATTCATTGACTGTAGCTTCCCTTAATGGTTGGCAAAACAGAACTTCACGAAACTTTTATGTCTCCAGATGTCTGCTTAAAGAGTCATGTACTTGGTCTGTCAAAGGGATGATATAAGAGCCTCTAGTTCCTGTCAATTATTGATCAAGTGTCCACTTCTTCCCTTGGAAGTTCAAATTGAGAACTATCTTATGCTAGCATTACTGATGGATAGAATCCATGCATGCCTCTTGGTAGTGTGAGAACCAGACATCAAGGGGGAAAAGGCACAACAGAATGAACACACACACACAGAAGAAAGAGGCGTTCACACAAAAACAGAATAAGGTCTTGGGCCTCATCGAAAAGGAAAGAACATATCATGGAAAAAAGGGAGTTGGGCTAGACAGGATAAAGCACAGCATCAAGGTGATTGGTAGTGGACTTCAAAAGCGAACTGATTCAGGATGACTAATTCGCCTAGAATCCAAAATAGTTGAACGACCAAAACAATCCATGGCTCTGGGGAGTGTCATTGAAATGACTGGCCAAAATAGAAAGAGACTTGAACTAATGGAAATCCCAGAAAAAGAAAACAAGAGAGAGAAGGAAAAAGAAATGCCCTCTCTCTTCATTTTCCCCTGGGGCTCTGCAAACACTCACCTAGCATTAGAGGTGTTAAATGGGTTGTGCAACCCATTTATGGACCCATTTATGGTTAAATGGGTCATTAATGGGTCAAACTTTATTTCATAAAGTACCCATAATGGGTTTTAATGGGTCAAGACCAAGATATATGTGTTTTAAATGGGTCAGCTCTCTGACCCGTTTATGACCCATTTATCAACCCATTAAAAATAAACCTATTTATTTTCACTCAAAACCTCACAATCTCTCTCTCTTCTATTTAACTTTACAATTATTTTTTTATAAAAACTAAAATTATAATTATTTTTTAACCTTTTTCTTTTTTCTTTCTTCTTCCTCCTGTCGCCAGCACTGTGATGGCCGGTGACCAGGGATTTTGCTTTACCGTCCAATAGCACCTTGACCATCTCTTCAACGGCTACTTTGAAAATTGCGATTCGATAAAAAAGATTCAAAGCTTGCTGAAGGATTCGGTTTCCAACTTCTTGATATTTTACAAGCGTGGTCATAAACTACCAATATTATGAAGAATTTTACCAGCATACGAATGGATTAATAAATTCACAACTTCTTATCAACATTGTAAGGGATTTAGTAATATCGAAATAAATTAGATTTACCAATGTCAAAATAAATTAGCAAATTATGTATTTAAAAAAATTAGAAGGGTGGTTCATAAGTTTTTTAATAATATAATCTTTAAAAAAAACATAAGAATAAGTTTTCCTAAATTTGGTTAAATATGAAAATATTTAATTAATATGGGTCGGGTCGGGTATGGGTCGAAAAATTTACATTAGACATAAATGGGTCATAAACGGGTTAATGGGTCAATTTGGGTCGACCCATTAATGACCCGACCCAAACCCGACTCGACCCACCCGTTTAACAGCTCTACCTAGCATTAGATTACAAGAAAGTTATGGCTTGGAAACTTTCCAAACATATGTCTGTAGGCCGTTGATACGGCTTCCCAAGATCTACATAGCTAGAAACTCGAACATCCATAAGGTTTGACAAGGATTTGTGTACCTGATTTTGAATCCATTGTTCTTGGAGCAAAACGACAACAATCCAGGCCTTCAATGCTGAAGATCTTCTCCTCTATGACCCTCGGTTCCTAGCTCGATGAGACCGCCACTCACGACATGCCTTATGTGAGTCAGAGAGAACTTTGGAAAAAGTGAGGATTAGAGGAGGGACCTTAGCGCTATTTATAGAGTTTTGGACGGGCCCTCTCATCACGGGCCGGGCCCAACTCGGCCCACACAAGCCAGGCCCATATTCAACCATTAAGAAAACCTTATGCCTTACCTTATTAGACTAATTCCGTAAAACGGTAATTACAATCTCAATTAATGTAACCCACATAAGGAAAACTCTTACATTCTCCCACTTGGGCTATATTAATTGAGACTGTACTTTATGTGCGCGCCTTTATGTTGGTCTAGTGGCAATTCTTAATAGTCAATCCTATCCCATAAAGTCTCCAACACCGAATCATGGCGGTAACTGCATGTATTCACACAGAGCCTTCCATGATCACGAATGCTTTCAACTTTATTGATATGGATTCAATATGGTTATGTGGCAAACAGATAACACCTCATAAAGAGTAATACCTTATGTGTTATCTCCCTTGTCGGTCACTACTCTCTTATCTTTAAGTGTCACAGAAAACCGGATGTGGCACTAGAGAATATCTTTATGGTTCTAACGAACCCACATATGTCTTATCTTTATGATTAACCTTTCTTTATGTGTAATCAAGACATATGTTCAAGGCTAATAACTGGATGCCCCTAGCCTTTACTCAAGATTTACACAAGTACCTTGAGATTTTCCTTAGATATATGTGCACAACTCAATAACAACTTATACAAAGAAAAGAGTTGACATATATCGAAATGTTACAAAAAGTAACAAGGTACAGACATAAACTTTATTAGAGCAAATCTGAAATACCTTCTACTAAACGATAGTATCCACTGATTCTCCTAAGCCCATGTTCATGATATGTCGCTCAAATACACAATGGCATAGGCCTTTAGTCAGTGGATCTGCCAACATATCGTTTGTAGAAATATGCTCTACTATAATGTCACCATTCTGTACCATTTCCTTTATGGTCAAAAACTTGACCTCCATATGCTTAGACCCTTTGAGACTTCCGTTGTTATTGACAAACAACACAGTAGAATTGTTATCACAATATAACTGTATGGGTCTATTCACAAAATCAAATACGGTCAATTCCTTAATGAGGTTCCGGAGCCAAACAGCTTGAGTAGTAGTTGAAAAACATGCTATAAATTCTGCTTGCATGGTAGAGGAAGATATAGATTTCTGTTTTTCACTTTTCCACTATACTGCACCTCCTGCTAACATGAAAATATATCCTGTTGTCGATTTTCTATCATCTTCACAACTAGCAAAGTTTGCATCTGAATATGCTACCAATCGCAAATCATGGACATATCTATACACCAACATATAATCTCTTGTTCTTCTTAAGTATCTCAATACCTTTTTGGCAGCAACCCAATGGTCATGTCCTGGATTCGACTGATATCTGCCTAAAAGTCCTGTTACAAAGGCAATGTCTAGTCTAGTGCAAACTTGAGCATACATAATACTTCCAAGTGCATTAGCATAAAGTATGTCTTTCATTTGGTCTTTTTCAAAATCTGATTGAGGACATTGTGAGAGACTCAACTTGTCACCTTAACGACAGGAACACTTCCTGGTTTGCAATCCTGCATGTTGAATCTCTCCAAAATACGATCAACATACGCCTTTTGAGATAAACCTAACATACGACAAGAACGATTTCTATGGATTTCAATGCCTAGAACGAAAGATGCCTCACCCAAGTCTTTCATGTCAAAATTCTTTGACAACATTTGTTTTGTTTCACGCAGCAATCCAATATCGTTACTTGCAAGCAAAATGTCATCCACATAAATTTTTAGAAAAATAAATTTCCTCCCACTGACCTTGCAGTATATGCACTGATCTACTTTGTTCTCAACAAAACCAAAAGAAGTAACAACATGGTGAAACTTCATGTACCATTGTCTGGAAGCTTGTTTTAGACCATAAATAGCTTTCTTCAGTTTACACACACCTGAATCATTTGTTGCAAAACCTTTAGGCTGCATCATATAAACCTCCTCATCAAGGTCTCCATTTAGAAAAGCAGTCTTAACGTCCATCTGTTGTAATTCCATGTCAAAATGAGCTACTAATGCCATGATCACTCTAAAGGAGTCTTTAGAGGAAACTGGAGAAAAAGTTGCTTCATAATCTATCCCTTCTCTTTGAGTGAAGCCCTTGGCCACAAGTCTGGCTTTAAATTTCTCAATTTTTCCTTTTGAATCTCTTTTAGTCTTATAAACCCACTTGCAACCTATGGGCTTACAACCTTCCGGTAATTCAACAAGTTCCCAAACGCCGGTATATTTCATAGACGCATCTCATCTCTCATTGCATCCAGCCATAAACTAGATTGAGGACAGAAATGGCGTCTCGTATAAGTCACTGGATCTATAGTGCAACCTATATCATAATCATGTTCTCCTAAATAGACCATATAGTCCGGTGGTATAGCCGAACGTCTTTCCCTAGTAGATCTCCTAAGAGGTGTCACTAGGTGCTCATTTTGAGTCTGAGGAACTTGAATGACTTCATCTGTGGTCGTTTCATCAATAGGATTCTCAATGTTGACAGGTTCAGTTTGTGACACAGTAGGCTCTATCATTGTCTGCATAGGCAAGGAGAAAGATATAGCAGGTCTCATCATGTTGTCATGTTCACTAATTTGTAAACAATCATGCTCTTTGGCTACATCAAATTCTAGAAACTTGGCTGTTTGAGATTCTACAATCCTTGTTCCTCCACTTGGATTATAAAACCGATATCCCTTTGAATGTTCTGAGTAAGATGTAAAGTAGCATCGAGTGGATTTAGCCTTAAACTTTCCTAATGTTGGATTATACAATCTTACTTCCGCAGGACATCCCCAGACCTTGAAGTGATTCAAACTTGGTTTGCGTCCAATTCATAACTCAAAAGGAGTCGATGTAACAGCTTTGGTAGGAACATGATTCAATATATAAAGGGCTGTTTTTAAAGCCTCACCCCATAAAAAATCAGGCAAATTAGTCATACTTATCATACATCTTACCATATCCATGAGCGTACGATTGCGCCTTTCAGCCACATCATTCTGTTCAGGACTTCCAGGCATAGTGAACTGAGCCACTATCCCAGAATCCTCTAAGTATTTAGCAAATGGTCCTTTAATTTGCCCAACATTGCCATGTCTACCATAATATTCTCCACCTTGATCAGATCTAACCACCTTTATTACCTTTCCTGACTGTTTCTCAACTCAGTCCGATAGATCTTGAATTTGTCAAGAGATTTAGATTTTTCCTTAATTAGGAACAGGTAACCATACCGAGAATAATCATCGATAAACGTGATGAAATAAAAATTTCTACACAAAGTTGCGTATAGGGTCCACTTGATATCGGTGTGAATGACTTCTAGTAAGTCGAACTTCGAACTAACGGTTTTCTTCTTTATCTTAGTCATCTGTCCTCTGGCAGTCTATGCAAGTCTCTAGGTCACCCTTAAGAGTAGGCAGGATGTGTGTCTTTATCAGCCTTTCTACTCTTTCTTTAGATATGTGATCTAGTCGTTTATGCCACAATGCATAAGACTGTTCCTTAGGCAGAGGTCTTTTGGGAACAACATTTTCAACTGTATTAGCGACGTATATATCATTGGGAGATAAACACAATATGTACAATCCATTGAACATGTTGCAGCATCCAACCTTATTTGAACTAAAGAACATAGATATAATATTGTTCTTTATTTCAAAAGAGTAACCACACATGTCCAAACATGACACAGAAACTAAGTTCCGTCTAAAGGAAGGTACATAAAAAGTGTCTCTTAACATCATATTAAAACCAGTATCTAGAATTAAAATGGCATCTCCCATGAACTCAACGTCGATCTTGTCATTGTTTCCCACAGTGAGCTTTGATTCATCCTGATTTGGTGTCCTTATGTTTGTGAATCCCTGTATGGTAAATGCAACATGATTAGTCGCACCACTATCTAGCCACCAAGAACTGGATGGGGCTTCAGATAGGTTGGATTCATAGACAAATGCCAAAGAATCATTACCTTTATGCTCATTTTTAGACAACCAAGCTTTATATTGATCACAGTGTTTCTTTATGTGTCCCCTCTTCCTACAAAAGTAGCAAAGGACACCCTCCCTTTTAAAAGGTGCCTTTCTTGGAGCCATAGTGGTGGAGGGGCTAGCAACTTCAGGATTTCCTTTCTTAAGGACTATATTTTTAGAAGTGCTTGTGGTTTTAGGGTTTCCTCCATGATGTGCAATCCATTTACCCTTCCTACTGGCAGAACTAGAGGCATACAAAGCAAGATGCCCTCTCTCTTTCTTCAATTTCTCTTCCTCTGCCACCACTCTAACTATAAGTTCATTTATTGACCAAGTCTCATTTTGCGAACTATAGTTCGTTTTGATAATTCCAAAATCGGGAGGAAGAGTATTTAATGCTTGATGCACAATGCAAGCTTCGGTATATCAACTTGAAGGATTCGGAGTTTTGTCGAAGATCTACCATCTTAAGCACATAATCTCTAACTCCAGTTGAACCATCATACTTCATATTAAAGAGTGATTGCATGAGTGTACCTATCTCGGCATTAGTAGAAACACGATATCTAGCCTCCAAAGCTTCCATCATTTCCTTAACAAGACAATCGGTTGGCAAGCCACTCATCAAATGTTCTGAATCGACCGTTTCATAATGAGCAAGCAAATTCTATTACTCTTTTCCCATGCAGCAAAAAAACGTACTTTCTAGGTTTTCACGGCATCGCAAGGTCCGCCGGTCTATCCTCGTAAGAGCAATATGAACATCTGCGAGCTCCATTCCAAACAGAAAATCCTCTTTCCATTTCTTGAAGTTTGACCCAGTAAGAACCTCAATCGCAATGGAATTGCCGTTTACAGAGAAGGTGACTGATTTTACAAGCAATACATATAATTAACATCATGTGAGTGTTAAACACACATCTCAAGAGCTACATACATCATCATATAAACACATTTGGGCAGAATACATGACATACAATTGTATACTCTTCACATGACAACGGTCCATGAAAATGTATTCTAACCTTTCGTGAATTCACCACCTTTGGGTGTATGAACCACTAGAGTTAGTCACTTTTCAACCATATGCTGTACATGTATCCCTCCACAAACTAACGCACAATTACCTCCTTTGGGAGTATAAACATGCATCGAAATAGGAGACATCCCATTACAATATAAGACCGATATTTCTCAAATCCAACCAAGTGTGCCATTTTGGCGGTCACAACCCAACTGAATTATCGAAATTCTCTCATATTATGGATATAACTTTATGACTCACATTCACCTTTCACATGTGATTTTAGACTTGATGACAAGGGCTATTTGTCACTAAAATCACAAGTCATGCTAATTGCATTGCTCCATCCATTAATACATACTACTGATAAATCAACACTATACATATTCCTCAAGTGATGATATAATCATAAGCACATAATTGCATTTCTAAAATCATAGAGAAATACGTGAAAATATGCCAAAATTACCCCCAAAATCACATACCTTAAGGGTTTCACATGCATTTTCACATCCTTAAAGGCATCAAAAATGCAAATAAGCACACCACAAGATAGAAAATTCACATACGAGCACGGCGATACAAACCACGCGCCAAACGGACGTCGCACGCGCCCTCATGCGCCGCTGGAGTGCGCGGCACGTGAGCCACACGCGCTGGCGTCCAAAAACCGGTCCGAAGCCGGTCCAACCGATCAACGGACCGAACTGGTCAACGGTCGGACCGGGTCGGGTCAATCCCGTCAACCCAGGTCGGGTAAACCTAGGTCCGGTCAACGGTCAACTGGGTCGGGTCAACGGTCAAACGGGTCGGTCAACTCGGTCAACGCGTCGGGTCAACCTGGTCAACAGGTCGGGTCAACCCGGGTCCGGTCAACGCGGGTCGGGTCGACCCGGCAGACACTCGGTCGGTCCGCGTGACGTCATCGATGACGTCACCGCCACGTGGCGGTCGCACGTGAGGCGGCAAAAGTGACGTCACCGTGACGCCATCGAGACACGTGGCGCTCCACGTGTCCGCGTGCATGCGCGAGGCCGCGTGGCCGCCACGCGTCGGCGCGCATGCGCTCGGCGCGCGTGTGAGGCCGCATGGCGGTCCACGCGCCGGCGCGCGTGAGCGCGCGTGCGTGTGCGTGGGGCCGCGCGGCGGCGCGTGCCGTCGACGCCCAGCACCGCCTAGGCGCGTGGCGGCGCGTGAGGCTGTTTCCGGCCTCCTCCGGCGATGTTCGACCCACCAAAATGCTCGTACAGAAGAGTAGAAGCCGATTATGCAATAAAATTTCACTTTCATCAAACCAAAATTCATGAAAAACAAGGCAAACTTTCCGAGCTTAGGTGGTGGACAAAATGGGTATGGGGCAGTTATGTCGCCTCTCTCAGAGGCATGCAAAGCTCAAAAACAGTCCTTGATGAATCCAAAATCATAATTAACAGCAGGTTTCAACAAATAAATTCTTCAATATGTTCGAGTTCTAGGTTATGTAGGCTCTGATACCAAATGTAGGCCGTTGATACGGCTTCCCAAGATCTACATAACTAGAAACTCGAACATCCATAAGGTTTGACAAGGATTTGTGTGCGATTTTGAATCCATTGTTTTGGAAAGAAAACGACAACAATCCAATCAGGCCTTCAATCTTTGAAGATCTTCTCCTCTATGACCCCGCCTCACTGGGCCGATGAGGCCACCACCTCACGACATCGCCTTATGTGAGTTCGGAGAGAATTTTGGAAAAAGTGAGTAGAGGAGGACCTTAAGCCGCTTATTTATAGAGTTTTGACACGGCCCTCTCTAATCACGGGCGCTCGGCACACACATGGCCCATATTCAACCATTAAGAAAACCTTATGCCTTACCTTATTAGACCAACCCCGTGACTTCCCAAAAAGGCCTTAGAGTATGGACTTAGCAGGATGTTAAAAAATGGTCCCCTTGGAGTAAAGAATGAAAGAGACATTGTAAGGGGACTGAATACCTGCATTTCCTAATATCCAGCCTAGACCCACTTTTTGGTGGATCTCAGTAATCTAGGTACAATGTCATTATCTCTGATAATCAAATAACTAGAAGACCTAAATTGTTCAGTCATTTCTTGCCCTAGATTTCGTGCCTGACAGGACTTTTGCCTCAAAGGGAGCTGACTGAAACCAGTCGCTTACCTGACGGAGCTTGTATTCCACTTTGAAAGAGGCTTAGCGTCTCTTTAGGGTTTGATTAGTCCGCGACCATCCTTCCCTAGTTCCTCTTTCAGCCAGGCACCTTATCTTCCAAGCTTCACAATCAACGGGTGATGTACGGCGTCGTGCCAAACCAGGCTGCAGCATTCTCTCTACGAGCTTGCATAGATTGCGAGTTGCCTTTTGATCGTTTGGTGAAGAGTCTGATCATTTCTCGGGGTGGTCCTCAACTATAAGGCCTTTCTCTAACATCAGCCGCGACATCTATCTTTCGCAATGGGTCCCCACGGCATCGATTGCTCCGTGGGAGACGTCAATGCTGTTTTCGGTGTTTTTCTCCCATGAGACGGGAATGCTTGGGAAAATACCGCGAAAGCAAAGAAAAAACGTTTCGTCCATGAGCGAATTGCCGTCCTTTCTTGGGTAAACGGGCGGGTCTGGCAAGTGCAAGAAAAACTTCCCTCTGAAAGGAGAGAAATTAATGGTCTTTTACCGACTGATAAACCAATAAGAACAAGTGAAAAGAAATATCCACATGACATGTCCATTATGTATTTTTCCCTACTATTACCACTCATATCTTGTTGTGATTACAGTTTATTTTTGTCGTAACTAACTAGTTATATATATATATATATATATATATAAATATTAAAGATCTCAGTTTGCAATGATTACCCACACTATCTGTGGGGTTGTGCCTATAGTGCATAAATTCATCGGATTCAACATCAGATATATGGACCGCTAAAAAGAAATCACACACCGGTGTGGTTGTGCCTATAGTGCATAAATCCATCGGATTCAACATCAGATATATGGACCGCTAAAAAGAAATTACACACCTGTGGGGTTGTGCCTACAGTGCATAAATCCATCGGATTCAACATCAGATATATGGACCGCTAAAAAGAAATCACACACCACTTCTTACCGATAATAACGCTTGCCTGATGTGAAAACCAAACATTAATCTAAAGATGAAATTGCTTTGCCAAAAGATCTCTCTTCCATAGAATAAATATCTTTCTAAAACAAAATGGGCATCAGCTGCAATTGCAATATATTTTGGATGTGTGCTGCTAATTGAAGTACAAGTTGCCCCCATAAATCTAATGAATCCATCAAATTCATCGTTGGTTTGCAATGATTACCCACACTATCTGTGGGGTTGTGTCTATAGTGCATAAATCCATCGGATTCAACATCAGATATGTGGACTGCTAAAAAGAAATCACACACTTGTGGGGTTGTGCCTACAGTGTATAAATCCACCGGATTCAACATCAGATATATGGACCGCTAGAAAGAAATCACACAATACTTCTTACTGATAACTACGCTTGCCTGACATGAAAACCAAACATCAATCTGAAGATGAAATCGCTTTGCCAAAAGATCTCTCTCTTTCATCGAATAAATATCTTTTTAAAACAAAATAGGTATCAATTGCAATTGCAATATATCTTGGATGTGCGCTACTAATTGAAATACAAGTTGCCCCCATCTATCCAAAGAGCAAAAATATCTCAACTATTATGTTTATATAGTAAAGGCAATGACTCTACCAACATGATCCATGGGGTTATGCAAGCGGTGCGCAAATCCATTAGATTCATCATTAGATATATTGACCGTGGAAAAGAGATCACACACCACACAAGAAATATAATCTCCATTCAAGTGTCCCCACTGATAATGATGCCCGCTTGACGTGAAAATTAGACATTAATATAGAGACGAAATCGCTCTACTTGAAGATCCCTTTCTCTTGGGTTGAATAAATAACTTTGCCAAACACAATGGGCATCAGCTACAATTGCAATATATCTTGGATGTGTGCTGCTAATTGAAGTAAAGTTGCCCTCACATATCCAAAAAAGCAAAAACATCTCAACTCCCAATTGAAAAGGATCAGAAATCGGACGTGTTCCTCGAGTTGGGGGGGAGGGACACGACCCATGTGACACACTCCTTATTCATCCATCCATCACGTGAATTTGCATGCGTTGGCGTGGGAGATATCAGGCTTTTCCGTAAACCACGATGGGGAGTTCCGTGGTGCTGGACTGCTGGGCCATTAGAAGGGATGGTATCTCCCTTGGGGAAAAAAAAAAGCTCCGCCGGGACCACCCCCACGCGTATGTGTGTGGCCAGAATTCGACTTCACGACAAAATATGTTTAATCGAAAGACATTATTTGATCTTTATTAGGAAAGACGGATTATGCGACGATTCCGAACAAGAAATATCTGAACAAAACTAATCATATGAAAGATATGTCGGAATTTAATTAACGATAAAATTTGAACAATAGTCACTTCAGATGGAACCGGACAACACAAATTGATCCAAAATTCAATTAATGACAAAACCTGAGAATGTAGAAATGCAACTGCCAAAATTTAATCAACGATCGAGCACTTCGGAACTATAGCAAAGATACACCTTAGAATTTAATCAACGATGCATATCTAGAAATTACAATTAAAAAACATATGTAGAATTTTTAATTGACAACACGAATCTGTAACAAATTGAAAGATAATAGAAAGATAACGTGTTTGTTTGTTTGTATGCGCAAGGGCCTCCCAGTAGTTGAGCACTAGTATTTATAGCGCCTATGACATGATCACTCAAGAGCAGTTCTTCTATGGTTTTAACCATGCTCCCTTATCTCTAATAATTTTTAATAATCCTGAAGCCATGATCCTATCTTTAGGTGGTTACTCCTTCAAAATCTCACCTTGATCTTTCACCATGATCTGTGGGACTCCATTGCTCTTTCTGCGAGTGACTTCAAATTAGAATATGGTAACCGTTTCTTAGTGCCCTTTGGACATCTAACCTTTGTTCGGTATCTCAATCAGTAACTTATCATTCCTTTTTCATCAATATTGGTGCAAATTAGTCTTGCTATGACAATCGTCAATCATATGACATCGTATATCAACAACGGGTTTACAATCATCGATGACTATTAGTATCAACGGAAGAAGAACACCCAAAATGTCAACAGTTGGCACGGGTGGATATATAAGTATCAAAACTTTCAAAATGTATACTTAAATGTCACTTTTATTTATTTATTTATTAAAATTGGACACTTAAATGCTAACTCTGGTAAGACTTACTGGAAATCCAACATAGCATTATTTGAAGACTCTTTCTTTCTTTCTTTCTTTCCTTTGTTTTTTCATTCTTACTAGGTTCAAAACTCTTTCTTTATATATCAACCTTCACATCGCTTTCCCATGAAACTCGAAAGCAGGATTGAAGTATTCTAAGATAAAGCAAAAGATTCATAGGTAAATCGAAATTTCTTTTCTGCTTGGTTCGCCCGTTCATACGTATACATCCATACGTGTAAACGTCGAGGAGGTGGAAATATCTCCTGTTCACTGATTGGGGATAACGAGGGAAAAACACCCAGACGAACCCGGAAAAATCAAGCCGAGGAATGAAAGTGAGCGCTCCATGATCATCAATTCAACGGGGTCCTGAGCAATTGCAACCATGCAATTTCTGGCACGACTTAACATCAATAGATGTCATGAGATCAACAAAAATCTTCGCCCTCAATAGTCGTCCCGGCGCAATCTCGGTGGCGGATCTTGCATGATAAGAATGGTCACGAGTGGCTCACTACGAGGAACCCACCAGCGTATGAGTGAATCATCTTCCTCCCATTAATTGAGGGGGACACAACCATACGGATTTGTGGGGTTGGTGTGTGTTAGCAACATGACTCTATCATGATGCGTGGGACCACAAGAGGAAACCCTCATGCGATGTGACAAAACATTGGCATATCTTCTACTCATCCATACATAAATCGAGCTAACACGAGAATAATATCACCCATCGATAATACATTGTAATAAACTCAGTGCTAACCAAAATTCTCGTGCGAGGTGTCACAAGACTTTGCCTCAGGAGTTCCATGCACATCTCCTGCGGCGGGAGAGAGATATCGAAGGTCTGAACATTGACTTCAAGAGAAGGTGGAGAAAAAAATTTAAGAGTTTCGGGATCAGTAATATACAAACAAAGATAAAGATTCTGACAGTGCACGGGCAAACGCAAATCGACAATGGTACAGAACCATGACCGTCATTCACTTCCGATACCAGATATTAACCTGGTATGTGGCGCAGGAAACCCACATTCAATCACCGTTTCGTTATGCGACAGGGCAACTGAGAGAGAACTGGGGACCGCTCCAGTCCTGATGTGGTATGAGTCTACTGAGACCACTCATTGACTGTAGCTTACCTTAATGGTTGGCAAAACGGAATTTTATGAAACTTTTGTGCCTCCAAATGTCTGCTTAAAGAGTCAAGTACTTGGTCTGTCGAAGGGATGATATAGGGGCCTCTAGTTCGTGTAAATTATTGATCATGCGTCCGCTTCTTCCCTGGGAAGTGGAGAACTATTTTATGCTAGCATTACCGATAGGTAGAATACATGCATGCCTCTCACCCGTGGGAGAACCAGACATCGAAGGGGAAAAAGGCACAACAGAATGAACACACACAGGGACAGAGAAGAAAGAGGCGTTCAGACAAAAACAGAATAAGGACTTGGGCCTCATCGAAAAAGAAAGAACGTCTCACGAAAAAAAGGAGTTGGGCTAGACAGGATAAAGCACAGCTTCAAGGAGATTGGCAGTGGAACTCACAAGCAAACTGATTCAGGATGACAATTCGCCTAGAATCCAAGAAAGTTGAACAACCGAACAATCCCAGAAAAAGAAAACAAGGGAGAGAAGGAAAAAAGAATGCCCTCTCTCTTCATTTTCCCCTGGGGCTCTGATACTACTCGCCTAGCATCAAACACCAAGAAAGTTATGGCTTGGAAACTTCCCAAACATGTCTCCTAGAACCTTGCAGCACAGGATGACTTCTTTTTGGATAATTAACTAGACGTGAAGCTCATTATACCTGCAAGACCAGCTTAAGACCTAACTTACAGAGGTGAAGAAGCAAGTAGAACCTGACTCGCCCAATAAACTGAGTTATTACTAAACCATAAAGCAACTAGTTCCATAAATATGGAACCACAAATCATTCTGGAATGATGCCCTCTTGATAAAGACCGTAGCAAAACTGATAAACAGCTTGGTAGCTTCAAATTTCTTTGAAAACTTCAATAAGGCCATTCAGGCATAAGCAGTTTCAAGATGCCTTGACAGAAAACCTGCAAAGTCAAATATATTTCAAAAAATGGTCAGGTAAACTGTTTGGTAGCTTCAAATTATCAAAAAATGAAATCATATTTCCTTGTTTTTAAAGGAAAACAAGACAGAAGTAGCAAGACCGAAGTTGTCCATCCATGCGGAAGGGATTGGCATTTAAATCTCACCTTTGACCCAATCTGGTGAAGAAGTAAATGCACCAGTAAGGCTAATCTGAGATCCTGTTCTCCAAGCGTTAATTAAACTTGCTGATAGTCAGGGACCTTTTAAACTGTCTTCCTTGTCCATAACCATCTCAAGGCAAGCTTCAGATGAAGATTCCATCCATAACCAGAGAAAAACAATAAAGAAGTTCACAGATGAAAGGATGGGCTACAGCTCATTGAGACATTGATTTACAACACCATCTAGACTGATTATAAATCTTCAGACTCTTCTTCAGTCCCCGTGTAGTCATGTATTGGTTGGTATTCAATTGATTGCAAGAAGTTGAAGTATGCATATTTCATATCAAACTGCATATCATACCCTGAAAAATGCACTTGTTATTTAGCACCTGAAGATCATCATGAAGTTTGTTGCTCTTTTGCAATAATCACTATAAAGTTAATTGAAGAAATGATGAAATACTGTGTCCTTACAATAATTAACAGCAATGGTGAGTCCTGTGTCATCTGGAATCTGTTTAACATAATGAAACCACATACTTGGTCTGCAACAGAGTCAACATGAGTATTAGATAGGCCACACTAGTCAGCACTACACTCAACCACAGGAACACCATTGATCTGGGCATAATATCATAAACATGTACAACTAAACACCAGTTCTCCCACAAACTCACCACACACAAATGTGATTCTCAGAGAGGGAAAGAAAATTGAAGCTGGCGCATTATCTCTAGATCCATATCTATAACCAGAAAAGCCGATCCCATACACCAAGACGACTTTTGCTATCTAAATATTAATTTAGCAACTAACTACATCTCAGAAGTAAATCCGATAGAATTTCTGAATTTGCATGTCTGGTTTAACTTTTACATTTTCTTTTTTGCTAGATCAGAAGTTATCGGTTCATGCACTTTTACATTTTGCAAACCAATACTGCTGAAACTTTCATAACATATGAACTTTGGCATGTGATTAACATATGATATTCTAAGTTTTAGCGTGAAAATAGAAAGTACCTTTTACTTTTAATTAATCCCAAATGAACGGGCCTCAATGGATACACCCCAAGAAGAAGAATGCTCCGATGCAGTTTTCCTCTCTTCAGTTTCAAAAACATTTTGAACCATAACTTATCTAAAGAAAAAAAAATATCTAGACACTTTGTATCACGATCCCCTGTATGATAACTTTGGGACACCTCTATCTGATAGCCTGACACAGATTGTAAATCAACTCTGCAGCCTTGAAGTTTTGTTGTTCAACTGCTATCTTTCATTAGAAGCAGGAATGGCCAGCAGGCCCACCCCTAAGCAATGATTGTTTACTAATTGATAACACTTTCTGTCCATAAACACACGCTAAAACGACCAAGCATGTCTCTAACTAAGCTAAAATGCTAAAATTACGAAACTTGACTACCACAATGAACCTACTATATTTGACAAATTCTATCATTATAACCTCAATCATGATTGATTACTAATTGATAACATTTTCTGTCCATAAACACACACTAAGGCAACCAAGCATGTCTCTAAAATTATGAAACTTGACCATCACAATGAATCTACTTTATTTGATGGATTCTATCATTAAAACCTCAATCATGATTGCTTACTAATTGATAACACTTTCTGTCCATAAACACGCTCCAAGGCGATCGAGCATGTCTCTAATTAAGCTAAAGCGCTAAATTTATGAAACTTGGCCACTATAATGAATCTACTTTATTCGATGGATCCTATCGTTATAACTTCAATCATCTAGAATTATAACTGATCATGCTCAATTACAACATCCCAATGCCTCCAACATTCTTTCCTCCAAGCACAAAAATTCTCACCATCCTACCGAAAGCACTGAATTCAAATCAGCTGGAAAACTTACAGGTAAAGAATCTCCCCAGCCTTGACCGTACACTCGAACGGCTTGGGACCATTGAAATACAACGGAAACTTCGCCATCTCGCTCTCCAAGTTCTCTGGAGAAGGATAAGGATCAACACTGCACCAAGGTACATACTTGATTGGTTCTTCAACTTCCAGCTTGAATTCCCCAGTTTCCTGCAAATCCCACCAATCCAATCCGAAAGGAGTGTCAAGAATCACCTCAAAACAACAAAACTACAACCAATCACAATTCCGAAACCGACCTTAATGTAGGAGTACTGCGCCGCGGGGTAATCTTCAATATACATACGATGAACATCCGTCGGAGGAAGGAGCAGGAAATGCTTCTCGCCAGTGACGACAGCATAGAGATTCTCGTAGTGGTCCTTGTGAAAAGAAGTCTCCGAGAAGTGATTCCCGATCCACAGGTTCACGGCCTCCGGCAGGGAGCCCAGGGCCTCGCTCGCCCACGGGACATGCCCATCGCAATCGCGAGCGAGAGGACCGTACTCCGATCGGAAGCAATCGTTCTGCTGCTGCGCGTACGCGACGAAATTGCTCTCCCGGCTGCTCCTCGAGATCATGTCCAGCGCTTCTGCGAACGGCACGCGCTGCGCGTGCGCAGAGGCGAAGCAGAGAGCCGGAGCCGGCGGCGGCGACGACGAGGAGCCGCCATCGATCGGGACGAGCGAATCGGCGCGTCCGTTGGGGGTGAGGTGGACGGTGACGGACGAGGACGAGAGGGCGCGAGTGAGGTGCGCGCGGTCGCGCCAGAGGGCGGCGGCCGGCCAGTGAGCGGTGGCGGCGCCGGAGATGAGGCAGGGCTTGTTGAGGGAGACGAAGTCACGGAGAAACTCCAGCGGCAACGGAGGGGAGTCGAGGCGGCGGACGGCGGTGGCGTTGCCGAGGCTCAGGTCTCGAACCTCTTGCCACAGCGACTCGATCTGCTTCATTGGTATCACGAGCTTCGACAGAAGCCAGCGCGCTCTCGTGCTTCGAGCGGCTGCTCCGCCCCGTCGCCGCCGTCGCCGCCGCTCTCGGTGCAGCAAACGCCCCGCCTCGCGATCTTTGCTCGACGCAGGACGCGGCGGTCGACCGGGGTACAACGCACTTTGCCCCACTTTTATTAGGTTCTGACAAATTTGCCCCCCAGACTTTTGAATGATGCGAAGTTTCTCCCGGACATTTCAGAATACTTTGCAATTTACTCCTCCGACGCCGAGTGCAAGCAAATTTTGCTCCGGTCCACAAGCGCGTCGCCTTGGGGGTGGTGCGACGGTGCGATGACCACCTCGTGACCTTCCCAATGGTGGCCACCTCCTTCGCCGGCCATCGCCGAGCTGGCATCCTTTCTAACTTTCTCCTTTGCTATAGCCAAATGGTTATATTTAAAATAAAATACAATTGAATTGAGCATTCAAGAAGCTTTTCAAAATATTCAAATAGAGTAATTTATCATCGTCCTAAATTTTGGCTGACAAATTTAAATTGGCATAATGGAGGATTTCACAATTCTTATATATCTAATAGATAGATTATTTTATTTAATTTTTTGACAACAAAAAAAAATAATTTATGAACTCTAACCTTTTTTAGTACAATAAAGAAAAATTGGATAGATCGAATCAGCACATTCTTGCGATGGTTTCTTTATCAACAAAATACTCGTGCTTTTTTCTTAATGTCATACATGTGAATGTTATATTTTTATAAAAGAATGGCATTCCATATGTTTTGGAAAAATTTCAATTAAAGAATATGAATTGTGCTTATTTCCTCAAATAAGAGCCTGAAGCCATGGCTAACTTCAATCGGATGGGCCTAAGCACCATCTTTGGCACTAGCAAAACCTCCACCATCTCTCTTGCCACTTGCCAAATCGTGGATACCTCCCTAGGAGAGTACGTGCTCCTCTATTTTGGCAAATCCCTATTCCCAGTTGTTTGGTTTTCCCATGGCATTAAATTTGAGGCATGTTATTCGTTTTGCTTTGGAGGGTAAGTCGGAGGGTTGCTGCCTTTTGGCCAGCGAATTTGTCCAGCTAATTTGCTTCTCTCCTGTTCCGTGCACTGTGCAGCGGGGCAAGTGCTGAAAGGTGTTTGCACCAGGAGCTAGTAAGCTCAAATTGAAGCAGAATTGGACAAACTTATCAAGGATAGTGAAAATTAATACCCTTCTCGGCTTGCAAATATTTTGCCATTTAAAAAGGAGAATGACTGAATTGTCACGGACTTGACGTTTCCATGCTCAAGGGACCATGAACCATCCAAGAAGAGAAGGTGGACGGTGGACCTCTCTCTAGTGTTCTCTAGAAGTTCCCAAGGCTGGACAATAATGTAATTATACCATATTCTAGAGAATTCCTAAGCAAGTGATTGGTCGATAGGGAGGTGGCACCTTATTGGAAAATACAAGGTGCAATCTATACTATTAAATCAAGAAGAGATTGATGGATATTATTAGTCCTATATTTGTGTATAAAATGCCTACTCCTCTTATATGTATCTCTCTCATAAGATTACAACTGTTAGAGCTTCCCTCTTAAAAAGAAAAATAAAAACAAAATTCTAGTTTCACATCCCCATTTCTCTCCCTTATTTACTCCCACCTACTCACTAATGGAATTACTTACATAGAACCAAATTATGTAAAGCCAAATAACTTTGGCAAACATGAAAATGATCTTACTAGAAATATTCAAGAGTTCCATAACAATAAGAATGCTTCTCTCGACTACATGCCTATATCATTCTAAGAACTGTATCCAATAAAACCTAAATGCCACTACACTTCTCTTAACAAGCAAATGAATACTTGATCTTAGAGGTAAGATGGTTACCCTATTAGGAGAATGAATTTGATAGGCTCCTCCTTGGCCCAATCCGATTGCCTGCACTCTCTCTTGCACTACTGTCATGTGGACCTTCGGGCAATTGATATCCCAACCCCGACCTTGCCTATGAGGCACGGAAACATTTACGATTACCTCACCCATCGACACTATATGACATGGGAAAAAAGGTCATTTAAAAGAGACGAGAAAACATGAGAAGAAGATAGAAAGAAATGATGATAAGGAAAGATATTAATCACCTACAGAGGCCCTAATGAAGGATTGAGTCGATCGAGCGGGATAATGGGGTCAACATCCTACTATTTCTTTTGCGCAGCCACCATGCGGGCCTCCGGATGAGTGAGATCCCAAGCCCACCTATGTCGCAGAAAGATATTTACAAACCATTGTACTTCATCAAGTTGCCACCGGAGATGCCGCAGCCTCCGTTGCACGTGCTCTAGCTCCTCGAGAACTTGGTAGAGCCTCAGCATTTTCTTCCCCTCTATTTCTTTTGGGTCAAGAAAAGAAGGCAAACGAGAATCAGTGTTCACTCCCTTTCGATCTCTTGGTCTCCCAATTCGAGAAATGAAGATGTTAGAATATTTAAATAATAAACCACGCCTTCATCTAACAGCTTAAGCTTTTAGAACAGTTGGTAGTGGTCCCACAAAATCTCACATGGTATCAGAGCCATATGTGCGTCTGAGCTGACTTTTGCTTCCGCTCCGATTGCCTCACAGAGGAACTCCAATTTCTAGAGATTGTGTTGCAGTAGGAATCACTGTCTTTTTCTTGGTTGCCTAACTAAGGAACCACATTTGCAGAAGGAGTTACCAGAGGAATCAATTCTCTATTTACCATGGCGAATCCAGAAAACAAATATTTCTCTATCTTTTCCTATCTTTACAATCCTATTTTAACTAATTCCTAGTTGATACAAATATATCCTCTGGCAGATACAAATATATTTTCTAACACTCCCCCTCAAGCTGGTGGCTTGTATATGTCCAAGACGCCTAACTTGTTTAGAAGATATGTGTGTTGAGGGTGGATCTGGATTTGGCTTTGCTGTTGGTCTGATGTAGGTACTACAGTGGAGGAATTTTGGTCACCAGCGAATTCCAGCGAGCCCTAGTAACGAAAGATAAAGAAGTTTTTATCGACGGAACATTCCCGACTCCATCCGACGAGCGAATGGCACGGCTTTGGAGGAGATGCAACCAATTAGTCCGAACTTGGATCGGTAATTGCATCGCGCCCGAAGTCGCGGCCGGACTTCCCCCAATGGAGGATTCGAAGAAAATGTGGGAAAACATAAAGGAGATGTATGGAAAGCTGGATCAAGTTAAAATTTTTGGCCTCACACAACAAATTTCAGATCTGAAGCAAGGAAATATGGGCATCGCAGCGGTTTTCAATAAACTTTCGGCCCTGTGGAATGAATTAGAGGTAGCTGAAGAAAAATTTGACTGGCCTGACAACATCCAGCAAGAGTATAAGAAGATGTGGGAAAGGGAAAAGGCGACCCGTTTCCTCCTCATGCTCAACGACGCTTACCTGCCGTTTCGGTCCCAAATACTGACCATGGAGCCATTCCCAAGCCTCGGCCGAATCTATCAGCTAGCTGTACAGGAAGAAAGCCAACAAAGAACCGCGGATCATGGCGGGGGAGGAGAGGGAATGGCTCTGATAGTAAGGAGCCAGATCCGCCCCTCGCATGCGAAGAACACGGGAAGAGGAGGAAGAGAGGCGGATCTAGGGTTCGAAAACCCTAGATCCCTCCTTTTAAAGCCAGGCGGACGGTGGAGATTATCTCCAAAGGCAATCGGACGGCCAGCATTTCTTCCCCTGGGCGACGGGATCCAACGGTCCGGGCGGCATCATCCTAGGCGGATCTGATGGCTCGCGCAACGCCTATCTTGCGCGATCGGACGGTCCGCGCGAGATCCATATTGATGGATCGGACGGCCTGCGTTCAGCGCGCCTCAATGGGCTTGATGGGCCGCGGAAGACTTTTTTCGCTGGGTCAGATGGCTCAAATGGGCCTATTTCGGCCCAAATTTTTCGGCTTGCTCCCAAGTCTTCATCAGCTGGGAAATTTAATGGACCGAAAGGCAAAGGTAAAATGTATTGTGATTATTGTAGACGTCCGCACCATACAATTGAAAATTGCTGGAAATTGCATGGAAAGCTAGGAGAAAATGGGAAACTTTCCTCAGTTTTTCAGGTATCGGGCCAAACCAATGGTAGAACAATTACCAATGAACAATATCTGGAGCTAATGGAAGCTCTTGGAAAGCTGGATGCAAATGACAAGGGTGGAAGTTTTACAGGTACATCTTACTGCTTGATGCACTCAGTTTCGAAGGATGCATGGATAATTGACTCAGGTGCTAGTGACCACATAGTCTGTGACAAAGCTTTCTTTTCCAATATCGCTAAGTTATCTTTACCCATATCCGTTCAACTCCCAAATGGAAATACCACTAAAGTCACTATGACTAGCACTGTGAAGCTTAGTTCCATCATCACTCTTCGGAACATGCTTTATGTTCCAAATTTCCATTTTAATCTAATCTCAGTTGCTCGAGCTTGTCAAGAAAATTCATGCCGCATTCTTTTTCATCCTGATAAATGCTTTTTTCAGGCCCTTTCGACTTGCAGACTGATGGGCTTGGGTAGAGTCGATCAAGGGCTGTATTTTTGGGTGGACCTCCCATTTATTTCTGAATTGCCCTCTGTTGAATTCAATAAATCATTGTGTAATGCTACTACCAGTGATATGAACTTTCTTAATCATAAACGATTGGGCCACAGTGCCTTATTTCCTGTCCTGAATGTCCCATTTGTCCTTTAGCTAGACAAACACGCATTCCCTTCCAAAATAGCACTTCTCGAGCAGATGACATTTTCTCTCTTCTACATGCCGATGTTTGGGGACCTTATCATACTTTGAATCATGATGGGTCTCGATTTTTCCTCACAATCGTGGATGATTATTCTCGTACAACATGGACATTCCTCATGCAGTCCAAAAACCAGGTCCTTTCTCATTTAAAAACCTTCATTTCCTTATCCAAGACTCAATTTGGAAAAACAATTCGTCGGGTAAGGACTGATAATGGGAGAGAATTCTTCAATGCTGAATGTGCCTCATTATTTTCTTTGAATGGAATCCTACATGAGAGTTCCTGCACATATACACCACAACAAAATGGGGTTGTTGAGAGAAAGCATCGTCATCTCCTCGAGATAGCAAGTGCACTTAAATTTCAGGCCTCTATTCCTGAAACCTTTTGGGGAGATTGTGTGATCACAGCGGCATATCTGATCAATCGCGTGCCATCACGCATCTTAAAAGGAAAGACACCATTTGAATTGCTATATGGAAGGAAGCCAGACCTACGTCACCTTAGAGTTTTTGGATGTCTATGCTATGCCACTACGATGGGGCACAGAGACAAGATGGGACCCCGTGCCACACAATGTATATTTATGGGCTACCCAACTTTACAAAAGGGGTATCGGCTTTATAAACCATCCACAGGAGAGTTCTTTGTAAGCAGGGATGTTATTTGTCATGAAGACGTCTTCCCTTTCTCCACAGGGACACACTTATCAGCTAATGAGAGAACAAGCAATAGGCAATTCTTGCTGGAGGAGGATTTATCTCCTAACGACACGTTCATTATTGCTTCCCCTCCAAGATCAACTGGCACATTACCCAGTGTATCTTTCCAGGTGGAGAATGTTGCTGACAACTCGACTGCAACAACTTCTATTGAAGAATCAACACAGCTGAGAGACTCTTCAGAAGAAGCCACTGAGGAAGAATCATCCTTGCCACTACATGAGCCGCTACGGGAGAAAGAACCAACAAGGCAATCAACTCGGGTCACTCGTCCACCTTCTTGGACAAAGGATTATATATGTGGTTCATTGAAATCATCAGGTACCCGCTACCCTATTTCGTTGTACATTTCCTTTGATAGATTATCTCCGGAACATCTATGCTGTATGAGCCGTATATCTGAAGAACAAGAGCCTTCTAGTTATGAGGAAGCAAAGAATGATCCTCGTTGGCAGAAGGCAATGGAGTCTGAGATACGTGCCTTAATGGAAAATCATACTTGGGATGTTGTGCCATTACCTGCACATCGCAAACCCATTGGGTGTAAGTGGGTATACAAGATAAAATACAGAGCAGATGGCTCTGTAGAAAGATACAAAGCCCGGCTAGTTGCAAAAGGATTCACACAGCGAGAAGGTTTCAACTACCATGAAACCTTCTCCCCAGTAGCAAAAGATGTGACAGTTCGTACTTTTCTATCTATTGCTGCTTTTCGTGACTGGCGACTACATCAAATGGACGTTCATAATGCCTTTCTGCATGGTGACCTAGACGAGGAGATATACATGGATCTTCCACCAGGATTACGGAGACAGGGGGAGTCGAAGGTATGTCGTCTCCGCAAATCTCTCTATGGACTGAAGCAAGCCTCTCGACAATGGTATGCCAAGTTCACAAGTGCACTTATGGCTACCGGATTCAAACAGTCCAAACATGACTATGCCTTTTTCTCCTGGACAAAAGGTATGTCATCTATCTATTTGATGATCTATGTTGATGACATCCTTATTATGGGAAATGATGATTCTGCTGTAAAAAATCTTAAAGAGCATCTGCATTCCACTTTTCATATTAAAGATCTAGGGTCACCAAGGTATTTCCTAGGAATTGAGATAGCTCGTTCAGATGCAGGGAATCTCGGCGAGCCGGCGAAAATTTGTGATGGAAATCATATCGAAACGGGTTTATCGGGTTGTAGGCCATCAATTGTGCCTATCGAACAAAATGTCAAATTGACATCTATTGATTATGACAATGGCATATCTCCTGCTTCTGATGATCCATCGTTAAAAGATCCATCAGGATATCAGAGACTCGTAGAGAAATTGATGTACCTCACCATGACCAGGCCAGACATTTGCTATGCAGTACAGACCCTTAATCAGTTTATGCACAGTTCGAAACAATCTCACATGAATGCTGCTTTAAAGGTTGTGAGATACTTGAAGACATGTCCAGGCTTAGGGATACTCCTTTCTCGGAAATGTAACATGGAGATGATAGCCTATTGCGATGCAGACTATGCTACATGTCCTATGAGCAGGAGATCTATCACTAGTTTTTCCATCAAATTTGGGGAATCATTACTTTCTTGGAAGACAAAGAAACAAAATACAGTATCTTTATCTTCAGCCGAAGTTGAGTATCGGTCCATGGCTAAGACTGTTTGCGAAATTGTCTGGTTAAGGGGTTTAATTATGGATCTCGGGGCAGAGGTTAAAGGACCAACTTTACTCTTCTGTGACAATGACTCAGCACTCAAACTTGCAGCGAACCCTGTGCTGCATGAAAGAACAAAACATATAGAAGTTGATTGTCACTTCACTCGAGAGAAGATTCAAGAAGGAATTATTGAGACGAGAGGAATCAGAACCTTGGAACAGCCTGCCGATATATTTACTAAACCTCTTTGTCAAAGACAACACACATATCTTCTAAATAAGTTAGGCGTCTTGGACATATACAAGCCACCAGCTTGAGGGGGAGTGTTAGAAGATATATTTGTATCTGCCAGAGGATATATTTGTATCAACTAGGAATTAGTTAAAATAGGATTGTAAAGATAGGAAAAGATAGAGAAATATTTGTTTTCCTTTATTAATCTTTTCTTGTAATTATATACAGAGCATTGTACAAGCTTTACAATCAATAGAGTGAAAACCTATTCCTCTGTTTCACCTATCTTCCACATCCCTCTCTATTTCGTCACATGGTATCAAAGCTAGGAGGTCCTAAGTTCGAATTTTCCAGGCCTCTATTTGCCTCCCCAATTAAATTTCCACGCTTAGTACTAGGCAAAAGACCAGACTAAGCGTGAGGGGGAGTGTTAAAATATTTAAATAATAAACCACGCCTTCATCTAACAGTTTAAGCTTTTAGAACAGTTGGTAATAGTCCCATAAAATCTCACAGAAGAATACCCATATAATTTCGAGAGAATGTATTTTATACTTGCGGTCACAAACTTAAAAACAAAGAAATAAACAAAAAATAAAAATAAAAACAGTTACAAACTTAAAAAATCCTATCTCAGATTTCAACTTAAAAATTATGAAAATTCTAATGGGCTCGCGTGATAACTTGCACACGTATTCATATCTCCAAACAGCTGAGGGGTGCTAAACCTGATTAGGCGCTCGGCATATGAGCTTGGACAAGGGCATATAATGAGAAAGCTCTGCACAGGTCGACTGGGCGAGTGTTTAGTAGTCAAAAACAATTGTTCATTGACTAAAAAGTCCCAACTTTCCAGGAAAACTAGGTAGAATCTCGACGGACACCCTATGAAGCACCAACACTCTCTACGAGCGTTCGTGTCGTGTTGAAGTCCGACACTCTTTGATACTCTCAGACACTCTTCGATACTCGATCAACGTGTGTTGGAAAATCCGACACCTAGTTGACTTTTCTGACACTCTCCGAAATTCCAACATATGAGTTTCTGATATGTGATTCCAATATCAAGATCAATTTTAAATTTTTTAATAAATGAGATGTCAAAATGTATATATGTGAAAAAATAAAACACAATAATAAAAATAATAAATTGAGAAAGAAGAAAAGCCTAGTCTTCTTTTCTCTTTTGACCCTCATTTTTTGTGATACACAATTCACCCCTTAAGTTTTTTTTTTTTTTCCCCTCTTTCGACATGTTTAACATGCGAGTCTAGAGCATAGATTGCTTGTTTTTTATCCAAGTATTATGAAATATTGGAATAGAGTTAAATTTGTCAAATTGAAACAATGAATGATATTAATAAATGGTAAATTAATGCTTTTAGTGTAAATTCATTCTAGGCTTTTTTAATTATTTATTTATTTGTGAATATGAATAAATTAATTTGATTAATATAATCATAAAAATGATAATTTATTATGTATATATAAAAATATATATTTAATATACAACGTGTCCCAATATGTCGGAATTCTCTGTGTTTTGATAAACGACGTGTCGACTCATCATGTCGTGTGTCGGTGTCGGTATTACTTAGCTGAGACCTGGGTGAAAATTGGAGATCAAAATGCACCAAGGATAACACTTTATACTAACAAAAAACTCGAGCTTTGGATGAAAACTTTGAAGCGTTAAGTAGGGGTGCAAGAAACGATATTTTTGGTGCAAGTTTAGCAAGGGCTGTAGACGCCTTGGTAGAAATTGAAGGTTAAGTAAAACACCCAGAAGTCAATGCCTTGGACCTATTTATTTGGGAAAGGGTGAGCAAGTTTGATGATGTCTGGTTTTTCGGGAGATTGTCGAACACCACTTCATCTCAAGGGAAGTTAAATATCAATGCGAAGGTGTATAAAATGTGTGCCATCCCGTATTCAAGGATCGGAATTCGAAAGACCAACATAAACCCATTGAATTAAACATTCCAAAGACAGCCCAATCGCTTCCCAAGTTTTGAAAAGGCCAAAGAATGCGATAATTTATGGGTCACGAGCAAAGTTATAAGACTATTTACTGGAGGCCTTCCGCTTCCGCGGCCTTTCTAAAAATGCATCTACGATCATCTTGTCATATTATATCGGCAGGGTCCTCCGGACATTCCCGTATGTTGGGGCCATAATACTGCTCTATGTCTCTAAGAATCTGGATCTCCTTGTCTTTGACAAAATTTTACCACAGCACCCTGCAAAAACAAACACCGATTCGCACTTGTAAATCGTGATGTTGATGAGATTTATCGCTATACCCACGGGAAGAACAAAAAAACTGAAAACAGGATTCAATCGCCTCCAATACAAGGTTAAAATCATATATAAATCAAGGAAAAAAAAAGAGGAAAGAAAATTCCAGATCTCTCATCAAATTTTGAATTTCATAAAAATTAGACGCTTCATCTCATGTTGACTAATGCAGAAGAACCTTTTGTCAATTGCAGGAGTCAGCTAACAAGGAGAAGGGATGACCATCTAGATTAATAATGATTGAAACGTGAAGAGCATTTCATTGCGAAGCACGAAAGAGAAAACAGAAATTGGATCCCACCCTCTCGTAGATCGGACTTAGAAGTCTTGGCATTTGGTTTTTATTCGGATGACACAATGGAATTAGGCCAAGGGGTGAGAATACTAGGGACTATTACTGGGGTTATCAAGTAAAAGAAGTCATCTTCAGCTTGAATACTACTACATGGATTCAACATGAAGGGCAGGCAACCTGAAGCTCCAGGGGAAGGTATCTGTAAACATCGTTGATTTGATTCTTAAATCCTCTGCTCAGCATCTCATCAGCTTCGTCCTGGCAAAATATAGAGGTAAGTGAAAAGAGGGAACTTGTTTCCCAGAAAGCGAAAAGAAATCTGAAATGATCCGAAGTCGAAGGAGGTGATGCAATGCGCTCACAAGGACTAGGCTCTGGTACGAAGAGCTCTCCTCTTTATCAGGTCAAGCACGCTGCCCGGAGTTCCGGACATGACATGAACTCCGTGCTCCAATTTCCGGATATCTTCACCCATACTCTTGCCTCCAACACATGCATGGGCTAGTACGTTCTTGTAATAACCAAGAGCCAGCACAATTCTCTCCGTCTGACTCGCCAGATCCCTCGTAGGTGACAAAATCAGCACTTGCACACTGTACAGAGCATGAAAAAGGCAAATTAGCCTAAAGACAAAAACGATGGCCAAAAGGCAGCAACCAAAAACAAGTTGCAACTTTCAGAGAGCCAAATAATAAAGGGTAGCTTGAGAAATCAACAAAATACAAGCAACAGAGGAAAGGATACTTGTTAAAACAAATAAACACAGAAACATTGCAGTTTCAAGTATACTAATGCTCGTGTTACGTAGAATCAACAGCGTAAGAACAAGACTATTTGTTTTCCTTGATAATGAAGAAAATCTTTCATGCCTAGCTAGTGCCCAGAATACTCAGTTAAGAGGACCCACTTAAACATTCCTGAATATTTATGGGGTGATGCAATTAAAACCGCAACTTATATATTGAATTGTGTACCTAGTAAATCAGTGCCAAAAACACCTTTTGAATTGTGGACAGGGAGGAAACCGAGCTTGAATCATTTTCAAGTTTGGGGTTGTCCTGCAGAGGTGAAAATTTATGATCCTTCTCAAAAGAAGAGCGAATCTAGGACTACTAGATGTTACTTTATTAGATACCCTAATCATTCTAAAGGGTATAGGTTCTATTGTCCTACTTGCGGCACTAAGAGTCATTGAATCTCAAACTGCCAAATTCCTGAAATTAGATGTTGCTGAAAAGAGTTCTTCTCAATCTTCCGAAAGGGAAGAGTCAAACAAAACGGTCTCTATTCCATTACCCATCTTGCATGATGATTTTATGCGAGAGCCGTGCAGAGTAGAAGTTCAGCAAGATGCTAATACTGGAAATATGTTGGTAGATCCTCCTACCACAAATGAAATTGCCCCGATGAATGATGCAGCTCCAGAAATGCTTATGCGAAAATCACAGCGACAAAGAAGACCAACACCTCTAAATGATTATCATGTCTATCTTGGAGAAGCTGATTTTGACATTGGAAATATAGTTGATTCGACGACCTTCAAAGAAGCACTTAATAGTGATCAGGTAGATAAATGGTTAGGAGCGATGAATGACGAGATGATTTCCATGTCAACTAATCAAGTATGGAAACTAGTTGATTTACCTGATGGGCATAAACCGATCGGCTGCAAGTCGGTATTTAAAACCAAGAAAGACAATAAAGGCAACATAGAGAGATTCAAGGCAAGGTTAGTTGCAAAAGGGTACACAAAGAGAGAAGGCATTGATTATACTGAAGTCTTTTCTCCAGTGTCCACTAAAGACTCTTTTCGGATAATCATGGCATTGGTGGCTCATTTTGACTTAAAGCGTCACCAAATGGATGTTAAGACAGCTTTTCTAAATGGAGATCTGGATGAAGAAATATATATGCAGCAACTTGAAGGGTTTAAAGAAGCTGGAAAAGAGCATATGGTATGCAAACTTCAAAGGTCCATCTATGGTCTCAAACAAGCATCACGTTAGTGGTACTTAAAATTTCACAAAGTTGTGAGAACATTTGGCTTTGAAGAAAACAAGTTTGATCAATGCATCTATATGAAAGTAAGTGGGAGTAAATATATTTTCTTAGTACTTTATGTTGATGACATTTTGCTTGCTAGCAGTGATGTGAATCGATTGAATGACACAAAAAGGTTTCTCTCTACAAAGTTTGATATGAAAGATCTTGGGGAAGCTTCTTTTGATCAAGGCATTGAAATTCATTGTGATGGATCTAAAAAGGTTCTGGGGTTATCTCAGAAAAATTATATAGATCGTGTTTTGAAAAGATTCAATATTCAAACCTGCAAGTCAGGTGATGCTCCTATTGTGAAAGGAGATAAATTGAGTATAGAACAATGCCCCAAGAATGATGTTGAAAAAGAAGTCATGAAGAATGTTCCATATGCTAGTGCAGTTGGTAGTCTTATGTATGCACAAGTATGTACCAGACCTGATATTGCTTTTGCAGTGAATACTCTTGGAAGATATTTGTCGAATCCAGGTCAAGAACATTGGGTTGCAGCTAAGAAGGTGATGAGATATCTACAACGAACAAAGGACTTCATGCTTGTATATAGCAGAGTTGAGGATCTAAAGGTGATTGGATACTCAGATGCTCATTTTGCTAGTTGTTTAGATGATAGAAAATCAACTTATGGATATATTTTTATGATGGCTGGATGTGCTATTTCTTGGAAAAGCACAAAGCAAACCTTGATTACGAACTCTACAATGTATGCTGGGTTTGTAGCGTGTTACGGCGCGTCAATTCAAGCGGTTTGGCTTAGAAATTTGATCTCAAAATTGCGAGTTGTGGACTCTATTGCCAGACCTATGGTGGTCTACTGTAGAACACTGCAGCTGTGTTTTATTCAAAGCATGACAAGATCAGCACTGCGTCCAAATATATGGAGATCAAATATTATTCTGTTAAGGACTTGGTCAAAAAGGGAGATATTGTGATTGAAAATATCATAACTGAGTCCATATTGGCTGATTCTCTAACAAAAAGCTTACGACCCATTTTGTTTAAAGAACATGTAAAGAATATGGGTGTCTTAGATTCTTTCGATTTCTTTTGTTAGTGAGAGTTATATAATTTGTATTTCTGGATATTATAGATATATGCAGATTGATAATGCTTTTATGATATCTATTAAAGCATTTATTTTTAATGATTGTTATTATTGATTCTATTGTTATCCTTTCTCCTGTTGATTGAGAAATGGAAATATAAAACAGTATCTTTAAACAAATTTTAGTTTAAAGATGATTGGATGTCACTGATTATGAGATCTCATGTTGGATTGTGACATAGTTGAGCAATTTCATGTTGTTTAGAAATTGCGTTGATGCAGTTTCATGTCATTGAGAAATTGCATTGAGGACCGATAAGAAATAGTGAATATTTCGATCACATGTTAGCACTATTTTTTACTACACTACTAGGCCTATGATTCATGAAAATATAATACTTATTATATGTGATTATGGAAGATCATGTGTTGTGGTATTTTCTTAACACATTGATCTCCATTGTCCTATACTGAGGTTATATAGGATTGGATTGGTTTTGAGATGCCATTTTTGGAATATTATTGTTATTTTTTTTTTAAGTTGTGGCCACATAAAACAAAATTTTCAGTTATTAACCCGATAGTGTCGTTTTTAATATAAAATTTTTCAAAATAAAATAAGTTAATTAATTTAGCACAAGTGGGATAATGTTGGTAATTTCCTATAATATGGGCTTACGTTAATTTCCTATTTTAAATAATCGGGTTAATGGATATTCCACTATTTATTGAATCCTACAGTGATATGATTAAATTGGGTATTGGCATTTATTGATAACGGGCCTAGTTGAGCAGCAAAGTGTAGGCAATTGTGTTTAACTGAAGCCCGTAATGGGAAGGGCCCAGTTGACACGCTGTTGAATAGGGTTTGCTAGGTCCCCTCTCTAGCCTATAAAAAGGGATAGGTTATATCTATTAGTTGCTTTACTCCAATTGAAAGCTGCTATACTGAAATAGGTCATAGAGAGGAAGATTTGGCATTCCAATAGATCCCTGATTATCAGAGTGATATACTTTTCTTCACTTGAAGCGATGGCTCAAACAGGTACGCTTTAATTCCGCTGTGTTTAATGATATCTGTGTTTTACAATCATATATGGATCCGTGTCTTCTTGACTAATTAGTTGTTTATGTGAATAATATTCTACAAGATGTAAAAGACATTCAGGCCGTTGTTGTTGATAATGGAACTGGCATGGTTAAGGTGAGAATACTGATGCACATGTAGATTGCTGTGGATTTTCCTGGAGTGCATTGTGGTACCTGCGCTCATGTGATGATCTGATTTGACAGGCTGGTTTTGCTGGAGAGGATGCTCTAAGGACTATCTTTCCCAGTATTGTTGGTCGTCCGAGGCACACGGGTGTCATGGTTGGTATGGACCAGAAAGATGCTTATGTTGGAGATGAGGCCCAGTCTAAGAGGGGTATTCTTACCTTGAAGTATCCTATAGAGCATGGAATCGTTAGCAATTGGGATGATATGGAGAAGATCTGGCATCACATTTTCTATAATGAGCTTCGCGTGGCTCCCGAAGAACATCCAGTGCTCCTTACTGAAGCACCCCTCAACCCCAAAGCAAATAGGGAGAAGATGACACAGATCATGTTTGAAACATTTAATGTCCCTGCTATGAATGTTGCCAATCAAGCTGTGCTCTCCCTATACGCTAGTGGTCGTACTACAGGTTTGTCGGACCTAGAATTCATAAATTGGTGAAAGTGGTACTCTGACAACAAATGAATCCTGCATTATACTGCGTCTGCGCATGCTATCTTAACTTTAAATTGACTCTTGTAGGTGATGTTGTCTTGACAGAGGAATTATTTTTCTTGTCTAGGTATTGTGCTAGATTCTGGTGATGGAGTTAGCCACACGGTTCCAATCTGTGGTGGTTTTGCACTGCCCCATGCCATCCTTCGAATTGACCTTGCTGGGCGAGATTTCACAGATGCTCTGATGAAGAGCTTGACAGAGAAAGGTTATTCATTCACCACAACAGCAGAACGTGAAATTGTCAGGGACATTAAGGAGAAGTGTTCTTATGTGGCTCTCAACTACGAGCAGGAGCTTGAAATTGCTAAAAGCAGTTCAGCAATTGAGAAAAGCTACAGGTTACCTGATGGACAGGTAATAACAATTGGAGCTGAGCGTTTCCGATGTGCCGAAGTCCTATTCCAACCATCGCTTATTGGAATGGAAGCACTTGGAATTCATGAGACCACGTACAATTCAATCATGAAGTGTGATGTCGACATCAGGAAAGACCTGTATTGGAACATCGTGCTTAGTGGTGGATCTACTTTGTTTCCAGGAATAAATGACCGCATGCGTAAGGAGATCACTGCTCTTGCACCGAGCAATGTCAAGATCAAGGTTGTAGCTCCTCCAGAAAGAAAATACAGTGTTTGGATTGGAGGGTCCATTCTTGCGTTTGTGAGCACGTTTCAGAAGGTACCAGACATATTGCTTATATTCATCAAATCTCTACTTTGAGATCTTTTGTCTCTGTTGTAATCTATTGGGTACTGATCAAAACATGTAGCACTAGAAAGCCCAAATATTTTTAGAAAAATTCATGTTTGCTGCTTCTTTTCTATTTTGTGGAAAGCTTCTTCAAAATTTCTCGATAGAGGAGAGAATCGGTTAATTGGGAAGAACAAACCAAAAAAAAAAAAAAATTTGGGTTTCTCAAGTTAGTAGCAACTGAAAATGGTGGTGAGGTTTCCTGAACTCAGTTTCCTAACCTTCTGGTTTTTGGTTGAAGCATGACAGTTAAGTGGCATAGGAGCTTGAGAAAGTATTGGGTCCTCCTAGTATATTTATTTTCTTTGTCAAACACAATCATCCGTTACGACGGTAAAGGTAGTGTTGAAAGCAATGAGGTCAATGGTCATGATGAGTAATGTGGTACCAAGAACATAAACTCCCGGGGATCCAAAACTTCTCCTAGTGGTCATTCTGCCATGTGTGTCTTCTGTAAGCTGCTTCCTGTATGGGACGGAAATTCTTATGCTTATTTTGGTCTAAAAATTATTTGGATGCAGATGTGGATATCAAAGGGAGAGTACGATGAATCTGGCCCGTCCATTGTCCACAGGAAGTGCTTCTAGATATGTAGTTGCAGTTTATGAGGCTGCTTTTATTCCACCCCCCTCTTTTTCCCATAAAAAACCTCCCTGCATTTTGTGGCTTTGGATTGTGAGAGTGGGCCGATGGTATTTGGCTTGGTTGGCAGTTTGTTTGCGTTTGTTTTTGTTTGGTCTATTTTGTGGTATTTGTAGTGTATACCATCACTGTGGACTTCTTGATGGATAATGATTCCAGATTTGATGGTTGCAGTTTTATTTAGACATCTCTCGGAGTGCAAGATTTTTTATTTCCCGAGATTTCATTGCTTAGTTACAAAGAGATTTAGTTTTTTATTTGGGTAACTCTAGGAATACAAGACATCTAACAAGACCGAAATAACAAAAACTTGCGGCGGTATATGCAATTTGTTTCTCGGCATGTTAAAACATGACGGGAATTGTGATTATGTCAAATGGCTTGTTACCAAATGATGGCTTTCGCATCAGTTTTTGTAAAAGTTTTTCCATACCTGGAATCCCACCCAGATTTTGTTGATAATAATAAAAAAAATATCAGTCTGAAGCTCGAGCTCTGTCACAATTTGTCGACAGACACAAGAAGATGAACAAAGAAGTCAGTGTTGAGAAGCAAGTGGATGTATAAGTAAAACAATTGCTTTATTTTATATAAAGCATATTACAAACTCTCTACACACACCACTCACATACATCTCTCACACCTCACACGGACACAATTCTTGCACACACCCACTCACTCTATCACTCTACACTCACGTACTCACTCCACCACACATTCACCCACTTCACGTACACACTCACCCACACATCACACACACACACTACACAAAGGGGCAAGCACCCCTATTTATAGGGTATACAAGTCGGTGAGAAGAATCCAGAGAGAGGGGGAGAGAAAAATCTAGAGAGAGGAAGGAAATTCTGGTGCAGCAGAGAGAGAGAGAAATCTGGAAAAACCCAGAGAGAGAGAGAGAGAGAGAGAGAGAAAGTAGCATAGAGATCCAGAAAGAGAGAGAGAGTAGGCGGTGCCCCTTTTTTTCTGACACTCCCCCTCACCGACTACTCTCTCTTAGTCTGGACATTGCAATCATACCAAGTTGCCTTCGGAACTCTTCAAATTTTACAACTCCAAGACCTTTGGTGAAGATGTCTGCAACTTGATCATCTGTTTTGGCATACTCCATCTTTATCTCGTCTTGTAATACTTTTTCCCGTAGGAAATGATAGTGCACTTCTACATGCTTGGTCCTCGCATGGAAAACTGGATTCTCCGCTAAGCTTATGGCTGACAGATTATCACAATATATCCGTGTAGGTTAATTTATTGGTTGATGAAGATCCTCCATTAGCTATACCAGCCATGTATTCTCTTGTGCTGCCATTGCTGCTGCTCTATACTCAACTTCTGTCGTAGATAATGACACAGTTGCCTGTCTTTTACTGCACCATGACACTACTGCTGATCCAAGGCTAAACATATATCCAGTAGTTGATCGTCGTGTGTCACGATCTCCAGCAAAGTCAGCATCGCAATGGCCTACAACTTCACATGATGCTTCTTTCTTATACAGAAGCCCAAAACTTGGGTGGAACACTCTTCGCATGCAACATACTCCTGCATGTCTCCGCCAAATGCCGATTCTTTCTTTCGGCAACTCCATTTTGTTGTGGCGTATTTGGGCAAGTAAATTGTTGACGTATTTTCCATTCTTGAAGAAATTTTGTAAAATTATCTGATATGTATTCTCCCCCATTATCTGTGCGAAGGCATATTATTTTCTTGCCTACTTCATATTCTACTTTTGCTTTAAACTCCTTAAATTTGTTTAATGCCTCAGATTTTTCTTTCATGAAATCAACCCGGACGTACTGGAGAAATCATCGATGAATGTTATCATGTACCTTGATCCTCTGACCGAAGGTTGCTTCACTGGTCCAAATACATCTGAGTGGATAAGCTCAAGAGGCATCTTCGTTCTGAATGCGGACTCCTCATATGGAAGCTGATGTGCCTTCCCATACGGCATCCAAAGCACGGATGACATCTTCTTGGACTTCCAAGTGGGGAGACCTTTTAGCATATCTTTCTTCATCATCACCTTTAATTTATGGTAACTCACATGCCCAAGCCGTGCATGCCACAAATCGGGCGTTTCATTCTTTCGAGTTTTGTCCACGTATGCCGTCTGAGCTGACATTACGTAGACAGACTCTAATCGACACCCCTCCATGATTGGTGTACCAGTAGGTTTCAAATTGCGGTACACCCTAACGTCTCTGGGACCAAACACCACATAATTACCTGAGTCTGTAAGTTGTGCCACAGACAATAGATTTTTCTTCATTCCTGGCACATGGTACACATTTTTCAGTTCGACTTGATGTGAACTGAATCGAGGTGTTATCATCGTTTGGCCCACATGGGTAATCGGCAACCTTGAGTTGTCTACGGTGACAACTACTCGTCCACCTTTGTACTCACACATGTTTGATAGCTTGCCTTGATCTCCGGTCATGTGATTTGAGCACCCCGAGTCTACTATCCAATCTTCATCATAATCGATCAATTTATCGCTTACCATGGTGAGGGCCATCACATCTTCTAACTCTGTGATGGAGGAGGCCGCGATCTCTTCTTGTTCCTCCATCACAAAGGATGCTTGGAAATCCCACTCTTCTTCACTATCATTTTCCTTAGATGCCGCGACGTTTCCTTCAACTCTTTTGAATCGACAATCTCTGGCAAAGTGACCTACTTTGCCACAGGTGTAACACCGTCCATTACGCCTTCTATTCTTCTTATCTTCATTGTCGTCCTTGTCGCGGTCTTGACGAGCTCCCCCTAGCCGAGGTCCAGTTCCTTCTATTCGATTTGGCCATTCTCCATGACTTTTCCATGCTTTGCCATCTCTTATACATGCTCTATTTCTATTCTGGCCCTTGAACCATCTTTTATTAGTAAAGAGGGCACTTTCATCCTCCTTAATTGAGACCTTAGAAATTTGTTTATCTAAGGCTTCTTGGTTGGCCAGTATATTTTCCAACTCTGTTAGAGTTGGCTCATTTGCCCATCCATGGGTAGCCGTAACAATACCGTTATATTTAGGCCTTAATCCGTGAATTATTATTCTTCTCATTCTTGTCTCAGAGATGGCATTCTCAGGATCTAATTTTGAAATTTCTTCGCAAATAGATTTAACTTTAGAAAAGTATTGACTTACCGTCATACTTTGTTGCGAGATTGAGAGGAGCTCGTTCTCCAGGCATTGTAACTTGGCATCGTTTGTCCTTGGAAATAGCGTTGCCAAGTTATCCCAAGCCTCCTTCGGGGTCTTCGCACTCTTTATGTGCTGCAATAATTCATCTTCAACCGTCACGGCAAGAACGTAAAGAACCTTACCTGATTTGACGTTCTACTTTCTTAAATCACCATCATTTATGGGTGGTGTGGTGTTGTTGCCGCCAACAATATCCCATAAGTCCTGTCCAAACAAATAATACCGCATGCGGGTACTCCAATTATTATAATTTGAGTTGTTGAGCTTCTCGACGCCACTTACCGAGCTTGAGAAATCTGCCATTGTGACTTGAATATAATGCCCAGTACTATACCAAGTAAGCCCGGTCTCGAACCAACCAACTTCACAATCCCGGATTGTGCACTGGCAGAACTCCGACGTCGCTCCTTGGCTCGACGATCCCTGACCACCTACTCAATTACAATGGTCCCCGACCACTGTCTTCACACAGCCTCCGACGACCTGCTCTGATACCAAATGTTGAGAAGCAAGTGGATGTATAAGTAAAACAATTGCTTTATTTTATATAAAGCATATTACAAACTCTCTACACACGCCACTCACATACACCTCTCACACCTCACACGGACACAATTCTTGCACACACCCACTCACTCTATCACTCTACACTCATGTACTCACTCCACCACACATTCACCCACTTCACGTACACACTCACCCACACATCACACACACACTACACAAAGGGGCAAGCACCCCTATTTATAGGGTATACAAGTCGGTGAGAAGAATCCAGAGAGAGGGGGAGAGAAAAATCTAGAGAGAGGGAGGAAATTCTGGTGCAGCAGAGAGAGAGAGAAATCTGGAAAAACCCAGAGAGAGAGAGAGAGAGAAAGTAGTAGAGAGATCCAGAAAGAGAGAGAGAGTTGGCGGTGCCCCTTTTTTTCTGACAGTCAGAGGGTAATTTTGTTACATCTTGTTAGTTACATATTGCCTCCCGTTATGCCTTCCTTGCCGAAACTGTTGAGAATGAGAAAGGAACAACAGTTTCGAGTTTTCACAAAATTAAGAATAATTCATATGCAGTTGTATTATAAGGTTTTCTGCGTTAATGCTTGAAATGTCGGAAGTATCAGGGTTTCCTGTGTTAGATAAAAGTAGCGTTCGCACCTCCATTTGCGTTGAACGCTCCCTTTGCGGGCAACTGCATTTCCCCTGCCTTTGTTCCCTTTTCTTCAGCTCTTCATCTCCATTGCATCTGCAATCTGAGCCTTATGGCTAGTACACGTCCCTTCCTGACAGGAGACGTGATCAACAAGTAGGCAGTTTGCTCGGCCCGGGTGGCTTGGGCTATGTTCTTACTTCTTACCCGAGAGAGCCCAGTGCAGCCCAAAAACCTGCATTTAAATTTCATGTTGTTATGGCCAGGTTTGGGCGACACATCCGACCCGATGTTCGGCCCGGTCACCTCTTGAGAGAGGAGCGAGTAAACATAGTTTCGGCATCTTGCTAATTGGTCGGCTTTAAAGTCTAACGATGACAACATGAAAGCGACGAAACGTTTCAAGCTGAGGGCACGAACTGGGGCATGCGAGCATTGCAGGGAAAGGGCGAGCCGTCTTTGGAGCGTGTGGGGATAGTCTCTGTAGTCGCTCATTCACGGCAGATGGTCCGTTTGTAGCATTTACAGAAAAAAGGGTGAGCCATCTTTTCCAGGTTCGACATGCAGCAGAGAAGAGATCTCATGTAAGTGACACTTACAAAGCCGATTCTTGAAATAAAATTCGTTTTGCGGACATGATTGTCCGGTTGAACCCATATAAGATGGAGAAAACACATCAACATGGGAAACCAAAGTTAGGTCGACGTGATGGGAACGTGTTTCGTCTTCCATGGTTCCATGGTTGACCAAAACGAAAATGAAACCTGCTACGAAAATAAGTTGCTTCAAATGCAACTAACCCACCTCCAGTATCAACTCATGACGCTTCACAACAATACTTATGGGATCGGTCATGAACCTTCCTGTCATCCCCAATATGTCAGTGGGAAGGGTTGCTGAAACTAAGACAGCCTGCAGAGAATGCCACTCACGCGTTAGCCGGTTGCGTACATGAACGTCTAAGAGCAACTCGCAGAAAACTGATTTAGTTTGGAACGAAGCAAATCCTAGCAATGCGCTGAAAATTACGAAGTGCATTTCATGGGAGAGAAGCAAGTATGTCTCATCGTGGCAAAAACTCTACCACTCATCAGACAAGACAGGAAAAAAATGCAAGCGCCCTATTCATAGTGGAAGTACGAAGCCAAAAGACAACCGTTTTATTCACCTTGTACAGGCTCTAATGTCAAAATCATATATAAATCAAGGAAAAAAAAGAGGAAAGAAAATTCCAGATCTCTCATCAGAGAATTTCATAAAAATTAGACGCTTCATCTCACAGCATGTTGACTAATGCAGAAGAACCTTTTGTAAATTGCAGGAGTCAGCTGACAAGGAGAAGGGATGACTATCTAGATTAATAATGATTGAAACGTGAAGAGCATTTCATTGCAAAGCACGAAAGAGAAAACAGAAATTGGATCCCACCCTCTCGTAGATCGGACTTAAAAAGAAGTATTGGCATTCGGTTTTTGTTCGGATGACACAATGGAATTAGGCCAAGGGGTGAGAATACTAGGGACTATTACTGGGGTTATCAAGTAAAAGAAGTCATCTTCAGCTTGAATACTACTACATGGGTTCAACATGAAGGGCAGGCAACCTGAAGCTCCAGCGGAAGGTATCTGTAAACATCGTAGATTTGATCCTTAAATCCTCTGCTCAGCACCCTGCCCGGAGTAGGCTCAGATTAAATCCTCTGCCCGGAAGGTATATCCAGCTGAAGGTATCTGAAGTCGAAGGAGGTGATGCAGTGCGCTCACAAGGACTAGGCTCTGGTACGAAGAGCTCTCCTCTTTATCAGGTCAAGCACCCTGCCCGGGGTTCCGGACATGACATGAACTCCGTGCTCCAATTTCGGGATATCTTCACCCATGCTCTTGCCTCCAACACATGCATGGGCTAGTACGTTGTTGTAATAACCAAGAGCCCGCACAACTCTCTCCGTCTGACTCGCCAGATCCCTCGTAGGTGACAAAATCAGCACTTGCACACTGTACAGAGCATGAAAAAGGCAAATTAGCCAAAGACAAAAGCGATGGCCAAAAGGCAGCAACCAAAAACAAGTTGCAACCTTCAGAGAGCCAAATAATAAAGGGTAGCTTGAGAAATCAACAAAATACAAGCAACAGAGGAAAGGATACTTGTTAAAACAAATAAACACAGAAACATTGCAGTTTCAATTATACTAATGCTTGTGTTATGTAGAATCGACAGCGTAAGAACAAGACTATTCGTTTTCCTTGATAATGAAGAAAATCTTTCATGCCTAGCTAGTGCCCAGAATACTCAGTTAAGAGGACCCACTTAAACATTCCTGAGTTCATTAACGAATTGAAGAAAGCTTCTCAAAACAAAGTTCATGAACAAATTCCTAAGTTGAACTTCTTTCAGGGCCATTCCACGGGTGATGGAAAAGCTAAAAGCCAGCAACCCTCTGCCGCAACATCAGAACATCTCAAATTCTTCAGTGAATAAGGTCGAAAACCAAAAATTCTTCTGCAGGGCGATTAAATTTTTTTTTACGCTAGAAATTCGAGAGGGAGGGTTTGCCAAACATTTGCCAAAAAAAAAAAAAAAAAATACTATGAGTATTGCAAATTTTTTGTAAAATGAATTTATTATATATATATATATATATATATATATATATATATATATCCTAGACATTTGTTACCAAATTAGATATTTGTAATTTCAATTTAATAATTATAATCGGTACCTTGAAAATTAATTTTTCTTTTCTTTTGAGTTCATACCACCCAAAAAAACCCTGAATCATTACACGCACGGTGAAATTAGCCCAAAATAATTATTTGACTTCCAAAAGCCCCAAACCGATGCATTCGTGATTGATTTATCCCTGGTTGGTTTGCGTTAAATACGATCAATACAGCAAAAAATCTCAAATCGATATACACATGACAAACGAAGTATAAAACCCTAAATTGGTACACTCAACAACTATCACATATTATTTAATTTAGTAATTTAATAATAAAATTTAAGAAAAAGTAGCGTGTGTACTAGTTGGGATTTTTGTGGTAAAAAAATTACTTTGACATAAATTTGTCACATACTTATCGAGTTGAGATTTTTTGTGAAATTAATTCCTTCTTTTTTGATCAAAACCTTGAAAATCAAATTATGTTAAATGAGAGTACTGGAAATCACATGTTTTGATCTCTGGGGATCTATCATCGTTGGTCCTTTTGCTTATAATTCTGATTTCCGAATTTCTCCTTTTTAATAATTTTCCATCAAATTTCAATTTAAAATATGCCAGAAATTGTTGAGTTAGATTTGATAACTGTCACATGGCGCGGAATGTATGAACTGCTAAAGCGAATTGCACTTTTCATCCCTGTAATTGAAGTGCTCTAATTTGGCTTTTGTATTCTTTTTTTTTTTTTCCTTTTCTGCAACACTATTAATCCTCCAATAACTAACGCTACTATAAGTATTATTATTTATATTTTCGTTCAAAATGAGTCTTGGATATCGTTGGCCATTACTTAATACACGGTATTTTATATGTTATATGTTATACGTTTTTATAGTTTATATTAATTACGGTATTAATGATTTTATGAGTAATCATTAAAGAATTTTTTTGAGAGCCATTTAATAGTTTAAGGGTTGAGATTGAATTGGAAGAATGCCTGTAATTTATCTAATATATTTCGCCTAAGAGATAATGAGTTAATGTTTTAGTTAGAATATTTAAACGATGTCGTACCTTCTTTTTCTAAAACTAGCCATTACTACATCAATATGGATATGAATGAAATTGATGATGCGGTTGTTAATATACAGTGGAATTAATCTCGATGGAAAATCAATCCGGTTTGACACTCTTCGTAAGTATGGGAATCACCAATTTGTAGTTGGTTTTGATTTGACCTTTTGATAGGGAGTCAATCACTACAAAATTTAATCTTTTATCCACTAATTTATTTTTTTAATTATTTTTATAGATAATCACTTCAAATGTTTCAAAATACGTGTTAAAATTTATCACAAAAATACAATCGAGTACTAAAAGTTTTAAAAAGTGTAATTAAATCCTAAAACTTATCATGAAAGAGTAATCGTGGTCATCCCAATGATGTCACATACTAAGCGCAAGAGAAAACTATATATATTAGTATCATGACACGACCTGTTTAAATTAATTATCGCACTAAAGTATTTCGATTTGATTGGTTAGCATGTAGTTTGGAACAATTCTAAGGTATGATCATCATGTCCAGTCTCGTCTTTTACTATTAAAAATTCCAAACATAAGCTCATACAAGCATCATGAAGGGCTTCATTTCATTTTCTGTCCGAGCCATCTCGAGCTTTACATGCATTGACCTAGAATATTTACAAGCACCGCACCTATGTACAGAGTATATTTGCAAGCTAATATCCAAAAGTGCAAGTATTAAACTAGGGAAAAAAGGGTTAAAAAGAGTATTTAACTTCGCTACCCCTTAAATTATCTCTAAACTATTCCGTGTCCATCAAAAAAACAAAAAAGTCTCTTCCAGCTTTATCACGAATTAAACTCGACTCATGACCATTTAAAAACTGACATGCAACTTTAGAAAAATGATTAGAAAATAAATTTGATACAAAAATAAAAAGTAAGATAAATCTACATTTTTGTTCTCAAAAATAGAAATCAAAAATTTATTTCTAAACAGAAATTATTCCAATGAATTAAAATGTTAGCAAGCGCACTTTTAAAATTTTCTGTGATATTAATCATTTTATTTTTCCATTTACTTTTGCTCTTTAAAAAGTATAAAATCTCTTTCCAATCTTCAAGAATTACCCGTATGTCCGGTATCTTTCTTGCCGTGGACGACGCTCGGACGACCGTGCCGTTGGTCGGGCGTGTCTAAACTCTGAACTGCAGCTTGTCTCTCTGCTTCTGCTTCGGACGCTGTCGCTCGGTTATGAATCAGAGAACGAAAAGATAAACCGAATGGAATCCGACCTTTTCGCACGTAACTCGAAGTTGGGCTTCGTTCCTTCGTCCATTCCGACCGATGCGCTGGCGTGTTACCGGTCGAATTCCAGAAGTCTAGGAGTTGGTTTAGGCGGTTCCCCTTTGAATTTGTAAGAAGGTGATTTGCGATGGAAGAAGCAAGACAGAGCAAGGAAAGAAGGTTTAGAGAATTTCTTGTTTTTCTCTATGTATTGATGTATCTCCTTTGATGTATAATTATAATACATTCTGTACACTCAAAAAGGAATAAAAGAATTGCAGATCAATTAATTCTCAATCTATTTTCTAAGTCTGATTGCATGAGATTAGGATCGAATCAATCTGATCCCAATTATCTCTTGCATATCCTCTAACAGAATTCTATCGTTTCGGACGATGTGATGGCTTTGCCGATTGTTGAGCGCGTGCGGAACTTTCCCCTGAATCAACGGATCATGCGAGACCAAGATAGGAACTCGGTAGGATTTAGCTTAATCTGTTTTGAGGCATCAGAAGGAGATTCCTTCGGTGAACAGATGCGGAGTTGGTGTAGATAAAAGCGATCTGTTGTGGTGTTTCGAGTTAAAGCATGATCAATAATCAAGATTTCTGAAGCCATCAAAAGAAAAACAGGGAATGTCTGCCTCAGACATTATAAATTTGATGTCTTTCGAGGTAGAAGTTTAGAGTTCTTGGGAGGGCTGAGACTGTCTCTACCATCCTATTTCTTTAAATTAGTTAATTGGTTACAGTTTATTCTTGCATGTTGGATGAGAAAAACTTGACTGACTGTAATGGGTTGAAGAATTCATGAACATCTTTAAGGGCACGTTTGGTAACGATTTCCTTCTCGGGAACTAATTTTGACAAGATATAATTATTTTTTATTATAAATTATAAATTTGATGTCTTTCGACCTCACCGGAATGTCGCCAGCCCTCGGCAAGGCCGGCCCTCGTCGGCCAAGCCTCCCCGGCAGCTAGCCCAGTGCGAGGCTCGCCCGGCCCGCCGAGGCTCGGCCTCACCGGTGGCTAGGCGAGCCTCGCCCGCCCGACGAGGCCCGCCCAACCCCGACGAGGCTCGCCGGTGGCTGGGCTTGCCTTTGGCGAGCTCGCTGAACCTCGCCTTGGCCTGGCGAGCTTGCCGGACCGGGGGCCGGCAACCGGCGGCGAGCGGCGGCGGACAACAGGGGGCGGCGACTGGCAGCAGTCGCAAGATGGCGGAAGGGAAGAAGAAGAATTTTATTGTGTTAATTCTTTTTTTTTTAAATTAAAAAGATACTAAAGGTAAACTAATGGGTTTGCTCCCTGATCACCTTTCCAACATAAAAAGGGGAGGTAGGGAGTTCGAATTCCCACTTCCTCACAGGGAATTGGGGTGGAGATGATTTAGTTTCAAAAATAGATTTTGACTCAAATGCCTTACAAGAAGACATGGTAAAAATCTGAGAATGAGAGTTGGAGTAAAAATATGGTAGAACCGACAAAAGAAAAAAAAGAAGTACAAAAGGTATCTCTGTTCATGGGTATGGGCTTAAATCTCCCTAAAAATTTATCTTGGTGTCTCCACAAAAGCTCGGTGCAGTTAGCTTTGTTGGATCGTTGTGTGCAGTTCATTATATAGTTATGTATTGTCCTCAGATATATCTTTGATGAAACATCATTGTGGATCTATTAAAACTCACCGATCGAGATGATATTTTCTCATATTAATCGGTTAGAGTTTCTCCTTTGATCAGCATTAGAAAATGGCAGATGTGTTGGAAATTTCCTATAATATGGGCTTACATTAATTAATTGATTTCCTATTTTAAATAATCGGGTTAATGAATATTCCAATAATTATTGAATCCTACAGTGATCTGATTAAATTGAGTATTGGCATCTATTGATAACGGGCCTAGTTGAGCAGCAAAGTGTAGGTAATTGTGTTTAACTGAAACTTGTAATGGGAAGAGCCCAGTTGACACGCTGTTGAATAGGGTTTGCTAGGTCCTCTCTCTAGCCTATAAAAAGGGATAGGTTATACATATCAGTTGCTTTACTCCTATTGAAAGCTGCTATAATGAAATAGGTCATAGAGAAGAAGATCTGGCATTCCAATAGATCCCTGATTATCAGAGTGATCTACTTTTCTTCACTTGAAGCGATGGCTCAAACAGGTACGCTTTAATTCCGCTGTGTTTAATGATATCGGTGTTTTACAATTATATATGGATTCGTGTCTTCTTAACTGATTAGTTGTTTATGTGAATAATATTCTACATGTGGTATCAGAGCTAATCATATATGATTGTATAACCCAAATTTTTATTTTTTATGGACAAATTCGAAACTTACGATTTTGAGCCGAATATTGTCGTTATTCCTTCGTATGGATTTTTCGCTCAATTGATCTTGAAACCATAGGGCTTTTATTCTACATGTCAAGATCTTTCCAACCATATATAATTTGCATAGTTTAGTTGAGAATTGAGAGAGAATTTCAAATTCGAAATTCTAGGGTTTATGCGTGATAAAGTTCGAATTACTTATTGATTGATGTTTGATGCAAATCTTTGTATGGGTATTGTTATATATTAGTTTTAGCATCTTTTTGTAGCATCAAGGTAAGTTTTTAGGGTTAATTTCAAGAAACCGAATTTTTCGGTCATGGGAGGCTTGGTTCTGAAACTTTGAAGCTTGTATGTGATAGATTAACTTGGTTTTTCTTCGTTTAATTGATTATAGTTAATTATATTGATGTTAGAAGCAAGATCCATGAAAAAATTTCATCAAAAATCAAATATTATGTGTGGTTTTGGAGCTTCGGGTTGAAACTGGGTCATGCGACCCGCTTTTATGCAAATACGTGACCCGGCTGGAGGTTGAAGAAGACCCTCCAGCCAGGCCGGACCAATGGATGGGCCTAAGCCCATCCTTTCTCTTTTTCTTTTTAAATGGATGGGCGGCCCATCCTTTCTTTAGTTCTTTTTATGTTTAAGATTTTGGGCGTAGCCCAAGACTTTTATTAAATAAACACAAAGGTTCTAGGCTCACGCCTAGCACCCAGAGCTAAAAATAAATGGGCTTTGCCCTTTTTTATTTCGTGGGTCATTTTTTAATTAAAAAAAAGGTGGGCCGTGAGAGGTTTTGGATTCGCGGGTCTAGCCCTCGGTCCTATTAGGGCTACTCGCGGGTCCTGGGCCCGCGAGAGTCCAAAATATTAAATTAATATTATAATAATAATAATATAATAAAATAATAATAAAAATATTAAAATATTAAAAAATATACATATTAAAAAAATTTTAAAAAATTGTTGCAAAAATTGTTGTTTTGAAAAATGCAATATGACCATTGGAAACACATGTTATGAAGTGTTTCATATTATTTGATGAATTTTGGGCATGAATTTTTTGGAGTTCCTTATTAATAAAGATTAGTATATACAATTACTCACCCAAAGGGAGTTATTGTGTATATTAATTTGGAAAATAGTATGAAGTTTAATCCCTATATTTAAAAGATGGGGATGTATAATTGAAAAATATTTATGTGCCCAAAGGGGATAAATGTTTTGAAAATTTTATGTAATTCCTCTCTATGTTGATATTATGAAAAAGTATGATTTAAAGGATTTGTTTGCCCAAAGGGGATGGATCCTTGATAATTATATGTAATTCTCCTTGTTGTTGCTCTATAAACTTCATACTGTGAAAAATAATGGTGCGTTATACACTCGGCCCAAAGGGGTGTTTTTAATGTATTAATTATTTTTGTTGAAATACTCATGGCCCATAATTGATCTTATTGCATTATGTGTGACAAACAGTTACCTTTGCTGTAAATAACAACAATGCCACGATTCAAATGTTAACTGGATCAAACTTTAAGAGATGGAAGCAAGACATAGAGTTTGCTCTAGGCATCGTCAAAATGGACTTGGCTCTACGTGAGGATGAACCTGTCAGGCCCAATGATCAAAGTACTACAAATCAAAAGGCCCATTATGCTAGATGGGAAAAATCTAACTGGCTGAGCCTCATTGCTATGAAGAGGTCCATCGCTGAGCATCTCATTAGTGGTTTGCCGGAAGATACAAATGCCAGACAGTTTCTTGAAGTAATGGGAGAAAGATATAGAGTCTCAGATAAGGCTGAAGCTGGAAACTTGTTGAATGAGTTAACAAACATGAGGTATGATGCTACTATGGGTGTTAGAGAATTTATATTGAAGATGGTTCACATTCAGTCCAAACTTAAGGCCCCTGAAATTGTTCTTTCTAAAAATTATATTGTGCATCATGCCTTAAATGTTCTGCCAGCTGAATTTAGCCAAATTAAGACTGCTTATAGTGCTCAGAATGAGACATGGAGCGTTAATTCCTTAATTACCAAGTGTGTGACTGAGGAAGAGAAGTTGAAGAAGGGAAAGCATGAGTCCGTCCACTTAATTGTCAATGCCAAGTTGAGTTCATCTAAAGGCAAATGGAAGCCTAAAGGATCAAATGCTCTTGGTCCAAAGAAAGCGCAAGACTTCAAGAAAAATGGGAATTATGGAAAAAATGGAGATAAGGATTTCAAGTGTTTTCACTGCAAGAAGTAGGGTCACAGGAGAGCCAATTGCTACAAGTTCCAAGCTTGGCTAAAAACAAGAAAAGAAAGTCACCAAGGTGAATTGTTGGTGTGTTTTGAATCAAATCTAGTTTATGTTCCTATGGATTCTTGGTGGCTTGATTCTGGTGCTACTGTTCATATGACTACTACCTTACAAGGTCTCACAAATCTAAGGAATCCAAGTTTGAAAGAGTCAAAGCTTAAAGTTGGAAACAGTACTAGAGTTGATGTGGAGCGCATAGGGACAGCTGTTTTGAATTTAGATTCTGGTTTTCAGCTTGTCTTGAACAATGTTTTTTATGTTCCTAATTTTAGGAGAAACTTAGTATCTCTTTCTTCGCTTGACAAAGCTGCATATTGTCTTCATTTTGCGAATAAGAGAGTGGATTTGAGTTATGATTCCAGAATTATTGGGAATTGTGTTTTGTCTAATGGATTATATCAATTATATTTATCTCCAGATAGATCATATTGCTCTTTCAATGTCGAGAATAATGTTGCTAAGAGATCTTAAATCAAAGAAAGATCTTCATTGCTATGGCATAAACGATTAGGGCATATCTCTAAAGAAAGGGTAAAGCATCTTATCAAGGTTGATATTCTTCCTCCTCTTGACTCAGATGATACTGAGACTTGTGTTGATTGTGTGAGGGGACAATTAACTAAAACCAAGAAGAAAGACGCTACTCGCAGTCAAAGTCTATTGGAGATAATTCATACTGATATTAGTAGACCATACTCAACCACTTTGTGTGGAAATAAGTACTTCATCACATTCATTGATGATTTCTCCCATTATTTTTATATTTATCTAATTAAGGAGAAGACTGATGCTCTTAAAATGTTCAAAGTGTTTCGTACTGAAGTTGAGAAACAATTGGGAAAAATTATCAAGATTGTCACGTCTGATCGCGATGGTGAGTATTACGGGCGATATACTGGGACTGGACAGCAAAAGGGACCATTTGCAAAATATTTGCGAGACTATGATATTATCGCTCAATATACAATCCCTGGGAGTCCTAAACAGAATGGTGTAACTGAACGGCGCAATTACACACTCATGGAGATCAAACGAAGTATGATGGGCAGTTCTAACTTGCCTGAATATTTATGAGGTGATGCAATTAAAACAGCAATTTATATATTGAATCGTGTACCTAGTAAATCAGTGCCGAAAACACCTTTTGAATTGTGGACGGGGAGGAAACCGAGCTTGAATCATTTTCGAGTTTGGGGTTGTCCTGCAGAGGTGAAAATTTATGATCCTTCTCAAAAGAAGACCAAATCTAGGACTACTAGATGTTACTTTATTGGATACCCTAATCATTCTAAAGGGTATAAGTTCTATTGTCCTACTCGCGGCACTAGAGTCATTGAATCTCAAACTGCCAAATTCCTGGAATTAGATATTGCTGAAAAGAGTTCTTCTCAATCTTTCGAAATGGAAGAATCAAACAAAATAGTCTCTATTCCATTACCCATCTTGCATGATGATTCTATGCGAGAGCCGTGCAGAGTAGAAGTTCAGCAAGATGCTGATACTGGAAATATGTTGGTAGGTCCTCCTACCACAAATGAAATTCCCAGATGAATGATGCAGCTCCAAAATGCCCGTGCGAAGATCACAAATGACAAAGAAGACCAACACCTCTAAATGATTATCATGTCTATCTTGGAGAAGCTGATTTTGACATTGGAAATATAGTTGATCCGACGACCTTCGAAGAAGCACTTAATAGTGATCAGGCAAATAAATGGTTAAGAGCGATAAATGACGAGATGATTTCCATGTCAACTAATCAAGTATGGAAACTTGTTGATTTACCTGATGGGCATAAACCGATCGGCTGCAAGTGGGTATTCAAAACCAAGAAAGACAATAAAGGCAACATAGAGAGATTCAAGGCAAGGTTTATTGCAAAAGGGTACACACAGAGAGAAGGCAATGATTATACTAAAGTCTTTTCCCCAGTGTCCACTAAAGACTCTTTTTGGATAATCATGACATTGGTGGCTCATTTTGACTTAGAGCTTCACCAAATGGATGCTAAAACAGCTTTTCTAAATGGAGATCTGGATGAAGAAGTATATATGCAGCAACCTGAAGGGTTTAAAGAAGCTGGAAAATAGCATATGGTATGCAAACTTCAAAGGTCCATCTATGATCTCAAACAAGCATCACGTCAGTGGTACCTAAAATTTCACAAAGTTGTGAGATCATTTGGTTTTGAAGAAAACAAGTTTGATCAATCCATCTACATGAAAGTAAGTGGGAGTAAATATATTTTCTTAGTACTTTATGTAGATGACATTTTGCTTGTTAGCAGTGATGTGAATCTATTGAATGGCACAAAAATGTTTCTATCTACAAAGTTTGATATGAAAGATCTTGGGGAACCTTCTTTTGTTCTAGGCATTGAGATTCATTGTGATAGATCTAAGAAGGTTCTGGGGTTATCTCAGAAAAATTATATATATCGTGTTTTGAAAAGATTCAATCTGCAGACCTGCAAGTCAGGTGATGCTCCTGTTGTGAAAGGAAATAAATTGAGTATAGAACAATGCCCCAAGAATGATGTTGAAAAAGAAGTCATGAAGAATGTTCCATATGCTACTGCAGTTGGTAGTCTTATGTATGCACAAGTATGTACCAAACCTGATATTGCTTTTGCAGTGAATACTCTTGGAAGATATTTGTCGAATCCAGGTCAAGAACATTGGGTTGCAGCTAAAAAGGTGATGAGATATCTACAACGAACAAAGGACTTCATGCTTGTATATAGCAGAGTTGAGGATCTAAAGGTGATTGGATATTCAGATGCTGATTTTGCTAGTTGTTCAGATGATAGAAAATCAACTTCTGGATATATTTTTATGATGGCGGGAGGTTTTATTTCTTGGAAAAGCATAAAGCGAACCTTGATTACGAACTCTACAATATATGATGAGTTTGTGGCGTGTTACGGCACGTCAATTCAAGCGATTTGGCTTAGAAATTTGATCTCAGAATTGCGAGTTGTGGACTCTATTGCCAGACCTATGGTGATCTACTATGACAACACTACAGCTGTGTTTTATTCAAAGCATGACAAGATCAGCAATGCGTCCAAATATATGGAGATCAAATATTATTTTGTTAAGGACTTGGTCAAAAAGGGAGATATTGTGATTGAAAATATTAGAACTGAGTCCATGTTGGCTGATCCTCTAACAAAAAGCTTATGACCCATTTTGTTTAAAGAACATGTAAAGAATATGGGTGTCTTAGATTCTTTTGATTTCTTTTGTTAGTGGGAGTCATATAATTTGTATTTTTGGATATTATAGATATATGCAGATTGATAATACTTTTATGATGTCTACTAAAGCATTTATTTTCAATTATTGTTATTATTGATTCTATTGTTATCCTTTCTCCTGTTGACTGAGAAATGGAAAAATAAAACAGTATCTTTAAACAAATTTTAGTTTAAAGATGACTAGATGTCACTGATTATGAGATCTTATATTAGATTGTGACATAGTCGTGCAATTTCATGTTGTTTAGAAATTGCGTTGATGCAGTTTCATATCATTGAGAAATTGCATTGAGGACCGATAAGAAATAGTGAATATTTCGATCACATGTTGGCACTATTTTTACTACACTACTAGGCCCATGATCCATGAAAATATAATGCTTTTTATATGTGATTATAGAAGATCATGTGTTGTGGTATTTTCTTAACACATTGATCTCCATAGTCCTATACTGAGGTTATATAGAATTGGATTGGTTTTCAGATGCCATTATCGGAATACTATTTTTTTTTTTTTTTTTAAGTTGTGGCCACATAAAACAAAATTTTCAGTTATTAACCCGATAGTATCGATTTCAATATAAATTTTTTCAAAATAAAATAAGTTAATTAATGTAGCCTAAGTGGGAAAATATTGGAAATTTCCTATAATATGGGCTTACATTAATTTCCTTTTTAAATAATCGGATTAATGGATATTCCAATATTTATTAAATCCTACAAAGGATCGATTAAATTGGGTATTGGCATGTATTGATAATGGGCGGGATAAGTACACTAATGGTGGCAAAAGTTGTGTACGGCGCTCACTTTGGTGCCAAAAGTTTCCGCCGGATCACTTAAGTGCCAAAAAATTTGAAAAACGCTCACTTTGGTGCCAACGCCGATCTGAACCGCCGGAAATCCGACGTGGCCTTTTTTTAATAATTTTTTATACTGATATGGCTCGCCGGAAAGTCCAGTCAGCATGTAAACAACCAAACGACGTCATTTGGCGTCTTAAATCCCAAGTCGAAACCCTAAATCCCCAAATCGAGAGAGAGAGGCCATGGCGGCGGCGTTGTCTTCTTCGCCGAAGAACAACACCAGCAGAGAGAGAGAGAGAAGCCATGGCAGCACTGTGTTTTTCTCCGAAGAACAACACCAGCAGAGAGAGAGAGAAGCCATGGCGATATCGTCTTCTTCCCCAAAAAACGACACCAACAGAGAGAGAGAAGCCATGGCAGCCGCGTCTTCTTCCCCGAAGAATAACACCAGCACCAGCCACTCTTTCCCTCGCACACCTCGTCTTCTCTCTCTCTCTCTGCACCTTTAATTCCCCTTCTTCCTCCTCCTCCTCTGTCCTCGCCTCCTATTTTCCCATCACTTCTTGGCTGAGTGATGGTGGTCGAGCACGGTGGCTGAGCACAGTGGCCCAACGACGGTGGCCGAGCACGGTGGGTCGGCGAGGATGAACAAAAAAAAAACCCTAATTTCAAAAAACTCTAATTTCAATTACAAATGGGCTATACAGCGTCGTTTTTCCTAAGCCATCCACGTGGGACGGCAAAACGACGTCGTTTTTTTAAGTATGACAAAAAACGACGTCGTTTAATGGGTTTATCGAATTTTTTTTTTTAAATATAAAGCCACGTAATCATTTTGGCCGGAAATTCTCGCCGGTGGCGCCAAAGTGAGCGTTTTTTCTCCGATTTGGCACTTAAGTGATCCGGCGGAAACTTTTGGCACCAAAGTGAGCGCCGCACACAACTTTTGGCACCATTAGTGTACTTATCCCACAGCTTAGTTGAGCAGTAAAGTATAGGCAATTGTGTTTAATTGAAGCCCATAATGGGAAGGGCCTAGTTAACACTCTGTTAAATAGGGTTTGCTAGGTCCCCTCTCTAGCCTATAAAAAGGGATAGGTTATACTTATCAGTTGCTTTACTCCCATTGAAAGCTACTATACAGAAATAGGTCATAGAGAGGAAGATCTGGCATTCCAATAGATCCCTGATTATTAGAGTGATCTATTTTTCTTCAGCGATGGCTCAAACAGGTACGTTTTAATTCTGCTATGTTTAATGATGTCGGTGTTTTACAATCATATATGGATCCGTGTCTTCTTGACTGATTAGTTGTTTATGTGAATAATATTCTACAAGATGTAGAAGACATTCAGCCCCTTGTTGTTGATAATGGAACTGGCATGATTAAGGTGAGAATACTGATGCACATGTACATTGCTGTGGATTTTCATGGAGTGCATTGTGGTACCTACGCTCATGTAATGATCTGATTTGACAGGCTGGTTTTGCTGGAGAGGATGCTCCAACGGCTCTCTTTCCCAGTATTGTTGGTCGTTCGAGGCACACGGGTGTCATGGTCGGTATGGACCAGAAAGATGCTTATGTTGGAGATGAGGCCCGCCTAAGAGGGGTATTCTTACCTTGAAGTATCCTATAGAGCATGGAATCGTTAGCAATTGGGATGATATGGAGAAGATCATCACATTTTCTATAATGAGCTTCGCGTGGCTCCCGAAGAACATCCGGTGCTCCTTACTGAAGCACCCCTCAACCCTAAAGCAAATAGGGAGAAGATGACACAGATCATGTTTGAAACATTTAATGTCCCTGCCATGTATGTTGCCATACAAGTTGTGCTCTCCCTATACACCAGTGGTCGTATTACAGGTTTGTCGGACCTAGAATTCATAAATTGGTGAAAGTGGTACTCTTGACAACAAATGAATCCTGCATTATACTGCGTCTGTGCATGCTATCTTAACTTTAAATTGACTCTTGTAGGTGATGTTGTCTTGACAAAGGAATTATTTTTCTTGTCTAGGTATTGTGCTAGATTCTGGTGATGGAGTTAGCCACACGGTTCCAATCTATGATGGTTTTGCACTGCCCCATGCCATCCTTCGGCTTGACCTTGCTTTGGGCGAGATTTCACGGATGCTCGATGAAGATCTTGATAGAGAGAGTTATTCATTCACCTCAACAGCAGAACGTGAAATTGTCAGGGACATTAAGGAGAAGTTTGCTTACGTGGCTCTCGACTACGAGCAGGAGCTTGAAACTGCTAAAAGCAGTTCAGCAATTGAGAGAAGCTACAGGTTACCTGATGGACAGGTAATAACAATTGGAGCTGAGCGTTTCCGATGTGCCGAAGTCCTATTCCAACCATCGCTTATTGGAATGGAAGCACCTGGAATTCATGAGACCACGTACAATTCAATCATGAAAAGTGATGTCGACATTAGGAAAGACCCGTATGGGAACATCGTGCTTAGTGGTGGATCTACTTTGTTCCCGGAATAGCTGACCGCATGAGTAAGGAGATCACTGCTCTTGCACCGAGCAGTGTCAAGATCAAGGTTGTATTTCCTCCAGAAAGAAAATACAGTGTTTGGATTGGAGGGTCCATTCTTGCTTCTCTTAGCACGTTTCAGAAGGTACCAGACATATTGCTTATATTCATCTAATCTCTACTTGGAGATCTTTTGTCTCTGTTGTAATCTATGGGGTACTAATCAAAACATGTAGCACTAGAAAGCCCGAATATTTTTAGAAAAATTCATGTTTGCTGCTTCTTTTCTATTTTGTGGAAAGCTTCTTCAAAATTTCTCGATGGAGGAGAGAATCGGTTAATAGGGAAGGACAAAACAAAAAACAAAATTTTTGGGTTTCTCAAGTTAGTAGCAACTGAAAATGGTGTTGAGGTTTCCTGAACTTAGTTTCCTAACCTTCTGGTTTTTGGTTGAAGCATGACGGTTAAGTGGCATAGGAGCTTCAGAAAGTATTGGGTCCTCCTAGCATATTTATTTTCTTTGTCAAACACAATCATCCGTTACTGACGGTAAAGGTAGTGTTGAAAGCAATGAGGTCAATGGTCATGATGAGTAATGTGGTACCAAGAACATAAACTCCTGGGGGATCCAAAACTTCTCCTAGTGGTCATTCTGCCATGTGTGTCTTCTGTAAGCTGCTTCCTGTATAGGACGAAAATTCTTACGCTTATTTTGGTCTTAAAATTATTTGGATGCAGATGTGGATATCAAAGGGAGATTACGATGAATCTGGCCCGTCCATTGTCAGGAAGTGCTTCTAGATATGTAGTTGCAGTTTATGAGGCTGCTTTTATTCTACCCCCCTCTTTTTCCCATAAAAAAAACCTCCCTGCATTTTGTGGCTTTGGATTGTGAGAGTGGAAAGATGGTATTTGGCTTGGTTGGCAGTTTGTTTGTGTTTGTTTTTGTTTGGTCTATTTTGTGGTATTTGTAGTGTATACCATCACTGTGGACTGCTTGATGGATAATGATTCCAGATTTGATGGTTGCAGTTTTATTTAGACATCTCTCTGGAGTGCAAGATTTTTTATTTCCCGAGATTTCATTGCTTAGTTACAAAGAGATTTAGTTTTTTATTTGGGTAACTCTAGGAATACAAGACATCTAACAAGACCGAAATAACAAAAGCTTGCGGCGGTATATGCAATTTGTTTCTCGGCATGTTAAAATATGACAGGAATTGTGATTATGTCAAATGGCTTGTTACCAAATGATGGCTTTTGCATCAGTTTTTGTAAAAAAATTTCCATACCTGGAATCCCACCCAGATTTTGTTGTTAATAAAAATAACTATCAGTCTGAAGCTCGAGCTCTGTCACAATTGTTGTCGACGGACACAAGAAGATGAACAAAGAAGTCAGAGGGTAATTTGTTACATCTTGTTAGTTACATATTGCTTCCCGTTATGCCTTCCTTGCCGAAACTGTTGAGAATGAGAAAGGAACAACAGTTTTGAGTTTTCACAAAATTAAGAATAATTCATATGCAGTTGTATTATAAGGTTTTCTGCGTTAATGCTTGAAATGTCGGAAGTATCAAGGTTTCCCGTGTTAGATAAAAGTAGCGTTCGCACCTCCATTTGCGTTGAACGCTCCCTGTGCGGGCAACTGCATTTCCCCTGCCTTTGTTCCCTCTTCTTCAGCTCTTCATCTCCATTGCATCTGCAATCTGAGCCTTATGGCTAGTACACGTCCCTTCCTGACAGGAGACGTGATCAACAAGTAGGCAATTTGCTCGGCCGGGTGGCTTGGGCAATGTTCTTACTTCTTACCCGAGAGAGCCCAGTGCAGGCCAAAAATCTCCATTTAAATTTCATGTTGTTATGGCCAGGTTTGGGCGACACATCAGACCCGATGTTCGGCCCGGTCACCTCTTGAGAGAGGAGGGAGAGAACATAGTTTCGGTATCTTGCTAGTTGGTCGGCTTTAAAGTCTAACGATGACAACATGAAAGCGACGAAACGTTACAAGCTGAGGGCACGAACTGGGGCATGCGAGCATTGCAGGGAAAGGGCGAGCCGTCTTTGGAGCGTGTGGGGATAGTCTCTGTAGTCGTTCATGCACGGCAGATGGTCCGTTTGTAGCATTTACAGAAAAAAGGGTGAGCCATCTTTTCCAGGTTCGACATGCAGCAGAGAAGAGATCTCATGTAAGTGACACTTACAAAGCCGATTCTTGAAATCAAATTCGTTTTGCGGACATGATTGTCCGGTCGAACCCGTATAAGATGGAGAAAACACATCAACATGGGAAACCAAAGTTAGGTCGACGTGATGGGAACGTGTTTCGTCTTCCATGGTTCCATGGTTGACCAAAACGAAAATGAAACCTGCTACGAAAATAAGTTTTGCTTCATTTATTTTCTCTTGCCTGCCTCTTTTCACGGAGTCCATTCTGGACCACGTGGCCGTCATGGATGGCAAAAAAGGACAAAGCGAAGGTCGTTGAGATCAAACGAACGATGAGAAGGGCTCATGTGTCGAGCCAATCTCAGTTTGTAATCGTCACTCACGCTTCAACAGAGTGGTATTGCATCCCTGGATTGCTCGCTCGAGGAAAGGGAGCGAGAATATGGCAGACGGGGAGGCTCTTGTCATTGACAATGGAACTGGAATGGTTAAGGTGAGTACGACTTCTGTTGATGAGAAAATTGTATGGAGTCCATTGCTTCTGTTGCTCTAGTCATAGATTTTCACGGAGCGTGTAAAGCTATTGTCCTGTTCGCATATCAATTGCATTGAACAGGCGGGATTCGCTGGACATGATGCTCCGGCGGCCATCTTCCCCAGCATAATCGGTTGGCCGAGGCATGCCAGCGTCATGATTGGTATGGGCATGAAAGACACTTACATCGGCCATGAGGCTGAGTCCAAGAGGGGTATCCTCAGCTTGAAGTACCCAATAGAGCACGGGATTGTTCAGAACTGGGAAGACATGGAGAAGGTCTGGAGCCACACTTTCTACAACGAGCTGCGGGTCGCCCCTGAGGAACATCCGGTGCTCCTCACCGAAGCGCCCTTCAACCCAAACGCGAACAGGGAGAAGATGGCACAGATCATGTTCGAGAACTTCAACGTCCCCACCATTTATGTCGCCACGCAGGCGGTTCTCTCCCTTTATGCCACTGGTCGCACCACAGGTCTGTTGCAATTTCATCGAAAAAGATTAAACCATCGAGTTCTGAGAGCCATATGTATGGATAGCTTTCTCAACGTCTATCGTCTGACAAAAGAGTTTTAGCTTTTGATTCAGATCCTTTCAGGTGTTCCCTTCTTTAACAAAGGGGTGATCATATTGCTGTCATCCAGGTATTGTTCTGGACTCCGGTGATGGAGTCACCCATGCCATCCCGATCTACGAAAGTTATAAGCTGCCCCATGCCATCCGCCGGCTCGACCTTGCCGGGCGGGATTTGACCGATGCTCTGATGAGGATCTTGACCGAGCGAGGTTGCAAATTCACCACGTCGGCAGAGCGAGAAATCGTCCGCAACATCAAGGAGAAGCTCGCGTATGTGGCGCTTGACTACCAGCAGGAGCTCGAGACTGCTGACAGCTGCTCGGCGATTGATGAAAGCTATGAGTTGCCTGACGGGCAGGTGGTGACCATTGGATCTGAGCGTTTCCGGTGCGCCGAGATCCTGTTCCAGCCATCACTCGTCGGAATGGAAGCGCTGGGGATCCACGAGACCTTGTACAGGTCAATAATGCAGTGCGATATCGACATCAGGAAGGACTTGTACGGAAGCATCGTGCTCAGCGGTGGGTCTACCATGCTTCCTGGAATAGCCGACCGCCTGAAAAAAGAGATTGCGGATCTCATTCCAAAGAACATGAAATTCAAGGTGGTGGCGCCTCCGGAGAGGAAGTACAGTGTTTGGCTCGGAGGGTCGGTTCTCGCTTCGCTAACCTCATTCCACCAGGTATGCGACATGTTACCTCACGCGAGAACTTATGATATCTGATCTGCTGTCTTAAGAGTTCTGAAATTCTCTTTCTTGTCAATAATCATCACGACCGTAGTCATAGAACTTCATTTAGCATCGACCACCAAACTTGTAGCACTAGAAAAAGGCTGACTTCGATCTTGGAAAATCAATATAGTTTTCGCTCTTGGTCTTTATTTTTTTTCTTTTCTCGTTGAGCTTCTTCAACATTTCGACCAGAGGAAAACAATTCTCATAGTCATTTTGGTGCTGAAACTTTTTGGATGCAGATGTGGGTGACAAGGGCAGAGTATGATGAATATGGCCCATCCATCGTTCACAAGAAGTGCTTCTAGTTTGTAAGGTTGAATTTCGTGGTTTTGGATGTTCATATTAGCCAAATGGTGTCTGGGTTTGTTTGGGAGTTTGTCAGCCTCTTTTTTTTTTTTTTTTTTTTTTCTTTTTCTTTTTTAAATTCTGATTTGGGATTAATAAGCAAATAAGGCTACTGTGTATGGTTCAGAAGCTCGAGATCACTTGTAATCGTGTTTTCAGATGTGAATTGTGGTATCAAGCACTGCCTCTCCTTCTTCTTAAACTCTTAATTTCTCTTTGCATTTGTAGCCGGATGGCATGGATTATTCATTAAAAAAAAAAAAAAAAAGTTCAATTCCGGGTGCCAACTACCTTACAAGAGTTTTTAACGATCCGACCTGATTCACGTGGATACCAAGAGGAGTATTTTGAGCAGTCAAACAAGGTGATGATGACTACTCGTCCCAAGATTTTAATCTATGAACTTGGGATGGTGATGCAAGCGTTAACTAATGAGTCATTTGGTAAAATCTCTCAAGATCTACATGGGACTCGAGATGTCACAAGATCGGTTCACTTAAGTAAAACTAATATTTAGCACACCACTGTAAGGTTGTGCAATTCATTATAGTCATGTGATTGAAATGATCACTTGTCTTTATCATGTAGTTCAAGAATGTGTTGGCTAGATCCAATCGATGATCCAATAGGGGCAGAAGGGTTCGACCAATGCCTGGCTCCTAGTTACCAGGCTTCCAAGGTGCCAAATGGGCAAAGATGGACCCGATCGCACGCCATATCGCTTGGTGACGGGCTGGTACCATTTGTGTGAAAAGAACTCATGGATTTCACTAGTGGTTTATTGACAATTAATTTTTTCCAAAATCAATGTAAAGTCTCTTAACTGAAAAAAATGTAAAGTCTCTTAGGAGGAAGCAGCAAAAAGGTTCTTAATTTTGGCACATCTCTCCATCTAAGTCCGGGCCCAGAGCATGTGAACCCTTGAAGTGCTTGTGTCCCAAATGGCACCCGAATAATCTAAGAATAAGAATGTACTTGGTTCACATGCTCCCGATGCATCCAAAAAGTGTCTTGAATCGTGTATTTACTGCCGAACGGCCGAGTCGTCATTTGCACTTGGGGTATCTGCATAGAGCTTTGATGTCGGAGAATATCTCAAGGAGGGATCTCAAATTCACAGGATTAAACCCCTCTTCCTTAAATTTTCAAAATGAACGTGACACTTCGAAAAAGAGAAGTTTGCTGTTGACATTGTTAGGTTGGCCATGATATTATAAACGAGTTTAGAGACTTACCATCGTGGTGGTGTGGTCTAGCGGATAAGATGCACCCTATACTAGAGCTAGAAAGTCCGAAGTAGGACCGTATTTTCCCCCTTTCATGGCCATGGGGAAACTGGCCTCTAATTGATAGGTTTTAAATATGAACATCAGCTATCAGCCACACGAAAGTTCTATCGAAAATGAACGTAAAGTACGCCCATGTTTGTAATACATCGATTAGAGGACTGGCTGAAGGAAGTCCTCCTCCAATCGAAGATGAAGTACGTACTTGTGCAGCACCAATAATAAGGAAAAGTAAGGGAGTTAACGAGTTCAGTTCGAATTTTCATGAAATTTGAACAGTGTTAAACTATTTGGGCAATTTGAATTATTTGAGTATTCATTAACTTTGAATCGAGTCGCACCTCGAACCGAATATAACCCAAACAAAAAAACTAGGTTCGGTGCAAATCGGATTGGTTGGTTTTTCGGTTTTCTTTTTTGAAATATTAAAAAGATGTTTAGTGGAAAATGAGATAGATTGTGTGAATTGTAATATTAAGAAGATGGCCATTTTCAGTGCGAAATTATCAAGACTGGAATTAAAAAAACGGTTATTTTCTCATTACCCAAATTGAACCGAAATTGTACGAGAATTCAGTTCGGATCAGTTTTGGTTTCAGTTTGTTTTCCAGTTTGATTCTAACACTCCTAAGAAAAAGAATCAGTATTTTACCACAACAATGTATACTTCATAATTGGTCCAAGCCAGGGATGTAATCGAGTTAGATATATTGCCAAGTTTGAGCTCGGCTCGTCTCTCGTAGTCGGTACTCGAAAGTCGACTAGAACTCGACCAAATATTAATTTTCCTGCTCGAGCTTGACTCGATGAGAAAGTTGAGATACTCGAACTAAAGTAGATTACGATAAACTTACAAATAAAGCTCAAGCGCGAGTTGCATAAGCTCAAATATCATGTAATTTTCAGGTATTTTGTGTCTATTTTTTTGTAACTATCAAGTATTTCATGAAGAGATAACCAAAGCTCGATAAGACTCACAACTCTATCTAGCCAAGTGTTGACAAGTTCGAGCTTGACAACAAACTCGAGCTCGGCAAGGAATTAAGCTAGCCTGATAGAGTAGTCATCGAGTCCAACCCGGGTGAATCGCGAGTAGTTTGACTCGGTTTCGCCCCTAAATGAAGCCGCCATATATGATCACGCACGGGGCATGCAATTATTCAACTTACATTATCGTTAAATCTAGGTTTGCATTCTTTACATTTGCCTAATATGACATTTAACAAAGTTTGGATCTTGACTACACTTGTGATCATCGCGATCCAATCTGTCCTCAACGCGGCGTTGTCAGCATCGCTGTCGATAGATTGGTTGCACAAAAGACAAAACGAAGGCAGTTGAGAACATGCCCATCGCCGTTGACTTTGAGTACGAGGAATCTTCAATCGATGTTACAGAAGGGTCAACCATAATCCACGTACCCAAAAAATAAAAGAGAGAGAGAGAGAGAACATGAAACAAGCAACTAATAATGAAAGACCCCCATGGTCCAAAACTGGAAGAAGTGTCGAAAATTATAAAGAAAGACCAGATTGTCGCAACTATTAAAAAAAAAAAAAAGAATAGAGGGAAGAAAATAAAGGAAAAACGAGGGGCAAGTTTTAGGATGCTGATTGCAATACTCAGTCCATGTAATAATCTCACGGAATCATTGAAACTGAGAGTTGCCGGACACGAATGCACGACCATCTTCCCTGGAGTGCAACTCGGTGCGGAACATGGTGTCTAGAATTGTGACTGAGTGAACGGTATCTGACCTTCGCACCTGTGACGTATTTCGCAAAAATTGTCCTCTTTGCACCCAAAACAATTAACCGGGCATCGACATGAGTGGGCATGTGATTGGAGGACAAGCGGTTATCAATAACATTGTCGACGACCATAAGAGTTTGTTGATAGTAATATACATTGATGACCATGCATCTTTCACATCTTGAATCCATAAATAATTGGAAAATGACATGGTTGTCTTTTCACCTGAAAGACATAGCTATAAACACAATCATTGACCTACCATCAAAATATATATCTATGTGTGTGTATATGTACACACACCAGCAAGTTGATTACAATATTAGAGATTCTATAATTCATAAATAAATAAATATATATATATATATATATATATCCAATTAAACTCATCTCAATCGGATGTAGCTATAAAATAAACAACTAAGTTCATACACAAAAATATCCTTCTATCAAAATGCCTCAACGATAATGCGAAGGCTCTCATTCTATTAGTCGCTAACCGAAGAACCTAAAAATCTAATAAAAATGGTAGAGTAACCATAGCCCAATTAGTGGTAAATCTATTTTAAGTAGATTGATCATCCACTATGCGCATTTACAAAAATATAACACAACTCATTAACCCAAGTCCAAAATATCATATAACTACAATATGAAAAATGAATTTTATCTTTCTAACTACGTTTTATACAAATCAAAAATACTCATTGAATTCATTATCACAATTCAAACACAATCTTTATTAAATCAAACTTTGATGGTCCATGTTATTGACTAATCTATTGTTCAATATCCAATAATGGTTATGACACCACGTCTAATGATAAGGCGATAAAGATTTCCCTTTGGTAAGGTTTTTATTTATTGTGATTCAGTGATTCGATTTAAAATGATATTTTAAAATTAGTCTATCTATTTAGAAATCCCTATCTGGATTCACAGCGATAATAAGTATCAAATTATCATCTTCCAATGCCACATATAAATTTATTTTGTGGATTTTATGAGTTTGGCTCACGTGGTTGTGGTCGTTTAGGATAACTCAATATGCAAAAGCATCCGGCTGAGTGTTTTCCTAAGCCAAAGGCCGTCGACCTTTTTCTAGGTAGAAGTGGCCGTTTGGTTATTTTCGATGTACGGCAAACTGATGCTGGATTACCTTTTTTGTCCTACATTGCTGCCCCCGATGCAGCACGATGAGATTACACTCGAAGTGATATATTCGATTTCTCTTCCGAAAGCACGCGAATGTAATCAAGAATGACTAGATCTGCTCAAATGAATTAAAAAAAAAAAAAAAAAAAAAACTGATAGAAAAAATGAAAGACATAGAAAAACAATAATAATAAGGGAAAAAACCACGAAAAATCCCAAACTTTACCTGAGTGACACATTTATCCCGAACTTTTTTTTGCGCCGTGAAAAATCCCAAACTTTCCAATCTGTGACACATTTACCCCATAAGGGCATTTTTGTCTTTTTAGTTTTTCTTTTTCTTTTTTTTTTTTTCCTTCTTTTTCTTCCCTCCGCCGGCCATGGCGGAGCCGGCGGAGGGAAGCCGGCGCCGGCGAGGGTTGCCCTCGCCGGCGTGGGGCGAGGGCGGCCCTCGCCGGTGTCGGGCGAGGGCCGCCCGACGCCAGATCCGCGAGGGACGCCCTCGCCGGCGTCGGCGAGGGCATCCCTCGCCGGATTTGGCGAGGGCCGCCCTCGCCCGACGCCGCGAGGGCACCCCTCGCCCGACGCAGCGAGCCGCCCTCGCCGGCGTCGGGCGGGGCGGCCCTCGCCCGACGCCGGCTCCGCCATGGCCGGCGGAGGGAAGAAGGAAAAAAAAAAAAAAAACTTTTTAAATGAAAAGACCCAAATGCCCTTCAATTTTGGGGTAGATGTGTCACACTTGGAAAGTTTAGGGTTTTTGGTGTCACAAAAAAATTTGGGGTAAATGTGTCACGGTTTGGAAAGTTTGGGGTTTTTCACGGCGCAAAAAAAAGTTCGGGGTAAATGTGTCACTCGGGGTAAAGTTTGGGGTTTTTCGTGGTTTTTTCCCTAATAATAAAGGAAGACCAAAGAGCGCGGGTCATTGTTTAAAAGTAAAATATACTATAATTTCGATTTAACAATTATGAAAACAATCATACATGAATCTACATATTAACATTTGATTGTTCTGAATTTATGCAATATTTCAGACTAAATAAAGCTCATAATGTGAGTTTTGCGAAAATGTAAAAAAATAAAAATAAAAATAAATGGTTAAAAAAATATTTCGCCAAAGCTGTGTGAGGAAAGGACTACGACAGCCTTCGCACCTCGCCTCGCTAGATCTATGCAGCCCTCGATCTATGAAGCCCTCACCTGTGGCCAACAATCTGTTAGCCGCCAACCATGTGCATACCCTCGATTTTTAGGAAAAAAAGAAGAAACGAAAAGAACAAAATAATTAGGAAATTTTAAAAAATATATATTGTAGAAAACTTTCATATTAGCATTGACTATGTCATGTAGGCGATCAACATTAACTAGATCATTACATCAATTATTTCTAGCCGAAATTCCCCCAAATGACTATATTGGTCAATACAGAAAGACCATCTCGCTAAAATATAAAGAGACAAATGTAACGAGGAAAGACTGAATAGCCAAAACAAATCCCAAAAAAGAATAGACCTTGATGTATATAGCAAATGACAGAATAGACTCCGTTAAGTGATGCTCAAGTAAAGACTCGCCCTCGAATAGTATTGTCGCAAATGAACTCGACTTGTGTAACCTGGGTTCATTATGAATGAAACCATATTGGACGGTGAAAAAGTCCAGCTTAAAATATGAAACATGCTCATATGCATAGCCTGTTTATGTGGACCAACACAAATAAAATCAAGAGCAATATTTGGCCAATGATTCGTTGGGTTGCATGGAACATATTATCTGTCTAGCGAAGACAGAACTGGGTTCGTTAGAGCCAGGAAATAAGAGAGATAGGGTGGTGTCTGGACAGAGGCCTTTCTTCATTAATCTTCTCTTCTTTGACCAGAAAACACAAAAACGTGGTCATTCGGAAACTTGTAGTTGTTGTTCAAGAGGATGAGAGGAGAAGGGACAGGACAATGGCTGTTGATCGGTCTGCACCATAAAAGGGCCTCGATACCTCCAAGTTCCTCGCACTTCCAGACAGAGTTATCTCCACGAATTCTTCTCGCAGCGTCGGACTGACAAGAAAAATCGCTGGTAGCGAGGGAAAGCAGTCCGCACGGTGAAGAGACGTACTGAACGAAAGAAAATGGACTTCCTGCCGGTTGTCATTGATATGGGCACCGAAACAGTCAAGGTGAGATCACATTGCCCGCCCTTTTGTTCATGGATTATGGCTGTTGTGTCGCGGTCAGCGTTTGCGCTCACACATCAACCATCTTGAACAGGCCGGATTTGCAAGGGACGATAGGCCAAAGGCAATCTTCCCGAGCGTCGTTGGTGTCGAGAGCGGTGGGGGCGGGAGCAACGTGTTGTACGTCGGGGATGATGCCCAGCATAACAGGAGTCTCCGTGCCTTGGACTTGAAGTACCCCGGAGACCATGGAATCTTTGAGAATGAGGCCGACATGGAAGCGATCTGGCGCCACACTTTCCACAAACAGCTGCGCGTGGCTCCCGAAGAGCGCCCGGTGCTCCTCAGCGAAGCACCCTTTATCTCGAAGCCGGAATGGCAGAGGACCATGAAGATGATGTTCGAAACCTTCGGGTCCCGCCTTGTACTTCTCCAATCAAGCTGTGCTCTCCCTTCACGCCGCAGGCCGCACCACAGGCTTGTGCCCTAACCCGCGTTTTCTAAGATACTAACGGAGTCAGCTTCGGTGATGATGAAAATGCATCGTTTCTTATTATTCAGGTGTCGTGCTGGATTCCGGCCACCGAATCAGCCGAGCTGTTCCAGTCCACGAAGGCCGCGTGCAGTCCCACGCCATCCAAGAGCTTGAGCTCGCTGGGAAGGACGTGACGGAGTACCTGACGGATATCTTGACCCAAAGAGGTTATGCATTTACCCTTGCAGCGGAGCGAGAAATCATCCGCGACTTCAAGGAGAAGCTCGGGTACGTGGCTCTGGATCACGAGCAGGAGCTTCGAACTGCCAGAAGCAGTTCAAAAATCTGGAAGAAGTATGAATTACCCGATGGACAAGTGATAACTATCGGGAACGAAACTCTTCCAATGTGCCGAGATCATGTTCAATCCAGCGCTTGTGGGGTCGAGCGATCCTGGAGTCCACGGGATCACACACGCTTCGATCTTGAAGTGCGAGGCCGACATCCGAAAGGACCTCTTCGGGAGCATCGTGCTCTCGGGGGGATCGACTATGTTCCCAGGAATGGCCGAACGCTTCAGTAAAGAGATCGCCCATTTCGCACCCTCCGGTGCCGGAATCGAAGTGGTGGCTCCTCCTGGGAGGAAGTACGCCGTCTGGAACGGAGGGTCGATCGTCGCTTCTCTTAGCTCGTTTCAGCAGGTACTCGACATATCAGTCCGAAAATATTACCGATTGTCTGATCTTTCAGTAATTTGTTAATAATATATTGATATATTTTTTAAATTACCAATTCTCGACGGTTTACGAAGTTTAGAGTTCTTAGGAGGGCTGAGACTATCTCTACCATCCTATTTCTTTAAATTAGTTAATTGGTTACAGTTTATTCTTGCATGTTGGATGAAAGAAACTTGACTGACTGTAATGGGTTGAAGAATCCATGAATGTCTTTAAGGGCGCGTTTGGTAACGATTTCGTTCTCGAGAACCGATTCGACAAGACATGATTATTTTTTATTCTGTTCCCGTGAACCGATTCTCAATAAAAAACACATTTGGTAACTCGTCCAAAATTTCTGATTCTCGGAATAGAATTGCATTTGATAACGTGTTCATTGATTTTGTTTCAAATTAATTTCTTTTAATTTTTAAATAAAATTTTTAAGTTTTTTACTTTTTTACTTTTCTTTTTTTCCTTTTTTCCTTTTTTCTTTTCTTTTTGTTTTTCCTTTTTCTCCTATCCATCTTCTTCTTCTTGTGGCCGGTCGCCGGGCCGGCAACCTCACAGAGCGTCACCAGCCCTCGGTAAGGCCGGCCCTCGTCGGCCGAGCCTCATCGGCAGGCCGGGTGAGGCTCGCCCAGCCCCACCGAGGCTCGGCCTCACCAATGGCCAGGCGAGCCTCACCCAGCCCCGGCGAGGCCCGCCCAACGCCGGCGAGGCTCGCCGGTGGTTGGGTTTGCCTCCGCGACCTCGCCGGACCTCGCCCGGCTTAGCGAGCTCGCCGAACCGGCGGCCAGCAATCGGCGCGGCGGCGGCGGCGGACAAGCGGGGGCGGCAACGGGTGGCGGTCGCGAGATGGCGGAAGGGAAGAAGAAGAATTTTATTGTGTTGATTCTTTTTTTTTTTTTTTAATTCTCGGACGCAAAATCATATATATTTTTTTAATTCTCAAATCTTGTCCCAAACTGATTCCGGATTCCGGGAATCAGTTTGGGACAAGAATTTTAGCAAACGTGATTCTCGTCCCAAACTGATTCTGAGAACAAAAAATCATAATCAGACACTATTTGGCATATTACCAAACAGAGCCTAAGATTCCTGTCTCTCTCTGTTATTCCTTTCCTTTACTGTTATAGCGATTGGAGGATTTCTTCTCAAATTCTTGAATTTTCTAGCTTGGCTATTGTATTATTTGGAGTTAGCATTTCATTGTTTGGTGTTGGACGGTGAGGATTAGAGCATGCGTAATTAAAAATATATCCTTTAGGTTTTATTTTTTTTTAATTAAAAAGATACTAAAGGTAAACTACTGGGTTTGCCCCATGATCACCTTTCCAACATAAAAGGGGGAGGTAGGGGGTTCGAATTCCCACCTTCTCACGGGGAGTTGGGGTGAGGACGATTTAGTTTCAAAAATAGGTTTTGACTCCAACGTCTTATAAGAAGACAGGGTAAAAGTCCGAGAATGAAAGTTAGAGTAAAAATAGGATAGGACCGACAAAAAAAAAGTACTAAAGGTACCTCTGTTCGTGGGTATGGGCTTAAATCTCCCTAAAAATTTATCTTGGTGTCTCCACAAAAGCTCGGTGCTGTTAGCTTTGTTGGATCGTTGTGTGCAGTTCATTATATAGTTATGTATTGTCCTCAGATATATCTATGATGAAACATCATTATGGATCTATTAAAACTCACCTATCGGGATGATATTTTCTCATATTAATCAGTTAGAGTTTCTCCTTTGATCAGCATTAGAAAATGGCAGATGTGTTGGAAATTTCCTATAATATGGGCTTACATTAATTAATTGATTTCCTATTTTAAATAATCAGGTTAATGGATATTCCAATATTTATTGAATTCTACAGTGATCTGATTAAATTGGATATTGGCATCTATTGATAACAGGCCTAGTTGAGCAGCAAATTGTAAGCAAATATGTTTAACTGAAGCCCGTAATGGGAATGACCCAGTTGACACTATATTGAATAAGATTTGCTAGGTCCCCTCTCTATCCTATAAAAAGGGATAGGTTATACCTATCAGTTGCTTTACTCCCATTGAAAGCTGTTATACTAAAATAGGTCATAGAGAGGAAGCTCTGGCATTCCAATAGATCCCTGATTATCAGAGTGATCTAATTTTCTTCACTTGAAGCAATAGCTCAAACAGGTACACTTTAATTCCATTGTGTTAAATGATATCGGTGTTTTACAATCATATATGGATCCGTGTCTTCTTGACTGATTAGCTGTTTATGTCTTCTATTGTCCTACTCGCGGCACTAGAGTCATTGAATCTCAAACTGCCAAATTCTTGGAATTAGATGTTGTTGAAAAGAGTTATTCTCAATCTTTCAAAACGGAAGAATCAAACAAAACGGTCTCTATTCCATTACCCATCTTGCATGATGATTCTATGCGAGAGCCGTGCAGAGTAGAAGTTTAGCAATATGCTGATACTGGAAATATGTTGGTAGATCCTCCTACCACAAATAAAATTCCCCAGATGAATGATGCAGCTCCGAAATGCCCGTGCGAAGATCACAAATGCGACAAAGAAGACCAACACCTCTAAATGATTATCATGTCTATCTTGGAGAAGCTGATTTTGACATTGGAAATATAGTTGATCCGACGACCTTCAAAGAAGCACTTAATAGTGATCAGGCAGATAAATGGTTAGGAGCGATGAATGACAAGATGATTTCCATGTCAACTAATCAAGTATGGAAACTTGTTGATTTACCTGATGGGCATAAACCGATCGGCTGCAAGTCGATATTTGAAACCCAGAAAGACAATAAAGGCAACATAGAGAGATTCAAGGCAAGGTTAGTTGCAAAAGGGTACACACAGAGAGAAGGCATTGATTATACTGAAGTCTTTTCCCCAGTGTCCACCAAAGACTCTGTTCGGATAATCATGGTATTGGTGGTTCATTTTGACTTAAAGCTTCACCAAATGGATGTTAAGACAGCTTTTCTAAATGGAGATCTGGATGAAGAAGTATATATGCAGCAACCTGAAGGGTTTAAAGAAGCTAGAAAATAGCATATGGCATGCAAACTTCAAAGGTCCATCTATGGTCTCAAACAAGCATCACATCAGTGGTACTTAAAATTTCACAAAGTTGTGAGATCATTTGGCATTGAAGAAAATAAGTTTGATCAATGCATCTACATGAAAGTAAGTGAGAGTAAATATATTTTCTTAATACTTTATGTAGATGACATTTTGCTTGCTAGCAGTGATGTGAATCTATTGAATGACACAAAAAGGTTTTTATCTACAAAGTTTGATATGAAAGATCTTGGGGAAGCTTCTTTTGTTCTAGGCATTAAGATTCATCGTGACAGATCTAAGAAGGTTCCGGTTATCTCGAAAAATTATATAGATCGTGTTTTGAAAAGACTCAATATGCAGAATTGCAAGTCAGGTGATGCTCCTGTTGTGAAAGGAGATAAATTGAGTATAGAACAATGCCCCAAGAATGATATTGAAAAAGAAGTCATGAAGAATGTTCCATATGCTAGTGCAGTTGGTAGTCTTATGTATGCACAAGTATGTACCAGACCTGATATTGCTTTTGCAGTGAATACTCTTGGAAGATATTTGTCGAATCCAGGTCAAGAACATTGGGTTGCAGCTAAGAAGGTGATGAGATATCTACAACGAACAAAGGACTTCATGCTTGTATATAGCAGAGTTGAGGATCTAAAGGTGATTGTATATTCAGATGCTGATTTTGCTAGTTGGTCAGATGATAGAAAATCAACTTCTGGATATATTTTTATGATGGCTGGAGGTGCTATTTCTTGGAAAAGCACAAAGCAAACCTTGATTACAAACTCTACAATGTATGCTGAGTTTGTAGCGTGTTATGGCGCGTCAATTCAAGCGATTTGGTTTAGAAATTTGATCTCAGAATTGCGAGTTGTGGACTCTATTGCCAGACCTATGATGATCTACTGTGACAACACTGCAGCCGTGTTTTATTCAAAGCATGACAAGATCATAAATGCGTCTAAACATATGGAGATCAAATATTATTCTGTTAAGGACTTGGTCAAAAAGGGAGATATTGTGATTGAAAATATCAGAACTGAGTCCATGTTGGCTGATTCTCTAACAAAAGGCTTACGACCCATTTTGTTTAAAGAACATGTAAAGAATATGGGTGTCTTAAATTCTTTTGATTTCTTTTGTTAGTGGGAGTTATATAATTTGTATTTCTAGATATTATAGATATATGCAGACTGATAATGCTTTTATGATGTCTATTAAAACATTTATTTCCAATGATTGTTATTATTGATTCTATTGTTATCCTTTCTCCTGTTGACTAAGAAATAGAAATATAAAACAATATCTTTAAACAAATTTTAGTTTAAAAATGACTGGATGTCACTGATTATGAGATCTCATGTTGGATTGTGACATAGTCATGCAATTTCATGTTGTTTAGAAATTGCGTTGATGTAGTTTCATGTCATTGAGAAATTGCATTGAGGATCGATAAGAAATAGTGAATATTTCGATCACATGTTGGCACTATTTCTTACTACACTACTAAGCCCATGATCCATGAAAACATAATGCTTATTATATGTGATTATTGAAGATTATGTGTTGTGGTATTTTCTTAACACATTAATCTACATAGTCCTATACTGAGGTTATATAGGATTGGATTGGTTTTGAAATGCCATTATAGGAATATTATTATTTTTAAGTTGTGGCCACATAAAACAAAATTTTCAGTTATTAACCCGATAGTGTCGTTTTCAATATAAAATTTTTTCAAAATAAAATAAGTTAATTAATGTAGTCCAAGTGAGAGAATGTTGGAAATTTCCTATAATATTGGCTTACATTAATTAGTTGATTTCCTATTTTAAATAATCGGGTTAATGGATATTCCAATATTTATTGAATCCTACAGTGATCTGATTAAATTGGATATTGGCATCTATTAATAACGGGCCTAGTTGAGCAGCACCGTGTAGGCAATTGTGTTTAACTGAAGCCTGTAATGGGAAGGGGCAAGTGAACACGCTGTTGAATAGGGTTTGCTAAGTCCCCTCTCTAGCCTATAAAAAGGGATAGGTTATATCTATCAGTTGCTTTACTCCCATTGAAAGCTGTTATATTGAAATAGATCATAGAAAGGAAGATCTGGCATTCCAATAGATCCCTGATTATCAGAGTGATCTACTTTTCTTCACTTGAAGCGATGGCTCAAATAGGTACGCTTTAATTCCGCTGTGTCTAATGATATCGGTGTTTTACAATCATATATGAATCCGTGTCTTCTTGATTGATTAGTTGTTTATGTGAATAATATCCTACAAGATGTAGAAGACTTTCAGCCCCTTGTTGTCGATAATGGAACTGGCATGGTTAAGGTGAGAATACTGATGCACATGTACATTGCTGTGGATTTTCCTGGAGTGCATTGTGGTGCCTGCGCTCATGTGATGATCTAATTTGACAGGCTGGCTTTGTTGGAGAGGATGCTCCAAGGGCTGTCTTTCCTAGTATTGTTGGTCATCCGAGGCACACGGGTGTAATGGTCGGTATGGACCAGAAAGATGCTTATGTTGGAGGTGAGGCCCAGTCTAAGAGGGGTATTCTTACCTTGAAGTATCCTCTAGAGCATGGAATCGTTAGCAATTGGGATGATATGGAGAAGATCTGGCATCACATTTTCTATAATGAGCTTCGCGTGGCTCCCGAAGAACATCCGGTGCTCCTTACTGAAGCTGTGACATCCCGATTTTTCTTGAGTTTATTTTCAGTCAATTGAGTCGGGCAATTCATCTGTGCATGTAGCCGTCTCTCTGAGTTGGCCACTCATGAGAGGACTGATCTATTGGGTGAAGTAATTAAGGGATTTTGACGCGTCAGGCTTGGGGACCGATCACTCTCGGGTCAGATGCAAGAAAATTTTCCTGAAAGCTACTCAGTGGATTAGGCGCGCTGAAATTGCATCATATTGAATTTAACCGTGAAAATTAAAATTGAAATTAGAAATTGGAGGACCGGTTATGTCACAAATCTTATTAGGATCTTGGATTAATTTTGTGGACTTTAATTAGACTCAATTAGAGGAGAATTGAATGAGAAATTGAAGAATTTGGGATGTACAAGATTTGGATCGCGGCAGAAATTGAAGTGCAACCATTGAATTATGTTGTGGGAGAGGAGTTAGTGGAAGGTGACATCATGGGGTTGATGTCATGCTGATGGAAGCAAGGGGGCTAGGATGATGACAAGTGAAGGGTGGAGGTTGAATCTCCAAAAGCAATCATCTCCATCATCTTCTACCTTGGGACAAGGAGAGAGGAAAAAAAAAAACAAGGAAAAGAGGAAAAACCAACAGCCCCAGCCCCTTCGGCCGTCGTCCTCCGCCAGCCGTCACTGCGAGCTGCCGCCTAGCCAGCTGCACCTCTCCACCGCCCTTATCACCTCTAGCCGTCGCCATTCTTCCTCCTCTTCGGCCTCAACGTGCAGCAAAATTTTATGGGTTTTCCAGCCCACTCTAGGCTCGCTTTAGCCCTCTTCCTGGCCCTAGACACTAGACCGCCTTTGGAGAAAGTTGGTCTTGGTGTCGCCCTCATCGTTTTGGACTAAGCGGCGTTTAAATCAAGTGAGTTTACCTCACTAAACCTTGATTAGAATGTTAATGATGCCCTAAGTGTATTTAGTTTAAATTAAGTGAGTTTATGTGGATAGATTAATATATTTTAATATAAGTTAGATTAAGGGATTGGTTTAAGTTAAATCGTGTTTAATTAAGGTTAAAAGGGGATTATTTAATGTTAAGATTTGATGAGACATAATAGGATTTTAATTTAGAATTATTTAATTGCTTCAAAATTCTGAGGATTAAAATAATATATAATATTCCGAAATTAATTAAATATTAAAAACGGAAAAATTATTTTTTACCCCAATTGTTCGAATTGCATGCCGATCGCTTTCTTTGTGTATTTAGAATTTAAATTTGATGATTGGTTGTGGCGAATTGAGTGTGATTGCGATAATTAGGGGTTCTTTACAAAAATCCCAAGTGTTGAAATTGATGGGAATCTGGTCATGATTGACCACCTATTAGAGGTCGTGCCCAATGGGGCCGTGATAGACTACATATGAGAGGTCGTGCCCAATGGGGTCGTGATTAACCACTTATGAGAGGTCGTGCCTAATTGGGCCGTGATTGACCACCTATTAGAGGTTATGCCCATCGTGATATAGGCTAGTGAATCCACCTAGAGGGGGGTGAATAGGTGATTATGGAATTTTTTTGGACTCTTTTGTTGAAATATACTTTAATATGAAAATCATATCAGAAATAAATAGATCATGCATCCATAAAATAAGTAGAATATGGTAAGAGAAAATTGACAAAAGGATTATAGTGGTTCAAATTATTGCAAGCCTACGTCCACTCTCCACGCTGGTAGCCAACTGGCTGTAATCACTATGTAGCAAATGAGAGCTGTTACAATTCACGAACTAGACTTCTTCAGTAGAAGGTCTCTCCTACAGCTTCTTGCTGTTTCGCACTATAAGCGACTCTCTTTGATACACAATTTTGAGCACAAGAGATATCAGAGGTTCTAACTTCAAAATTTTTCTATCAGTTCTCTCATTACCTTCGAACAACTCTGACCCACCTTAAATAACCTTCGTGCCTCCATACCCGTTAGCACTTTCCAAGAATTCATCAAATCAACCTATTGGACTGAATCAATTTAAGTGGTCTTCATGTTGTCGAAAATATAAGTAGAAAATAGCTCGTCAATCCTGCTCACCCATACAAATAGAATCTTGAGTTTCCAAAATTAGATCATTCCAAAAATTCGCTTGAACTTCAATGCATAAAATCCGAAGAAAAAATCTTCCGAGCTCACAATCACAGCCAGAGATATTCCATGGATAAGTTAGGAAAGATAATATCCAAATCTTAATTTCCTTGACCATAAAAATAACCTGCTGTCAGCCTGGCAAAGTCGCAAACTGTCTTCAGACTTTGATTTGGGTCTGGAGAACTTCAGACCGTAATTCTGGGTCTGACTGTCTTCAGACGGAAAACTTCAGACCGTAACTTTAGGTCTGACTGTCTTTAGACGGAAATGCTTGGGTCTTGAACTCTTCAGACTTAACCGACTAGGTCTTGGATACTTCAGACTTTACTGACGAGGTTGTTTTGTTAACTTTAAAACTTACAAGAGATTTTTCTTCAACAAATCGGGCCGAGATCTACCACCTAATTAAAGGTCGTGCCAAGTGGGGCCGTGATTGCCACCGATTGTTAAGCCTACCTCTAGGGTCGTGATTGGGATGCAGAGATTGATTTGATAGAATGACATGTAATTGGCCGAGCCGATTGATCGCTGAGACGATCTAAGTGATTGAATTGCTTTGATCATGTGATCGTGCCTCAATTGTATGGTTATCATAATCGTATGTGGTTGAATTATATAAATTGTGCTAACCTGCATATGAAGGCTAATGCGAGGTAAATCTTCTTGATGTCGTGGCTAGGTCACTCTGGGGTGTATTTACTTTTTAATGGGGGTTTAGGAGGGGTGAACTTGCTGAGACAATGTCTCACCCCGTTGTGGGAAAAATATTTCAGGGCCGTAGATGGTGGTGCCAGCGGAGATTAGTGGCCTACCGGTGCAGTTTCTCAAGGCGACGCAGAGTGCTCCTGACCCTGGGAGTCCTTGAGTTTATCATTTGGTTAGGTCTACTGTCTTCATCCAGGTGTCTGTGGATGCCAGAGTTCCATACAGTTTTAGGGCTTGGTACCGTTCTGGGGCCAATGGCGTGAGAGTTGGCCCACTAGATAGCATGGACATTCCGCTGGTTGTGATGGACGCCATTCTGGGAGAAGGCATGGTGGATCTTCTTGACGGTCGAGTGATCAACGCTTCACCTCCGGTCTCATGGGTGGCAAAGCCTGAAGATGATGGATCGGCGAACGAGTCCGATTAGTAGTCGTAGGACTGTTCCTTCTTTTTGGTGGACCAATCCCTAGTGTGCAGACTGACCCCTTTTTGGTGCATATAGACTCTGACCCATTTTGGTTGTATGTAAACTTTGGTTGATTTTATGACAGTATGTTGGTTTGTATTGAATTGATTTTCTTCCTGCTGTCCTATCCCGCTTTTAATTTGTCAGGGGTTTCTCATTACGTTCCGCATGCACATAATAAATTAATTTGAGTCGGCGACACTACCTGGGAATGTCGCATTTACATGACCATGGTGGGTTGTTTCACATGTCTCAGAATTCGGGGCGTGACAACCCCGTTTAAGTGGTATCAAAGCATGATCTGTGTATGGAGTGATAAGGGCGATGAGTCATGGGATAGTTAGTAGAAAAGACTTTATTTATCCTAATGCATGTGATTATTAGTTGTTTGTTAACTTGGTTGTGAGGTTACTCAAATTCTAATGTGGTATTGGAATTCGCTAATAGACGTTTGTATTGAGCCTCTAGCATGAGTGACCGAGTGCCGAGAGCTGCTCGAAAGAGAGCAGCAGGCCCCGTGTTTCGCAATGGGTCTTCGTTGAGAGCCGGTGCTCGTGGTGCATTGGGAGGAGCGCAGGCCGAGACTAGTGCAAGTGGTACAGCTTTGCCCCCAGACAGTGTAGCAACCATAGAGGATCCGAGGTTTATTGGGATCATGCATATGCTTGGGGCGATGAGAGACAGGATGGATCAGCAGGCCGCCGCTATCGCCACCGCAGTGAACACCGCCAATGCCACTGCTACTGTTGCCGTAGCTGCCGCCACACTAGTTGCCGAGCCAGAGGAGGATCCTGATGAAATTCCACTTGAGAATGTGGCTGCTGGGAGGACTAGACAGAAGTTGGTGCAACATTTCCTGAGGATGAATCCGCCAACATTCACGGGAGCTGGAAATTCCGAAGCGGCAGCACTATGGATCTTGGAGTTAGAGAATGCTTTTGAGTTGCTATTGTGCACTGAAGCAGAGAAGGTTGTCCTGGCAGCCTACCAGTTGAGAGGGACTGTAGCTACTTGGTGGAAGACCAACAAGAGGATAGTGTTTCCTGAAGGCGTGGTTCCAGAGTGGAATGCCTTTCTCGAAGTCTTCAATGAGAAGTACTTCTCTGATTGTGCCAGGGAGGTGAAGATGGCGGAGTTTCAGCGCCTTCGTTAAGGTACGATGTCGGTTGATCAGTATGAGGCAAAGTTCGCCGATCTGTCACAGTATGCCCCTGAGCTAGTCCAGCGACCGGCAGACCGTGCTCGAAGGTTTAGGAATGGGTTTTGACCGGAGGTGAGGAGCTTGTTGGTACCTCTATATCTGAAGGAGTACAATGACCTCTACAAGCAAGCCCAGTGAATTGAGAAGTACCGGAATGAGAGAGCTGCCGCATCTGGATCGCGGTTTAATTCGAACAGGGATGATAATCGGTTTGGGAAGAGGCCGATGTCTGGAGGAAGGTGCCCTGTTCCACCCAACAGGAAGGGTGGAGTGGGGAAGTCGTCATCGAGCTTCAATGGAGCATGTCGTGCGTGTGGAAGGCGACATGGCTCAGCCTCGTGCCCTCTTAGGATGCGTGCTTGCTTTGAGTGTGGCCAGCAGGGCCACATTGCTTGGGTTTGCCCTAGGAGACAGATGAGACAGCCTCAGTTGCCACCGCCGCCACCGCTGGGTCAGAACAGAGGATTTGCGCCGCAGATCATGCCGCCGGGTGGACCGAACCGACCTCCGGCTCAGGGAAGGACTTATGCGCTTACTAGAGGACAGGTGGAGGATGCGCCTAATGTGGTCACATGTATAGTCTTACTAAACGACCAACCTGCTTATGCTTTGTTTGATCCTAGAGCTTCGCATTCGTTTATAGCTGAAAGATTTGTTAAGTTGGTAGAGTTAATTCCTGAGTTGTTGGAGTCTGTAATTAGTATATCTATCCTGTTGAAAGATGAAGTATTAGCCACAGTAGATTGCCTTGGTTGCAAGTTAGTGATTGGTGAGCGAGAGGGGAGGATAGATTTGATAGTCCTAGCCATGTATGATTTTGATGTGATAATTGGCATGGACTAGCTCATTGCTAGCTCACCAAGCAATGAGCTAAGATGGACTGTTATCGCAAGGTGATTCAGTTTAACCCATTAGGGGGTGAGAGTTTCGAATTGGTTTGGAGTCAAGGAGGACCCTCGATTTCCTTAATATCATCGCTTGAAGCAACTCGCTTGCTAGACAAAGGTTGCCAAGGTTACCTGGCGACTGTCGTGGACACGACAGTAGAGGAGTTAAAGTTAGATGACATTCCAGTGGTGCAAGAGTTTCCAGATGTGTTCCCGAAGGAATTACTAGGCTTACCGCCAGAAAGAGAGATAGAGTTTGTAATTGAGTTAGCCCCCGGGACCGAGCCTATCTCCAAAGCTCCCTATTGGATGGCCTTGTCAAAGCTTAAGGAGCTAAAGGTGCAAATACAAGAGTTGCTGGATAAATGATTTATACGTCCAAGTGCATCACCTTGGGGAGCCTCGGTATTGTTTGTGAAGAAGAAGGATGGTTCATTGCGCCTGTACATCGACTACTGACAGCTCAACCAGGTGACAATTAAGAACAAGTATCCGTTGCCAAGGATTGATGATTTGTTTGATCAGCTTCAAGAAACGTCGATATTTTCTAAGATCGACTTGAGGATGGGGTATCATCAGCTGAGAATCAAGAAGGAAGATATACTTTTGAAGTCGGCGTTTCGCACTTGATACGGCCAATACGAGTTTACTGTGATGCCGTTTGGGTTAACGAACGCCCCAGTTGCTTTCATGGATCTGATGAACCGGGTGTTCAGGGAGTATTTAGATCGGTTTGTAATTGTCTTCATCGACGACATCCTAGTGTATTCGAGGAGTACTGAGGATCATGAGAGACACTTAAGGATAGTGCTTCAGACTTTGAGGGACCACAAGTTGTACGCTAAGTTCCGTAAGTGCGAGTTTTGGCTAACTCGTGTGGCTTTCCTAGGTCATGTTATCTCTGGAGAAGGAATCTCAGTGGACCCAACCAAGATTGAAGCAGTAATCAACTGGTCGAGACCGACTACAGCGACAGAGATCAAAAGTTTTCTGGGTTTAGCAGGGTATTACAGACGGTTCGTGGAAGGGTTTTCAAGGTTGGCATCGCTGATGACGAGACTACTGAAGAAGGAAGAGAAATTTGTATGGACAGATAAGTGCAGAGTAGTTTCCAAGAGCTCAAGCAAAAGCTAACTACCGCACCGGTACTCACTATTCCATCAGGTCCAGGAGGATTTGAGATCTACAGTGATTTATCGTTTAAAGGATTGGGTTGCATGTTGATGCAGCATGGTCGGGTTGTTGCGTATGTGTCCCAATAGTTGAGACCTCATGAGTTGAATTACCCGACGCATGACTTGGAGCTTGTAGCGATCATCTTTGCTCTTAAGATTTGGAGGCACTACCTGTGCGAAGAAAAATTCCAGATCTTCACGGACCATTAGAATCTTAAGTACTTATTCTCTCAGAGGGAGTTGAATATGAGACAGCGTCGATGGATGGAGCTCCTAAAGGACTATGACTGTGAGATTCTGTATCATCCTGGAAAGGCAAACAAGGTCGCCGATGCTTTGAGCAGGAAGTCTTCAGTTGCACAGATGGTACTCAAGGAGTGGAGTCTACTCGAGGGAGCACGGGATTCGAGTTTCAAGTTCGAGGTAGGCCACCTTTTGAACCTTATGGCCTCCCTCAGAATTGAGCCAGAAGTACAGGTTAGAATCAGGGCGCTTCAGCAGACAGATCCAGATGTTCAGAAAATCGTGCAAGAGGATCCGGAGAAAAGAAAAGCTGACTTTTAGATTTCTAATGATGGATCGTTGAGATTCCAAGGACAATTGGTTGTACCTGATAATGTGGAGCTTAAGGAGGAGATTTTATCAGAAGCGCATCGTAGCAATTACAACATTCATCCTGGTAGTACCAAGATGTATCAGAATCTGCGTCAACACTACTGGTGGTGTGGCATGAAGGTGGACATCGCCAAGCATGTCGCAAAGTGTTTGACATGTCAAAAGGTGAAAGCTCAGCATTGCAAACTAGGAGGACTTCTGCAACCCCTTGAGATCCCGGAATGGAAATGGGAGCATATTACGATGGACTTTGTGACGGGACTGCCGAGGAGCCAGAGAGGAAATGATTCGATATGGGTAGTGGTCGATATTTTGACGAAGTCAGCACACTTTATCACGGTTCGAAGGGACCTCAGTTTGGATAGACACGCAGACTTGTACGTCCGTCACATAGTTCGTATGCATGGGGTGCTGGTCACGATTACTTCAGATAAGGACCCGAGATTCACCGTCACTTTTTGGAAGAGCCTGCAATCGACGTTAAGAACGAAGCTACAGTATAGTACGGCATACCACCCGCAGACAGATGGCCAGTCTGAAAGGACGATATGCTAAGAGCTTGCGTCTTGGACTTCAAGGGAAGTTGGGAGGAACAGCTTCATCTGGTCGAGTTTGCCTACAACAACAGTTACCAGCAGAGTATTCAGATGGCTCTTTTTAAAGCATTGTATGGTAGAGCGTGGAGAACGCCAATGTGTTGGGTTGAAGTTGGGGAAAGAAAGATCACCGGTCCAGAGTTGGTTAAGCAGTCAGTGGAAGCAGTTGCAGTTATCAGAGACAGATTAAAGACCGCTTAGAGCCGCCAGAAAAGTTATGCAGATAAGCGTCGGAGGCTGTTAAAATTCCAAGTTGGTGAGCACGTCTTTTGGAAGGTGTCAACGGTGAGAGGTACTTCCCGCTTTGGCAAAAAGGGAAAACTGAGCCCGAGGTACGTAGGTCCCTTTGAGATTTTGGAAAGAATAGGGACTCTAGCGTATCGTCTTGCACTGCCGCCAAAGTTGTCACAGGTGCATGATGTCTTTTACGTGTCGATGTTGAGGAAGTATGAACCTGACCTGACTCACGTTCTAAATTTCGAGGAATTAGACATGGACGACAGGGTGTCGTACGTTGAAAGCCCGGTTCAGATTGTGGATCGCAAGGAACAAGTCCTGCACACCAGGACCATCCCAATGGTCAAAGTGGTCTGGCAACACCACGGCACTAAAGGAGCAACCTGGGAGACCGAAGAATCGATAAGACAATTGTACCCCTATCTTCTTGCTTAAGAATTTGTAATTGTTTAAATTTTGAGGATGAAATTTTTATAAGAGAGGAAGAGTTGTGACATCCCGATTTTTCTTGAGTTTATTTTCAGTCAATTAAGTTAGGCAATTCATCTGTGCATGTAGCCGTCTCTTTGAGTCGGCCACTCACGAGAGAACTGGTCTATTGGGTGAAGCAATTAAGGGATTTTGACGCGTCAGGCTTGGGGACTGATCACCCTCGGGTCGGATGCAAGAAGATTTCCCTGAAAGCTACTCAGTGGATTAGGCGCGCTGAAATCGCACCAGATTGAACTTAACCGTGAAAATTGAAATTGAATTTAGAAATTGGAGGTCCGGTTATGTTACAAATCTTATTAGGATCTTGGATTAATTTTGTGGACTTTAATTGGACTCAATTAGAGGAGAATTGAATGAGAAATTGAAAAATTTGGGATGTACAAGATTTGGACCCCGGCGGAAATTGAAGTGCAACCATTGAATTATGTTGTGGGAGAGGAATTAGTGGAAAGTGACATCATGGGGTTGATGTCATGCTGATGGAAGTAAGGGGACTAGGATGATGACAAGTGGAGGGTGGAGGTTGAATCTCCAAAAGGAACTATCTCCATCATCTCCTACCTTGGGATAAGGAGAGAGAAAAAAAAAAAAAGGAAAAGAGGAAAAACTAGCAGCCCCAGCCCCTTCAACCGTCGACCCCCCAGCTCGCGTCACCCACTGCCCGCCTTCGTCGCCGTGCCGCCCGAGTCATCGCCGCGCCGCGCCGTCGCCGGCGTCGTCCCGCGCCCACCAACCCGCGCGCATGCGCCAGCCACCCTAGCCGCCTCGCCTCACCGTGCTCGTCATGCCAGCAGCCTCGTGCCCAGCAGCCCGCCGCCATCGCCCTTCGCCAGCCGTCACCGCGTGCCGCCGCCTGGCTAGCCGCACCTCTCCTCCACCCTTACCACCTCTAGCCGTCACCATTCTTCCTCCTCTTTTGGCATCAATGTGCAGTAGAATTTTGTGGGTTTTCCAGCCCACTCTAGGCTCGCTTTAGCCCTCTTCCTGGCCCCGAACACTAGACCGTCTTTGGAGAAAGTCGGTCCCGGCATCGCCCTCGTCATTTTGGACTAAGCGGCGTTTAAATCAAGTGAGTTTACCTCACTAAACCTTGATTAGAATGTTAATGATGCCCTAAGTGTGTTTAGTTTAAATTAAGTGAGTTTAGGTGAATAGATTAGTATATTTTATTATAAGTTGGATTAAGGGATTGATTTAAGTTAAATTGTGTTTAATTAAGGTTAAAAGGGGATTATTTAATGTTAAGATTCGAGGGGACATAATAGGATTTTAATTTAGAATTATTTAATTGCTTCAAATTCTGAGAATTAAAATAATATATAATATTCCGAAATTAATTAAATATTAAAAAACGGAAAATTTATTTTTTATCCTAATTGTTCAGAATTGCGTGCCGATCACTGCTGTGTATTTAGAATTTAAATTTGATGATTGGTTGTGGCGAATTGAGTGTGATTGCGATAATTAGGGGTTATTTACAAAAATTCCAAGTGTTGAAATTGATGGGAATCGGCCGTGATTGACCACCTATTAGAGGTCGTGCCCAATGGGGTCGTGATTAACCACCCATTAGAGGTTGTGCCCAATGGGGCCGTGATGGATCACCCATTAGAGGTCGTGCCCAATGGGGCCGTGATTAACCACCTATGAGAGGTCGTGCCCAATGGGGCCGTGATTAACCACCTATGAGAGGTCGTGCCCAATTGGGCTGTGATTGACCACCTATTAGAGGTTGTGTCCATCGGGCCGAGATCTGCCACCTAATTAAAAGTCGTGCCGAGTGGGGCCATGATTGCCACCGATTGTTAAGCCTACCTTTAGGGTTGTGATTGGGATGCAGAGATTGATTTGATTGAATGACATGTAATCGGCCGAGCCGATTGATCGCTGAGACGATCCAAGTGATTGAATTGCTCTGATGATGTGATCGTGCCTCAATTGTATGGTTATCATAACCGTATGTGGTTGAATTATATAAATTATGCTAACCTGCATATGAAAGCTAATGCGAGGTAAGTCTTCTTGATGTCGTGGCTAGGTCACTCTGGAGTGTATTTACTTTCTAATAGGGGTTTAGGAGGGGTGAACTTGCTGAGACAATGTCTCACCCCGTTGTGGGAAAAATATTTCAAGACCGTAAATGGCGGTGCCAGCGGAGATTAGTGGCCTACCGGTGCAGTTTCTCAAGGCGACGCAAAGTGCTCCTGACCCTGGGAGTCCTTGAGTTTATCATTTGGTTAGGTCTACTGTCTTTATCCAGGTGTCCGTGGATGCCAGAGTTCCATACAGTTTTAGGGCTTGGTACCGTTCTAGGGCCGATGGCGTGAGAGTTGGCCCACTGGATAGCATGGACATTCCGCTGGCCGTGATGGACTATCGCGACCCCTTTTTTCGGGGGCGCCCGGCCGGATCGGGTACGAGCGCCTAAGGAGGCTAATGGCTCGACCGAGTTTAATTAAAGCCTGGACTCTCCCAAGTCCGCCAATTCACGACTTTAAAATTTTTGGTTTGTAAGTCAATTTTTAAAATGGATTCGCCACTAATCAATTTGGGGCAGTTGATTAGAAATCCGAGCGAAGTACCGGAGAAATACTCGCTTCGCGCAACTAGAGAAATTAGGATCGGGGACTTGATTACACTAGTTAATTACTAATGCCTTTTCGGTACCTAATCTTGTTTAAACTCTAAGGTTTTTTTGGATGATTGGGGATTTTTCAAGCATTTTGGAAAAATAACATTTTTTGGGTATTTTTCTCATTTTTGGACATAAAAGGAATTTTTGGATTTTTGGGGTATTTTTGGAAAAATACAAGTCTTTCTTGGCATTTTATGAAAATTTTGGGCTTTTTATGAATTTTGGAATTTTTTGGGATTTTTGACAATTTTTGGATTTTTTTGGCAATTTTTGGATTTTTTTAGAAAATAAAATTTTTTTGATTTTTTTGATTTTTAGGAAAATAAAATTTTTTTATATTTTTAATATTTTTTGAAAATAAATTCTTTTCCTATTTTTATTTTGAATTTTTCGGAAAATAGGACATTTTTTAATGATTTTCGATTTTTTGGAAATTAAGAGGATTTTTTTATATTTTTTGAAAATAAATCATTTTTGATTTTTTTAGAATAAATTATTTATTTAAATATTTTTATATTAAAAAAAGCCGACCTGGGTCGAATCCACATGCTAGACCCGACTCGAGCGAAGCGGGCCCGATTCAGATTTCCCTTTGTTTTTTTTTTTTTTTTTTAAAGAAACGACGTCGTGGTCGAGCATCCGGCTACGCCCGGCCCGACCCGTCAAAACCGGCCCGACGGCCCGCTCGCGACCCAGCCCTCACCCCCGCAAAACGACGTCGCAGCTGCTCCTTCCCAAAACGGCACCGTGGAGGAACCGGCATACGCAACCCGCGGGCGTCGGGTCACGCACCTGACCTGCTTCGCAACCCGCTTCACGACCCGGATTCTCGACAAAATTATGCCATGGCTTCCGTAACCCTACCCGACCCGAATCCGACTCGCGACCCGACTCCCAACTCCCCCTAGCCTTTGTGGAACCCTACCCGGTTCCCAGTTCGGGTCCGACCCGGTAACTCGGGATCGCAACCCGGAAAATTGGGAACCCTAGGGTTCCAGATTGGGGGCGCTGGGGGAGAGGACGACGATGGCGATGGTGACGATGACGGCTGCGATGGCTGGAAAAGGGCACAGCTACGGCGATGATGAGGGCGGCGATGATGAGGGCGACGGTGGTGCAAACCTGTGCGGCGACGGCGTGGCTCGTGAGGCACCTCCCCTCCTCCAGCAACCTCTCTCTCTCTCTCTCGATCTCTCTCTCTCTCTGTGGCCCTCCGGCGAAGGCCGAATCGTCGATTGCGAGCCTTCGGCCCCCCTGAAGTCTCTCAGTGGGGTGTCCAAAGGCCGCGATCTTGATTCGCCCGCCCTTCTCTCTCCTCGGCCTTCCTTTTGTGTGTTTCGATCGACGTCGGGAGGGGCTATTTATAGCCGAGGGGCGGCCGGCCGAGGAGGATTCGACCGGTGGCCGCCGCGACCGAACCGGCGTCCCATTAGCCCTGCGTCCCATCGGCGACTACTCCGCCTGCTCCACGTGCTCCGATCACTGTTCCTCCCGCTGCCGTGCACGCCACCGTCTGCCTCGCTTTTCTCCGGTCGTCGCAACTCAGGCGCGTGCAACGCACCGAACCGGGTGAAGGAGACAAGTCACGCGGGTCGGGTGCGGGCGCGGGTGGACCCGCGGGTTTTGGGCTACGCGGCCTTCGGGCTGTTTTTCCTTTTTTTTTTTTTCGTTTTTCTTCGGTTTTTCGTTTTTCTTTTTTAGTTTTTCTGGTTTTTTCGTTTTTCTTGGTTTTTTTTTTTTTTATCAACATAAAACGAAATAAAATAAAATGAAGTAAAACCCAAAGAAAATAGTAATAATTTAAAAACCCAAAAAATAAAAAACCAAAAAATTAGGCGTCAACATGGACGCCATTCTCGGGAGAAGGCGTGGCGGATCTTCCCGACGGTCAAGTGATCAACGCTTCGCCTCCGGTCTCATGGGTGGCGAGCTCGAAGATGAGGGATCGACGAACGAGTTCGACTAGTAGTCATAGGACTGTTCCTTCTTTTGGTGGACCGATCCCAAGTGTGCAGGCCCGACCCTTTTTTGATGCACATAGACTCTGACCCATTTTGGTTGTATGTAAACTTTGGTTAATTTTATGACAGTATGTTGGTTTGTATTGAATTGATTTTCTTCTTGCTGTCCTATTCCACTTTTAATTTGTCAGGGGTTTCTTATTACGTTTCGCATGCACATAATAAATTACTTTGGGTCGGCGACACTACTTGGGAATGTCGCATTTACATGACCATGGTGGGTTGTTTCACGTGTCTCAGAATTTGGGACGTGACAAAAGCACCCCTCAATCCTAAAGCAAACAGGGAGAAGATGACACAGATCATGTTTGAAACATTTAATGTCCCTGCTATGTATGTTGCCATACAAGCTGTGCTCTCCCTATACGCCAATGGTCGTACTATAGGTTTGTCGGACCTAGAATTCATAAATTGGTGAAAGTGGTACTCTTGACAACAAATGAATCCTGCATTATACTGCGTTTGCGCATGCTACCTTAACTTTAAATTGACTCTTGTAGGTGATGCTGTCTTGACAAAGGAATTATTTTTCTTGTCTAGGTATTGTGCTAGATTCTGGTGATGGAGTTAGCCACACGGTTCCAATCTATGAAGGTTTTGCACTGCCCCATGCCATCCTTCGGCTTGACCTTGCTGGGCGAGATTTCACAGATGCTCTGATGAAGATCTTGACAGAGAGAGGTTATTCATTCACCACAACAGCAGAACGTGAAATTGTCAGGGACATTAAGGAGAAGTTTGCTTACGTGGCTCTCGACTACGAGCAGGAGCTTGAAACTGCTAAAGGCAGTTCAGCAATTGAGAAAAGCTACGGGTCACCTGATGGACAGGTAAGAACAATTGGAGCTGAGCGTTTCCGATGTGCCGAAGTCCTATTCCAACCGTCACTTATTGGAATGGAAGCACCTGGAAATCATGAGACCACGTACAATTCAATCATGAAAAGTGATGTCGACATTAGGAAAGACCTGTATGGGAACATCGTGCTTAGTGGTGGATCTACTTTGTTTCCAGGAATAGCTGACCGCATGAGTAAGGAGATCACTGCTCTTGCACCGAGCAGTGTCAAGATCAAGGTTGTAGCTCCTCCAGAAAGAAAATACAGTGTTTGGATTAGAGGGTCCATTCTTGCTTCTCTTAGCACGTTTCAGAAGGTACCAGACATTTTAGTTATATTCATCTAATCTCTACTTTGAGATCTTTTGTCTCTGTTGTAATCTATTGTATACTGATCAAAACATGTAGAACTAGAAAGCCTGAATATTTTTAGAAAAATTCATGTTTGCTGCTTCTTTTCTTTTTTGTGGAAAGCTTCTTCAAAATTTCTCAATAGAGGAGAGAATCGGTTAATAGGGAAGAACAAACCAAAAAACAAAATTTTTGGGTTTCTCAAGTTAGTAGCAACTGAAAATGGTGGTGAGGTTTCCTGAACTCAGTTTCCTAACCTTCTGGTTTTTGGTTGAAGCATGACAGTTAAGTGGCATAGGAGCTTGAGAAAGTATTGGGTCCTCCTAGCATATTTATTTTCTTTGTCAAACACAATCATCCGTTACTGACGGTAAAGGTAGTGTTGAAAGCAATGAGGTCAATGGTCATGATGAGTAATGTGGTACCAAGAACATAAACTCCTGAGGGATCCAAAACTTCTCCCAGTGGTCATTCTGCCATGTGTGTCTTCTGTAAGCTGCTTCCTGTATAGGATGGAAATTCTTACGCTTATTTTGGTCTTAAAATTATTTGGATGCAGATGTGGATATCAAAGAGAGAGTACGATGAATCTGGTCCGTCCATTGTCCACAGGAAGTGCTTCTAGATATGGAGTTGCAGTTTTTTCCTTCCCCAAAACCTCCCTGCATTTTGTGGCTTTGGATTGTGAGAGTGGGCAGATGGTATTTGGCTTGGTTGGCAGTTTGTTTGCGTTTGTTTTTGTTTGGTCTATTTTGTGGTAGGTGTAGTGTATACCATCACTGTGGACTGCTTGATGGATAATGATTCCAGATTTGATGGTTGCAGTTTTATTTAGACATCTCTCTGGAGTGCAAGATTTTTTATTTCCCAAGATTTCTTTGCTTAGTTACAAAGAGATTTAGTTTTTTATTTGGGTAAATATAGGAATACAAGACATCTAACAAGACCGAAATAACAAAAACTTGCGGCGGTATATGCAATTTGTTTCTTGGCATGTTAAAATATGACAGGAATTGTGATTATGTCAAATGGCTTGTCACCAAATGATGGCTTCCTTATCAGTTTTTGTAAATTTTTTTCCATACCTGGAAACCCACCCAGATTTTGTTGATAATTAATAAAACTATCAGTCTGAAGCTCGAGCTCTGTCACAATTGTTGTCGACAGACACAAGAAGCTGAACAGGGAAGTCAGAGGGTAATTTTGTTGCATCTCGTTAGCTACATATTGCTTCTCGTTATGTCTTCCTTGCCGAAACTGTTGAGAATGAGAAAGGAACAACAGTTTTGAGTTTGCACAAAATTAAGAATAATTCATATGCAGTTGTATTATAAGGTGAGTACGACTTTTGTTGATGAGAAAATTGTATGGAGTCCATTGCTTCTATTGCTCTAGTCATAGATTTTCACAGAGCGTGTAAAGCTATTGTCCTGTTCGCATATCAATTGCATTGAACAGGCGGGATTCGCTTGACATGATGCTCCGGCAGCCATCTTCCCCAGCAAAATCAGTCGACCAAGGCATGCCAGCGTCGTGATTGGTATGGGCATGAAAGATAGTTGCATCAGCCATGAGGCTGAAAATTGGCTTGACTATTGGCGTGCTTTAGTGGTCATTTAATCAAACTTGTCATCTAATGGGAGTTAGGGGGATGCCCGGCGAGAGTTCAGATGCCAAGTTGTGGTTGAGGCCGGACTGATACTCTTTTATGAAATGCCATTTAGGCGGGGGTTTTAGACAATGCCATACTCGATGGGGCGAGATGATGTTGGAAGACCACCGACTTGTGTGTTAGCCATGGCATGAGGAGTTGTAATAATTGAAACACGTGTTTTTGAAAGTGCGCCTAGATATTGTGGACTGTGTTCTGATTATTAATCTTGTCTGCTGCACTATTATTGCCATTTGTGATATACTAATGTAAAGGGGGCGCACCAAGATACGTTTGCATAATGCTGTTTAGACTGCAGACGAATTAGCGTTCTAGTCGAGACTTAGGTCGTTGACTCACTGAGATTTATATCTCAGCTTCTTGTTGTTTATTATTTTCAGGTCCGTAGTATGGAAAACCATCGTGCTCGGCTCGGTGTCCCTTTGAAGACAAGGGATTGGTCTAGAGTTAGTGAAATTTAAGTTAACTATTACCCTATTAGTTTTTGAACTGGTTGGTAGGAAGTTACTGTAGTAAAGGCTTGTAATATTACACTTCTTAATGTTAACCATAAATAAATAAACGTATGCTTTTGGAAATGTTTGATATGCTTACTATCTCTATTTTTTGCTGGTTGATTAGGTAGTTATATAAATTTCTTTCGCATGCGTTTAATCGAAAGAAAAAAAGAATGGGTCAATGATGCGTTCGGGGACATTGCAAAGGATATTTGCGTGCTTGAGATTTAGGACGTGACAAAAAGAGTTAAAGTTTGTACTGAATTAACGACAATAGGAATAGATTGAAACTGACTCACAAACTTGTATTTAGAAGTGGACCTTCATGTTTAATTTTTTAAAAATATAACTATTATTTAATACTGATTGGTCTGAATGTTTAAAAACCTACACGTATGAACTCTAAAGTTTATTTCAATCATTGGAAAGGTTTTTTTTTTTTTTTTTTTTATAGAATTTTGTGATGTTATAATATATTTTTATTGAATCATCCTTTACAAAATTATGAGAAAAATTCATATGACTCTCATATGTCATAACAATATAGAATAATCTATTACACAAATGAATTGGAAAATTCAAATGCGACATGTCAAGTTGGTGTTATAAAAGGTTTGATGATTTCATGAAAAATATATTATGTCATTTCATGTTATTTTTCAATATAGGAAAAATTGTTCGAAAAGTTCTAAATCTATTGCACTTTTTCCAATTCAGTCATACATTTTTTTTAATTTATACTAGTTGAATTTTAAGTATTTTTCACGTTTTGTCAATTGAATTCATCTAATTAATTTTAGCTAGATATTGCTTATGTGGATGTCGGCCATCTTTTATGGCACGGTTGGTGTGACGCGGACAAAATTTTTCATGACCTATTGATTCATAAAGAGCATGTCATGCCTCTCTATGCTTAATTAAGGCCACGTCATGGAACAGAAATTTATGAAAATTGTAAAGTAATGGGCTACTCCATCCATGCGAAACTTGGCTAGTAAGTGTTGGCTCCACGTTGTAATAGGAAAGAAAGAAAGGAAACAAAAAATAATTGATTTGAAAACTTGCCTGGAATTTCAAGATGAGCGGTGTGAATCCACCATCTCCTTTGGGGAAAATTCGACTTTCTGTCTCTTAATTTATGTGCTTTTTCCGGGTTAAGGTGTTGAACTTTCAATTACTCTAATCAAGTACAGCCCCTGCCACCCATTCCGATAAATTTGAGCCGACTGGCCTGTCGGACCGTTCGAGATTATGAAGTGGGAAAAGAAAACTTGCTCTTAGGGACAAGTTGGTGTTGAAATGCCTTTCCTCAAGAAATATTTAGGTTGAGTGTAATAATTTAATCCACGCGAAACTTACATAAAGTGCCAAGATGCGCGTCCTTATTTTTCACCTCCAAAAGACACAAAGGTCCATGAAACCAACTAAAACAACTGATAGAAAGTTTTATCTAAGAAGCTTTATCGCCTGCTTGTAAAGGGCGAAAAAGAAAAAAGACCAGGAAGAAAGGTTGACTGGGAAACTTGCTTGCAATTTCAAAATGAGCAGTGTACCCTTTAAAGGCAAATTCTAATTTCCTTCCCTGAATTTACACTCTTTTAGTTGTGCAATTGAATTTTAATATATGTAATCAGATCCTTTAACTGTCATAAATATTTTATTCAAATTTGATTTTCGATACCAATTTTGATAATTTTGAACTGAAGTGGTTGCTGGCTCACGTCAGAGCAAGATGCGGAAAAACTATTGCCTTTGCAGCCAAGTCCATGCCAAATTATGTCATTGCAGGGTATTTAGTCTGTATCAAACTATTTAGTTGACACGAGAATTTGTGCCAAAATGTCCCTCCTATATCTTCACCTTCTTCAAAAGACAGAAAGGAACTAATTGAAACAAGAAAAGAAAGTTATGTATAGAAAGCTTTCTCCGGTTGTCCAGGGGGGAAAATCGAAAAGAAAGAAAAGAACAGGTCAATTAGAAAACTTGCCTGAAATTAAAAAAAAAAAAAAAAAAAATGAGCAGTGTATTTTTGGTCCACTATCTCTTAAAAGGTAAATTTCTACTTTTCTATCCTTAAATGATGTATTTTCTTTAACCAGGTGATCCGCTGTCAAGGTGCACATCCTAACAAAATATTTAGTTTGTGTGTACTTAATTAGTCTATATGAAATTTATATACTACACCAAATAGATATGTGCCCTTGCCAATAAGTTGTTGACTTGGATTGCATGAGTTTACTCCTCTCATTATGATTTTGGGTTCAAGTCCTTTGCATGTGTGTTACTAATAAAGGTGCGCGAAAAAGTACTACCAGATGGCTATATACCAAAAAACGGAAGTGCTCCCCTCGTTTTCCAGAAGAAAATATTTTGTCCTTAAAGCTTTTGTCCCCACCCTTGTACTGGGGAGAGAAGGAAAAATAAATTGATCAGAAAGCTTGACTGGAATGCCAAGCGGTAGTGCCCTTTTTGTCCACCAAGGGTAATTCTACTTTTCGTCCTTTTAACTGGTGTATTTTTTTTTTTTTTCGATCAAATCCGTGAACTTCTAATTTATCTAATCACGTCAAACGTCCAACACAAATTCTGATAAATTTGAACTTATGTGGTTGTTTGACCATGTTGAAGTTTCGAGCACACAAGTCAATGCCAAAATGCACATCTATAAAGAATATTTAGTTTAAATTATTTGATCCACAGGAAACTACATAACTTACCACATCGCATTTCCTCCATCTTGTTCAAAAGACACAAAGGAACCGATTTAAAAAATTAGAAGAGTTCTGTCTTGGAAGCTTTGTCTCTCCGGTCGTACAAGAGATAAAAAGGGATGGAAAAAGAAAAATTGATTAGAAAACTTGCTTAGGCTTCCAGAATGAGCAGCGCAGTGTTGTTTTGGTCCACCACATGCTAACGGTAAAATTTTACTTTTCGTCTCTTAATTTACACCCTTTTTTCAATCAAGTTCTTGAACTTTTAATTTAATTAATCAATTCCTTAAACTTGTATAAATTTTTGGCACCAGTTCTGATAAGCTCGACCTAACGTGGCTATCAAATCATGCTGAAAAAGATTAGCCTCCACAAACAAATATGATGGAAAATGCCGTGAATGCTTTCCTTCCTTGAAATGCCACCATTAAAAATTTTACCTCCAAGAACAGCCCCTGCCACTAATCCTAATACATTTGAATCAACAGGCGTGTCGGACCATTCGAGAGCACTACATGCGTGTCGGACCATTCGAGAGCACGAAGTGCGAAAAGAAAACTTGCTTTTGGGGACAAGTATAGTGGCAAAATGCCTTTCCTCAAAGAATATTTAGGTTAAGTCCAACAATTCAGTCCACGCAAAACTTCTGTAAAGTGCCAAAATGCGCATCCTTATTTTCCACCTTCAAAAGACACAAAGGTTTATGGAACCAACTAAAAGAAATAATAGAAAGTTTTGTTTAGGAAGCTTTATCGCCTCCTAAAGGGGGAAAAAGAGAAAGACAAGAAAGAAGAAAGGTTGACTAGAAAATTTGCTCGAAATTTCGAAATGAGCAGAGTTCTTGTTAAACGTAATTTTGCTATTCTTCCCTCAATTTTTTTTTTTTTTTGGTCAGTCTATTCTTCCCTCAATTTACGCACTCCTTTAGTTGAAGTTTAATATAACTAATCAGATCCTTTTAACTTCTATAAATTGTTTAGTCAAATTCAACGCTTGATATTTGTTGACAATTGATTTTTAGTCGGCGCGTCAAGAAAGGTAAAAAAATTGAGATTTGGATTTTTTATCGCGATAAAGCTTGTTTCTCGACCAAAAGTGTCGTTTTTCATTTCTTTCTTTCGTATTGTAGTTTTAAAGCAACTTACAAGTTATTTTTAAGAAAAACTTGAAAAGTCAAATGGTTGATTTTCATGTTGACTTTTTGGTCAACTCTCGATCAAAAGTTAATCCCGAGTCAAAATTTTGATTTTTACTTAAAAAGATGTCATTTAGCTTTAATTTTACTTCTGTCAAATCAATTTCTTAAAAATTCAAAAATTTGATTAAGAAATCAACCTTTTAGAAAAAGTCAACTAAATGCTTAATTTTTGATCAAATCTTTAACAAGAAAAATTGAAAAAAATAAAAAAAAAAAAAAAAAAACTCACAAAAATACTACTTTAATGTCAATTGGACTTTTGTGATAAAATTTCACAAAACTCGATTAAGAATCTTGTTTTCTGAATTTTTAGTTTTATATTCTAAATTGGCTAAAAATCAAATTACTTTCGTTGTAGCCATAATTAGGTGTAGTTCTTTTTTCAACATTTGGTTTAGAGGCTATTCCAAGTCCACTCATGCATTCAATTTTGCAAATTGCCTTTGCTATTTTAAGCCAGAATTAGGGGACAAAAATCGATTTTTCATAACTTGTGAACAGACAATTGTTTTTCACTCATTTTCTTAAAGGAAGTCTAAATCCCAAATCAATTTTGAGAAATTCACATTAGAAGTTCTTGATTTAAGAAATTTTACTTTTTCAAGCATAAGAAAGTCAAGTAATTAAACTTCAATTGACAAAAATTAAGTTGACCAATTTAAGGCTTTGGTTTAATTTCATCAATTTAGGTTCAATTTTAATATTAGGCCTAGATTCATTTTTTATATAAGCTCAAGCACTTCCATTCAAAGCCAATTTGAACGTGATAAATGATCTTATACATAGACAATTATTTAAATAGGGCAATTGTGACACTAATTAAACTCAATTTCAATCAATTTGTAATTTTACCCATTAAATTGCAAATTTGATCATTTTAGCCATTTAAGTTCAATTCTATGTACCCATGGTTTTGGCCCGTTGTCTTTCGTAATAATTATTTAATTAAGTCAATAAAAGACCCCTAGATCGGATTTATAAGATTTAATTGGCTTAATTGAATCACAATCGAGCAATTTTGTATCGAATAGGATAAATTTTCTTTCAGGGAACCAAATTGCAAATATTCTGAACCTATAGGTGCCACAAGCGAATGAACTAGCCAGAATCGAACAAAATTGGTCAAGAACCAGACAAATTGAAGCTAATCGATTTGACCAGTCGCCAATGGTGCAAGCCGATTCGGCCATTTCTGAGATCTTCATTGTGCCAATTTCACTTTTGTATCCTCAATTTCCCAAAATTTTGCAAATCAATTGTGACTTCCTAAATTTTCAACTTGTTTTTTATTGAATTAATTGGGCATTTCATTGACGTGTCTATAGGGTTGTTATCGAGCCAATCACTCTTGAGATAACTAGACTAATTGGGTAAGCTATTAAAAAATTTTAAGGCAATAGACTTGAAAATTCGACCAGGAATCGGCTTCTCGACTGTGTTCATCTTTAGAGATCATTATGGCACAATTAAAAATTGAATTAAGATCAGAGATAGGTTGGTTTGACAGAGATGTGTGGCCGATCGTGGGTGACTCCACTAAATTGGAAAATTCCGTCAACCAAAGACATATTTGATTTTACTATCGTTTTGGTATCCCGTGTTTGTAATTGAGTCATCGAGATTTTTACAACAACCGAGATTCACCAATGTGTTGAATGGGTTCAATGTGGCTCGAAGAAAATCGACCACGGGTCATTTGCCCTAAAAATTTTTGAAAACTACCCGGTAGTCTATATCACGCTAAAAACACGCCGAAAGGAAATTAATCGCCAATTTGAGTCCGATTTCAGAAATTGAAGGTTCTGTCATGTCACAATAAATTCTAGGACCTGCAACTCAGTCTCAGAAGATTTTTCTGACATTTGAAACTTTTTGGGAAAAGTCGTCGGCGGGCCGTTTTCGTGTAATTGAAGCTGGGGATTTATTTTGATGGAAAAATTGGAAAGCATGATGGACATTTGGGTGAGGAAAAATGCTAAGATGATCAATGAGGCATTAATTGAATTTATGGGGGCCATTTGAGATAGAATTGAGTGGAATCAAGTATCCAATTGAAGCCATCCCTCTCAAAATTCGTAGCCCCCTCATACCTAGCCAAATTGGACTACTTCAAAGGTTGTGAGGAGTGTGTATGTGGTTAAATGAGAGCCAAGGGATTCTACTTGGTTGAGGTTGCTAGTGAAGGATATTTTTGTGGAAAAAGTGGCTTGGTGGAGCCCTCACCCCTCATCTCTATCTCTTCTCCCCCTCACACTCTCTCTTGGCCGGCCACACTTCCCTTCCTCCCCTCCATTTGTGTGAAAACAAGGAGAGAATAGCGGTAGCTTGCCGTCGCCAACAAGCTGCTGTCCATCGCCACGCTGGTGCCGTCCTCGCCCTCGAGCGCACACACCCGCCTTGGCCGTGCACCGCCGTCTCCTTGGCCGTATCCCTCTCTTGCTACACTACTGTCCAACCGCTGTTTCTAGTCTGTAGAAGCTCCACAAGGGCTAGTTTTGGTTGTTTCTTCACCGGTAAAGTCCGCTTAAGGCCGATTTGGTTTATTTCTTTATTCCTGTGCGAGTCTAGCCTAAACCGAGTGGTTTTCTTCAATTTTCCAGCCAAGAACAGCAAGTTTCAATGTGGGTTTCAACCGGCTTGTGTGGGTGTTTTGGAGGCGTTCCAGACCTCCGTTTCTAGGTCCGCTTTGGAAGTTGTTGTTCCCCGCCCAGTCCTTGTCGGTTTGAGCCAACTCGCGCATTATTCCGATGAGTTTAGCTCACTAATCCTCACTTAGTAGACTAATGATACTTAAGGATTGATAAGTGCTAGTTAAGTAGGATTAGATGGTTAGATTAGAGTAAATTAGTGATTATTAGTTAATTGTGATGCATGTTAAGTAAATTGATTATGCATTTAGCAAGTAGATGCGCACTATTATTTATTGAATGTCTCTCGGGATTTTTTTTTTCGGCCCGTCTCGGGCTCCAATTAGGCGATACGAGCCTAAGTTGGATTTATTATAATTAATTATTAATTTTTTTGATAATTATTTATTTATTTTCTGGAAATTCATCCGGGATGGCCGGTGATCAGAATTTCGTGCTGATTGTCGTGGTGCGCTTGTTTATTCATTTGAGCTATACGTTGCATGGAATTGAATTGATTGTACCATTTTAGGAATTTATTCCTATATTGAGTTGAAATTGTATAACCGATTGGTAGATGGCCGAATATGTTTATATAGCGCTAGTACTACTTTGATGGGCTATAAGTCGAGAGAATTATGAGAGTGAATTGGGGAAATTCTCGGCTGAGACCAATCAGGTATGATGTAATTGGACAGGCGTGGTTCGGTGATTAAGGAAATCACTGTGCGAAAACGGCGCCTTAAAGAACGCACGTATAATGTCCATTACATGTGTCACGTTGGCGAAAACGATGCCAGAGAGAGAGAACGTACGTGACTTGTAGACAAGCGTGGTTCAGTGATTAAGGATATAACAGTGTGAATATGGCACCTTAAAGAACGCACGTATATTGTCTATTGTATATCACTTGGCGAAAACGACGCCCTAAAAAATGATACGTGATTCAGTGATTGGGATATCATTGGTGAGAACGGCGCCTTAAAGAATACACATGATCAGTGATCGGTACGTCATCTTGGCAAAAATGACGCCTGAGAACATGTATGTGGCTCTATGACTGAGTACCAGAATGGAAGTTATAAAGTCTAGAATTGAAATGACCTTGAGGTGGTCTGACTGACATGTAATCGACTAGATCAATTGATCAATGATTTGATCTAATTGTCATGATATGATTAATTACTTGATGCAATATATGAGGCATGTATATATAACTTTGAATTGCGGGTTGGGACCGATGCTAAGGTAAGTCTCCTGACTCATGTTGTGCTTAGGCAATCATGTGGTGTATTAGTTTCCTAATCAAATCTTAGGGGCTAGAACTTGCTGAGACGTAGTTTCATTGGTTATTGAATAACCATTTCAGCCACTTAGATAGCAGCGCCGGAACCTCCCCCTCCTCCAAAGCAGTCTGGGATAGCGCAGGAGATCACCGGGGAAGAGTATCACTTTCTGATGCAACCCCACCCTGAAAGACTAGAGTATGTGTTAATAGAGTCCAAGGTTTGGGTTGATGTGGGCAAGGATGATTTGGTGCCCCACAAGTATCGATCATGGTATTGTCACTACCACAATGGACGAATAGAGGGTCCTATCCCGGAAGACGAAATGCCTCTATACATTTTAGAAGCAGCATTCGGGCTAGGGACAGCAGACTCTAAGGGCAGGTCGATAGTGGATGCTAGGGATCTTGCTCTTGGAAGTGAGCTGTCTTCCCTTGTATTCACTGAAGAGGATGCAAATTTTGAGATCGAGGAAGGTGAGATCATGGAGCAAGAAGTGGAGGGATCGGACGAGGATGAGGAATAGGGAGTAGCTGAAGAGGAACCGGAGGAGGACTACCTGCTGGATGAACCTGTTGAGGGGCTGGAAGAAGCTGAAGAATTAGAGGAGGATCGGGATGATCCTGAGTACGAACTGAATGAGGATTGAGATCCCATCCCTTTTGAGAACCCTGTGTAGGTGTAGATAGAGTGAGACATAATAGTTATGAATAGTATTGTAAATACTCGAGTTATGCTATGTAAAAAAATATGGTTATGAATTTCAGTATGAATAATATGGCTTTACTTTTCCATCCCATTGTTTTATTGTCTGGGGATTTAAAACTGCTTCCACATGTGCATATATAATGAAAGGGTCGGCGATACATAGTCTTGGGTTATGGCACTTTAAAATTGATCGAGTAGAAGGATAGGCGCGTCCCCAAGGATCGGGGCGTGACATCCCCTTTTTTGTGGTATTTGAGTGAAGTTTAGAGATTGGAGTGATAAGGAGCGTTGACCTTGGGATAGTTGGTAGGAAAGGCCTTTAAATTCACGACTGGTGCATGTTTGTGGTAGCTGAGTCTAGAATTGTTTGCTGTTTGGGTCACTTTATTTCTACTTCATCGTGGAATTGGAAGCAGGTATTAGTTTGTAAAGCTGAGCCATGAGTGACCAGGAGCCGAGAACTCCTGCAAAGAGGACCAGTAAGGCCGTTGTTTGGGGTAGAGCTTCGACTCATGTCAAGACCCGAGGCGAATGTGGTCAAGCGCCAGTACAGAGTAGCGCGAGTGGAGCGAATCCACCTATTGTAGATGCCGGGGTAGCAGCCCCTAATGATCCCAAGTTGGATGGGATCTTGAGTGTTCTAGAAGCGATGGGTACGAGAATGGATCAGCAAGTCGCTACAGTTGAAGCCGCCGCTCAGGCCATCGCTACTGCCGTAGTTGCCATTGCTGCTCAGGCCGCACCTACTATTGCACCTGTTGCCGCTCAAGCTGAAGTTTTACCAGGGGTTGTGGTCGCTGAAAGACCAATCCATAAGCTGGTGGAGCAATTTCTGAAGTTGAATCCACCGTTGTTTAATGGGACAGGAGATCCCGAAGTTGCTTCTTCATGGGTTTAGAAGTTAGAGGAAGCATTTACACTGTTAGTGTGTAACGAGACTGAGAAAGTACTTTTGGCAACTTACCAGCTAGAGGGAGTTGCAGACACTTGGTGGATGACTACTCGAGAAACGATCTTTCCAGAAGGCGCTGTTCAAGAGTGGAATACTTTTCTTGAAGCCTTCAATCACAAGTATTTCTCAGAGACTGCCAGGGAGGTGAAGATGGCTGAGTTCCAACATCTTTGCCAAGGTTCCCTAACTGTGGATGAGTATGAGGCAAAGTTCGCTGAACTTTCGCGATACGCCCCTAGTAAACCGAGTGAGGAGTTTTAGGGATGGGTTCAAACCAAATTTGAGGAGCATCTTCGTTTTTTGGATCTGAGGACTTATAGTGATATCTATAAGAGAGCATAGAAGATTGAGAAGGATCAGAATGAGAGAGCTGCCTCATCTGGATCGAGGTTCAGCTCTCACCGAGAGAATATCTGCCAGGGGAAAAGACCTACGCCTGGAAGTAAATCCAATGCTCCACCTTTCAAGAGAAGTGGGTTTAATAGGTTGATGCCTAATAGGATGATATATGCTGCTCATGTGGAACACGACACGGGTTAGCTCCGTGCCCGGCCCGGAGTTTAGGGCATGTTTCGAATGTGGCCAGCGGGGTCACCTCTGTTGAAGAAAAATTTCTTAAGTGTTTTGAAGCTAACAAAACATTCTCGTCAGTTAAGTCTGAAGAATCCAAGACTCAATCACTTAAGTTTGAAAAGTTCAAGACCCAAGTGTTTCGACCGAAGATCTCTAGACTATTCTATCAAAATCAAGACTATTAGACTCAATTTTACGAGTCTACCCAAGTTGACAGCGTTTTAATCCAACGGTTTGGTAATTCAAAGATTGGATAATATCTTCTATTATTCGTTCTATTTTGTGGAAGATCTCTGGCTGAATCCAAGCTCAAAATTTTGGATTTATCTCGATTAAAATATTTGTTAAGAACAAGCAAGATTTGGAAGGTTCCACTTATGAAAACTCAAGATCCTGATTGTATCGGCGAACATGATTGACGAGCTATCTTCCACATACATTCGACAGCTTGAAGATCACCTTAATTGATTCATTCCAACGAGTAAATTGGATGAACTCATTTAGAAAGTGCTAACGGCTATGAAGGCATGGAGGAGTATTTAAGGTGGAGTCATTGTTGCTCGAAGTGTGTGCGCTAATAGAAAAATTCGAAGTCTGAACCTCTGAAACTCCTTGTTCTCAAATTTCTTGAGCTCTAGTTGTGTACAAAGGAGAGATACATATAGTGAGGATTTGCGTGAGCTATAGCCAAGACTTTCTACTGAAGAAGTCTAGATCATAAGCTGTATAAATCTCATTTACTACATAGTGAATTCAGCCAGTGAGTTATCAGCATGGAGAGTAGATGTAGGCTTATATTAAGCCAAACCATTATAAATTTCTATGTTCAAATCTTCTTACCTTAATCTCTTTATTTTATTGCTGCGTGATTTAATTTAGGTAAGTGTTTTTACTCTGATTTTATTTCAAGTCGAGGGATTTGTGTTAAAGGTTTCAAAAGAAATTTATAAACACCTATTCACCCTCCTCTAGGTGTGTTTACTAGCTTTTATCAACCTCGCAAGGAATTGTACAAGGAAACAGAAAGGACAAGCGCACTTACCACCACCGCCACCAATGGTACAAATAGGAGGGTATGCCCCTTAGAATGCACCGTAGGGAGGATAGCTGAGACCTCTAGTTCACGGTACTGTGTATGCAATCACGCAGGGTTAGGCAAAAGCTGTGCCTGGCGTGATCATATGTATGGTTTCACTTAACGACCAACTTGCCTATACTTTGTTTGATTCGGGAGCAACTCATTCTTTTATTACTGACTAGTATGCTAAGATGTTAGGATTCAATCCTATATTGTTGGAATCAACAATTTGCATATTTACACCATTGAAAGATAAATTTATTGCTACTTTGGGTTGTTCGGGATGCAAGTTAGAAATTTGTGAGCGAATGGGGAAAATTGACTTGTTAGACTTAGTCATGTATGATTTCGATTTAATAATTGACATGGACTGCTATCGCAAGGCAATTCAGTTTGACCCATTAGGGGGTAAGAGCTTCAAATTTGTCGGGAATCAATGAGGACCCTCAATTTCCTTAATCTTGTCACCAGAGGCAACTCGTCTGTTAGATGAGGATTGTCAAGGTTACCTGGCAACTGTCATGGATACGACAGTTGAGGAACTGAAAATGGAAAACATTCTAGTAGTTCAAGAATTTCCAGATGTCTTTTCTAAGGAATTGCCAGGATTACCGCTAGAAAGAGAAATTAAATTTGTGATCGAACTAGCACCGGGGATAGAATTGATCTCAAAGGCAACGCACGAAATGGCGTTGTCTGAATTGAAAGAACTAAAAGTGCAGATGCAGGAATTATTGGATAAATGATTTATTCATCCTAGTGCATCACCTTGGGGAGCACCAATTCTTTTTGTAAAAAAGAAAGATGGTTCATTGCATCTATGCATCGATTATAGACAACTCAATCAAGTCACGATTAAGAATAAGTATCAACTTCCGAGGATCGATGACTTGTTGATCAGTTGCAAGGAGCATCAATATTCTCGAAGATTGATTTGAGGACGGGATATCATCAACTGAGAATTAGGAAAGAGGACATTCCTAAGTTAGCATTTTGTACTCGGTATGGTCACTATGAATTTACAGTGATGCCATTCGAGTTGACGAATGCTCCAACTACCTTTATGGATCTGATGAAGAGAGTGTTCAAGGAATTTCTGGATCAGTTTGTGATCATGTTCATCAATGATATCTTGGTCTATTTGAGAAGTGATGAAGAGCACAAGAATCATTTGAGATCAGTGCTCCAGACTTTAAGGACGCATCAGTTGTATGCTAAGTTTAGTAAATGCGAGTTTTGGTCGACTCGTGTTGCGTTCTTGGGTCATGTGATTTCCGAAAAAGGAATCTCCGTCGACCCGAGCAAGATTGAAGCCGTGATCAAGTGGCCAAGCCTGACAACAGTGATAGAGATCAGAAGTTTTCTGGGTTTGGCAGGTTATTACAGACGATTTGTGGAAGGTTTCTCATCGTTAGCATCTCCTATGACAAAACTCCTGAAGAAAGAAGAGAAGTTTGTATGGACAAATAAGTGCGAGCGTAATTTCTAAGAGCTAAAGGAAAAGCTGACTATTACGCTTGTACTGACGGTTCCATCTAGTCCTGGAAGATTTGAGATCTATAGTGATGCGTCATTCAAGGGACTGGGTTGCGTGCTAATGCAACATGGTAGGGTTGTTGCATACGCTTCCCGTCAGTTGAGGCCTCATGAGCAAAACTATCCGACGCATGACTTAAAACTTGCAGCTATCATCTTTGCTCTAAAGATTTGGAGACATTATCTATGCAGGGAAAAGTTTCAAATCTTCACGGACCTTCAGAGTCTCAAGTACTTGTTTTCTCAGAAGGAGTTGAACATGAGACAGCGTAGATGGATGGAATTGCTGAAAGACTACGACTGTGATATTCTATATCACATAGGAAAGGCGAATAAGGTCGTTGAAAAGCTTTAAATCGAAAGTCTTAAGTGGCTCATATATTGATTAAGGAGTGGAACTTAATTGAGAGAGCTCGAGATTCGATATTCAAATTTGAGGTAAGCCATCTTTCTAGCTTTATGGCTACTCTCGAATTGAACCGAATATCCAAGTCAGAATTAAGACACTCCAACCGACAGACCCTGATATTCAGAAAATTCTTCAGGAGGACACTGAGAAAAGGAAGGCTGACTTTCAGGTTTCTGATAATGGAACACTAAGGTTCCGAGGATGTTTGCTTGTACCTACTGATGTAGAGCTTAGAGAAGAAATTCTATCTAGAGCACATCGTAGCAGTTACAACGTTCATCTTGGAAGCACTAAAATGTATTAGAATCTGCATCAACATTATTGGTGGTCAGGTATGAAGGCGGACATCGCCAAGCACATCGCCAAGTGTTTGACTTGTTAGCAAGTAAAGGCCCAGCATTGAATCGGTATTCAAATTTGAGGTGAGCCATCTTTCTAGCTTTATAGCCACCCTCAGAATTAAATCAGATATCCAAGTCAGAATTAAGACACTCCAATCGACAGACCTTGACATTCAGAAAATTCTTCAGAAGGACACTGAGAAAGAGGAAGGTTGACTTTCAGGTTTCTAATAATGGAACACTAAGGTTTCGAGGATGTTTGGTTGTACCTGATGATGTAAAGCTTAGAGAAGAAATTCTATCTAAAGCACATCGTAGCAGTTACAACGTTCATCCTGGAAGCACTAAGATGTATTAGAATCTGCATCAACATTATTGGTAGTCAGGTATGAAGGCGGATATCGCCAAGCGCGTCGCCAAGTGTTTGACTTGTCAGCAAGTAAAGGCCCAGCATTGCAAGCTGGGAGGGCTTTTGCAACCTCTCGCGATCCCAGAATGAAAATGGGAGCATATCACAATGGATTTCGTGATCGGACTGCCAAGGAGTCAAAGAAAAAATGATTCGATTTGGGTGGTATTCGACAAACTGACAAAGTCGGCTCACTTTATTGCAATTCGAAAGGACATCGGTTTGGATAGGCACGCGGACTGTAGATGCGTCAAGTGGTTTCAATGCATGGAGTGCCGATTACGATAACATCCGATAGAAACCCGAGGTTTATTGCTGCTTTTTGGAAGAGCTTGCAAAGTGCTCTTGCTACAAAACTTCAGTACAGTACGGCATATCATCCTTAGACGGATGGCCAATCTGAGAGAATAATTTAGACCCTCGAGGACATGCTGAGAGCGTGTGTAATAGACTTCAAGGGAAGTTGGGAGGATTAGCTTCATCTAGTAGAATTTGCCTACACCAACAGTTATCAACAGAGTATTCAAATGGCTCCATTTGAAGCGTTGTATGGCAGAGCGTGCAGATTTCTAGTATGTTAGGATGAAGTCGGGGAAAGGAAAATCACCGGTCCAGAGTTGGTCCAGCAGTTAGTAGATGCCGTGGCAGTAATCAGAGGCAGATTAAAGACAGCGCAGAGTAAGCAGAAAAGTCATGCAAACAAGCATCGAAGATTGCTGGAATTCCAAGTTGGTGATCATGTTTTTCTAAAAGTGTCACTAATGAGGGGAACTTCACGCTTTGGCTAGAAAGGAAAATTAAGTCCGAGATATGTAGGTCCCTTTGAAATTTTGGAAAGAATAGGGACTCTAGTGTATCGTCTTGCACTGCCGCCAAGGTTGGCACAAGTGCATAACGTCTTTCACGTGTCGATGTTAAGGAAGTACTAGCCTGACCCGACACACGTGCTCAATTTCGAGGAATTAGACGTGGACGATTATGTGTTATACGTTGAAAGCCCGGTTCAGATAATGGATCACAAGGAGGAAGTTCTGCGGACAAAGATCATTGGATTGATCAAAGTGGTCTAGCAACACCACGGTACAGAAGGAGCGACATGGGAGACTGAGGAGTCAATGAGACAGTTGTACCCCTACCTTTTCGAGCAAAGTGTATAAGGTTTAAATTTCAAGGACGAAATTTTTATAAGAGGGGAATAGTTGTGACATCCTGGACTTTCAATTTGTTTTCTATTGAATTAATTGGGCATTTTATTGATGCGTCTATAGGATTATTCTCAGAGCTGACCACTTTTGAGATAACTAGACTAGCTGGGTAAACCACTAAAGAATTTTAAGGCAATAGACTTGAGAATTCGACCAAGAATCGGCTTCTCGACTGTGTTCATCTTTAGAGGTCATTACGGTACAGTTAAAAATCGAATTAAGATCATAAATAGGTCGGTTTAATAGAGCTGTGTGGCTGATCGTGGGTGACTCCACTAAATTGGGAAATTCCCGTCAACCGGTACTAATTTGATTTTACTATCGTTTTGGTACCCTATGTCTGTAATTGAGTCCTCGAGATTTTCACGACAATCGAGAGTCGCCAATGTGTCGAGTGGGTTCAATGTGACTCGAAGAAAATCGACCACGGGTCATTTGTCCTAAAAAGTTCTGAAAACTACCCAGTAGCCTAACTCACGCTAAAAACGCACCGAAAGGAAATTAACTGCCAATTTTGAGTCCGATTTCAGAAATTGAAGATTCTATCATGTCATAATAACTAGAACCTGCAACTCGGTCTCAGAAAATTTTTTCGACAACCGACACTTTTTGGGAAAAAGTCGTCGGCGGGCCGTTTTCGTGCAATTGAAACTGGGGATTTATTTTGATGGCAAAATTGGAAAGCATGATGGACATGTGGGTGAGGAAAAATGCTAAGATGATCAATGAGGGATTAACTGAATTTATGGGGGCCATTTGAGATAGAATTGAGTGGAATCAAGTATCCAATTAAAGCCACCCCTCTCAAAATTCATAGCCCCCCTCATGCCTAGCCAAATTGGACTACTTCAAAGGTTGTGAGGGGTGTATATGTGGTTAAATGAGAGTCAAGGGATTCTACTTGGTTGAGGTTGCTTGTAGAGGATATTTTTGTGGAAAAAGTGGCTTGGTGGAGCCCTCACCCTTCATCTCTATCTCTTCTCCCCCTCACTCTCTCTTGGCCGGCCACATTTCCCTTCCTCCCCAACATTTGCGCGAAAAACAGCAAGGAGAGAACAGCAGCAGCTCGCCATCGCTAGCAAGCCGCTGCCGCTCGTTGCCACGCCGGTGCCGTCCTTGCCCTCATGCGCGCACACCCGCCTTGGCCCTGCACTACCGTCTCCTTGGCCGCATCCCTCTCTTGCTAAGCTACTGTCCAACCACTATTTCTGGTTTGTAGAAGCTCCACAAGGGCTGGTTTTGGTTGTTTCTTCACCGGTAAAGCCCCCTTAAGGCCCGGTTTGGTTTATTTCTTCATTCTCGTGCAAGTCTAGCCTAAACCGAGTGGTTTTCTTCAATTTTCCAGCCAAGAACAACAAGTTTCAGTGCAGGTTTCAGTTGGCTTGTGTGGGTGTTTTGGAGGCATTCTAGACCTTGGTTTCTAGGTCCTCTTTGGAAGTTGTAGTTTCCCGTGCCATCCTCGTCGGTTTGAGCCGACTTGCACGTTATTACGGTGAGTTTAGCTCACTAATCCTTGCTTAGTATACTAATGATGCTTAAAGGTTGATTAGTGTTAATTAAGTAGGATTAGGTGGTTAGATTAGAGTAGATTAGTGATTATTAGTTAATTGTGATGCATGTTAAGTAAATTGCTTGTGCATTTAGCAAGTAGACACGCACTACTATTTATTGAATGTCTTTCGGGATCTTTCCCGACTCGTCTCGAGCTCCAATTAGGTGATATGGGCCTAAGTTGGATTTATTATAATTATTTATTAATTTTTTTAATAATTATTTATTTATTTATTTATTTTTCGGAAATTCATCTGGGATGGCCAGTGACCGAAATTTTGTGCTGATTGTCATGGTGCAGTCCGTTTATTTATTTGAGCTCTACATTACGTGGAATTGAATTGATTGTACCATTTTAGGAATATATTCCTATATTGAGTTGAAATTGTATAATCGATTGGTAGATGGCCAAGTATGTTTATATAGTGCCAGTATTGCTTTGATGGGCTATAAGTCAAGAGAATTATGAGAGTGAATTGGGGAAATTCTCGGCTAAGACCAATCGGTATGATGTAATTGGATAGGCATGGGTTGGTGATTAAGGAAATCATAGTGTGAAAAGGGCGCCTTAAAGAACGCACGTATACTGTCCATTACATGTGTCACATTGGCGAAAACAGCACCTGAGAGAGAGAGAGAGAGAGAGAGAGAGAGAATGTACATGACTTATAGATAAGCGTGGTTCGGTGATTAAGGATATTACTGTGCGAAAACGGCGCCTTAAAGAATGCACATAAATTGTCTATTGTATATCACTTGGCGAAAACGACGCCCTAGAAAATAATTCGTGATTCAGTGATTGGGATATCACTGGCGAAAACGGCGCCTTAAAAAATACACGTGATCAATGATCGGTACGTCACCTTGGCGAAAATGACACCTGAGGGCATGTATGTGGCTTTGTGACTGAGTGCCCGAATGGAATTTACAAAGTCTAGAATTGAAATGACCTTGAGGTGGTCCGACTGACATGTAACTGACTAGATCGATTGATCAATGATTTGATCAGATTGTCGTGATGTGATTAATTGCTTGATGCAATATATGAGACATGTGTATATAACATTGAATTGTAGGTTGGGACTAATGCCAATGTAAGTGTCCTGACTTGTGCTGTGCTTAGGCAACTATATGGTGTATTGGTTTCCTAATCGAGTCTTAGGGGATAGAACTCGCTGAGACTTAGTCTCATTGGTTATTGAATAACCATTTCAGACCCTTAGATAGCAACGCTAGAACCTCCCCCTCCTCTAGAGCAATTTGGGATAGCGTAGGGGATCACCAAGGAAGAGTATCACTTTCCGATGCACCCCCACCCTGAGGGACTAGAGTATGTGTTAATAGAGTCCAAGGTTTGGGTTGATGTGGGCAGGGATGATTTGGTGCCCCACGAGTATCGATCATGGTATCGTCACTACCACGATGGATGAAGAGAGGGTCCTATCTCGGAAGACGAAGTGCCTCTGTACATTCTAGAAGCAACATTCGGGCTGGGGATGGCAGACCCTAAGGGCGAGTCAGTAGTGGATGCTAGGGATCCTGCTCTCGGGAGTGAGCCATCTTCCCCTGTATTCACTAAAGATGATGCAAATTTTGAGATCGAGGAATGTGAGATCATGGAGCAAGAAGTAGAGGGATCGGAGGAGGATGAGGAATGGGGAGTAGCTGAAGAGGAACCGGAGGAGGACTACCTATTGGATGAACTTGTTGAGAGGCCGGAAGAAGCTGAAGAATCAGAGGAGGATCGGGATGATCCTGAGTACGACCCGGACCCGGATGAGGATTGAGATCCCATCCCTTTTGAGAACCCTGTGTAGGTCTAGATAGGGTGAGACAGAATAATTATGAATAGTATTGTAAATACTCGAGTTATGCTATGTATAAAAGTATGGTTATGAATTTCAGTAAGAAAAATATGGCTTGCTTTTCTATCACATTGTTTTATTGTCTGGGGATTTATAATTGCTTCCACATGTGCATATATAATGAAAGGGTCGGCGATACATAATCCTGGGATATCACACTTTAAACTCGACCAAGTATAAGGATGGGCGCATCCCCAAGGATCGGGGCATGACATTAGTCCTGGGATTTCATAAAATTGCAATTTGACCTCTAATTGGACATTTTGATATAATTCTCTAATTTGGCTCGGGCTTCCACAAATCAAAACTATTAGATTGATTACCCAATACCTCAAGATCATAATTGAATCTTCAAAATAGACTTTTGCTCAGTGGATTAAATTTCAATCGTTGGATCAAACCGATGGCCGAAATCACTTGATTTAGGAATGGTATATATACCAATTTTCCCTCCAATTTTTGGAGGGCTCATTCTACACGAAAATACTCTTCTCTCTCTCTCTCTCTCTCTCTCTCTCTCTATTCGGCTGGTTTTCCCTCTGGTGAGTCAATTGCCGCCAATTGTAACCCCTCGTTGGCGACTATTCATTCTCATCAGTATCTCTCCAAGTCTCTTGGTCATTGGTTGTTCTTGTAATGCCATGACTCTCCATAGTATAAATATTGTTCGCTTTAATATACTTATTAATATTTGCATATTTTAACAAAAATTACGAAATGTCCACATAACTTTGATTTTATTTTATTAAAAGATTTCATATGGTTACAAGAAAAGAAAAAAAAATCACCATGTGACCTTTAATTTATACGATTTGAGACACTTTCTCGCATTTAACTTAGACTAAATTAAGGATGCTCATTCACTTTTACCTCCTTCAATGTATATAACTTCTCAATTTTCATCGCCCTTTTGCATCAAAGATCTATTTATTCTTCATACTAGATAACTCTCTCTATCTCTCTCATTCGTGCACGTGCACACATACAGCTTTTTTTTTTTTTTTTTTTTTGTTCCATGCTTTCCTTCATCTAATAAAGGTGCAGTACTCACTTAATGCCTGTATTGATGATTCTGGGTGCACATCCACCTATTTCAATAATATCATTTGGTCTTTCGTCTTTTTTGTTTTGATTTTGTTGATATTTTCTCGATATTTAGCTTGTTAAAATAAGTGTTTCTCATTTCACATCAAAAAAATTAATGAAGTCATGAAAATTTGATAGATAACTATTGGTTTGTTTGGTAGCCATTTTATTCCCCAAAATAATTTCTGAAAGTCAATGAAGTAGTGAAATTTTTGTAGATAACTAAGTCTTGCATTATTTTTTATTATCATAAGAAAACATTAGTTTCCTTCTTTTTCATATAGTTCTTCTTTTAAATAACATAAATATTGTTAATTTATTAACTCTGAAAGTCAAATAAAGAATCTTCCATATGCTCAAGAAAATTTGATGTTTATGCAGTGTTACTAGGTGTTCGGTACGTTTTACTAGTATCTCAAAATATACGTTAAGCATTGAACTATCCCTTCTTTTTTCCATAAAATATCGAATTATCCTGATTTTGCTGGTTACACAAATTGATTCAATCAAAACATGAGATACTTTTCGACTTGTCCCCCAAATTTGGGACTTACAATGTACACTAAGCTGAAATATCATCGGAACACTTAAAACCCATCTTCTAATAGCCATAAAGGAGTGGAAATCGTGTAAACTTATCCCAATCCCAGTACTTCGGTTAGTGCAACTGATTTGTCATAAGGAGGAAAATTCTATGTTGAGGTTTGTCAAGTTTGGTCTTTTTTTCTTCTTTCCTATGTGAAGAAGATGGGTGATGTCATTTCAATGGGAAGTGGATCTAGCCAACGATAATGGCAATCAACGGCGAAGCACGGCAGGAGAAATTTTACGGTTCTCATGTGCAAATTAGTCAGTTGGTCCTTTTTTCTTCTCTCTTTGAAAAAATGGGAGGTGTCATTTCACTGATGAGTGAACCATGCCAATAATAATGACAATGAATGGCAAAGCACGGCACGAGAAATTTTATACTTCTCATGGGCAAATTAGTCGGTTGGCCCTTTTTTTCTTCTCTATGTGAGAAAGATGGGAGGTGTCATTTCCCCGATCAGTGAACCATGTCAATAATACTGGCAATGAATGATGTGCATTTTCAATTAAAACTTTTGACAGACGATGCCTTATTTTGCTTGGACTCTTGAGTCTCCTTGTCATTTTCGGGAAAATATTGTATGTGTCGGAGAAAACTCATTTTATGTTTTGAAGTTGACAAAACTTATCCAAAATCTATTATGAAGATTTCCAGACTTCTATGTCAAACTCTGAAGACTACCAAACTTTAGTGTCAAAATCTGTTCTACATCAGAATTCTGCCCACACTAACGAATTTTAGATTGAACGTGATGAAGAATGAAGACGAAGTCAGACTCAAGATTATCTTCATTTCTTCAAAGCTTTGGTTTATCACAATATATATATATATATATATATATATATATATATATATATATATGGCTTTCTAGTTGGGAATTACACCTACAAGATTGATTATTTTCATTGAAATCAATTTAGATACATCAAATCTCTTTGAAAGGCAAGTAATTTTGGAAAGAATCTACTTATGGAAACCAAGATTCTGATTGTATGAGCGAATAGGATTGACAGGTTTTTAACACAATTTTCAGTGGCTCGAAAATCTCCTTAATTGATTCTGTCCAACGGGTTGATTGGAAGAATTCCTTTGGAAAGTGCCAATGGTGGAAAAGGCATGAAGGAGTATTTAAGGAGACAACTTCAGTCATTTGATAAAGTGCGTGAAAGAAAAATTTCAAAGTCTTAAGCTTCCCAGTTTTTTATTATTCCATATATTGTGCTTAAGCTTGTACTCAAAAGAGAGAGACACTTACAGTGTGACTTCGTTAGAAGAGCAGTAGAGACTCTTCACTATGTAGTCGAGATCACAACATTGCAAATTCTCTTTTGACTCATAGTGAAATCTACCCCGAAGGCTGTCAACGTGGGAAAGTGGACATAGGCTTGATCTAAACCGAACCACTATAAATTATGTGTTCTTATTCTCTTCCCTAAACTCCTTTACTTTGCTCGTAGTTCTATTCAACTATTAAAGTCCAAACTCGCTCAAAGTCTATTGTTCTTCAGACTCAGTTTCAAAAGCTAAATAATTTTACTACTTGACGCGAAATTTTTTTTTCACACCTATTCACCCCCTCTAGATGTTTATATTAGCACTTTCAGTATGGTCTTCGTACTAGTGGATCGAACTCATCTTTATTACAACACCCATCAGGGAGTCAAGCAGCTAGACCAATTCTTTTTTTAGGAGATATCTCAAGTTAGATTTCACATACTGATAAAATTTGCTTCTTTGATCTGATTGGAGGTATGCCGGTGACACTCAAACCAAAATATTTATAAAGGATTATTTTTTAAGGCTAGGTTAGAAGTTGTGCCAAAATAAAATAAAAAATAAAAAAAGCACCGACATTTTGGATTTTTATCCTAACATTTCGCATCTTATCGCCCTTAATTAATTTGCCTCATCAAGGATCATGGAAGATCAAGGATGAAACTCTTGACGCCGTGAATGACAATGACCCGACTTATGTGAAGATCATAGGTCATCCAAAGAGCAATAACAAGTCCAAAATACTATCGAAATTTTGCCTTTAGTCACCCCGAGCCATATTTATGTCAAATAACGGTAAATATAAGATTTTGGAGGTGCACTAGTTTGAGGTAAATGTAGCACAAAAGTATTCATTTGGAACTTTTTATGCAATAGAAATTGGTTTTTGGTAAATTTGACATGAGTACACTAGTTTAGATTAAATATGGCACTATGTACTAGTTTCAAAATTTTTGTGATACAAAAATTTGTTTCAAATAAATGTGGCACGGATATTCTAGTTTGGGATTTTTGTGGTATTAATCCTTTTTCTTCTATCTAATAAAGGTGCAAACTACTCATTTAAATGTCCTTATTTAATGATACCAAGTGCACATCCATTTATTTCCATAATATTATTTGACCTTTCACCTTTTTCGTTTTTGTTGTATTCCTTTTTTTTTTTTATATTAATATTTGTTTGTTAAAACGAGTCTTTCTCATTCACTGAGAAAAAAAAAAAAACGAATGAAGTCATGAAAAGTTTAATAGATAGCTAATTCTTGCATTTTATACGATTATCATAAGAAAATATTAGTTTCCTTCATTTTCACTTCTTCGTCCTTGAAATTAAATAAATATTGTTAATAAATTAACAGTAAAAGTCAAGTAATGAATCTACAAACTTTGCTCAAGAAATTTGATGTTTATGGAGTTTTAAAAAAATTCGGTCTTCATGCGAGCAATACATGGTATGTTTTTGCCATAAACACCAAACCATCTTACTTCATTTCGCCGGTTCCATAAATTGATTGAATAAAAACGTGAGATATTTTTTAAACTTATCCTGCTAAATTCAGGACTTACAATATAAATCAAGCTGAAGTATCATCATAACACTTAAACCCATCTTCTAATAGCCATAGAATAGTGGAAATCGTAAAATTATTCCAATCCCATTGTTTAGCTTAGTGCAAGTGGTTTGTCGTAAGGAAGAAAATTCTTTGCTGAGGTTTGTCAAGTTTGGTCCCTTTTTTTTTTTTCCCCTGTCTATGTGAAAAAGATATAGGAAGTGGACGGTGCCAACAATACTGACAATGAATGGGGAGCACGGCGCGACAAAATTTTCACTTTCCACCATTTTCAATTACAGCTTTTTTGACAAATGATGCCTCATCTTTGTTTGGACTCTGGAGTCTCCCCATCATTTTTGGGAGAAAATATTGTATGGTCTTTGGATCAGTAGATCAAAGTCATCTCCTTCGTGGATCTCATGAGCCCTACAGCAGAATTAGCTTAATTACTAGGTGAGATGATATTGATTTACACTTTTCGGTCAAGTTTTTGCTTTTCGTAGCCCTCAATTTAGTATTGTAGTCTTGAATAAGATGTACAAACTTAAGATTTTTCATGAAATATATGTCCATATTTGTCTTTTTACTCCTCTTTTCCTCATTGTGCCCCCGTTATAAAGCCATATCTTCTAATTAGATTGTGTACAGTCATTGTTCCACACTACATACATGACAGTCTCGATCGCAGTCTCTATTGACATCACTATAGATTTTCTTGAATCCACTTATTACTAATGTTGTCTTTTCTGAAATTCCTACTCAGAACTAGATATTTTCTTCCCTAACATCATGTGCGCATTTTGGTACTTCACCTACCTTTTACCATTGCATGCATAGATGATATTCACTAGCAACTGCAGAATGAGGATTTCAAGGTACCGGGATTGCTCAGTTTCGTTACTTTTGGATATCACCGGTTCTCGGCGATGTTCCTAAGAATGTTTCCTTCTCAAAGTTTATATTCAAAACAAAATCTCTCACCAACTCAACTAGAAACCCTTGAAACAGAAGCGCTACTTAATACACAGCTTCGACTTTGCTCTTTGTTGGGCTTCCATCTATCAACAACGGGTATATTCTAACTATAGATTTTCCTCTTTAAAGCAGAAGACATCCATGGTCCGAATGTTGACCCTTAAGATGAAATGAGGAAAAGTAACCTGTATGAATATCACTGGTCCATGTCCTGTTACTTCTTTTGAAAAATGCAGATCCATGTAGAAAAATGTTGACTTGACAACGGACTTCTCGATCCTGATAAACTTGTCCATCGCCAAAGTCAAAAGATATGAACCTAATGTCAAATCTTGATGTGCCATATTGGTAAATGCTGTTAGTGATCAATCTATTGACTTTCTTTCAGTAATTTCTAGGAGAATAATTGGAGGTTGGTCTCTCTCAAGTTTGATTTTTTTTTTTTTTTTAATGACCCAAGGAAATCCCGTACGCTGCGGATGGTTGGAGTAAACCCTGGGGGCGAACTGGAGGACCCACCAACCCAGCCACTGGGTAAGACGAAGGCGATTCCGCAGTGATTTGAACCCTCTCCCTTGAGCAAGGGGTCAACGGGTCCCCCCACGATGGAGAAGAACTACAAACGGAGCCAAGTTTCATCTTCTTTCTTCTATGCAAAAATGTGAAAAGGAATATAATATAATTGGAGATTTTTGGTCAAGCCAGGCGGGAGAATTCGAGCTCTCATTTCCATTCTACCCAACCATTTTTTTCTTCGAACATATTGCGATTGCTTCTTTCTCCGGTAGGCTCTTATATATCTTCCATTATTCTAAGCCTTCATTTTGTTGATTGATTGACGTAATTGTTTACTTAGCCTCACAGACTTTAACTTTAATTAACTTTATCAATCTTTGTTATTGTTGGAGACTTCTATACATACAGCTATATACAACTATGAAGTTGTATAATCTCATTAAATAAAGGACTTTAAAATAAATTTACTCTTATCTTTAGAGAATTAGGAACTATTAAGCCAATTTCTTATATTACTCTCTTAAGTGACAAGTATCTTAAAAGAGTAAGAACAAAGTTGAATTCTTTTTATAAATTTGATTCAAACAGAAAGGTTTACAAAATGAAAAGACGAACAATGATAAAAAGTAATGCAGCATAAAAATAAAACTAAGCCAATCCATTTGTAGAAAAATTAAGCTGAAACTAAAATGAAATAAAGATAGCAAAAATACCTTAGGTTGTTTAGAAATTTAATCGTGGCTCATATATATTTAGTTCACATACATACATACATACACACATACATGCATGCATGCAATGGTGTTTCTCATAAAACATGACTATCCATTCAAACAATGTGTCTTTCGATATAATTTTAAATAACTAATGATTTGAAAAACTTTTACGTTCACATTAAAATTTAATACATTTATTTATATTTGCATATTATAACAAAATTATGAAATGCCCACATAACTTTGATTTTATTTTATTAAAAGATTTCCTATGGTTACAAGAAAAGAAAAAAAAATCACCATGTGACCTTCATTTTATACGATTTGAGACACTTTCTCAACCACTGGGATTCGCCCCAGTGGCCACCCTTCCAACATAGAAGGTGGAGGTGAGGGGTTCCAACCCCCACCTTCTCAGGGAGGAATGAGGGAGGGACGTGCAAGTTTCAGGAGTGGGTTTCGACTCCCACGCCCTGCAAGAGGCAGAACCAAAGTCTGAGAGTGAGTGTAGAATAAGTATAGAGTAGGATTGACAAAAAAAAAAAAAGACACTTTCTCGCATTTAACTTAGACTAAATTAAGGATGCTCATTCACTTTTACCTCCTTCAATGTATATAACTTCTCAATTTTCATAGCCCTTTCGCATCAAAGATCTATTTATTATTCATACTAGATAACTCTCTCTATCTCTCATTCGTGCACGTGCACACATACGGCTTTTTTTTTTTTTTTTTTTTTTGTTCCATGCTTTCCTTCATCTAATAAAGGTGCAGTACTCACTTAATGCCTGTATTGATGATTCTGAGTGCACATCCACCTATTTCAATAATATCATTTGGTCTTTCGTCTTTTTTTTTTTTTTTTGATTGTGTTGATATTTTCTCAATATTTAGCTTGTTAAAATAAGCGTTTCTCATTTCACATCGAAAAAAATCAACGAAGTCATGAAAATTTGATAGATAACTATTGGTGTGTTTGGTAGCCATTTTACTCCCGAGAATAATTTATGAAAGTCAATAAAGTCGTGAAAATTTTTGTAGATAACTAAGTCTTGCATTATTTTTTTATTATCATGAGAAAACATTAGTCTCCTTCTTTTTCATATAGTTCTTCTTTTAGATAACATAAATATTGCTAATTTCTTAACTCTGAAAGTCAAATAAAGAATCTTCCATATGCTCAAGAAAATTTGATGTTTATGCAGTGTTACTAGGTGCTCGGTACGTTTTACTAGTATCTCAAAATACACATTAAGCATTGAACTATCCCTTCTTTTTTCCATAAAATATTGAACTATCCTGATTTTGCTGGTTACACAAATTGATTCAATCAAAACATGAGATACTTTTCGACTTGTCCCTCCAAATTTGGGACTTACAATGTACACTAAGCTGAAATATCATCGGAACACTTAAACCCATCTTCTAATAGCCATAAAGTAGTGGAAATCGTGTAAACTTCTACCAATCCCACTACTTCGGTTAGTGCAACTGATTTGTCATAAGGAGGAAAATTCTATGTTGAGGTTTGTCAAGTTTGGTCTTTTTTTCTTCTTTCCTATGTGAAGAAGATGGGTGATGTCATTTCAATGGGAAGTGGACCTAGCCAACAATAATGGCAATAAACGGCGAAGCACGGCACGAGAAATTTTACAGTTCTCATGTGCAAATTAGTCAGTTGGTCCTTTTTTCTTCTCTCTTTGAAAAAATGGGAGGTGTCATTTCACTGATGAGTGAACCATGCCAATAATAATGGCAATGAATGGCAAAGCACGGCACGAGAAATTTTATACTTCTCATGGGAAAATTAGTCGGTTGGCCCTTTTTTTCTTCTCTATGTGAGAAAGATGGGAGGTGTCATTTCCCCGATCAGCGAACCATGTCAATAATACTGGCAATGAATGATGTGCATTTTCAATTACAACTTTTGACCGACGATGCCTTATTTTGCTTGGACTCTTGAGTCTCCTTGTCATTTTCAGGAAAATATTGTATGTGTTGGAGAAAACTCATTTTATGTTTTGAAGTTGACAAAACTTATCCAAAATCTATTATGAAGATTTCCAGACTTTTATGTCAAATTCTGAAGACTACCAGACTTTAGTGTCAAAATCTGTTCTACATCAGAAGTCTGCCCACACTGACGAATTCTAGATTAAACGTGATGAAGAATGAAGACGAAGTCAAACTCAAGATTATCTTCATTTCTTCAAAGCTTTGGTTTATCACAAGATATATATGGCTTTCTAGTTGGGAATTATACCTACATGATTGATTATTTTCATTGAAATCAATTTAGATACATCAAATCCCTTTGAAAGACAAGTAATTTTGGAAAGAATCTACTAATGAAAACCAAGATTTTGATTTTATGAGCGAATAGGATTGACGGATTTTCAACACAATTTTCAACGGCTCGAAGATCTCCTTAATTGATTATGTCAAACAGGTTAATTGAAAGAATTCCTTTGGAAAGTGCCAATGGTCGAGAAAGCATGAAGGAGTATTTAAGGAGACAACTTCAGTCATTCGATAAAGTGTGTGAAAGAGAAATTTCAAAGTCTGAAGCTTCCAGTTTCTTATTATTCCATATACTGTGCTTAAGCTTGTACTAAAAAGAGAGAGACACTTACAGTGTGATTTAGTGAGAAGAGCAATAGAGACTCTTCACTGTGAAGTCGATATCACAATATTGTAAATTCTCTTTTGATTCATAGTGGAATCTAGCCCCGAAGGTTGTCAACGTGGGAAAGTGGACGTAGACTTGATCTAAGCGGAAAAACTATAAATTCTGTGTTCTTATTCTCTTCCCTAAACTCCTTTACTTTGCTCGTAGTTCTATTCAACTATTAAAGTTCAAACTCGCTTAAAGTCTATTGTTCTTCAGACTCAATTTCAAAAGCTAAATAATTTTACTACTTGACGTGAAATTTTTTTTTCACACCTATTCACTCCCTCTAGATGTTTATATTAGCACTTTCAGTATGGTCTTCGTACTAGTGGATTGAACTCATCTTTATTACAACACCCATTAGGGAGTCAAGCAGCTAGACCAATTCTTTTTTTATGTGATATCTCAAGTTAGATTTCACATACTGATTGGAGGTATGTCAGTGACACTCAAACCAAAATATTTATAAAGGATTATTTTTTAAGGCTATTTTAGAAGTTGCCCCAAAATAAATAAAATAAAAAAAAAGCACCGACATTTTGGATTTTTATCCTATCATTTCGCATCTTATCGTCCTTAATTAATTTGCCTCATCAAGGATCATGGAAGATCATGGATGAAACTCTTGACGCCGTGAATGACAATGACCCTACTTATGTGATGATCATAGGTCATCCAAAGAGCAATAACAAGCCCAAAAGACTATCGAAATTTTGCCTTTAGTCACCCCAAACTTATATATTTGAGCTATATTTATGTCAAATAACAGTAAATATAAGATTTTGGAGGTGCACTAGTTTGAGGTAAATGTAGCACAAATATATTCATTTGGAACTTTTTATGCAATAGAAATTAGTTTTTGGTAAATTTGACATAAGCACACTAGTTTAGATTAAATATGGCACTGATGTACTAGTTTCAGAATTTTTGTGATACAAAAATTTGTTTCAAATAAATGTGGCATGAATATTCTAGTTTGGGATTTTTGTGGTATTAATCCTTTTCTTCTATCTAATAAAGGGGCAAACTTACTCATTTGAATGTCCTTATTTGATGATTCCAAGTGCACATCCATTTATTTCCATAATATTATTTGACCTTTCACCTTTTTGTTTTTGTTGTATTCCTTTTTTTTTTATATTAATATTTGTTTGTTAAAACGAGTCTTTCTCATTCACCGAGGGAAAAAAAAAAAACGAATGAAGTCATGAGAAGTTTAATAGATAGCTAATTCTTGCATTTTATACGATTATCATAAGAAAATATTAGTTTCCTTCATAAATTAACCGTAAAAGTCAAGTAAAGAATCTTCAAACTTTGCTCAAGAAATTTGATGTTTATGGAGTTTTAAAAAATTCGGTCTTCATGCGTGCAATACATGGTATGCTTTTTCCATAAACACCAAACCATCTTACTTTATTTCGCCGGTTCCATAAATTGATTGAATAAAAACGCGAGATATTTTTTTTAAACTTATCCTGCTAAATTCAGGACTTACAATATAAATCAAGCTGAAATATCAACATAACACTTAAACCCATTTGCTAATAGCCATAAAATAGTGGAAATCGTAAACTTATCCCTATCCCATTGTTTAGCTTAGTGCAAGTGGTTTGTCGCGAGGAAGAAAATTCTTTGCTGAGGTTTGTCAAGTTTGGTTCCCCCCTCCCCACTTTATTTTCCTTTCTACGTGAAAAAGATATAGGAAGTGGACGGTGCCAACAATACTGGCAATGAATGGGGAGCACGGTGCGACAAAATTTTCACTTTCCACCATTTTCAATTACAGCTTTTTTGACAAATGATGCCTCATCTTTGCTTGGACTCTGGAGTCTCCTTGTCATTTTTGGGAGAAAATATTGTATGGTCTTTGGATCAGTAGGTCAAAGTCATCTCCATCGTGGATCTCATGAGCCCTACAGCAGAATTAGCTTAATTACTAGGTGAGATGATATTGACTTACACTTTTCGGTCAAGTTTTTGCTTTTCATAGCCCTCAATTTAGTATTGTAGTCTTGAATAAGATGTACAAACTTAAGATTTTTCATGAAATATATGTCCATATCTGTCTTTTTACTCCTCTTTTCCTCATTGTGCCCCCGTTATAAAGCCATATCTTCTAATTAGATCGTGTACAGTCATTGTTCCACACTACATACATGACAGTCTCGATCGCAGTCTCTATTGACATCACTATAGATTTTTCTTGAATCCACTTATTACTAATGTTGTCTTTTCTGAAATTCCTACTCAGAACTAGATATTTTCTTCCCCAACATCATGTGCGCATTTTGGTACTTCACCTACCTTTTTACCATTGCATGCATAGATGATATTCACTAGCAACTGCAGAATGAGGATTTCAAGGTATCGGGATTGCTCAGTTTCGTTACTTTTGGATATCACCGGTTCTCGGCGATGTTCCTAAGAATGTTTCCCTTCTCAAAGTTTATATTCAAAACAAAATCTCTCACCAACTCAACTAGAAACCCTTGAAACAGAAGCGCTACTTAATACACAGCTTCGACTTTGCTCTTTGTTGGGCTTCCATCTATCAACAACGGGTATATTCTAACTATAGATTTTCCTCTTTAAAGCTGAAGACATCCATGGTCCGAATGTTGACCCTAAAGATGAAGTGAGGAAAAGTAACCTGTATGAATATCACTGGTCCATGTCCTGTTACTTCTTTTGAAAAATGCAGATCCATGTAGAAAAATGTTGACTTGACAACGGACTTCTCGATCCTGATAAACTCGTCCATCGCCAAAGTCAAAAGATATGAACCTAACGTCAAATCTTGATGTGCCTTATTGGTAAATGCTGTTAGTGATCAATCTATTGACTTTCTTTCAGTAATTTCTAGGAGAATTGGAGGTTGGTCTCTCTCAAGTTTGATCTTCTTTCTTCTATGCAAAAATGTGAAAAGGAATATAATATAATTGAAGATTTTTGTTCAAGCCCGGCGGGAGAATTCGAGCTCTAATTTCCATTCTACCCACCCATTTTTTTCTTCGAACATATTGCGATTGCTTCATCTCGTGTAGGCTCTTATATATCTTCCATTATTCTAAGCCTTCATTTTTTTGATTGATTGACGTAATTGTTTACTTAGCCTCACAGACTTTAACTTTAATTAACTTTATCGATCTTTGTTATTGTTGTTGTTGGTGACTTCTGTACATACAGCTATACACAACTATAAAGTTGCATAATCTCATTAAATAAAGGGCTTTAAAAAAAATTTACTCTTATCTTTCGAGAATAACGAACTATTAAGCGAATTTCTTATATTACTCTCTTAAATGACAAGTATCTTAAAAGAGTAAGAACAAAGTTGAATTCTTTTTATAAATTTGAATCAAACAGAAAGGTTTACAAAATGAAAAGATGAACAAAGATAAAAGTAATGCAGCCTAAAAATAAATCTAAGCCAATCCATTTGTAGAAAAATTAAGCTGAAACTACAATAAAATAAAGATAGCAAAAATACCTTAGGTTGTTTAGAAATTTAATCATGGCTCATATAGATTTAGTTCACATACATACATACATACATACATACATACATACATACATACATACAAACATGCATGCATGCATACAATAGTGTTTCTCATAAAACATGACTATCCATTCAAACAATGTGTCTTTCTATATAAGTTTAAATAACTAATGATTTGAAAAACTTTTACGTTCACATTAAAATTTAATATATTTATTTATATTTGCATATTATAACAAAAATTACAAAATGTCCACATAACTTTGATTTTATTTTATTAAAAGATTTCCTATGGTTACAAGAAAAGAAAAAAATCACCATGTGACCTTTAGTTTATACGATTTGAGGCACTTTCTCGCATTTAACTTAGACTAAATTAAGGATGCTCATTCACTTTTACCTCCTTCAATGTATATAACTTCTCATTTTCATCACCCTTTCGCATCAAAGATCTATTTATTCTTCATACTAGATAACTCTCTCTATCTCTCTCATTCGTGCACGTGCACACATACGGCTTTTCTTTTTGGTTCTCGTTGACGCCTAATTTTTAAATTTTAAATTTTGGGTTTTTAGTTATTTTTTATCATTATTACTTTTTTTCTTTAGGTTTTAATTTATTTTTTTTTTATTTTGATAAAAACCAAAAAAAAAACAAAAAAACAAGAAAAAACGAAAAAGCAGAAAAACGAAAAAAAAAATGGAAAACGGAAAAGAAAAGGGAAAGAAGCCCCGCGGGTCAGCCCATGCCCGCGCCCGACCCGCGCCCGACCCGCGGGGACCTTCTTCCTCGCCCGACTCACGTGCACAGCACGCGCAGGAGGGCAACGCCAGAGCAGCCCCAACGAACGGCGTACGGCAGCAGCAGGAGGAACAGTGGAGCACGTGGGGGAAGGACGAAGCAGGCGGCCAACGGTACGCGTCGGATGGGACGCGGTCCGACCGGGCCGGGAGCCACGCCGTTTCCCCCGGTCGAGCCCTCGTCGGCGCCGCCCGTCGCCTATAAACAGGCCTTCTCCCCCTTCGATTTCGGGACAAGGTGCAACGGCAAGGATCTTGGGTTGCATCCTCGAATCCTCCCAACTAAGAGACTTCGACGGGAGGGCCGAGGACGAGCGGCACCAGATCCGAGGTCGGCCAGCTCCGAGAGATAAAAAGAGAGAGAGAGAGAGAGAGAGAGAGAGAGAGAGAGAGAGAGAGGAGGGAGGGAGGGAAGCAAGAAAAACCCCGCCGTCGCCACCGTCCTCGCCGTCGCAGCCCGGCAAGACCACCGCCATGAGCAAGTGACCCTATGGTGACACTACCCCCCCTCGGTCCAATATCGCCGCCATCACCGTCGTTTCAGTGGCCGTTGCCGCCACGAGCCGCCTTCGGCCATCCCCAAAATCGAAACCCTAGGGTTCCCAATTTCGGGTCGCGATTCCGGGTTATCGAGTAGGGTTTCGTGTTTTAAAGGGGACTTGGAGTCGGGTCGTGAGCGGGTCGGATTCGGGTCAGGCAGCCGATGGAACGGCGTCGTTTCACAGGATTAGGACGGCTCGGAGTCGGGTCGAAGTCGGGTCATCAAGCGGGTCGCGGATCGGGCCGGGTTCCCGAAGTGTCGGCCGCGACGTCGTTTTGTAGGGTTGGAGCCGGGTCACCTATCGAGCGAGACGGCGTCGTTTCGCATCACCCGGACACGACGACGTTTTTGCGAATAGCGAAATGGCGTCATTTCGCGAGACTCGAACACGACGTCGTTTCGTGAAGAAAGGGGCGGGTCGTCGAAGCCGGTTGTCGGGCCGGGTCGGGTATCCCCACCCGGCCATGACGCCGTTTGGCAGCATGCCCAAACGCGGGCCCCGGCCGCGTTTCGACCGGGCGGATCCGACTCATGGGTCCGGCCCGGGTCATTTTTTAATGTTTTTATAAAAAAAATCAATCAAAAATCAAAAATCTTTTTTTTAATTTCCAAAAATCAGAAAAATGTTTAAAAAAATGTTTTATTTTCCCAAAAAATCAAAATGAAAATATTATTTTCGAAAAAATACTTAAAATAAAAAATATATATTTTTATTTTCCAGAAAAATAAAATTTTTATATTTTCCAAAAATCCAAAAAAATGTCAAAAATCAAAAAATGCCAAAATACCCAAAATTGGCCAAATTTTCATAAAATGCCAAAAAGACTTGTATGTTTCCAAAAATACCCCAAAAAATCCAAAAATCCCTTTTATGTCCAAAATACCCAAAAAATGTGATTTTTCCTAAAATACATGAAAAATCCCTAAACATCCAAAAACCTTAGAGTTTAAACAAGATTAGGTACCGAAAGGGCATTAGTGATTAACTAGTGTAATCAAGTCCCCGATCCTAATTTCTCAAGTTGCTTGAAGCAAGTATTTCTCCCAATACTTTGCTCGGGTTTCTAATCAACCCGCCCAAAATTGATTAGTGGCGACTCCATTTTAAAAATTGATTTACAAACTAAATATTTTAAAGTCATGAATTGGCGGACTTGAGAGAGTCCAGGCTTTAATTAAATCCAGCAGAGCCATTAGCCTCCTTTAGGCGCTATGACCCGATTCGGCCGGGCGCCCGAAAAAGGGGTCGCTACAGCTCGGCGACTCCGCTGGGAATTTGAGGACTTAGGCCATATTTATCTTGTTTAAAATCTTTACTTGACTCAGGTATTTTTTTCTTTTTACAGGTCTTTAATTTAAGAAGTTTATTTTAATCTTGCTTAATTAAATTGTCTTGTGATTATAAAATGCTGTGCATGCTTTACTGTTTTAAACACTACACATGGCACACACAACCCGGCCGTCGGACCTGGGCCGCCATAGGATTTTAAGATGGTGTTAAGAAAGATACGGCCTTGAAAGCGAGACTACCATGTAGCGGTTGCCTTTCTTTTCCCTGAATTTCTTAGCCGAGGTTAAGAGGGTAAGCTGCTAACGCGAGACCGCGACCGGCAGATGCCCTTTTAATTTCAACAAGCCTTCTGAGTTAGAAATCGACCGCACGTCTCATGTGCGTGTCTGTGTGCTTGTCATTTTACTTAAAAGCAAAGTAATTTGTTTACTTTTCACTCAGTCTTTTTTATTGGCCCATGGCAATTTAGGATAAACTTTTCAAAATCCCGATTCATCTGTGATGGGGGAAGACGACATCCAGTTTATTCCTACTCCCAAGGCAGAACTCGTCAGATGGTAGGGTCAATTGGATCAGCCTGCCCAGCAGCGTGTAAAGGACAAGCTCGGCCACCTCCTTTCGTCGATCCGAATTATTGTTCTCCCGGAAGTCATACGAGGCATTGCACATTTCTGGTGCCCAAGGACGCTCACCTTCATGTTCGGTAGGTTTGAGCTAACCCCGACCTTGGAAGAATACAGCATCATCACTGGAATGCCCCTTGGGAAAGAGCTGGTCAAACCTTCGATAGGCGTCCTCCCATGGCGCAGTTAGCACGATTCTTGGAAATTCAATTCTATGTCATGGAGCAAATCCTCGATGATAACGATAATACTTGCCCTTTGGAATTTTTGAATCAATGTTTTCAAAACCAATCCATGACCAAAAGAAGTGAAATTTTCCTCCTAGCATTTTTCGGGCTCATCATTTTCCCCCACCGAAGAAATGCCATAAGTCCTAAAATGGTTTGGATTGTCAATCAAATTTTGGGAGGGGCCAATTATGTCAACATGATTTTAGCCGAAACCTTCCTGTCCTTTAACCGTTTTAAAGACAACACAGAAAAGATCATGCGAGCTTCCCCCGAAATCTTGCAAGTTTGGTTCTTTTCTCATTTAAGCAAATACCAAGGCAGCATGCGAACATTTGAAGCAAATACTTCTGAGCATCCATTACAAAAATTCATGGCTTTAGGACCTCACATTCCTAATCAAACCAGTTTGCATTGGGTCGATTTCCTGAGAAATCCAGCTCCTGAGACATTCCAGTGGTGTGCTGGTTGGTTCCATGAAAAGAGGGCTCGCTTTGCCTACAGACGCACCCACCCAATCCCATTGCTTGGCTGGACTGGCGCCGTTCCCTTTAGCCATTTCGAGTGGCACGACAATTTGGAGCCCTGCAAGAAGTCCCACCACGTTCCAGGTGGAAAGTCCCCCCGGTCCTCTTCAACACAAACCATAATTACGCGTTTGAAATCTCCACTTGTGAAGAAACCTAGGACAAATGTCATCGCAAAAGGATCACGATACCTGAAGGACTCAAAGGAGAAGAAAAAGCCCACCACGCCTCCACAGCCTACATCCACCATTATCACATCTCGAAAAGGCACAAGCCATCGGTCCCTCGGTCCATCAGAGAGAGCGGTCCACACGAGCAAGTTGCCCTTATGCAGATGATACAGGAGTAAGTCGGATACTCAACTTGGAGCCAGTCCAAGGAAGCAAGCGCTTCACAAGACCCCCTGTCGCATATGTAGTCATGTCCCTTTAGTTTTGAGAAAACCTTGTCCCATTGTCTCGGGACTTTTTCTTTAAATGTCTAGCATTTCAATTTCTAGACGCTAAGAGTCTGTAAAACCCTCTTTTGATGAATGAAGAGTAGATCGTTGCCATGGGTCAATCTTTGCTTACTCTATGCTTATTCACTGTTTTCACGCACGAGCAGGTAACCATGAATCAGCAACCATCGGCCACCCGCGATTGGCCCTCATGATAAGGTCCGATCGGGATGAAGTACGTAATCGCCGCCCACATCGAAGACGGCGTAGGGGTATGTCCATTGCCCTTCAACAGCTCTCAAGACAGATAAAATCCACTCATGATGAGCCCAACTCTGTAATTGCCCTAAGCACTGTCATAACCCCTACGGACATGCTAAAAACTAGCCAACACCATGAACAATTTGAAAAGATCATGAAGAAGTTAAGCCAACTACAGGGGCAAAATCCCATCGACTTATCTGACTACTCCTATTTCAAGATCCCTGAAGAATTCAAAACACCTGAATGTGAAAGGTATGCTGATAACTCCTGCCCCAAAGCCTACTTACAGGCCTACCTGGTCCAAAAGATGATTCAATCATACCAGTCAGACCTGACCGGCCCTGCTTTGCGATGGTACATTATTAGGAAAATTAGTCTTCTTAAAACCTGGAGGGAACTAATCCATGTTTTCCATCAAGAGTATGGTATTAACGTCAGCCCCAACATGGCCTTGACCTACGAAGAACCGGTGACCGTGGAACACGAGGAGCCATTAGTTGCTGAGACAGGAGAGAAGCGTGTCAATGAAATCTTGCATAATGAATGGGCAGTTGAACAACATCCAGTTACCGAGGAATTCCCCACTAGGAAAGGCAAGCAGCCCTTGTACGAGACCGCAGGTTGAGCGACCCAAGACCGGGCGAGATGAAACAGCTCCCCCTGTGCTTACTCCAAGAGCCAGGATCCAAAGAATACCAACCCCTATCAACCTAGAAAGTGACTCGGATGTGAAACCTTAGTATCTCTCACTTCCCTTAACAAAACCGAGATAATCAAGCATAGGGCCTTACTCAAAAGGTCCAGACCGGGGAGCAAGAAAAGAAAGCCTAGCCAAATTACTGCGTCATCCGACGACGAGCTACAGAGTTCCGAGCATTCCCAGGAATACAACTTGGAAGGCAGCCATCCCCTGGAATATAACCCTGAAGACTTCTCGCCCTTAGAGTATCATCCCAAGGACTTCCAGCGCTATCTCAACGGCAAGACTGACAGTTCGTCCTATAACTGTTTCTTGCTCTCCTCCGAAGATGAAGGCCCGTCAGAAGGGGAGGAATGCATCTTTATCCGCTACGATCCCGACGAAGTGCTGAGCTCATCACCCGACCGTGAGAATAGCTTAAATGCCCCATCCTCCCTCAGTGATTTTAACTCTGAAGAAAGCAATGGAGTAATCTCAGTAGAGTCTCATGTTCCTGAAGAAGAAGAATTCGACGCTACAATGGGTATGCAAAGGGGAAAATCGGGCCCAACCAAGACCTATCAGGCCCGTCTCACCCTCGTAGGATCTTGACCCCCATAGAGATGTGGATACCCAATCTCCACAAGTATAATGGCACGACCTGCCCCGTGGCTCACTTGCAGTATCTTTACGAAGAAATGAGTCGGTATTATGGTCCAGCAATGCTCACAACTCCGGCGTTCCAAGAAACCCTTACAGGGTCTGCCTTACAGTGGTTCTTCATAGCAAATATTCATCTCATAGAGGATTGGAGCGAGCTGACCTCCACCTTCCTGCATCAATACCAAAGCCATATTGGAACTGAGCCGCCATGTGAGGACTTGGCCCACTTCAGAAGAAGGCCAATGGAGGATTTCCGAGCATATGCCGAGAGATGGAAGGCTTTCATAATGCAAATCCGCCTGAGTTGGCCGAAGAAGATTTGATAAAGCGGTTTGTGGAAGCCTTGTCCAGTGATTGTCGCTGTTGGCTGCATGGGTTGCACTTCCGTAGCTTCAAAGAAGTGGTCATCGCATGCGAGTACTTCGAGTCTGCTGAAGACGAGGAATCCAAGAATGCTTAGCTCCGAGACTGGCACTATCAAAGCACTCCTTTACACAGGAGTTGTCATGGGTTCTACTCGTTTTTTTTATTATTATTATGTCTAGTGTGCTGTTATTGTACTTTTCATTCCAAGTATTGTAATGAACGGTTCTAGTATTTTGTTTTGAAAACATGAGGAAGTATTCCAAACTTGCCCAGCGATGTTATCCAACCATGAAAAGAAAACATCATCCAAGGAGAATACCGAGGGCCGGGCTTCCTCATGTTTTTTCTTCCCAAAAAATGCATTTTGAAAATGAAAATATTTCATCGCCAAAAACCTTTGCCTAAATAAGATGATAAATTTAAGCATGTTTGTCTCTCTAATTCTCTCACTTTAGGTCTCAGAATATCATTACCTTTGAGTTAACGTGATAAAAAGCATCTGAAATTAGCACGTCATGTGAACAGGCCAAACGCGAAGACATTGTGCTGAGAAAATGGGGCAAACAGAAAAGATCATCTTGTTTCAAAAGGGGTAAGTCTTATCCCCCTAATATTGAAAATAACAACTTCTCCCTTCTATTGACAGGACACGAAGGATGAAGCATAATGGAGTTAAAATCCAAGCATCCATGATATGTCTCACTCATGCCCAGCTCCCTCCTAAGCCAAAGGACTATTTTGTTGCACGACATGCCCAACCAGCCGGGCGCTGCAGCTCGGACTAACCCAGAAGCATGAGGGAGAAACTCCTTTAAAGCAATCAACAGGGAGAAAATCCAGGCAGTCAAGGCAATCTGTAGCCCCCACCCTGAGTAGTGATTTTAAAGTCTAGAAGTCACACTCTAGATGCATGTTTTCCCCAAAGAAAAGTTGCCACCAGATAACTTGAGATTTCTGGTTGCTCATCTCAAATTCCACAGAAGCTTGAGAAGCATGACCTCACCCAATGCTGTTATAATCCAAGATGGAAGAAAAAGTTTTCAAGAGAGAAACAATGAAAAGAATCCTTGGTTGCAAGATACAAAAGATGAAACGTGATAGGTACAGGCATAGAGTTGAAACCAAGGCATTTATGACCAGCTCCCTCCCAGGCGAAAGGACTATCTCGCGACACAGCCAGGTGCCACAGCTTCGACAGACTCAGGAGCATGAGGAAGAAATTCCTTCTCTACCTTTAAAGTGACTACTGTCAACAGGGAGAAAATCCAGACAGTCAAGGCGATCTATGACCTCACACATTAAACAATGACTCTGAAATCCAGAAGCTTCACTCTAAGAGCATTTTCTTCCAAGGAGTAATTACCACCACAAATGGAGGTTTTTGATTATCCATCTCAAATTCCATAGAAGCTTGAGGTACATGACTTTTACTCAATGATGCCATAGCCAAAGACAAAGGGAGAAATTCCACAAAAGGAATGCGTTGAAGATGAATCAACAACTAGCAATCATGCATACGTGGTCACAAATAAGGAAGGTCCACTGAAGGAAACACTGAACCGTGCCAAGATAAATAGGCCATCCTCAACATTCAAATATCCTTAAGAGCTAGCTTAGACGAGCTCTGGGGAAGGGTAATTTGGTATCATTTCCAATACTCTCATTATCTGAATCTGCTCTTGACATGTTTTCCCTATTTAACAGGAAACACTACAGCTCAAGAACCAAACTCAATGGTCAGGTTTGACAAAACAATACTGACCAAGCTAGTGTATGGAAATGACTTGCATCAAATGCACTCGGCTTCGTGTAAAAGGATGTGTCATCCACAAGCCAATTAAGGAGAATAATCGACCTGACGAAATGGGAAGCACGAGACTTCATCATCTGCAAACCAGTAAAGAGATCACCTGACCGTCCAAGATACGGAAAATGAATCAACAAAAGTCTTGTCAGACTCTAATAAACTTTCCAAAGCAGAATAACATCTCAAGAGAGCCCTCAAGCCTCATGTAACTTACTGTTTAAGCCACTTCCATAGCTTCTCCTCTGCAAAAAGCGAGAATAGGAATTCCTGATCAGATCCCCAATCCCCAGCTGATCATGCATGTGTCATGTCCCTAACTAATAGGAACAATTTATTGACACCCATCTGTGAATACTCTTTGTAAATAGCCTCTTTTGATGTTCAAGTTTCAACACATTTGTGAATACCATTTCACTAATTAAGCACTCTTCAAGCTGTTAATAGTCTTTCTTGAGTAAAAGCCATTCATTCATTTTTGAAAAAAAAAAAAACAAAAGCTCTTTCGCATCATATGTTGCATGCCTTTTTCCATATGGATTACGCATGATGATTTTTGTCTGTCTAAATCTTTGATTCTGTCAAGGAATATTAGAATGGACTGCTAAGTGAAGAATACAAGATTAATTAAGCATGCTGGATGAGGCGCGTCAGAATGATGACAGGCAAGCCATATCCCACACACAGTCCCCCCATCTATACACTGGTGAGACGAGTGCAAAAAATTCAATGACTACAAGGTAAAGAGTTCTCTCGCGAATGGTACGATAACCAAAATAGTGGGAGGCATTCCATCACCCACCTTGAACCCCACACACTGGCCAAAACTTCTCTCTTACCCCCTCGTCAAAGAACCACCCCACACTGGGCAAGCCAAAGGCAAGTCGGACAAGGTGAGAAAAGGGATAGAAATTCTCTTGCTTGCACTTGCATCAATCTTTGAGTGTCTTTATTTGCATATGAACACTCGTGTTAATTTAAGTACCCTAGAGTCATGAAGAGCAATTATTTCTTTATGCACTTGTACAACTCAATCGAGTCTGTAAAATCACCCTCACGAGGAGGCAAAGCAAAAGCTGTCATCCAAGTAGCATAATCAGAAGAGCCAGCAAAAGATGAAGACTCAACAGGTCTAGTGAAGGCATTTGCTCGAACTTGTCAAGACCAATTCCTCAAGCAACAAGAACAAAAAAACCTGGAGCATAAAAAAGCAGTGTACCTAGTAAAAGCAAGGTCTATGCCCACAAATGAAAAGATTGAAAAAGAAATGGGGGCATTAAAAAAAAAAAAAAAAAGCAGTGTGCCTGGTAAAAGCAAGGCCGATGCCCCAAACAAAAAATGCAGTCATCTGTATTCCCAAGAGAAGTTGCTGTTGAGGTCCATGGAACCTTCACCGGACTGTAAGAAGAAAGATCGGTGACAAATGCCAAGGCAATCACCAGCTCTCACCCTTTCACACATGAGTCAAGCCTACATGGCGTCCTATTGTAAAAAGTCTCTTCAGACTAGGGGCACTTCAATTAACATAGGATTTCATATGTTTATAAACGTCGCTCGAAGAAGTACGAGCAAGATTATTCTATCTCTTTTCGCAGGATTCCCGACTTGCAAACCCGGAGATAACCATGCAACATCCTTCCTACAAAGCCATGACCTTATTGGTCCCCTCTGATGATCCATTGACCCACCCTTCATCACAACTCCAAAAAAAAGACCTCTCACATTGGTGAAGTCGCATCATTTGCGAGAATACTCAGACCCCTGCTGACATGACGACAGTGAGATAATGTGGTCCTTGTAAATCCTGCATCAATGGTCAGGATAAAACAGCCTTTCCCATGAGAGTGAGTGGAAAGTCCTTTCAGACTGAAAGTCCCTCATCTGGCATGCTCAAGACATCTACATTTTAAACAAAAGTTGTCTTTCAAAATCTTCCCCAGTGGAATTCAAATGATGCAAAACCGACAAGGTCATCATACATAAATCACATCTTTATTTACAAATTTATAGCATATACAATCATTGCATACACATGTACATATTGCAAGCATACTCATAGAGATTAGAATTATCACCAGAAAGCGTATCTCCATTTTTGTTCCCGGAGCTTTATATTTGTTAATCTTTGAGTACCTACCACCTGCCTAGGTCCCCCTCTTACTGACACTCAGCTTGTGCTAAGTTGTCCCCAAAGTATTGATATTTGTGACTGACCAAGTATCCCTTTATCTTTAAGTACCTACCAATGTCTAGGTACCCGTGCTCAGCTTGGTTTGTCCCTTAGGTATTGATACCTACAATTGTCCAAGCATCCCTTTGTTTCCGAGTGTTTACCACTATTCAAGTGCTCCTTTTGTCGACACTCGGCCTATGCATGTTATCTTTGAAGTTTAGGTGCTTGTGACTGTCCAAGTATCCTCTCATCTTAAAAATCAACCGCTGTCCGAATACCTCATTTCCGGGAGACTCGACTTGTCAGAGTTGTCCTCAAAATCATTAAACCACTCAAGCATTCCTCCACATCATGCGCCTGCAATTACCCAGGTATGTTTTCTTGCACTTGGACCAGTTAAGCGGTCCTCGATCATATTATTAAATATTTGTGTTCATCCAAATATTCCTCTACTGTGTACACCTGCGTACCCACGGCGATCCAGGTAAGCCTCGCGTTGTATCTAAAATTGCCAGAAGATAGCAACCTTCAAGAATACCCAAGGTACGTCCTCGGTATTCCCCAACATTCAGAAGGCGGGAGGCCTTCACGAATAGCCGAGGTACGTCCTCGGTATTCCCTAATTTCCAGGAGGCGGGAGGCCTTCATGAACATCTCAGGTACGTCCTCGATGTTCCCCAACATCCAAAAGGCGGGAGGCCTTCACGAATAGCCGAGGTACGTCCTTGGTATTCCCTAATTTCCAGGAGGCGGGAGGCCTTCATGAACAGCTCAGTTATGTCCTCGATGTTCCCAAAATTCCAGGAGGCGGGAGGCCTTCATGAATACCCGAGGCATGTCCTCGGTATTCCCAATTTCCAGGAGGTGAGAGACCTTCATGAATGTCCAAGGTACGTCCTCGACATTCCCTTTACCAGGAGGTGAGAGACCTTCATGAATACCCAAGGCATGTCCTCGGTATTCCCAAATTCCAGGAGGTGAGAGACCTTCATGAATGTCCAAGGTACGTCCTCGACATTCCCTTTACTAGGAGGTGAGAGACCTTCATGAATACCCGAGGCACGTCCTCGGTATTCCCAAATTCCAGGAGGTGAGAGACCTTCATGAATGTCCAAGGTACGTCCTCGACATTCCCCTTACCAGGAGGTGAGAGACCTTCATGAATACCCAAGGCATGTCCTCGGTATTCCCAAATACCAGAGGTGAGAGACCTTCATGAATGTCCAAGGTACGTCCTCGACATTCCCTTTACCAAGAGGTGAGATACCTTCATGAATACCCAAGGCATGTCCTCGGTATTCCAAAATTCCAGGAGGTGAGAGACCTTCATGAATGTCCAAGGTACGTCCTCGACATTCCCTTTACCAGGAGGTGAGAGACCTTCATGAATACCCAAGGCATGTCCTTGGTATTCCCAAATTCCAGGAGGTGAGAGACCTTCATGAATGTCCAAGGTACGTCCTCGACATTCCCTTTACCAGGAGGTGAGAGACCATCATGAATACCCGAGGCATGTCCTCGGTATTCCCAAATTCCAGGAGGTGAGAGACCTTCATGAATGTCCAAGGTACGTCCTCGACATTCCCTTTACCAGGAGGTGAGAGACCTTCATGAATACCCGAGGCATGTCCTCGGTATTTCCAATTACCAGGAGGTGATAGACCTTCATGAATTTCCAAGGTACGTCCTCGACATTCCCTTTACCAGGAGGTGAGAGACCTTCATGAATACCCAAGGCATGTCCTCGGTATTCCCAAATTTCAGGAGGTGAGAGACCTTCATGAATGTCCAAGGTACGTCCTCAACATTCTCTTTACCAGGAGGTGAGAGACCTTCATGAATATCCGAGGCATGTCCTCGGTATTTCCAATTACCAGGAGGTGAGAGACCTTCATGAATATGCGAGGCGCGCCCTCGATATTCCCAACTCCCAAGAGGTAAGAAGCTTCCACAAATATCTCAGGTACGTCCTCGATATTCCCTACTCCTAGAAAGAAAGAAACCTTCACAAATACCTAAGGTATGCTCTCTATGTTTTCAATTATCAAATACCCCTTTCGATACTTGTGAATGCCCGAGTATCCCTAAAGACTCATACTTGTGATCATCCAAGTACCCCTTTCAATGCTTATGACGCCTGCCAAGGCTCAAATATCCGTCAGGTTAGTACTTGTGAATATCCATGTACTCTTTAATATCTCTGTGAATGTCCGATATCTTCCGCACGTATCACCCGAGAAAGGTCGGGTCCCAACCGGTGTCCCCGATGTAAGTCAAACACCCCCGAGTAGATGCCCTAAGAAAGGTCGGCGCATCCCCCGAGAAAGGTCGGGTTCCAATTGGTGTCCCTAACAGAGGTCAAACACCCCCCAAATCAGATGCCCTGAGAAAGGTCGGCGCATCCCCCGAGAAAGGTCGGGTTTTCAATTGGTGTCCCTGACATAAGTCAAACACCCCCAGAGCAGATGCCCTGAGAAAGGTCGGCGCATCCCCCGAGAAAGGTCGGGTTCCAATTGGTGTCCCTGACAGAGGTCAAACACCCCCCAAATCAGATGCCCTGAGAAAGGTCGGCGCATCCCCCAAGAAAGGTCGGGTTTTCAACGGTGTCCCCGACGTAAGTCAAACACCCCCCCAAAAAAGATGCCCTGAGAAAGGTCGGCGCATCTCCTGAGAATGGTCAAGTACCAATTGGTGTTCTCGATACAAATCAGACACCCCCAAATGAGATGCCCTGAGAAAGGTCGGCGCATCTCTCGTCAAGGCGATCGAAGAATGGTTCGGGTCCGAGACAACCCCCTGATTGCTCCAACAGGCGACCGAAGAATGGTTCGGGTCCGAGACACCCCTCTAATTGCTCCAACAGGCGACCGAAGAATGGTTCGGGTCCTGGAGAAGTAATTCCCCATCACGGCGACCGAAGAATGGTTCGGGTCCGAGACAAGCCCTCTGATTGATCCAACAGGCGACCGAAGAATGGTTCGGGTCCTGAAGAAGTAATTTCCCGACAAGGCGACCGAAGAAAGGTTCGGGTCCTAGACAATTCATCTATTGTTTTGACAGGCGACCGAAGAATGGTTCAAGTCCTGGAAAAGCAGCCTCCTCATATCACCAGGTAAGACGACGCCTCGATACTTACCAAAACCCGGGGTTCACACCCTATCTCACTCATTCCCGGTAAGTAACTCTAGGTATCTTCTTATCTGTCTTAGTATAATGATATATTTCTCTTTTTGCGTAGGGTAATATGTCCTAAATAAGATATAATCTGCTGCCCACGCTAGGTAAAAATTAGGCATCAGTTTGTCTTTGAATGCAACCTCTGCGAGCTCACCTTCAAAGAGGGGCAAAATGTGACGCCTAATTTTTAAATTTTAAATTTTGGGTTTTTAGTTATTTTTTATCATTATTACTTTTCTTCTTTAGGTTTTATTTTATTTTGTTTTATTTTGATAAAAACCAAAAAAAAAAACAAAAAAAAACAAGAAAAAACAAAAAAAGCAGAAAAAAGCAGAAAAAAATGAAAAAAAAACAGAAAACGGAAAAAGAAAAGGGAAAGAAGCCCCGCGGGTCAGCCCATGCCGCGCCCGACCCGCGCCTGACCCGCGGGGACCTTCTTCCTCGCCCGACTAGCATGCACAGCACGCGCGGGGGCGCGACGCCAGAGCAGCCCCGACGAATGGCGTACGGCGGCAGCAGGAGGAACAGTGGAGCACGTGGGGGAAGGAAGGAGCAGGCGGCCGACGGTACGCGTCGGATGGGACGCCGATCCGGCCGGCTGGAGCAGCGGCCGTTTCCCCCCCAGTCAAGCCCTCGTCGGCCGGCCGCCCGTCGCCTATAAATAGGCCTCCTCCCCTTCGATTTCGGGACAAGGAGCAATGGCAAGGATCTTGGGTTGCAGATCCTCGAATCCTCCCAACTGAGAGACTTCAGACAGGGGGGCCGAGGACGAGCAGCACCAGATCTGAGGTCGGCCGGCTCCAAGAGAGAGAGAGAGAGAGAGAGAGAGGGAAGCAAAGAGAAACCCCGCCGTCGCCGCCGTCCTCGCCGTCCGCAGCCCAAAGACCACCGCCGTGAGCAGGTGACCCTATGGTGACACTGCCCCCCCTCGGTCCAGTATCGCCGCCATCGCCGTCGTTCCAGTGGCCGTCGCCGCCGCGAGCCGCCTTCAGCCATCCCCAAAATCGAAACCTTAGGGTTCCCGATTTCGAGTCGCGATTCCGGTTACCGGGTCGGAACCGAGTAGGGTTTCGTGTTTTAAAGGGGACTTGGAGTCGGAGTCGTGAGCGGGTCGGATTCGGGTCGGGCAAATGATGGAACGGCGTCTTTCGCAAGATTAGGACGGCTGGGAGTCGGGTCGAAGTCGGGTCGTCAAGCGGGTCGCGGATCGGGCCGGGTTCCCGAAGGGTTGGCCGCGACGTCGTTTTGTAGGGTTGGAGCCGAGTCGCCTATCGAGCGAGACGGCGTCGTTCGCGTCACCCGACACGACGACGTTTTGCGAATAGCGAAACGGCGTCGTTTTGCGAGACTCGAACACGACATCATTTCGTGAAGAAAGGGGCGGGTCGTCGAAGCCGGTTGTCGGGCCGGGTCGGGTATCCCCACCCGGCCGCGACGCCGTTTTGGCAAAGACGCCCGAAACGCGGCCCGGCTGCGTTTCGACCCGGGCGGATCCGACTCATGGGTCCGGCCCGGGTCTTTTTTAATGTTTTTATTAAAAAAATAATCAAAAATCAAAAATCTTTTTTAATTTCCAAAAATCAGAAAAATGTTCAAAAAAATGTTTTATTTTCCCAAAATATCAAAAATCAAAATGAAAATATTATTTTCGAAAAAATACTTAAAATAAAAAAATATATATTTTTATTTTCCAGAAATATAAAATTTTTATATTTTCCAAAAATCCAAAAAAAATGTCAAATATCAAAAAATGCCAAAATGCCCAAAATTGGCCAAATTTTCACAAAATGCCAAAAAGACTTGTATTTTTCCAAAAATCCCTTTTATGTCCAAAATACCCAAAAATGTGATTTTTCCTAAAATACATGAAAAATCCCCAAATATCCAAAAAACCTTAGAGTTTAAACAAGATTAGGTACCGAAAAGGCATTAGTGATTAACTAGTGTAATCAAGTCCCCGATCCTAATTTCTCTGGTTGCGCAGAAGCAAGTATTTCTCCCAATACTTTGCTCGGGTTTCTAATCAACCTGCCCAAAATTGATTAGTGGCGACTCCATTTTAAAAATTGATTTACAAACTAAATATTTTAAAGTCGTGAATTGGCGGACTTGGGAGAGTCCAGCTTTAATTAAATCCAGCCGAGCCATTAGTCTCCTTTAGGCGCTCGTACCCGATCCGGCCGGGCGCCCCCGAAAAAAGGGGTCATGACAGGTTCCATGCTTTCCTTCATCTAATAAAGGTGCAGTACTCACTTAATGCCTGTATTGATGATTCTGAGTGCACATCCACCTATTTCAATAATATCATTTGGTCTTTCGTCTTTTTTTGTTTTGATTGTGTTGATATTTTCTCGATATTTAGCTTGTTAAAATAAGTGTTTCTCGTTTCACATTGAAAAAAAAATCAATTAAGTCATGAAAATTTGATAGATAACTATTGGTGCGTTTGGTAGCCATTTTACTCCCAAGAATAATTTCTGAAAGTCAATGAAGTCGTGAAAATTTTTGTAGATAACTAAGTCTTGCATTATTTTTTTATTATCATGAGAAAACATTGGTTTCCTTCTTTTTCATATAGTTCTTCTTTTAAATAACATAAATATTGTTAATTTATTATCTCTGAAAGTCAAATAAAGAATCTTCCATATGCTCAAGAAAATTTGATGTTTATGCAGTGCTACTAGGTGTTCGGTACGTTTTACTAGTATCTCAAAATGAGATATACGTTAAGCATTGAACTATCCCTTCTTTTTTCCATAAAATATCGAATTATCCTGATTTTGCTGGTTACACAAATTGATTCAATCAAAACATGAGATACTTTTCGACTTGTCCCTCCAAATTTGGAACTTACGATGTACACTAAGCTGAAATATCATCGGAACACTTAAACCCATCTTCTAATAGCCATAAAGTAGTGGAAATCGTGTAAACTTATCCGAATCCCAGTACTTCGGTTAGTGCAACTGATTTGTCATAAGGAGGAAAATTCTATGTTGAGGTTTGTCAAGTTTGGTCTTTTTTTCTTCTTTCCTATGTGAAAAAGATGGGTGATGTCATTTCAAAGGGAAGTGGACCTAGCCAACAATAATGACAATGAACGGCGAAGCACGGCACGAGAAATTTTACGGTTCTCATGTGCAAATTAGTCAGTTGGTCCTTTTTTCTTCTCTCTTTTAAAAAAAGGGAGGTGTCATTTCACTGATGAGTGAACCATGACAATAATAATGGCAATGAATGGCAAAGCACGGCACGAGAAATTTTATACTTCTCATGGGCAAATTAGTCGGTTGGCCCTTTTTTTCTTCTCTATGTGAGAAAGATGGGAGGTGTCATTTCCCCGATCAGTGAACCACGTCAATAATAATGGCAATGAATGATGTGCAGATTCAATTACAACTTTTGACAGACGATGCCTTATCTTGCTTGGACTCTTGAGTCTCCTTGTCATTTTCGGAAAAATATTGTATGGTCTTCGTACTAGTGGATCGAACTCATCTTTATTGCAACACCCATCAGGGAGTCAAGCAGCTAGACCAATTCTTTTTTTAGGCGATATCTCAAGTTAGATTTCACATACTGATAAAATTTACTTCTTTGATCTGATTGGAGGTATGTCGGTGACACTCAAACCAAAATATTTATAAAGGATTATTTTTTAAGGCTAGGTTAGAAGTTGCGCCAAAATAAAAAAAGCACCGCATTTTGGATTTTTATCCTAACATTTCGCATCTTATCGCCGTTAATTAATTTGCCTCATCAAGGATCATGGAAGATCAAGGATGAAACTCTTGACGCCGTGAATGACAATGACCCTACTTATGTGAAGATGATAGGTCATCCAAAGAGCAATTACAAGCCCAAAAGACTATTGAAATTTTGCCTTTAGTTGAGGTTTGTCAAGTTTGGTCTTTTTTTTCTTCTTTCCTATGTGAAAAAGATGGGTGATATTATTTCAATGGGAAGTGGACCTAGCCAACAATAATGGCAATGAATGGCGAAGCACGGCACAAGAAATTTTCCGGTTCTCTTGTGCAAATTAGTCAGTTGGTCCTTTTTTCTTCTCTCTTTGAAAAAATGGGAGGTGTCATTTCACTGATGAGTGAACCATGCCAATAATAATGGCAATGAATGTCAAAGCACGGCACGAGAAATTTTATACTTCTCATGGGCAAATTAGTCGGTTGGCCCTTTTTTTCTTCTCTATGTGAAAAAGATGGGAGGTGTCATTTCCCGATCAGTGAACCATGCCAATATTAATGGCAATGAATGTCAAAGCACGGCACGAGAAATTTTATACTTCTCATGGGCAAATTAGTCGGTTGGCCCTTTTTTTCTTCTCTATGTCAAAAAGATGGGAGGTTTCATTTCCCCGATCAGTGAACCATGCCAATAAAACTGGCAATGAATGATGTGCATTTTCAACTACAACTTTTGACAGACGATGCCTTATCTTGCTTGGACGCTTGAGTCTCCTTGTCATTTTCGGGAAAATATTATATGGTCTTTGTACTAGTGGATCGAACTCGTCTGTATTGCTGATCACGGAGGTCCTATAGTAGAATTTACTTAGTTAATAGCTGAGACGATATTGGTCCCCGTATTCTGATCAAGTTATTTCTAGGAACCCATGGTGCTCTTATGCAAAATTATTTAAAATTTAAAAGGATTTAAATTTGTTAATTAGCCTTCAAAAAATTGTGTTAGACGCTTGATAGGACGCAAGGTATAGTTAAAAGAGAAGCTTCACAACTAAAAATCAAAAGGGAAAATTACCAAAAAAAAAAAAAAAAAAAAGTCATAAACCTTTTGTAATTATATCAATTCAGTCCTAAATCTTTTGTAATTATACTAATTCAGTCAATTTGGCCAATTTTTGCTAGATGGACTGACGTGGACAATTGCACTGACACAAATATTCTAAATAATTTTAATATTTTTTATTTTTTATTTTTTATTTTCTTTTCATGGACTTAAGGCTAGCGAGGGAATTGTGGCCCTCACCTAGACCAATGAGGGCCATGATGCCCTCACCAAAGGTAGGTGAGGGCTACAACACTCCCACTTGGCTAGATTTGGTGAGGGGCTGCATGCCCTCACTATAATTACTTGCCATAAGTCCATGGAAGAAAAGAAAAAAAATTATAAAAATTCAAAAAATCGTTAAAAAAAATTCAACATTGGCCATGACATGTAAGATATTTGGTTTCTATGTTAATGATTTTTGACCAAAATTGATTAGATGAGCTGAATTGGCACAATCACATGAAGTTTAGGACTCAATTGGTGAGAAAAAAAGTTTAGGACTGAATTGACACAATTATGATAGATTGAGGGTTTTTTTTTATAATTCTCCTAAAATCAAAATGAAACCATGAATGAGAAAATTAGCCTCAAACTTGATGAATCCCAAAACAAAATAAGTTCTGGCAATAATTTCAAGTGACCTAGGGAGCGAACAAATGTATAGGTGAGTTGATCGGTGAATGCCCATACTGGCAAGATAAAAGTTAGAGAGACACGTGTCAAGGTCCGTGATCCTCCCACCCTTGCATACCCTTGTGAGTGGACCATAAAGTTATCGAGTGAAAAGTGAGTGATGTAGAGAGGATGAATATAACTGGTCCCTAGGAGTGTGCGTTCGAATGGTTGGTATTAGGAGTTCTAGGATAGAACGAATATATCTATGTGGAGCCATGGCATGTCGAAAATTAGTGGTTGTACTTAAAGGGATCTGCTATCTTGCTCGATGGATTAAATGCCCGAGCTAAATTGAGCATGGTACGATCTGATATGAGGAAACTATTCATCGAGCTGTTCTTGGAAATAATTATAGCATGAAGGTTGGCTTGTGTTTTATGCTAACCAGGCGTCACACGAGCTATTCCACGACTAAGGAATTGCCGGCCCTTGACAAATGGTATTAGAGCAGGATCCCTTTAGTAAGTGAGATAAGTCGAAGAAAACCTATGGTTTGCCTAGTCCTATGAGGGCAAACAATGAATCGCTGATGCAAAAACATGCTCAGACAAAGTGCAGCTTTTGACCAACTTGTAGGATGAAAATGGAAGGGTAAACATGCCTATCAATTCGGCGAATCTCAAGATGGGCCTATTACCACGTTCTCAACAAGAGGAGAAACCTCCATAGGTCTGTTGAGATCAAGAGAAGTTTTGTAGGTGAAGAGTGTGCTACCAAAAGGGGCAGTTGGCAAAAAATACCACCCTTGTCACAAAAAGCACAAGTGACTGGATGTACCCGAACAACTGCGATCAAAAGAAGCTACCATTGGAGTGGCTTGTCTTGTTAGGCAAGCGTCCACTACTTATGTAAGTCCTGAAAAAGCGGCATTAATGGTCATAATCGATGCAGGGAAGCAACAGAATAGCTTGCAACGAGGATGCTATGGAATTGATTGAGGGATAATGTCACAATTCGTGATCTTCCCGTACTCTCATACCCTTGTGGAGCTTGGGATTATTGAGTGAAAAAGGACTAGTATAGAGGGGATGAATACAACTGACTTGTGGGAATGGCATCATAATGGTTGGTGCTATGAGTTCTATGATATAATGACTATATCGTTGGCTTTTTATACACAAACTGGTCAAAAGCTTATGCCATTCTCCTAATGAGGTAATGATAGGTCGAAATCAGTTGCTATGCTTAAAGTGATCTACTGTTTCACTTGGTGGAGTAGATGCTAGAGCTAAACTGGGCATGGTACAATCCGATATAGGGAAGCTATTCATTGAACTATTCTTAGGAACAACTATAGAAGGAAGGCTGGCTTAGTTTTTTCCACTCACCAAGTGCCACAAGGGCTACTTCGCGGCCAAGGAACGCTGGCTCGTGACAGATGGTACTAGAGCAGGACCCCTCTAGTAAGTTAGTTGAGTCGGAGGAAACCTATGATCTACCTGGTCCAATGTGGGCAGAGAGTGAATTGCCAACACAAAATATGCTTCGACAACATGCAACTCTCAACCATCTTCTAGGATGACTATGAAGGCAAAAGAAAGAATCGATTCCTCACGAATAGTGTAAACATTCCAGGATCAATTTGGCAAATCTCAAGATGGGTCTACTACACGTTATCAAAAAGAGGAGAAACTTCCATTGGTTTGGTGAGATCAAGAGAAGCTTAGTAGGTGATAGGGGGTGCTTCCAAAAGGGGTAGTTGGCGAAAAATGTCACATTTGTCAGGGAAACACACATGGCTGAAGATGCTCGAACAATTGTGATCAAAAGAAGCTACCAATAGAGTGGCCTGTTGAGTTGGGCGAATGTCTACCACTCATGTAAGTCTCGAAAAAGCGGTGTTGATGGTTAGGAGTGATGCAAGGAAGTGACAAAATAGTGTGCAAGAAGAGCGATGTGGAATTGAGCGGGTGAGAATGTCACGGTCCGTGATCATCTTGTACTCGCTTACTCTTGTGAGTAAAGTTTGGGATTATCGGATGAAAAGTGAGTGATGCAAAAATGGGATGAATACAATATGTCCATAAGAGTGATGCCAGGATGGTTAGTGCCATGAGTTTTAGGATAGAAGGAATATATCTTAATAAGGCTCCGGAGGTGGGGTTGGTTGAGCTGATATTGCTCTCTTGATGAGGCCATAACAGGCCGAAATCAATTATTGTACTTAAAGTGATCTATTATCTCGCTCAATGAAGTAGACACCCAAGCCAAACTAAGCGTGGTATGATCCACTATAGGGAAGCTATTCGTCGAACTATTCTTAGAAACAACTATAGAAAGAAGGCTAGCCTGGTGTTATTTGATCACTAGGCGTCGCACGAGCTATTCCATGGTTAAGAAACTGTCAACCCATGACACATGAGGCCGCCTATGAATGGACTTATTGATGGAACAAGCAATCATATAGATGAACAAACTTCACTACCCAAAAATCAAAATGAGACCACGAATGGGAAAATTAGTCTTGAACTTGATGAATCCCGAAACAAAATGATTTTTGGGATAATTCCAAGTGAGTAGGGAGATAATAGATGTATAAGTGAGTTTAAATTTAGAGAGATATGGACCCACCTATAAATGGGCTTACTGAGGGAAGTCAGCACAAGCAACACCTATGGGTGAACAAACGACAATGAACATCTGTACTTGAAATTTAGCCTTGAAGCTATGTGTCAAATCAAACAACATGAACGATTACGCGGGAGCTTGTTGACAATTTCCAATGTCACAAAAAAAAAAAAAAAAAAAAAAGGAATGGATACTACATCGAAAGGACGATAAATAAAATAAAATAAAAAGTAAAATGCCACACCGCTTCGTTCGAGCCCAAGTAGCTAGATATTTTCATGGCCAGAACAAGCATTGCCACCTATAAAAAGCTTCTGCCTTGCACTCACCTCGAATATTCACTTCAGTAACCAAAGAAAAGAAGAGCACAGAAAAATTATGGCGCGCTTATCATTATATCTGCTGCTTACTTGGATAGTCCTACACTCTCTCTTTCGTACGACGTTTGCTGAGGTACTATGTCATGTGGATGAGAGCTCTGCCTTAGTGGAATTCAAGAAAAGTTTCAGAACCAACATGACAGATAGACGATGCGCTTATCCAAAGGTCAGTTCTTGGTCATTGAGTGGAAGTGGAGATTGTTGTTCATGGGATGGCATTGAGTGTGATGAGGTCACTGGCCGAGTGATTGCCCTTGATCTTAGTAGCAGTTGTCTCTCGGGCACCATAAGTCCCAACTCCACTCTTTTTCAACTCGTTCACTTGGAGTTGCTCAATCTCGCTTATAACCGCTTCAACTTCTACCCAATCCCATATGGCTTTGGCAACCTTTCAAGATTACAATACCTTAATCTCTCCCACTCAGACTTTTTTGGTGAAATCCCTCGGGATATCTCGCAACTCTCTAGGTTAGTTTCTCTCGATTTGTCCACTTCTTTGGTTGAGACCCTTCATATGCCCGACATGGGCAACTTTGTTCATAATTTAACTGGGCTAAAAGAACTTGATCTTTCTTCTGTGAGCACGTTATCACCTTTCCCTCCTATGCTATCGAATTTCTCTGCCTTGACGTCACTTAGGCTTACATTTTGTGGATTGAATGGAGACTTTCCGGTCAGCATTTTTCAGCTACCAAACTTGGAAGTCCTCAACATTGCTGGCAATAGCAACCTGTCTGGTTTTTTCCCCAAACTGCATTGGGGCTCTCCATTGAAATCATTATACCTTTACCAGACCTGCTTCTCAGGAGAAATACCCGCTTTGATTGGAAATCTTAGTCTCTTGAATGAGTTTAGCGCTGGGGCTTCCTATCTCTCGGGATCGCTTCCCTCTTCTTTGGGTAATCTTTCTCATCTCACTTTGCTGGTCATATCTGAAACTAACATTCAAGGACAAATCCCTTTTTCATTTGCTAAGCTTACCCAGCTCTCCACTCTACATCTCGATGACAATAACTTGAGTGGTGATGCTCTGGATTGGGTGGTCAACTTGACAAAACTTATCGACTTGGATATTTCAGGTAATAGTTTCATCTTGGCCAGTTTGCAAGTAATAGTTCAAACAACGAGATTATATGACTAAAGAGAAAAATGAAATTGAATTCAATGGTGTAACTAACGCTGCTTTGTCTTTATGTCTTTTTTTTTCCTTTTTGTTCGGTAGATAATCGGTTAAGCGGTGGATTTCCTTCTTCGTTTGAGAACCTGAAGCAATTGACCTGGCTCGACCTTTCTCACAATGACTTGCACGGTGATATTCCGGACACATTGTGGAAACTGAAGTATCTTGAACAGCTTAACCTGGAGTCACTTAATCTCAATGGCGTTCTCGATGTAAATGATCTATTCCAGCTCAAAAGCTTGACAAGCTTACGTTTGACCCTCAATAATATATCATTCACCAAGTCATTCATCAATGCCACTACATCAAAGCTTGCCTACTTATACTTGGATTCATGCAACTTGACTGAGTTCCCACAGCTTATAGGCTCTTTGAGCAAATTGGTGCGGTTAGACCTACAACACAACAGAATCCAAGGGACTATTCCTAGATGGATGTGGAACAATAGCAAAGAATCTTTCAAATATATAGATCTTTCTCACAATCTTTTATCTGGCTTCAAAAACAACCAGACTGATCTTCCTTTGGCAAACTTGAAGTATCTTGATGTTAGCTCTAACTTGCTAGAAACAACCCTTCCTGTCCCACCTCCCTCAGTCATGATATACAACATCTCCAACAATTTCCTATCTGGGGAAGTTCCAACATCCATTTGTGAAGTGAGCTCTCTTGCAGTGCTCGATTTGTTCAACAATGCTCTGAACGGCACACTTCCTCCTTGTTTGGGAAGTATTGGACCTTTAACTTTATTGAACCTCGCCAGAAATAAATTCGATGGCATGATTCCTCACATTTACCTTGATGACTGTGCATTGAGGATGATTGACCTCAGAGAAAACCAACTAAGAGGGATTGTTCCGAGATCTTTAGGAAATTGCGGAATGCTAGAGTATTTGAATCTTGGTGACAACCAAATTAATGATACATTCCCGTTTTGGCTATCGGAATTGGCTTCCCTAAAATTTATTGGCTTGCAGTCCAATAAGTTACATGGTCCCATAGAAGGTGATCTAAGCCAGCTTAACTTCACCAATTTGCACATCATGGACCTTTCGAACAACAACTTCAATGGTAAACTTCCTTCCAAGTTGTTACAGAGTTGTCGTGCCATGAAGGTCGTCGATGGTCAAGATAAGTTGGTATATATGAATATTCATCAATTGTTTGATCTGTCCTTTATTTCAGTTGGTGGAAGTTGGATGACTTATGCGATGACATTGATGAATAAGGGAACAGAAAGGGAGTATACGAAGATTCTAGATATCCTTATGGTAATTGACCTCTCTGGTAATAAGTTTGAAGGTTTCATTCCTGAACTCATCGGAGATCTTAAGTCTCTTCGTATGCTCAACCTCTCAAACAACTTACTCACTGGTAGCATCCCTTCTTCTTTGGCAAACTTGACAGTGCTCGAATCACTGGATCTTTCTTGGAACAATCTTGTGGGAGAGATTCCTCAACAACTAGCCACCCTCACATTTCTTGAGGTTTTTGATGTCTCTCACAATCGACTATCAGGACCAATACCACGTGGAACACAGTTCGACACATTTGGGAGTAGTTCATTTGCAATGAATGAGGGGTTGTGCGGAAGTCCCTTACCAAATAAATGCACAAATAGTGACAACGCACCACCACCATCATCTCTCAAAGTAGATCATGAAGAAGAGTCTCTATTCGACTTGGATTGGAAAATCGTATTGTCTGGCATTGGAGTCGGGTTTTTGGTTGGTTTTGTGCTGGGGAATCTGATCATTGACGAGAAAAGTAGGTGGTTCTTGGACTACTCCAAGAGAATGGCAAAAAGATGGAGAAGGTAAGGGCAGACAAGACAATATATAGCTAAATACTCAATGATATGCGTCTAAATAGACTGCTGAGTACCGTTATACTTGCATCATCTGAAGATTCCAATCTATGTTTGTTTACATGTTTTAGTAAACCACTATGAGATGTCGTTTTCTTGCTCATGAAAGTTAGTTCTTTAGGTTCTTAGAGAGCCTTTCTGTCCATATATACATCAGCAATGTCGTAATGTTTTACTATCATATTACTAGCCAAATGACTCGCCGATATAGAAAATCTAATATGGGGACCTAGTTTATCTATCCTTTTTTTTTTCTTTTGAAAGCCCGTAGATACTATGATTTAGAGACATAATTGAGATAAGTGGATACTAACACGAAGGTTCGTTACCAAAAAAAAAAAAAAAAACACGAAGGCCATCGTTTTACATGGTCAAGGATGACACACTGTTGTGACCCTTTTTTTTTTGGGGGGGAAGAAATGGGTTAGAAGTATTGCATAAAGAGGCAGGCCAACGGCTCTCATTTAGATGCAGGCTCTCCCAAACTTATATTTTGCGTAACATTGGATTTCATTTTTGGTTCTTTACAATTTCTGGGAGTCACCACTAGCCATTTGGGGTCAGCTAGAAACCAAATGGCATGTGAGAGGTTTGTCTCGTTTCCTGCACAATCAAAGATTTTAGTTTGGGTACTTGATTATGCTAATGTCTATTAGCGTCTTTTCGGTACCACTAACTTAGAAAGTTGTTATCTGAGTGGTCATGCAATCTTGATCACCAATTATGATCCTATGATATCAAAGCCACTAAGTGTCCATGCAAATGTTTCTATAGGGTTGTTTTCTCTAATATCTAAATTAATCTTAACTTAAACAAGGGAAGAAATTAACACTCAATTTATTCAAAAGCAGCAAAGTAAATAAACACCCAAGAAAAATTGAAATGACTTGAAAGTAAATACAGAAACGGAAAACTAGATATGAGTCGGGCAAAAAATATTACATGGCCTTGTTATCACACCCCGAAATAGGACCCTCATGAGCAATGCTCAAAATTAAACATGCTTGTGAATTAAACTCGCTTCTAAACTAAACTATACATATTTTCTAAAGAACTAAATTGTAACCATGAGGACATGTATCTTATGCTAAAATGGTCTACTAATCCAATAATACACATGCAATTCATTATTACAAAGTACCACTAGTCTTTTTTGTGTTTTTTAAATTAACATCAAATGCAATTTCAACAGGAAAAATCACTAATCAAGAAATACACACGCTTAAGAGTCTGGTTTCATGCTAAATGCAAATCCCTTTTTAATTTTTATCTTCTCCTTCGTTTTTTTTTTTTTTTTTTTTTAATCATTTTTCAGTCATAACGGATATAACCCGGATCAATATTAATGTCAAAATAAACATGCAAACTACACGGTAGACTGAGCATGAACTTGAACCACATTAAATGCTTCCCTGCTACTAAGATGCTAATTTTTTTTTTTTCTATTTATTAATTATCTACTTTTTCCTTTCTATCATGGGAGAACACAATTAGGCACCCAATGACACAAAGAATGCAAGCTATGGCTGGAGACTCTTTTGCACCTTAATTCCTTGTCATGAACAATCAAAATCATGCCTGAACGGGACTAGAATTGTGACAATTCGAACTCAAAAGAGGGACAACCAGAAAGTAGAGGATCGGTTTCCATATATACCACGGCATGAAGATTTGTTGATTTTACGAGAGGTGAATATGGATTCAATGTGATGCTTTCCCGCATGAATGTATAAACTTAGTGACCCAAATGACGTGTATATGACGCCAGACACTCTTGAACTCAGTTGACGTCAAACCTGGGCAGTATGCTACTTGTCCATATCCGGCAAATATAGGGCACATACATGCAAGAACTGGATGAGCATTTATGACGAATCCAACGTGGTTTGTTCCTAGATAACATGTAAGTCCAACTGAATATAATTCATTAGGATCAAGTGTCAAATCTGGATCGCGAGCCTCTCTATCATATTCCACATGTTTACAGTCTCGAAATGTGACAGTTTAACGAGAGACAGAACATAGGTACCATTACGACATTGTCCTACATGAATCTATATTCGAGTTAAAACAAATGAAAATACAATCAAACATTAATGGTTTTAGCAAGGAATGAGTGCGGACAGCAAGGATTAATGTGACCACGCGTCACATGGACATGCCAAAACAATAGTAAACAGTCATAGATTTCATCCACAAGTTGTGCATCATTATGGGTGATCAAAGTTACACAGTAACAAAACTAGAATCTCCATATTTGAGGCCCCATACATCATGAACAGCAAACCTTGAGAAGTGAACCAGTGAACAGACAAAGGGAAACAATGAATTTAGGGGGCACAAAACAGAACGCGAGAACTATATAAACGCATGCAGATAAAAGGTTCTTCCTACCTTTTATCAGAGATTAAACAAACACACCAACAAAGACTCTGATAATAAGGTAGGAATGAACACAACGAAGGTAATTAGAGGTCCTTGGAATGCTTAGTCTCAAACTCAACCGGCCCTGAACTGGCAGAAATAGAGACTCGTTGAGAAACAAAAGAACACTTCAGTGAGTTTTCTAAGCCGGAGAAAAAATGAAAGTGCAATTTTTCTTTATGCCTTCGTCTCCCCTTCCTTTATGTCCGTGGCCTCTGTGTATATATATACATTCTTGTGAAGGAGTTTGAAGTTGTTTCTTTGCTCGTGTTGAAGAAAAATCCCTTGGAGTTTTGAAGTTGACAAAACAGCCTCAACAGTGTGGTCTAAGGACTCCAAGACTCAGTCGGCTACATCTGAAGTTGTCAAGGTCTAAAGGTTTTCAAAGACAGTCGGACCCAGGAATCTCGGTCCGAAGTTTTTCCGTCTGAAGTCGCCAAGACTCGCTTTCCGTCCGAAGACCTTCAAGGCTCGGTTTCAGTCCCGACGACCCTCGAGACCCAAATCTAAGTCTGAAGATAGTCCGCGTTTTTTTTACAGGTTGGCTACAGGTTATTCTTATGGCTACAGATATTGGATTTCGTATTTCCTAATCCTATCCATGGAATATCTCTGGCTGTGATCAAGAGCTTGGAAGATTTGATTCTTCGGATTCTATCCGTTGAAGATCAAGTTTATTTTTGGAAGAATCTAATTTTGGAAACTCAAGATTCTGATTGTATGGGCGAACAGGATTGACGAGCTACTGTCTACTTACGTTTTCGGGACAAAGAGATCACTTAAATTGATTCAGTCCAACGGGTTGATTGGATGAATTTTTGGAATGTGCCAACGGGTATGATGGCACGGAGATTATTTAAGTTGGATCGACGTTGCTTGGAAACAAGGAGAGACCGGTAGAGAAATCTTGATGTTAGAATCTCCAAAATCACTTGTTCTCTAAAATCTTTCATGTTTACACTATGTAACAAAGAGAGTGAGATATAGAGCAAAGACAGCAGAAGGATGTAGGAGAGACTGTCAATTGAAGAAGTCTAATCCGTCTACTGTAAAGGCACTCTTTTGCTACATAGTGATTACAGCCGTTTGGCTGCCGGTGTGGAGAGTGGACGTAGGCTTGGTCTAAGCCGAACCACTATAATCCTTGTGTCAATTTTCTCTCTCTACTCTATTTACTTTGTGAATACGTAATCTGTTTATTATTGATATATCCTTGATATTAATGTATTGCATTGAAAAAGATTCCAAAAGAATTCCGCAACAACCTATTCACCCCCTCTAGGTTGATTCACTAGCCCATTTCAATTGGTATCAAAGCAGGTTGCTTATTTGTTAGAAGTGTTATTACTTCAAGCTAAAGATCTATGGCTAGTGTTTTGGCTCCGGGTTAATTGAAGGTCGAGCAATACCATACCTCCCTACTTTGATGGCAAGGATTATAACGTATGGAAAACAAGATGAAGGCGTTCCTAAGATCTAAAGATCCTATGGAATGGGATGTAGTGGAGAACGGGATTAGTCCTAAAGCTACATCAAGCACAGGAAAAGAAATAGCTGATGGAGCAGGGTTACCACAAGCAGAAATCTTTAAGAGACATGCTCTTGATGCAAAGGCTATTTACTCTCTCTATTGTGCATTATCTCCTACTGAGTATAATAGAATTTCATCTTGTGATATAGCCAAAGAAGTTTGGGACAGATTACATGTTACTTATGAAGGGACAGATCGAGTCAAAGAAACCAAGATCAACATCCTTCTTGGTCAATATGAAGCCTTCAAAATGAAGCCGAGAAACCATCTCGGATATGTTCAGTCGATTTACAGAAATTGTAAACGGCCTGGCATACCAAGGACAGCCAATCTCAGGACCTATGAAGGTCAATAAATTGTTGAGAGGGCTCTCCAAAGATTGGAATCACGTCAAGACATCTATTAGAGAAACACAGAGGATCATGCCTCTTTCAGTTGACGAATTGGTCGGCACACTTCAATCCTATGAAGTCGAGCAATTCAATGAGGAATTTGACACAAAAGGTAAGAAGTCAATTGCTTTAAAATCTAATGATGATTCTCGATGTTACGATTCGAAGAAGACCTGATGATGAAGAATTGGCACTTCGATTAGAAAGTTTAGAAGGTTGAATAGAAAAAGTAGAAGATTCAACGGTAAGAAACAAAACAATCAGAGATTTCAAAGGAGATCAAATGAAGAAGAAGATACCAACAAAGAAGTTGTTTGCTTTGAATGCAAGAAAAAGGGGCACATCAAACCCAACTGTCCCTTATTGAAGAAAAAGAAAGGAAAACCTGAAAAGTTCAAGAAAGCACTCAAAGCTGAAACATGGAGTGATACCGAATGTGAGGAGAGTGATGAAGAATATGCAAATATATGTCTTATGGCGACTCGGACTCGGATTCGACTCGGATGCGAGATTCAAACTCGGACTCACTCGACTCAAACAATGGTATCAAGGTTAGAAATTTAAAAATTCCTGTCAAAGTATCAAAATACATTGATGAACTTTGTCTCGCCTTAAAGGCTCTCTTAAAAGGATCGCTGAATTAAAAATGGAGAATTCCAAAATGAAACAACAAGAAAAGATTTTACTTGAAAAAGTTGAAAGTTTAAACAAATCTCTTGCTGCTTCAAAAGAAAATTGAAATGAACTTTCAAAAGAGAATGCTTGCTTGAAAGAGGATTTATTGAAAGTCTCAAAGAAATTTTCAATAGGTTCTAAAAAGTTGGACAAAATTCTTTCTATCCAGAAACCTTACTTTAATAAATCCGGTCTAGGAATGACACAAGAAACTGTTCCTTTGATCGATTTCCCAAAAGTAAATGAAAGAATAAGGAATAGGCCAACAAAAACTTTTTATAAAAATCATTTCCAAAAGGTTTTTATAAAGCCTGTTGGTAGACATGCTCTTAGTTGTTCAAGATGTAAAAGTATAGATCATTTTGAAAAGGAATGTCCCAAAGTTTTGAGACCTGTTAAGAAGAGCTGGGCAAAGACTGTTTATACTACTAACAATGATGGACCCAAGAAGATCTGGGTACCAAAGAAGACATGAGTTTTTCTCTTAATTGCAGGTTACCCTCAAGAAGAAAGTCAAGTGGTATTTGGACAAAGTGGATGTTCAAGACACATGACAGAGACTCAAGTTGTTTTACAAAATTTTCTCATATAAAAGGAGGAAATGTCTCCTTTGGTGGTAACAACAAAGGTAAGATTGTTGGACAAGGAACTGTGATGATTGGAAATCTCACAATCAACAACGTCTCTCTTGTTGAGGGATTGAACTACAATCTACTGAGCATTAGTCAATTATGCGATTCTGGATACAAAATAAATTTCCAAGAAGACACATGTTCTGGAACAAGTAAGGATCTTTCACAGTCCTTCACTAGTCGAAGACATAGGAATATCTATTTGCTAGAAATAAAGTCTGACAGTCTTCAATGCTTGATATCAATTCAAGATGAAGTCATCCTTTGGCATAGGAAGCTTGGACATGTCAATCTGAAGCAAATTGCAAAAGTATCATCCAAAAAGCTTGTTCGAGGACTTCCTAACCTCAAGTATCAAAAGCATGAATTATGCACTCCATGTGTACTTGGTAAACAGGTTAGAAGTTCTTTTAAATCTATAAATCAAGTATCCACTAATCGTGTTTTGCAGCTATTACACATGGATTTATTTGGACCAACTAGAGTTCAAAGCATTGGAGGTAAAAGATATTGCTTGGTTATAGTTGATGATTATTCTCGTTTTACTTGGGTTTTCTTTCTTACAAATAAATCTGATACATTGATTCATTTTACTACGTTTGCAAAGAAAATTCAAATTGAAAAAGGATATGCAATTTCGAGTATTAAAACTGACCATGGTGGAGAATTTGAAAATCATGATTTTGCCAAATATTGTGATGACAATGGTATTCAACATAATTTTTCATCTACATACACTCCACAACAAAATGGAGTTGTAGAAAGGAAAAATCGTTCTTTGCAAGAAATGGCAAGAACTCTTTTAATCGAAAGTAATATTTCACCTCATTTTTGGGCTGAAGCTACTTCTACCGCTTGTTATATTATAAATAGAATTTTTTTCTAAGACCTATATTAAAGAAGACCCCTTATGAATTATTCAAAAGTAAGAAGCCAATTGTTTCATATTTTCATATATTCGGTTGCAAATGTTTTATTCTAAAGAATTCCAGTGATCGAATTGGTAAGTTTTAAGAAAAATCAGATGAGGGAATTTTCCTTGGCTACTTCATGAGAAGCAAAGCTTACGAGTCTTCAACAAAAGTACTCAAACCGTGGAAGAATCCATGAATGTGAAGTTTGAAGATTCGTTACAAAATCATACTCAACCTGAAGATTTAGAGTCTCGAGCAAGTGTCTACAAATTCTCATGAAGAAAATCAAGCCTCGTACACCGAGTCTCAAATAAATTCAGAAATTCCAACTGAAGAAGAGCTTCACCAAATTGACAAATCAACTACAAATTGGAAGCAAAAGTCAAGTCATCCCCGGACCTCATCATTGGCAATATTAATGAAGAAGTTCGTACTCGATCTAAAAGACGAGAAGCTTCCAAAGCTCTTGCACTAATTTCGAGATTGAACCAAAAATATAGAAGATGCATTGAAAGATGAAAGCTGGATCGAAGCAATGCAAGAAGAACTAAACCAATTCAAAATCAACAACGTTTGGGAACTAGTTCCTAAACCAAAAGGAAAATCAATCATTGGTACCAAATGGGTTTTCAGAACAAGCTTGATCAACAAGGAAAAGTAGTAAGGAATAAAGCAAGACTTGTAGCAAAAGGCTACACACAAGAAGAATGCATCGACTATGACGAAACCTATGCTCCCGTGGCAAGGTTAGAAGCTATAAGATTACTTCTTGCTTTTGCTTGCTTTAAAAATTTCAGGTTATTCCAAATGGACGTGAAAAGCGCATTCCTAAATGGAGTCATTCAAGAAGAAGTCTATGTGGAACAACCCCAGGATTTGAAGATCCTAAAAGACCAAACCTTGTTTTCAAGTGAAGAAAGCCTTATATGGTTTAAAACAAGCACCTCGAGCATGGTATGAAAGGTTAAGCAATTTTTTAATCCAAAATGGCTTCTCTAAAGGTAAAGTAGATACTACCCTATTTATAAAGAGAGAAGGCAAGGATTTCATACTTGTTCAAATTTATGTTGATGACATCATTTTTGGTTCTTTTAATGAGAGACTTTGCAAGAATTTTTCAAAGTGTATGCAGAACGAATTTGAAATGAGCATGATGGGAGAACTAAACTTCTTTTTGGGACTTCAAGTCATACAATCAAGTGAAGGAACTTTCATCCATCAAGAGAAGTATGCAAAAGACCTTATCAAGAAGTTTGGAATGGAAAATTGCAAGAGAACAGAAACTTCTATGTCAAGCTCATCAAAGCTGGATAAAGACGAACAAGGGAAGAGTGTAGACCAAAAGCTATACGTATATAATCGGGTCACTTCTTTACCTTACAGCTTCTAAACCTGACATCTTGTTTAGTATTTGCATCTATGCTAGATTTCAATCTGATCCTAAAGAATCTCATCTGACTGTTGTAAAGCGTATCATTAAATATGTTGCAACTACATCTAAGCTAGGTCTATGGTATTCTAAGAAAGGAGATTTTACTCTTCTTGGATATTCGATGCTAACCTCGCTGGTTGTAGAGTGGATAGAAAAAGCACTACAGTACATGTCAATTATTGGGAAACAGATGGTGTCTTGGTTCTCAAGAAAACAGGGTACTTGTGGCTCTTTCAACCGCCGGCGAGTACATTGCTCTTGGAAGTTGCTGCTCTCAAATTCTATGAATGCAACAACAATTGAGAGACTTTGGAGTTGATGAAAGACAGACGGAAATCAAATGTGACAATACCAGCGCAATCAACCTCACAAAGAATCCAATACTTCATTCAAGAGCAAAGCACATTGAAATCAAACATCATTTCATTCGAGATCATGTTCAAAGTGGAGATATTGTGATTCAGCATGTAGATTTAAAGAATCAATTGGCGGATATTTTCACAAAACCCCTAGAGAAGGCTCACTTTGAATCAATTTGTTCAAGACTGGGAATTGTGAATTTTGAAGATATTCGACTCATCGCTAAAGTCTCAAGGTGGTTCGGACTCATCGCTAAGTCCGGAAGTGGTTCGGACTCAACGCTAGGTCCAAGACGGCTCGTACTCAAAGCAAGGTCCGAAAGCGTTTCGGACTCTACGTAAAGTCCGATTGTGCTCGGACGCAAAGGTAAGGTCCGAAAAGGGTTCGACTCAAAGGTAAAGTTTGAACATCCGTCGACTCTATACTATTTTATCTTTTACGAATTTCCTTTTCGTATTCTCTTTTAACATATTTTTGGTAATTACTTTTCAGTATTTCAAAATCTCTTTTCGCTCTTTTTCGACATGCATTAATGGCGCTTACATTTTCAAAAGGGCAGTTTTCTTTTTACGGTTTATTTTTGGCAGTTCTTTTCTTTCACTTTTTAGCGACGATTCGTATTCCGGTGATTTTTCTCCCACTATTTATACTCTCGAACCGTCACTTTTACTCTCAGCTATTCCATTGCGATTCATCTTCATACTCTTTTACTCTCAAAACCCTAAAAATCTCCTTTTGCCATTTCCATTTCGTCCCTTTTTCGCCTCAAAGTTTCCATTTTTCCTCACGTACAAGTTGAAACTTTGCTTGCTCTACAAGAATGTCGTCTCAAAAGTCCTCCACTTGCAAGCGGGGGACCACAGAGACAGCAAGAGGGTCCTACAAGGGTGGACCTAACGGAGGAAGATTCGCCTCATCGAGAAGCAGAGCGTCAACATTCTCGAGGAAGTTGTTACCGAAGCAAAACCGGTAAGAACTCTTAAGCCAATGTAGCTTACGATCTCTATGCAAGGCTCAAAGAAGGGAAGGTTAGCCTTAAGACGATCGAGGAGTATTTGAAGGAGAGGGGATATAGGAGTGAGTATGCGTTTCTGAAGGAGATGGAAAAGCTGAAGGTTGTTGGTGAAGGCACTGCATAGAGGACGCTGGAAAATATCTCGAGTGATCCACTTGAGAATGCTCCTGCTGAAACTTTAGATGATGATGAGAGACTTTTCTCTCATTTTGAGCCTCGGTTTGGTGTGGTTGCCAACATTGTTTGTCCTCCGGGAGTTTATTTCGGTCGAAGGAACATGAACGAGTTTATGCGAAGCTGTTAAAAGGGGAGTGGTCAATCCAAGGAGTGTGGATTTTGACTTCCTAGATTCAATAAGGATTAATTTGAGAGGGAAGTTTGCTAGGTTGCAATTGGAAAATTTCTGCATGGATATGACTGTGGCCCACTCTGAATTGACAACTTACTTTTACTCGAATCTATCCTTTTTGGATGCAAATCATTTGTCCTTTTCTTTCATGGACAAAGATTATATTATTGATGTTGACTTGCTAGCTGACATCATTGGTGTGGAAAGAAGGAGTTTCCAGCCAATCAAAGTCTCAACACCTATGCAACTCGGATATTGTACGAGACAGATCTGTTGAAGGCGAGATATCCTACACTAGGATGAATGCCACCAATGTTTTGTTGCATAAAGTTGTCATCAACTGCATCCGACCAAAAACGACCTCGAAGACCGATGTTTCCAAAACAGAGGCAAAGCCGATGTTTGCCATCAACCAGGGCACCTTTCTCACTTCCACATGTCATACTTTTCCATATGTATAGGACAAAGTGGTGAAGGATAAGGGTCACTGCCTTATTCATCAATTATCACCAAATTGTTTAGGCATTTTGATATTCAAGTCCCCGCATCTTTGTGCCTAACAAAGTTGAATTTGATGCTCGTTGGAGAGAAGATGGTGATGAAGATGAAATTTCCGAACCGATCAAAGACTGGAAAGGTTGAGGAGGGAAACACCTTCAAGAGAAATTCCCACTGCTTCATCAAAAAGGAAGGGCAAAGAGCCCATGGCTGAAAAGAAAAGAAGAAAGATCATCCTGCAAGACGAGGAGGATGAAGAAGATGTCATGACTTTGTCAACTCTCTCTAGGATGAGGAGCCCTGTAATCAGGAGAACAGAGGCTGAAGAGAGAGCGAGAAAAGAAGCAGAGGAGAAGGAAGCAGAGAAACAGAGGAAAGAGAAGGAAGAGAAGAGGAGAGAAAGAGAAAAGAAGAGGAAAGGAAAAGAAAGGAAGAGGAAAGGCAGAGAAGAGAAGAGGAAAGAATAAGAAGAGAAGAAGAGGAGAGAAAAAGAGAAGAAGAAAGAAGAAGAGAAAAAGAGAGACAGAGGAAAGCTGAAGAAGAAGGAAGGCTGAGGAAGAAAGCAAAATGCAGGAGGATATGGCTGCTGCATTTGAGCCATCTTTTGCTGGGGAAGAGACCGAGAAACATCCTCGTGCTGATGTGGATGTTGGCGATGAATTTTCCACTCCACCCACTGGCATTCATTCAGGGGGAGTTGCTGCAGAACAAGGAACAATATCGCCACTACATTTTAGTGATGTGAGTAGGTCTGGTGCTGACCCTAAGGAGGTCTTTGCATCACACTTCCTAGAGCATGAAGAATCCTCATCTGCTGAGAAGGAAAGGGTTGAAAGGGAAGCTCCTAGCTTTCAAACCTATTCCGCCGGTCCAAGTGGAAGCAATACTAATTCCACAAAGATTCTCACAAATGTTGGATGTTATGTTGGACCTGAAGAAACAGGTTTTTGGGATGGACTTTGAAATGAGAGACTTGAAGAAGGCACTGTTGAGTACTTCAGTGAACATGCAAGAACAGATCAATGCACTGAGAGCACAAGTGGAGTCAAACCAGAGCACAAGTGGAGTCAAACCAGACCGGTGCAGAATTGGCTTCATGAAGGAAAATCTTGCCAAACTTGACAAGTCACCCAGAGCTAAGCAAGTTTCAGCTTGTTCGTTTCCCCGCAGCCCCTAAAAATTTTAAAAACTTTATCTCCATTTCACTCTACCTCTTTGATGGGACAAAAAGGGGGAGAGTTGCGCAGATTTGATTGCAGGTTTTGAAGATTTGATTGAAGTTTTTTGAAGCTGAGGAAGCTTGGAGAATTTTTTATTTTGATCTATTTTGAAGTTTGATTTTATTTAGACTGTTTCTATTTCGGATTTCGATTGGGTTGTTTGAACTTCTATGACCTTATGCTGATGTGATGATTTGGATTTAGACTTGTGAATTTGATTGCGGGATTACTATATTTTGTGAGGATAATTGTTATTGGACTAACACTGCTTTGCGATATAATCCTCAAAATATATATGAGTTTTTCCTTGCAGGTTTTTAATTCACAAATCGCCGAGGGTTTTGTCACCATCAAAAAGGGGGAGATTGTTGAAGAAAAATCCCTTGGAGTTTTGAAGTTGACAAAACAGCCTCAACGGTGTGGTCTAAGGACTCCAAGACTCGCCGGCTACATCCGAAGTTGTCAAGGTCTAAAGGTTTTCAAAGACAATCGGACCTAGAATTTCGGTCTCGAAGTTTTTCCGTCCGAAGTCGGGCCAAGACTCGCTTTCCGTCAAGACCTTCAAGACTCGCCTTCGCCCGATGACCCTCAAGACCCAAATCTAAGTCCGAAGACAGTTCGCGATTTTTACAAGCTGGCCACAGTTATTCTTATGGCTAAGGAAAGTAAGATATTGGATTTCGTATTTCCTAACATTAACCATGGAATATCTCTCGGCGTGATCAAGAGCTTGGAAGATTTGATTCTTCGTATTTTATCCGTTGAAGATCAAGATTATTTTTGGAAGAATCTAATTTTGGGAACTCAAGATCCTGATTGTATGGGCGAACAAGATTGATGAGCTGCTGTCTACTTACGTTTTCGAGACAAGGAGATCACTTAAATTGATTCAGTCCAACGGGTTGATTGGATGAATGTTTTGGTAAGTGCCAACGGGTATGAAGGCACGGAGGCTATTTAAGGTGGATCGACGTTGCTTGGAAACAAGGAGAGATCGGTAGAAAAATCTCGATGTTAGAATCTCCAAAATCACTTGTTCTCTAAAATCTTTCATATTCAAATTGTGTATCAAAGAGAGTGAGATATAGTGCGAAAGCAAAATAGAAGGCTGTAGGAAAGACTCGTCTATTGAAGAAGTCTAGTCCATTTACTGTAACGGCTCTCATTTGCTACATAGTCATTACAATTAGTTGGCTGCCAGCGTGGAGAGTGGACGCAGGCTTGGACTAAGCCGAACCACTATAATCCTTGTGTCAATTCTCTCTTACCTTACTCTATTTACTTTATGAATACTTAATCTGTTTATTATTGATATATCTTTGATATCAACGTATTCCACCGCAAAAGATTCCAAAAGAATTCCGCAACAACCTATTCACCCCCCTCTAGGTTGATTCACTAGCCTATTTCACTATCATCCTTGGATAATCACTGGTTGGTTCAATCTATGCACTAGCTTCAGCGAATTGAATTCGTGGAGAGTTAAGATATGAGGGAACGTCAACTTGTCTAGCCCCATGAGTCAGAGTTGATTCTTCAATGTCAGCTTTAAGAAATTGAGAAGCATAGATATCTTTTGGATCTGCTGGAGATCGACTAATACCATCACTCTTAAAAAGAGGAGAAGAATTCCATGTTTTCTCAACAGCTCCCCCTGTCTTTGTACCTACAGGTGGAGATGGGATTCATTCTTCTTGAGTCTTCTCGTTTTTAGAATGAGAGTGATGAGTTTTCTCTGTTTGTGCTCCTACTGGTCCACTCTGAGTTGATTCTCAATCTTTAGACAATGTAATTGCAACTATTTCTGCATAAGAGTCATCCTCATGACCTTCTTCTTCATCTTCAGCCCTTGTTCCTTCTTCTCTTTCTGTTTCTTCCTTCTCTATTTCTTCAGCTTCATCATGCTCTCCTTGCTTTTCTTGCTCTACTTCTTGTTATGTTTCTTCTATGTTTCCTCCTTCCTTTTTCTTTGGTTTTCAAAACCAACAAAACCTTGAAGATTTTTTAAGTCAATTGCAGAAAATGTAAGATCATCATTATCATCTTCGTCTTGCTTGGGATGAGGGATCTTTTCTTCTTGATAGGTTCTTTCACAACTTCCTTCCTTTTCCTCTTTCTTGCTACAAAACCTTCCTTGGTTTTGCTTGAGGACTCCTTCTTCAAGCGTTCAATAGCTTTGTTTAGATCCTTCAACCGCATCTTTGAAATCATCTTCAGCCCTATGACCATGGGAGCAACAATTTGAGAGCAAAGTGAGGTGCGAAATTGAATCTGAAAGTATCTAAACAACTTTGTAACCAGCGCTGAATAAGGCAACTGTCCCTTATCATTCATAACTGTCTTGTACATGTGCATCAAGATAGTATGAGGGAGTGAAAATCTCTTCCCATTACAGATAGCGAACATCAGTCTTGCTTCAAATCTGGAAACATCTATTTTTGATGCAGCCTTTGGTCTAATGCAATTAATGACAAGTTTGTGCAACTGAACATTTGAGGCTAACAATCTAGAATAAGTGATGTCTCCTGGTAATCTATCCTTGACAAGAAATCTCGTTGCTTGACCAACTAAGACACCGATGGGTTGAAAACCACTCCTTTCCACCCCAAGAATGTCTACCAGTGTCAGCATCCACCACATGGGCTCTGTCACTCATAGTAAACTGGATTTGATTCTGGTCATGAAAAGATAGATTCGAGTAGAAAAATGCAGTCAACTATGGATATGAACAACCGTTTTAGAACAAAAATTCTTGAGTTGAAGGAAAGCCAACTTTTCCCTCAAATTCACCTTGATCGAGTCTAAAAAGTCAAAATCGACAGTTTGAGGGTTCATCACCCCTCTCTTCAGCATTTGGTTGTGAACCTTTTTTGTGTTCCTTAGAACGAAAGAGTTTCCTTCTATCACCTAGTTCATTAGCAGCCACACCCATTCTAGGTTGAAAATTCAAAAACATCCTTTCATCATCATCATTGTTTTCAGGATGTGCAGCACTGAACCTAGGGTTAACAGGAAAGTTGAGAAAAGCTTCATCTGCCGCTTCTTTTGGCGCTATTCCTAAGCGTTACATTGTTCTCAAAAACAACATTTCATTCTTATGCCCGTGTCCTCTTAGAAAATCAGTAATAAAAGCCATAGGAGTACAACCCTACTTCAGATAAGTATAATGCTTATAAAGAACCTGAGGGGTTCAAGTCCTGAGAGGAACAACGTCTTGCTCGACTTCCTCTTCTAATGGTTGGCGCGGAGGATTCTACGGAGATTTCTACGAAGATTGCTATAGAGAGTCTTCTTCAGTGAGATCGAAATGTGTCTGCCCTTCTGGCACATTCCGAGGCTCCTTGCTTACAATCTGAGAGGATTTCCTTTAGTAAGACATGTTTGCATGCTTTGAGGATTTCAGACACAAGTTCGAGTGAAAAAGATGAAAACTTGCAGAACAAACTTGAGAGTAAAAGCGAGAGAGTAGAGAGTCTGTATTTTAGGGTTTGAAACGAAGTGCTCGAAAGAAAATACTATAAAGTATTTAAAGAAAATGAAAGGTCTCAAAGGAAAGAGGTATTCGAACCGTCATAAGAAAAAAGAAACCTGCCTTTTCTAAATAAACTGAAAATAAAAACTGCCAAAAATTCAAAATTCGAAAAAAGATAACTTCTAAAAATAAAATAGGCAAGCAACGATTCGAATAAGAACGTACATGTTTGAAAATTACCTACTAAAATTAAAATACCTGGATTCGAGATATTATCTTATTGAAGTAGCGTTTGGAAAATCTAAGTCGACCAACTTCGACTTTAAATAATAGGAGATATAATATTTAATTTGGTGCGAATAGACTCAAATAAATTTTTCTCAAGAGGCTTTGTAAAGATGTCTCGCCAACTGATTCTTCGAGTCAATGAACTGAATCATAATCTCCCCATTTTGGACATGATCCCTTATGAAATGATGTCAAATCTCTATATGCTTCGCCCTTGAATGAAGAATTGGGTTCTTGGTGAGATTTATAGTGCTAGTGTTATTGCATCTGATCTCAGTACACAATTCTTCAATCCCAAAGTTTCTTAGTTATTGTTTTATCCATAGAATTTGAGAGCAACAACTCTCAAGAGCAACATACTCTGCTTCCGCTGTTGAAAATGCTACAGTATTTTGCTTTCTTGAAAACCAAGATACCAACATATTTCCCAAAAGTTGACAAGTGCCAAATATGCTCTTTCTATTGTCTTTACAACCGGCTAAATTAGCATCTGAATATCCAAGAAGAGTAAAGTCTCATTCTTTTGGATATCACAGACCCAGCTTTGGAGAAGTCGCAACATATTTAATGATGCGTTTTGCAGCACTTAAATAAGATTCTCTGAAATCAAACTGAAATCTAGCACAGTCGCAAACACTAAATACAATATCAGGTCTAGAAGTAGTAAAGTAAAGAAGTGAACCAATTATGCTTCTGTATAGCTTCTGATTTACTTTCTTCCCTCCTTCATCCTTATCCAGTTTCGAAGAGCTCAACATTGGTGTCTCTGTCTTCTTGCAATTTTCTAATCCAAATTTCTTGATGAGATCTTTGGCATACTTTTCTTGGTGAATGAATATACCTTTCTTCGATTGTCTGACTTGTAATCCCAAAAAGAAAGTTAACTCACTCATCATGTTCATCTCGAATTCATCCCACATAGATCTTTCATATCAACCTGGAGGTGCTTGCTTCAATCTATACAAGACCTTTTTCAATCTATAGACTGAGTCTAGTTTCCTTAAATCTTCAAATCTAGGTGGTTGTTCCGCATAGACTTCTTCTTGAATGAATCCAATTAGGAATGCACTTTTGACATCCATCTGGAATAACCTAAAATTTTATAACAAGTAAAAGCAAATAATAATCTAATTGCTTCTAACCTCACTACTGGTGCATAGGTCTCATCATAGTCTATCCCTTCTTCATGTGTATATACTTTTGCCACGAGTCTTGTTTTGTTTCTGACCACTTTTCCATTCTCGTTCATCTTGTTCCTGAAGACCCATTTCGTTCCAATAATAGATTTGCCTTTGGGTTTTGGAATTAGCTCCCATACATCATTGATGCTGAATTATCTGAGTTATTCCTGCATAGCTTCTATCCAGCTTTCATAGGATAAGGTTTCATCTACTCCTTTTGGTTCTATTTTAGAAACAAGTGCTAGAGCACTGGACTCTTCTCTTCTCTTAGATTTGGTGCAGATTCCTTCATCAATGTTGCCAATGATAAGTTCTTTGGGATGACTTGACTTCTGCTTCCAGTTGCTGCTTGGTTTGAAAGTCTGTTGATCCTCTGTTTTGGTTGAATCTTCTTGATTTACTTGTTGCTTTCTCTAGAACTCTGAACCTCTTCAGGGGAAGAAGACTTTGTTAAGTCTGGAATAGGTTCAAACTCTTCAAGTTGAGTCTGATCTGGTTGATTATACTCATAGTCCAAAAACTTGACGTTCATAGATTCTTCCACAGATTGAGTCTTCTTATTAAAGACTCTGTAGGCTTTGCTTGAAGTTGAATAGCCTAGGAAGATTCCTTCGTTTGATTTCTCCTCAAATTTTCCAGACTGATCATTTGTGCTCTTCATAATAAAACATTTACAGCCAAGGACATGAAAATAAGAAACAATAGGCTTCTATGTTTATGTATTTTTTTTCCTTTTTTGGATAATAAATAATAAATAATAAAAACAACAAAAAAAAAACAAAAACAGGAAAACAAAAAAGAAGAAACGGCCAAAGGGGGCTAGGCCTTTGAGCCTAGGCCCTCCTTTTCTCTCGCGTAGGCCCCCCACTACCCAACCCACATGACTTAGCCCAGCCCCCTCTTCTCTCCTCTTGTCTTCTTCCTTACCTTTGTCTTCTTCCTCCATGGATGAGCAGCACGTGCAAGGAGCTCTGACGCGCGCAATGTTAGACGAAGAGACTGACGGCGACGGGACACGCAAGTGGGGGTCTTGGAAGGGACGCCCATTCAGCCACACCTAAGGTCGATCAGCATGCACCAATCGACAGCCGAACTTCCACTGACCGGCCTTCCTCTCGCCTATAAATAGGGCGTTGGGGAAGGCCAAGGGGGGACCCGAAGGATGCGAAGCAAGATCAACAGCAAGTGAGTTTCGAAAGCTTCCCTCGAAAGACTTCAGGGGAGGCCCGAACGCTTGTAAGGCAAGGTCTGAGAGCTCGCGGCCGGAGAGGGAGTGGGTCGGGTCTGAGCGAGCCAGCCCGAGAAGAGGAAGAGCCATCTAGGCGCCAGATCTGGAAGGGGGGAAGCATCTACGAGATCAGCTCCCGTCGTCGTCGTCGTCTGCCCCCGCACCATCACCGTTCAATCACTACTGCTCGCCGTCCACCCCAACTCCACCACAGCCCCGACGGCGTCGCCTCAACCGAGCCCAGACGCCGGCACCTCAAGCTATGCAGCCATTGTCGCCTTAACCAAGCCTAGACGCCGTCACTTCAATCTACGCTACCGTGCCATGCCCTCATTGCAAACAGGTAGCAGCTGCCTTCGGACGCGTCGTCTCCATCGATCTGCCATTGTCGTCACCGATCCACTGTCCCAGCCCCTCCATCAACACCACGATTAGGTGAGAGGGAGGAGGCATCGCGTCGAGTCGAGCTCAAGTCAGAAGTGGGTCACGGCCGGGTAGGGTTCCACTAACCGAGTCGCGACTACGAACCAAGTCAAGTGTGGGTCGCAAATCGGGTAGAGTTTTTAAACGAATTGGGCTGGGCAAGCATGGGCCCAGTCATCAAGTTGTTAGGCTCTTAAAAATATAAAAGGGAAGAAGAAAAAAAGGGCTAGGCCTGAAATATATAAGAGGAAAGAAGAAAAAATTGGACTGGGCCTACACATCAGGCCTAGCTCGGCTGGGGCTCACCGGATCGAGTCACACAACCCAAGCCGGTCCAGGCTTGGGCCGTCAGACCCGAGTCTCGAGTTTTAATGAACTGGCCTCGGACCTACCATAGATCTCGACCCGATTCGGTTTTTATATTATATAATAATAATAATAATAATAATAATAATAATAATAATAAAATCAAATAAAAATGATTTGTTTTCCAAAAAAATATCCATATTTTCCCTAAAAGCCAAAAAAGTCAAAAAAAAAAAAAAAAAAGCCAAAAAATGATTTATATTTTTAGAAAAAGATCAAAAATCCAAAAAATTCTTTTTCATCCAAAAATAGAAAAACACCAAAAAAAAATGTTTTTCCTACACAAATGCATGGAAAATCCCTCAAAAATCCAAAAGCCTTAGGATTTAAACAAGATTAGATACCGAAAGGGCATTAATGATTAACTAGTGTAATCAAGTTCTCGATTCTAATTTCTCTGGTTGTGCAGGAGCGAGTATTTCTCTCAATACTTCGCTTGGGTTTCTAATCTACCCACTCAAAACCGATTAGTGGCGACTCCTTTTAAAATTAACTTACAAGTTAAAAATATCAAATCATTAAGTCGTAAATTGGTGGACTTGAGAGAGTTTAGGTTAAGCCTACTAGACTTAGCCAAACCATTAGCCTCCACAGACGCCCGCCCGATCGGGTGCCAAGAAAAAGGAGGCCGTGACAAAGCATTGTGCTCGGGCGGTGGGTCTACCATGCTTCCTAGAATAGCCGACTGCCTGAATAAAGAGGTTGTGGATCTCATTCCAAAGAACATGAAATTCAAGGTGGTGGCACCTCCGGAGAGGAAGTACAGTGTTTGGCTTGAAGAGTCGATTCTCGCTTCTCTAACCTCATTCCACCAGGTATGCAACATATTACCTCACGCAAGAACTTATGATATCTGATCCGCTGTCTTAAGAGTTCTAAAATTCTATTTCTTGTCAATAATCATCACGACCATAGTCACAGAACTTCATTTAGCATCGACCATCAAACTTGTAGCACTAGAAAAGGCTGACTTCATTTTGCTATTAGGGTTCGTTCATTTTGCAGAAAATGGGCCATTTCCGGAAAATATTTTCCCAAAAGTCATATTCCAAAAAAATGACAATATTTTCTAGTATTCGGCTAAAACCTGAAAATGTTTCGGAAAATATTTTCCAGTGTTCGTTAAAGAAAATATTTTCTAAGACTTCACCACTTAAGCATGTATCACTTACCGATATATCAATCTATCAAATATGAACTTGCCTTTAACTCCACGCAAACTTGCTTCATATCTTTATTCTATCATTGTCACCAAACGATCATCTACTTTAAAAAATATTCATATGGATTTTAAAAAGAAGCAAAAGAGAAAAGAAGCAAAGCATGTACAGCCCTAATGAGAATCTTCCAATTGAGTGGCATGTTCTCCCCGTGTCTTTTATGTTCTAATAAACAAAAGAAAAAGAAGCAAAGCATGTAGAGCCATTTACTTGAGCAATGTATAACCGTATGGTAGAGTAAATAAAGAAAAGGATAAGCAAGAGTGCAGAGCACGAGCCTCGAGATCGACGAGCTCGAGATTCGCCCGCAATGGCCGACGACTAGCCAAGAAAGAAGAAGATGGGAAACTAAGAAAAGAAAAATAAAAGAATTAAAAATTAAAATTAAAATTAAAAAATAAAGAAAAAAAGAAACAAGGGGAGGAGAAAGTGAGGATTTGTAGAAGTGTGAGATAAGAGAGATCAAGTGAGGAAAATATTTTCCACTTTTCAAAAATAGAAAACATTTTCCTCTAATCTAGAAGACTTTCTTCCTTTTAAAATACATTTTCCCGAGAAATTCATTTTCTGTGAAACGAACATTGGAAAATCCGGAAAACGTTTTCCCATTAATTATTTTCTGCGAAACGAACGAAGTCTAGTCTTTATTTTTTTTTTTTCTTTTCTTGTCGAGCTTCTTCAACATTTCCACCAGAGGAAAACAATTCTCAGTCATTTTGGTTCTGAAACTGTTTTGGATGCAGATGTGGGTGACAAGGGCAGACTATGATGAATCTGGCCCATCCATCGTTCACAAGAAGTGCTTCTAGTTTATGAGGTTGAATATCGTGGTTTTGGATCTTCATATTGACCCAAAGGTATCTGGGTTTGTTTGGGAGTTTGTCAGCCTCACTTTTTTTTTTTTTTTTTCTCTCTCTCTCTCTCTTTTTCTATTTTTAAATTCTGATTTGGGATTAATAAGCAAATAAGGTTATTATGTATGGTTCAGAAGCTCGAGCTCCTTTGTAATCGTGTTTTCAGATTTGAATTGTGGTATCAAGCACTGCCTCTCCTTCTTAAACTCTTAATTTCTCTTTGCATTTGTGGCCGGATGGCATGGATTATTTATGAAAACAAAACAGTTCAATTCCGCGTGCCAACTACCCTACGAGAGTTTTTAACGATCCAACCTGGTTCACGTGGATACCAAGAGGAGTATTTTGAGCAGTCACACAAGGTGATGATGACTACTCGTTAGGAGTGTCAACGGTTCGGTTCGATTTGGTTTTTCGATTTTTGGTTTTTAGCTTTTGGTTTTCGGTTTTTTTTTTTTCATTTTTTTTTTTCTGTACATGCTGCTAAAGTCAATCGATCCACACCACTTACCCTACGTTTTCACCCAAAAGCCTAGCTCTAACTGCTGACAACACAACCAAAGATCTAAGTCCAAGCTAGACTCCATGTGCTATGCAACATATAAAAAGAACAGGAATCAAACGCTCCACCAATCCATCGTTATTACCCCACAAATTCTGACCGTTCTTTTTCTTTGGCTCATCTCACTTTCTTTGATGCAGCTACAGTTTTGTTCCCTTCGCTAAAAAGGGGTCATTTAAAAGAAAAAGAAAAAGAAATGGCTTACATGTTCATCACTCATCTTTCTGAAACAAAATCTTTTGTCCAAATTGACTCGGCTTCTTCAGCTGCTGGAAGCACCAGCTTCTCCACATTTAGTGAACAAAGTAACCCCTCAATACAAGAGAATGGTGCTTGGAAGTAACCCTGGAAAAAGGGAGTTCTCTTGGCTGAAAATCCGAATAATATTCATTACTTGCTTGAAATAATATTCATTACTTACTATTCATTACTTACTTGAATTAGTTCTTTCAAGCATTTATCGAAAAGGGCTTCGAATATATATAATATATATAAATATATATATAAAAGTTAAAATACTCCAAGAAACAGGACCTTAGGGACTAGCAGCCAGAGACTAAAAAGAACAGCGAATTTCTCACTTTTCCCTGATGCTCTCTACTTGAAGCAACCAAAGGAAGCTCAGCAACCTCCCTCCCCAAAAATCCTAAGAAGACCAGCTGACACAACAACAGACTTGCACATGAACCCAACCTTTTCCATGAGGAATTACTTGCAATATCACGGTCGGGAAACAATTACATGTAAGACAGCATGACAAGAACTTTAACACACTAACATACTTCACTGTTAAAACTACGCAATACATTCCTCTTTTGTTTTTGGGTTTCTCTTTCAAGAGCACCAAGAACCATTTAGGGTACAGTCAATGATAACCCATTAATGTTCTTCAGATTCCTAATCACTACAAATGGGATTTCCCATCAATTAGGGGGAAAACAAAAGCAACCCAAAAATTTTTACCGATTCCAAAGGGCAGCAATCACCAATGCAGATCCCTACAACCTACCCAAAAGCCAATTCAGAGCAGATAAAACAGAAAACGAATAGTTTAAAGGGCTAACCGAGCCACCAAAACTGAATAGACATGAGCAATTGCAGCAATTAGCTAACACTCATTCCACCTCAACAGCAGCTAAGACAAGCCCAAGCCTGGCTAATCCCAAAACTACAGCAGCGGACGCACAAACAGCGACTTGTTCCTCCACTCCCTCCACACCAAATTTCAAGCCACCAATACGAATCACCGACCCCACCCATTCACCCGAAATCCGAAAGGCCCGAGACTCGAGAAAGCACGAACAAATGGGAGATCCCAAAACAAGAAACGAAAGATCCAAACACGATGCGCCAGGAGAAAAAATCCCAAAAACATCCGAGCTTACCGTCGCAAAACTCGACAATTTGCGCAAAAACTACGAAAGGAAGAGGGACGAAGGAAAGACTTGCGGAAGAAAGGGGCTCTGTCCCTCAGTTGGTCGTCGCTGTCGCCGTCGCCGTCCCTGTCGCCATCGCTTCCCTGTTGCACCTCCAAGCCGACCAAGACGAGACACGAGGAGAGGACTCAGAGCCAAAGGAGACGGGAGTCCGGAGACAATAAAACCGAATTTTTAATGGTTTAATTTTATCGGTTTGTGGTTCGGTCCAGTTCGGTTAACCAATAAAAACCAAACCAATAAAAAAATATTGACTTTTAACGAGAACCGAACCGAAAACCAAACCGAATTTTTTAGTTCGGTTAGGTTCGGTTCGGTTCAGTTCCCGACACCCCTACAATACTCGTGTCTAGAAGTTAATCTATGATCTTGGGATGTTGACGTAAGTGTTAACTAATGAGTCACTTGGTAGAATCTCTTACGATCAATATGGAACTCGAGATCTCACGAGATCGGTTCGCTTAAGATTGCTTAAGTAAAACTAATCTTAGCACGCCACTGTAAGTTTGTGCAATTCATTATAGAGTCGCGTGATTTCACGTAGAAAGGATCGCTTGTCTTTATCATGTAGTTCAAGAATGTATTGGCTAGGTCCAATCGATGATCCAATAGGGGCAGGAGGGTTCGAACAATGCCTGGCTCCTAGTTACCAGGCTTCTGAGATGCCAAATGAGCAAAGATGGGCCAGATCGCACACCATATCGCTTGGTGATGGGCTGGTACCATTTGTGTGAAAAGAACTCATGTATATCACTTGTGGTTTATTGACAATTAATTTTTTACAAAATCAATGTAAAGTCTCTTAGGAGGAAGCAGTAAAAAGGTCCTTAATTTTGGTAGTACATCTCTCCATCTAAGTCCGGGCCCAAAGCATCTGAACCCTTGAAGTGCTTGTGTCCCAAATAGCACCCGAATAATCTAAGAGCAAGAGGGTACTTCGTTTACATGCCCCCGATGCATCCAAAAAGTGTCTTGAATCATGCATTTACTGCCGAACGACAGAGTAGTCATTTGCACTTGGGGTATCTGCATAGAGCTTTGATGTTGGAGAATATCTCAAGGAGGGATCTCAAATTCATAGGATTAAACCCCTATTCCTTAAAATTTCAAAACGAACGTGACACTTCGAAAGAGAGAAGTTTGCTGTTGACATTTTTTTTTTTTTCGGTAAAAGGTAAGCAATATATTGAGGAAGGGCTAAATGTACAAAAGATCTCGTCACCAGAATCTTGCACTCTTATTGAATGAACAAAAGGAATAGAAGGGTGACGAGATGGAAAAGCCGCAAAACGCGGCACAACCACTACAACACCAAAACCAAAAGAAGCACGGCTTGGACAATTGGCTACCAAACACGCTAGAGGCGAGGAAGAGGCCACCGTTGGATCGAACTACCTATGGGTCCCCAGTAAAAATAATCAGGTCTAGGCTCCAACTTCTTTGTAACCTTCTGTTTCTGAAATTATCTTTAACGTTCCTGAAGGTGATAGCCTTGTCTTGGACGACTTTGAAGAGGTGGTTCTTCATGGCCGGGACCAAGAGAGGCTAGTCTCTAAAAATGATGTTATTCCTGTTTTTCCAATTGCTGTTGACATTGTTAGGCTGGCCATGATATCATAAATGAGTTTAGAGACTTACCATCGTGGTGATGTGGTCTAGCGGATAAGATGCACCCTATACTACAGCTAGAAAGTCCGAAGTAGGACCGCATTTCCTACTTTCATGGCCATGGGAAACTGGCCTCTAATTGATAGGCTTAAATATGAACATCAGCTATCAGCCACACGAAAGTTTTACCAAAAATGAACGTAAAGTACGCCCATGTTTGTAATACATCGATTAGAGGACTGGCTGAAGGAAGTCCTTGTCCAATCGAGGATGAAGTACGTACTTGTGCGGCACTAATAATAAGGAAAAGTAAGAGAGTTAACGGTTCAGTTCAGTTGGGATTTTTGTAAAATTTGAACTGAATTGAACTATTTGGGCCGAATTGAATTATTTGAGCATGCATTAATTTAGAACCGACTCACACTTCGAACCGAATATAACCCAAATAAAAAACTAGGTTCGGTACAAATTGGATTGGTTGGTTTTTTGGTTTTCTTTTTTGAAATATTAAAAAGATGTTTAATGAAAAATGAGATAGATTGTGTGAATTGTAATATTAAGAAGATGGGCCATTTTTAGTGCGTAATTATCGAGACTGGAATAAAAAATGGTTATTTTTTCATTATCTAAATTGAACCAAAATTTTACGAGAATTTGGTTCGGATCAGTTCTGGTTTCAATTCAATTATCCAGTTCGATTCTAACACTCTTAAGAAACAAAATCAGTATTTTACCGCAACAATGTCTACTTCACCATAATTGGTCCAAGCCAGGGATGTAATCGAGTAAGATATATTGCCAAGTTTGAGCTCGGCTCGCCTCTCATAGTCGGTGCTCGAAACTCAGCTTGAGCTCGACCAAATATTAATTTTCTTGCTTGAGCTTGACTTGATGAGAAAGTCGAGATACTCGAACTCGAGTAGAATACAATAAACTTACAAATAAAGCTCGAGCGCGAGTTGCATAAGCTTAAATATCATGTAATTTTCAGACATTTTGTGTCTATTTTTTGTAACTATCAAGTATTTCGTGAAAAGATAATGAAAGCTCGATAAGACTCACAACTCTATCTGGCCAAGTGTTGACAAGTTCGAGCTCGACAACAAACTCAAGCTCGACAAGGAATTAAGCTTGCCTGATAGAGTCGTCATCAAGTCCAACCCGGGTGAATCGCGAGTAGTTTGACTCGGTTTAGCCCCTAAATGAAGCCGCCATATATGATCACGCACGGGGCATGCAATTATTCAACTTACATTATCGTTAAATCTAGGTTTGCATTCTTTAGATTTGCCTTATAAGACACTTAACAAAGTTCGGATCTTGACTATACTTGTAACCATCGTGATCCAATCTGTCCTCATCGCGGCGTTTTCAGCATCGCTGTCGACAGATTAGTTGCACAAAAGACAAAACGAAGGCAGTTGAGAACATCCCCATTGCCGTTGACTTTGAGTACGAGGAATCTTCAGTCGGTATTATAGAAGGGTCAACCATAATCCACGTACCCAAAAAATAAAAGAGAGAGAGAGACCATGAAACAAGCAAGTAATAATGAAAGACCCCCATGGTCCAAAACTGGAGGAAGTGTCGAAAATTATAAAGAAAAACCAGATTGTCGCAACTATGAAAAAAAAAAATTAAAAAAAAAAAGAATAGAGGGAAGAAAATAAAGAAAAAACAAGGGGCAATTTTTAGGATGCTGATTGCAATACTCGGTCCAGGTAACAATCTCACGGAACCATTGAAACTGAGAGTTGCCGGACTCGAATGCACGACCATCTTCCTTGGAGTGCAACTTGGTGCGGAACCTGGTGTCTAGAATCGTGACTGAGTGAACGGTATCTGACCTTCGCGCCTGTGACGTATTTCGCAAAAATTGTCCTCTTTGCACCCAAAACAATTAACCGGGCATCGACATGAGTGGGCATGTGATTGGAGGACAAGCGGTTATCAATAACATTGGACATGTGTGCTATTGTCGACGACCATAAGAGTTGTTGATGGTAATATACATCGATGACCATGAATCTTTCACACCTTGAATCCATCAATAATTAGGGAATGACATGGCCATCCTTTCATTTGAAAGACATAGCTATAGATACAACCACCGACCTTCCATCAAAATATATATATCCGTGTGTACATATATACACACACACCAACAAGTTGATTACAATATTAGAGATTCTATAATTCATAAATAAATATATATCCAGCTAACAATTAAACCTAGCAAACTCATCTCAATCATATGTAGCTATAAAATAAACAACTAAGCTCATACACAAAAATATCCCCCTATCAAAATGCCTCAACGATAATGCGAAGGCTCTCGTTCTATTAGCTACTAACCTAAAAATTTAATACGAATGGTAGAGTAACCATAGCCCAATTAGTGGTAAATCTATTTTAAGTAGATTGATCATCCACTATGCACATTTACAAAAATATGACACAACTCATTAACCCAAATCCAAAATATCGTATAACTACAAAATGAAAAATGAATTTTATCTTTCTAACTACGTTTTATACAAATCAAAAGTACTCATTGGAATTCATTATCACAATTCAAACACAATCTTTATTAAATCAAACTTTAATGGTCCATGTTATTGACTAATCTATTGTTCAATATCCAATTATGGTCATGACACAACGTCTAATAATAAGGCAATAAAAATTTCCCTTCGGCAAGATTTTTATTTATTGTGATCTAGTGGTTCGGTTTAAAAGGATATCTTAAAATTAGTATGTTTATTTAGAAATCCCCATCTAGATTCACAATGATAATGAGTATCAAATTTTCATCTTCCAATGCCACATATAAATTTATTTTGTGGATTTTATGAGTTTGGCTCACATGGTTGTGATCGTTTAGGATAACTCAATATGCAAAAGCATCCGGCTGAGTGTTTTCCTAAGCCAAAGGCCGTCGACCTTTTTTCTAGGTAGAAGTGGCCGTTTGGTTATTTTCGACGTACGGCAAATTGATGCTGGATTACCTTTTTTGTCCTACATTGCTGCCCCCGATGCAGCACGATGAGATTACACTCGAAGTGATATATTCGATTTCTCTTCCGAAAGCACGCGAATGTAATCAAGAATGACTAGATCTGCTCAAATGAATTATAAAAAAAAAAAAAAAACTGATAGAAAAAATGAAAGACATAAAAAAACAATAATAATAAAGGAAGACCAAAGAGCGCGGGTCATTGTTTAAAAGTAAAATATACTATAATTTCGATTTAACAATTATGAAAACAATCATACATGAATCTACATATTAACATTTGATTGTTCTGAATTTATGCAATATTTCAGACTAAATAAAGCTCATAGTGTGAGTTTTGCGAAAATGTAAAAAATAAATAAATAAATAATAAATAAATGGTTAAAAAAATATTTCGCCAAAGCTGTGTGAGGAGAGGACTACAACAGCCTTCGCACCTCGCCTCACTAGATCTATGCAGCCCTCGATCTATGAAGCCCTCACCTATGGCCAACAATCTGTTAGCCGCCAACCATGTGCATACCCTCGATTTTTTAGGAAAAAAAGAAGAAACGAAAAGAACAAAATAATTAGGAAATTTTAAAAAAATATATATTGTAGAAAACTTTCATATTAGCATTGACTATGTCATGTAGGCGATCAACGTTAACTAGATCATTACATCAATTATTTCTAGCCGAAATTCCCCCAAATGACTATATTGGTCAATACAGAAAAACCGTCTCGCTAAAATATAAAGAGACAAATGTAACGAGGAAAGACTGAATAGCCAAAACAAATCCCAAAAAAGAATAGACCTTGATGTATATAGCAAATGACAGAATAGACTCCGTTAAGTGATGCTCAAGTAAAGACTCGCCCTCGAATAGTATTGTCGCAAATGAACTCGACTTGTGTAACCTGGGTTCATTATGAATGAAACCATATTGGACGGTGAAAAAGTCCAGCTTAAAATATGAAACATGCTCATATGCATAGCCTGTTTATGTGGACCAACACAAATAAAATCAAGAGCAATATTTGGCCAATGATTCGTTAGGTTGCATGGAACATATTATCTGTCTAGCGAAGACAGAACTGGGTTCGTTAGAGCCAGGAAATAAGAGAGATAGGGTGGTGTCTGGACAGAGGCCTTTCTTCATTAATCTTCTCTTCTTTGACCAGAAAACACAAAAACGTGGTCATTCGGAAACTTGTAGTTGTTGTTCAAGAGGATGAGAGGAGAAGGGACAGGACAATGGCTGTTGATCGGTCTGCACCATAAAAGGGCCTCGATACCTCCAAGTTCCTCGCACTTCCAGACAGAGTTATCTCCACGAATTCTTCTCGCAGCGTCGGACTGACAAGAAAAATCGCTGGTAGCGGGGGAAAGCAGTCCGCACGGTGAAGAGACGTACTGAACGAAAGAAAATGGACTTCCAGCCGGTTGTCATTGATATGGGCACCGAAACAGTCAAGGTGAGATCACATTGCCCGCCCTTTTGTTCATGGATTATGGCTGTTGTGTCGCGGTCAGCGTTTGCGCTCACACATCAACCATCTTGAACAGGCCGGATTTGCAAGGGACGATAGGCCAAAGGCAATCTTCCCGAGCGTCGTTGGTGTCGAGAGCGGTGGGGGCGGAGCAACGTGTTGTACGTCGGGGATGATGCCCAGCATAACAGGAGTCTCCGTGCCTTGGACTCGAAGTACCCCGGAGACCATGGAATCTTTGAGAATGAGGCCGACATGGAAGCGATCTGGCGCCACACTTTCCACAAACAGCTGCGCGTGGCTCCCGAAGAGCGCCCGGTGCTCCTCAGCGAAGCACCCTTTATCTCGAAGCCGGAATGGCAGAGGACCATGAAGATCATGACCATGAAGATGATGTTCGAAACCTTCGAGGTCCCCGCCTTGTACTTCTCCAATCAAGCTGTGCTCTCCCTTCACGCCGCAGGCCGTACCACAGGTTTGTGCCCTAACCCGAGTTCTCTAAGATACTATGAGTTAGTTTCGGTGATGATGAAAATGCATCGTTTCTTATTATTCAGGTGTCGTGCTGGATTCCGGCCACCGAATCAGCCGAGCTGTTCCGGTCCACGAAGGCCGCGTGCAGTCCCACGCCATCCAAGAGCTTGAGCTCGCTGGGAAGGACGTGACGGAGTACCTGACGGATATCTTGTCCCAAAGAGGTTATGCCTTTACCCTGCAGCGGAGCGAGAAATCATCCGCGACTTCAAGGAGAAGCTCGCGTACGTGGCTCTAGATCACGAGCAGGAGCTTCAAACTGCCAGAAGCAGTTCAACAATCTGGAAGAAGTATGAATTCCTGATGGACAAGTGATAACTATCGGGAACGAGCGCTTCCAATGTGCCGAGATCATGTTCAATCCAGCGCTTGTCGGGACGAGCGATCCTGGAGTTCACGGGATCACACACGCTTCGATCTTGAAGTGCGAGGCCGACATCCGAAAGGACCTCGTCGGGAACATCGTGCTCTCAGGGGGATCGACTATGTTCCCAGGAATGGCCGAACGCTTCAGTAAAGAGATCGCCCATCTCGCACCCTCCGGTGCCGAAATCAAAGTGGTGGCTCCTCCTGGGAGGAAGTACGCGGTCTGGAACGAAGGGTCGATCGTCGCTTCTCTTAGCTCGTTTCAGCAGGTACTCCACATATCAGTCCGAAAATATTACCGATTGTCTGATCTTTCAGTAATCTGTTAGTAATATATTGATATATTTTTTAAATTACCAACTCTCGACGGTTTACAAAGTACCGACTTTTCTTATCTTATATCAATTTTTTATCGTTTTCTTGAGGTCGTTAATTTATAACTTATAAAAATTCATCCATCTTCAATTGAGTTATTCAACAACTTTTATATGATTGAATTATCATGACTACTTACTCTAAATTATTTTTTTCCGGGTCTAACTCAATTCCGTTACTTACCAAATTTATTTGTTCGTTTTTAAATTTCTCATTTTTGTGATAGTTACCGACTCTAATTTGTCATCTTACACACACCTTAAATTTATCAATCTCTTACAAATATACCAATCTTTATTTTTGTGACTTACCGGTTTTTCTAATGAGGATATCAACTTATTTTTGTTCACTGGTTCTCATTTGAGTTGCTCACCAACAATCGTTTGGTTCTTCATCCTGTTCTTTTTTTTTTTTTTTTTTTTTTTTGTCGATGCGCCAATTTTTCTATTCAGTTAGTAACTTTTACATGTTGCACTTATGATCCCGTACGAACTCTTTCTAGAAATTATTGACCTTGAATTAATCCATTACAAATTTCTCTCCGATTAAGTCACCAAACATTAAAAATGTTGGCAATTTTATTAATGTATTGGGAAGTTATCAATAAGCGACTGGAAAAAGGTCGTTGTTCTTTTCTTTCAACATGGAACAACAGCAATCCGCAAATTTAATACTCACTTTTGGTTTTTAAAATTATATTGGATGCAGATGTGGATATCGAAGGCGGAGTACGATGAAATTGGCTCGAACATTGTGGACAGGAAGTGCTTCTAGACCTGAGATATATGAAGTTGTAATATGCGGTTTAGGGTTGTCAGCTTGGACAGCGGAGTTTGGCCTGGTTTGAGATGTTTCCCTTCATTATTTGTTGATGTACATTTGAATAATACGAGGGTTAGCGACCCCTGTAAAAACTACGCATTGCATGTCATCGAGATATATATCTACGTAATGTTCATGATGTAAAATAAAAATGTACGATTATGCCTTGCCCGTGCAATCCCGATTGTTCAAACATACCGAAGGCCTCGCTTCTTTTAACCAAACCGATTTTGTAGAAGTGTATCTCTACAAAACTTGCTAAAAAGTTAATAACAAGTTACCTAGAAAAAAGAAAAAGCCATTGGTCTCTTTTTTATCAATTAATTTTTACATTTACAAAAGCTTATTGAAAATTACCAGCGCAAAAAAAAAAAAAAAAAAAAAAAAAAAAAAAAAATCTGTATATTTTTACCCATTAATAGAATTCTGCCTAACAGAAGTTAGATGGATAATTACCAAAATATCCTAAACTTATTGTATTTGAGTTAATTCAATCCTAAACCTTTTAAAATTTGCCAATATAGTCCATTCAGCCCATTTTAATTGAAAATCGCTGACATGAATAGTGGTTGTCCCACATGGTATTGTTGGTGTTGACATGGACAATCTTGTAATATTATTATTTTTCTTTTCTTTTCTTTGGTCTTCTTCCTCTATGGTTGCCGAACTCCCAAGATGCGAATGATAACCATTTTAGCCAAAATTTGATTTTTGGAAGATAAATATATTTTTCTATTTCTATTCTTGGATAAGTTTCTAAGCAAAAATATGTGTTTGATAACAACATGAAATTTATATCCCTAGAATAAAAATTTGTTTGAGAACAACGCAAAATTTCTCCTTCACGGACGATGATCAGCGACTAGCGATGTGAGGCGGCAATGGGCGACGGTCATCCGACGGGTGGACGGTGGACGGTGGACAGTAGTCGGTGACTGCGGATAAGCGGCCAGCTAGTAGTGAGGACGAACGATTAGAAAAGTTTTTATTTCTCATTTTTTTTTTAGAAATAGAGAAATAAAAAAAAAAAATGTACTCCTAATTCATGTTCGAAACCTATTTTTGGAGTAAAAATTTATTTTAAAAATAGAAAAATAAAATAGTTTTACCAAATGGATTTCTGTTCTAGAAATAAGTTTGGAATAGAAAAATAATTTTGGAATATAAATGGAATAGTTATCATGCACGCCCTAGCAATTGACCACAAGCAAGAGCCAATGAGGCTCTCCTAGGACGAAATTTGGTGAGGGCCGATCTCACTTGTCGAGCAAGGCCCGCCTCACAAGGTCAATGTCGACCAAGGCTAGCAAGGTTTAAACTTGCTGACCTCAAGCAAGGCTTGCCCTCGTTAGAGCTGACAAGGGTTGCCCTTGCTAGCTTCAGGCAAAGCTCGATGAAGGTTGCCCCTTGCCAGCCTCTGTCAAGCCTCACCCAACCTTTGCCAAATACAAGCGACATGATCTCATGTGCCTTAGGCAACCTTGCCTTTGTGAATGCGAGCCTTATTTGGCAAGCAAGGTCCGCCCTTGCAAGATCTCGCAAGGACGAGCCTCGCCAGCCATTGAGGAGGCCAGGCGACCGCTAAGGAAGAAGGCAAAGAGAAAAAGAAAGAAAATAATAGAAAATAAAAGTTTTATGAAAATTTTAAAAATATATTTTAAAATATTGCAAAATTTGTTCATATAGGATAGCCGTCATTCATGTCAACGGTTAAAAGTAAAATTAACCGAATGAATTATATTAGCAAAATTTCTAAATGTTTAAGACTAAATTGACCAAATTAAAATGTTTAAAATTGAATTGGCACAAGCAAAATAGAATTATGACTCATTTGGTAAGTTTCCCAAAACAATGCAGATGCAGATGCTTTTAGGTACAATGGGGCATCCGGTACCAAATGCAAAGAGATACTAGGCATATAATTGCCAAAGAATATACATTACCTTTGTCCTCTGCCTTTCTCTTGTTCGTTTTTGATTCAGCAGTTCAATTGCCCAACTGTAATATGCTGACACGAACTCTGTTCGTTTAAGATAAATTGAACCGTATAATTTACGCATTAGAACCATAAGGTCATACTTCATCAACAAGTCTTAGCATGTGCAGAGTATCTCAACCCATAATTGTCTAATATGTCTTGAACATATCATACGGTAATTAATTCAATTATAAACTTTTCAATTTAGCCAATTTAATTTTGAACACTTTAACAATTTCCTACTGTAGATCTTTTGACTAATTTTGGCCAAAAATTGATGACATAGATGCCAGTTGACCTAAGGAAAACGATTGACGCTAACCTGAACAATTTTTGCAATTTTCTATAATTCGCTTAATTTTTATAAACTTTTCAAATTTTAATATTCTTCTGTCTCTTTCTTTTTTTTTTTCGCTATACATTTCCGCAAAATGATTGATGGGCGTTGCCGAGGCCTTAATGATGCCTAGTGACCATTATTGTCCATTGTGTGAGGGCGCCACAGCCCTCGCCTTGCTAGATCTGTGCGAGGCGACGATTGCAATGGCCTTTGCACCTCACCTTGCTAGATCTATATGGCCCTTGCCTATGGCGAACAATCAATTAGCCCCAGGCCATGTGTATACCCACATTTTTTAGGGAAAAAAAAAAACCATTAAATTAGGAAATTTAAAAAAGAATACTGTAAAAATTATCCTGTCACCCATATATGTGTTCAGCGCTAATTAGAAGGTCACGTTGCCAATTTTTGGTCAACATTGGTCCAAATGACTAAAATGGTAAATTGTTAATAGGTTTAAAATTAAAGTAGCCAAATTAAAATATTTAGAACCAAATTAGTTATCGTACAATAAGTTCGGGATCTGTTTGAATAATTTTTCCTGTCCAAAGATGCGCTAGTTTTTATAAACGATTATTCCTCGCCTTTGTTTTCAAGTTCGGGATCTGTTTGAATAATTTTTCCTTGTCCAAAGACGCGCTAGTTTTTATAAATGATTATTCCTCGCCCTTGTTTTCTCTAATCCCGTGTTTTTCTCACAGTCCTCTACGCCACCCGCAGGCAAAAATGACTATTGTCACTGTTGGGCGGTATGAGGGAAGGAAAAAGACAAAACAAAAGGCTGTTGGGAACATCGGATTGTCAATGATTCCACGGAGGAACGCAATAGAGAAAGACCGTCTTGCTAAAATATAAAGACATGAATGTAACAAAGAAAGACTGAATGGCCAAAACAAATCCCAGAAAAAGAATAGCCCTTGATGTATATAGCAAAATGATAGAAGAGACCCCCTTAAGTGATGCTCGAATAGACTCGTTGGCAATGAACTCAGCTCATGTAACCACGGTTTGTTATGAATACAACTATAACAGTGACAAGTCGGGCTTAAAATATGAACCATGCTCATATGCATAGCCAGTTTATGTGGACTGATGCATAATAAATGGTGAAAAATATTCAGGCTTAAAATATGAAACATGCTCGTATGCGTAGCAGGTTTATGTGCACCGACGCAGAACAAACTGCGAGCAATCTTTGGCCAGTGATTCGTTAGGTTGCATGGAACATATTATTTGTCTGGCAAAGACAAAACTGGATTGGGTAGAGGCCAGGAAAAGAGATTGGGTGGTGTCTGGACGGAGGCCTTTTCTTTATTAAATTTCTCTGCTTTGACCAGAAAACACAAAAACGTGGTGTCGCGACCAATTTTTCGGGGGTGAACCACCTAGAGTTTGGCTAATGGATTGTTAAGTCTAAACTTAACTCGGGCTCTCCCAAGCCCATACCAATTCGTAACTTAAGTTCAAGTTCTTAACATGCAATTATTTTTTAACAAGGAGTCGCCACTAATCAATTTTTGATGGGTCGATTAGAAACCCAAGTAAAGTAATGGGAGATTTACTTTACTCCTGCGAACCGAGATTCTAGATACGGGGACTTGGTTACGCTAAATTCCTCTAACGCCCTTTCGGTACCATTATTTTATTTTGAAAAAAAAAAATGTTTAGCAGGCAACTTGAATTGATTTTAATTTATCTCCCTAACATGTGAGGTGATTATGCGGGTGCGCAATCCACCAATTTAACGCCCAATAAAATAATGAATAAGGTTAAGGGACTTACCTTGTAGCAACGAAAGCATCTGCATACCACCCGCCGTGGTGGCTCCGCTGGATAGGCTTCAGGCTTCCTTTCGCTAAGAGGTCTGGAGTTCGAAACCCCGCGACGCAAGTTGCGGGGAGGCTGCGTGAGACATTGGTGACTTACCCGGTGACATGTGTGTGGTGGCTAGCATGTGTCGCCCCCAAAGTGGTTTATCTCCTATTGCTGCCGGCCGTGCGGGGTTCCCTAGGTCATCAAAAAAAAAAAAAAAAAAAAAAAAAAAAAAAAAAAAGCATCTGCATCGTTAGATCAAAATTCACATCATCAATCCTAGATATGATTTCTAATTCACACGCAATTCCTCTTTTTTTTTTCACTTTATTTAACGAGAACTTATTTTACATGCAATGCATGCTAATAATCTAATATGACATGGCATGACATGATAACATGGTTTAAATTGTATGACATGAGTAAAATAAATCCTAAAGAAATGCAATAATTAAATACAAACTGAATGGCCTAATTCTATTGACAGGCAATTTCTAATTAAATTGGCCTAAAAGCTAAATGACGTGCATTTCAATTAATCTAATGCTAACCAATTTTTAAAAAAAAAAAAAAAAAGATTTCTAAAAATATAATCCTAAAAAAAATGATTCTAAAAAAAAAAAAAAAAAACCTAATTTATTAGCCTAAATGTCTTATTTACTAAGTCTATATATCTAATTCTACATACTCATGCAAGATTTTTTCATTATTCTTTTTCTCCTAAAAGGGGACAATTCATCCTAAAAAGGGAGAAATTTACCCTAAGACTTTTGTATGAAATTATTAACTAAATTAAAATTCCATCCAATTTAAATTAGGGATTAAGTCACACTAAATCCTAATTTAAACTAAGACATTATTTTAATTTAGCAATTTCTAACCTAAAATGCAACCTATTTAAAAGATTAATCTAAGCTTGAAATTAAACATGCAATTCTATTCTAAAATGCATGATGATTTTTGTTTGCTTTTTTTTTTTTTTATGACCTAAAATAAAATCTTTAATCTAAACATGCAAGACAAACCTAATCCTAATTCAACACTTTTTTTGAGTTTTTTTATCTCCTTTTTTATTTTGAAATTAACAATTCCTAAACATGGAACCTAAACCAGTTAATTTAATTTTTTTGATTTTTTTATTATTAAAAAAATGAAATTTCTATCCTAAGCATGCAAACCCTAAAAGCTACATTTTTTATTTTTGATTTTTTTAAAAGAAAATTAATTCAAACAACCCTAGCAAATCAACCAAAATTAACCCCCCAAATTGACAAACCGTATCTCGCGCATGAGATTGGGTTGGCCAATTTCACGAAAAATCACAAATCGGATCTCGAGCACGAAAATCGGATTGGCAATTTTGAAGTAATTGCGAGTCGGATTTCGGGCACGAAAATCGGACTTGCCAATTACTAATTTCATGGCAAATTTATCTCTTGGAATTTCACCTTAACATTAAAGGGACAATTACTTATAAAATAACAAATAATATGCAATAAACATAAAGATAAATAACATGAAAGAAAATAAAATAAAATATTTACCTAATTTTTGTTTTTTTGCTTTTTTTTTTTTTTTTTTGTTTTCTTTTTTTAGTCAAAAAGAGGAAGAAGGAGGAGGGCTAGCGGGGGAACGCCGGCTAGGGTTCCGCGAAGCCGTGGGGACGGCGCGACGGCGGCGCAACACCCGGAGACTCGGGCGAGGCGGATTGGCGACGAGGGTGCCTCGGGGACGGCTCGGCAGCACGTCGAGAGCGGCAGGGAGCGTCGCGGGCCGAGGACGGGCACGCGCGCGGTCGTCGAGGCGGCAGGGACGTCGCGGAGAGGCGCGGCAGCGTTGGGCCTCAAGGACGGAGAAGGGAGGACATCGCGGCAGCAAATCTAGGTAGAGGGGGAGCAGAGATCTGGGGCGAAGGCGAGGCGGAAGGCCTCGGGCAGCTTCGTCAAGGGGCTCCGGCGTCTGGCGGCGCGAACGGGGACCGAGTCTCCTGGATCGATCGCGCGAGCCGTGAAGGAGTGAGACGGCGGGATGATGACAGGGGCGGCGATGGCGCAGGTGAGGCGGCGCCGGCTGTCATGAGGGGCACAAATTAGGATCGGATCCAGGCGGGGGCGGCGACGGAACGGTAGAAGGAAGGGGGTGATGAACAAGGTAAATATCTAATCACCTTTACCCCTTTTTTCCTTTTTCTTAATTTTTCCCTTTCTCCCCTTTTTGTGCTTCTCTCCTTCTCTCGAGGACTCCACGGACGGCTTCCTAAAGCACCAAAAATTCTTTTCCCTTTCAATGGATTTTGACTTCGAAAGAAAAACCCCTTCGGCCGTATATTCAATATGTGTGCCCCCCCCCCAAAAAAAAAAAACCCTAAACAAACAAACCTATTTATAGGCCACCGATTAGGTTTTCAATTTTTTCCAAACCGATATCCACGAGGATTTTTTTTCTAAACGCAATATCACTTTTTATTTTCCACATCTCCTAATTTTATTGCCTAAAGATAAGATTGCAACCCGATTTTCTTAAATTCCAAAAATCCACCGTAATATCATTTCAAATCTCCATTTAGGTAATTTTCATCATTAAAAGAAAACGGACTCGGGCCAATTTATTTGCTTCATGGGCTTAATCCGATTTGCCAAATTAAAGCTTAGAACCACTAATTCGAACCCGTCCATCACCGACCCAATGAAAATGCAAATTAAAAATAAATGCACCTAAAACTATGTGTTATGCAATTAATTAATTAATAATTTTTTTCAGGAATGAAATTACCCCCTAATTTTTTAATACAATAAATGACTAATCGGGTCGCCAAAATTTAGGTGTCAACACGTGGTCATTCGGAACTTGCAGTTGTTGCTCAAGAGGACGAGAGTTACCTTTCGAGCTTTTAGTTATTAATCTACGATCCAAGATGTATTGAGCTCATATGCATCCAATGCACTCGATGTTGGAAATTTCCTATAATATGGATTTACATTAATTAATTGATTTCCTATTTTAAATAATCGAGTTAATGGATATTCCAATATTTGTTCAACCCTACAAAGTGATCTGATTAAATTGGGTATTAGCATCTATTGATAACGGGCTTAGTTGAGCAGCAAAGTGTATGCAATTGTGTTTAACTGAAGCCCGTAATGGGAATGGCCCAGTTGACACGCTGTTGAATAGGGTTTGCTAGGTCCCCTCTCTAGACTATAAAAGGATAAGTTATACCCATCAGTTGCTTTACTCCCATTGAAAGATGCTACACTGAAATAGGTCATAGATAGGAAGATCTGACATTCCAATAAATCCCTGATCTGATCTACTTTTTTCCAAGTGAAATAATGGTTCAAACAGGTACGCTTTAATTCCACTGTATTTAGTGATATCAATGTTTTACAATTATATATGGATCCGTTTCTTCTTGATTGATTAGTTGTTTATGTGAATAATATTCTACATGTGGTATCAGAGCCAATCATATATGATTGTATAACCCAAATTTTTATTTTTTATGGACAAATTCGAAATCTACTATTTTGAGCTGAATATTGTCGTTATTCTTTCGTATGGATTTTCGCTCGATTGATCCTGAAACCATAAGGCTTTTGTTCTACATGTCGAGATCTTTCCAACTATATATAATTTGCATAATTTCGTTGAGAATTAAGAGAGAATTTCAAATTCGAAATTCTAGGGTTTATGCGTGATAAAGTTCAAATTACTTATTGATTGATGTTTGATACAAATTTTTGTATGGGTATTGTTATATATTAGTATTAGCATATTTTTGTTGCATCAAGGTAAATTTTTAGGGTTAAAATTCAAGAAACCGAATTTTCGGCCATGGGAGCTTTAGGTCCGAAATTTTGAAGCTTATATATGGAAGATTTACTCAAATCTTCTTCGTTTAATTCATTATAATTAATTACATTGATGTTTTAAGCAAAACCCATGAGAAAATTTCATCAAAAACCAATGTTGGTTTGTGCCTTCGGAGCTTCGAGTTGAAACCGGGTCGTGCGACCCGGTTTTTTGCAATTTCGTGACCTGTCTGAAGGTTGAAGAAGATCTCCAGCCGGGCCAGGCTTGTAACATGGGGGTAAGCCCATTGTTCTCTCTTTTTTTCTTTTTTTCATTTTGTCGCTGGGCGTAAGCCCACTGTTTCAAGTTCTGGGCTACGCCCAAAACTTTGTTCTTTTTAAGGATGGTCTGGGCTCACTAGAAACATTTTTCCTTGGTTCATGGGCGTGAGCCCATAACCAAATTAAAATATACAAACCTTTTAATAGGCTGGGCGCACGTCAGGCCTCGCGAGTAGGGCTGCTCGCGGGTCAGGCCCTACGGTCCGGTCCGGGCTGCTCACGAGTCAAGGCCCGCGGGTGGGTCTGTATTATTATAATAATAAACTAATAAAAAAAATTTTAAATTTTTAAAAAAATTTTGGCAAAAATTGTTGTTTTAAAAATGCAATATGATCATTGGAAACACATATTGTGAAGTGTTTCATATTGTTTGATGAATTATGGGCATAAATTTTGAAGTTTCCTATTGATAAAAATTAGTATATACAATTACTCGCCCAAAGGAAGTTATTGTGTATATTAATTTGGAAAATAGTATGAAGTTTAATCTCTATATTTAAAAGATTGCGATGTATAATTGAAAAATATTTATCTGCCCAAATGGGATAAACGTTTTGAAAATTATATGTAATTCTCCTATATGTTGATATTATAGAGATGTATGATTTAAAGGATTTGTCTGCCCAAAGGGGATGGATCCTTGACAATTATATGTAATTCTCCTTGTTGTTACTTTATAAACTTCATACTGTGAAAAGTAATGGTGCATTATACACTCCGTCCAAAGGGGAGTTTATAATGTACTAATTATTTTTGTTGAAATACTCATTGCCTATAATTAATCTTATTACATTATGTGTGACAAACAGTTACTTTTGCTATAAATAACAATAATGAAATATTATACTGTTAAGGACCTTGTCAAAAGGGGAGACATTGCGATTGAGAATATTATAAGTGAGTCTATGTTGGCTGATCTTCTAACAAAAGGCTTACGACCCATTTTGTTTAAAGAACATGTAAAGAATATGGGTGTCTTAGATTCTTTTGATTTCTTTTGTTAGTGGAAGTTATATAATTTGTATTTCTGGATATTATAGATATATGCAGACTGATAATGCTTTTGTGATGTCTATGAAAGCATTTATTTTCAATGATTGTTGTTATTGATTCTATTGTTATCCTTTCTCCTGTTAATTGAGAAATGGAAATATAAAACAGTATTTTTAAACAAATTTTAGTTTAAAGATGATTGGATGTCACTGATTATGAGATCTCATGTTGAATTGTGACATAGTCATGCAATTTCATGTTGTTTAAAAATTGTGTTAATGCAATTTCATGTCGTTGAGAAATTGTATTGAGGACCGATAAGAAATAGTGAATATTTTGATCACATGTTGACACTATTTCTTACTACACTACTATGCCCATGATCCATGAAAATATAATGCTTATTATATGTGATTATGGAAGGTCATATGTTGTGGTATTTTCTTAACATATTGATCTCCATAGTCCTATATTGAGGTTATATAGGATTGGATTGGTTTTGAGACGCCATTATTAGAATATTATTTTTTAAAATTGTGGCCACATAAAACAAAATTTTCAGTTATTAACCCGATAGTGTCGTTTTCAATATAAAATCTTTTTCAAAATAAAATAAGTTAATTAATGTAGCCCAAGTGGGAAAATGTTGGAAATTTTCTATAATATGGGCTTACATTAATTAATTGATTTCCTATTTTAAATAATCGGATTAATGGATATTCCAATATTTATTCAACCCTATAGTGATCTGATTAAATTAGATATTAGCATCTATTGATAACGGACCTAGTTGAGCAACAAAGTATAGGCAATTGTGTTTAATTGAAATCCGTAATAGGAATGGCCCAGTTGACACGCTGTTGAATAAGGTTTGCTAATTCCCCTCTCTAAGTTATACCTATCGCTTGTTTTACTCCCATTGAAAGCTGTTACATTAAAATAAGTCATAGAGAGGAAAATCTGACATTCCAATAGATCCTTGATCATCAAAATGATTTACTTTTCTCCAAATGAAACAATGGCTCAAAAAGATACGCTTTAATTCCGCTGTATTTAGTGATATCGGTGTTTTACAATCATATATGGATCTGTTTCTTCTTGATTGATTAGTTATTTATGTGAATAATATTCTACACTCGAAAGTATCTCCTGAATCAAGCATCGACCACCGACTAATGGAGTTATCTTTCGAGTTTGTAGGTATGGCCTTGTGAAGCTAGATGCTCCTCACCTCTCGTTATGACAAGTGATATGAAACGCCGCAAACAGGACTATTTGGACATTTGAAGTCCCACATACGGTAAGCAGAGAACTTGTCATTCCTGCGAGAATGAAACTACCGCGATCTCCTATCCTACTCGGTGCCTCTATCAATGCGTGCCTCAACAAATTTCAACCATTAATACATCAACAATAGATTTCACTACTACTTTTATTCACAGAAAGTAATGGTCTGGTTGGGATGCAACATCGAATGGAGACATCAATGAGAGGATTAGATCGTAGAACTATCAAACGAACCTGTATTTGATTGTACACAGATTTGGCTTAGACTATGGTCCATGCTTATCCGCGGTCCTTCTGTTGATCAATCTAAATTTTTTTTTTTTTTTTATACTCACTATTCGAGAATGACCGACATTATATTCTCTTCTGCCAGCGACGTGGCCAACACGGTGGTTCTCATGCTGTTGCCTGACAGGATGGTGGGAGCAAAAAGACAAAACGATGGCCGGTAAAGATCAGGGCGACGGAAAGGACAAAGCGAAGGCCGTTGAGAAGGCAAAGATTATAGAAAAGGCACGTCGCTTCCCGATTTGTCACGCTTCCTCAGCGAGTCTTGGGTATTGCTACGTTCTCTCCATAGCGAATTAAGCATTCGCGTGAAGTAAAACAGAACCCCACGCCTCACAACAAGAAAAGAAATGGCAGATGGAGAGGACATCCAGCCCCTCGTTCTTGACATTGGAACCGGAATGGTTAAGGTGAGTCACTCAGTAGATAAGAAATCTAGCATGACTGTGTATAATAGCTTTGTGCTCATTAGCACTAGTTTTCGTGGACGTGACGATGTGTTTTCGCATACCAATTGGACTCCACAGGCCGGATTTGCCAAGGACGATGCTCCGAGGGCTGTCTTCCACAACATCGTGGGCCACGCGAGGCACCCCAGCGTTAAGGTTGGCACGGGCCAGGCGTACGTTGGGGACGAGGCCATGTCGAAGAGGCGCGTTCTCAACTTGAGGTCTCCGATGGAAAATGGGATCGTGCGCGACTGGGAGGACATGGAGAAGGTCTGGCATCACACTTTCCATGACGAGCTGCGTGTTGATCCCAAAGAGCACCCGGTGCTCCTTACAGAAGCGGCTCTCAACCCTAAGGCCAATAGAGAGAAGATGGCGCAGATCATGTTCGAGACCTTCAATGTCCCTGCCTTGTATGTTGATATAGCAGCAGCTCTCGCTCTCTACGCCAGCGGCCGTACTACAGGTTTTATGGCGACCAGAATATTTACATTTCAAAAAATTTTAAGAAGAACAATGATGGAGATACGAAAACCGGTTTATGACCACCATCACCAGACGAACTAATTTCATATACTTGCGTCGATGTCTATAGCATTACTCGTCCCGAAGTTTCCTGTTTGCTTGTTAACGAGAGAATGATTGTTCTTGTCCAGGTCTGGTGCTAGATTCTGGTGAGGGAGTGACCCACACCATGCCGATCTATGAAGGTTATGTGGTGGACCCTTCCGTTAGTCGGCTACACCTCGCCGGGCAAAGCTTGTTGAACTTTGCGGAAACGTGGTACAAATATAACTTACAAAATATGAATTTAACAATTACAATATTTTCTCACACCACGTACAATACTCGGACGACTCTAGAAATTTCTCCCCAACTCACATGCATACATAGCACACACTACACAAACTCTCAAGACCCCTACTCACACACCCACACACCTCACGGCACTCCACACCACTTCTCTCACGCACCCCTCACACACTCATGTACACACTTCCACTACTTCACACACACGCACACAAGAGGCAAGGGCCTCTATTTATAGGGGCACATCCACCGACTTTCCCCACCTCTTCCTATTATTTTATTACAACTTGAGTCAACAATTGCGGCTGAGGAATTGTCTGGAGAGAGGGAGAGAAATCTGGAGAGAGAGAGAGAGAGAGAGAGAGAGAGAGGACCGGAGGGATATGGAGAATTCTAGAGAGAGAGAGAGGCGGTGTTTTTTTTTTCAACACTCCCCCTCACCGACTACTCTCTCTCAATTTAGATATAGTAGCCACGCCGATATTGCTTTTGAACTCGTCAACTGTCTTCCTCCATTTAGCATATTGCGAAGCTTCCTCATATGCGGATGGCTCTATGGCTCCCTCTTCGCCTTGCTTCTCCTACTGCGACTTTCCATTGAGGTTTGTGATCCTTGAATTTTTGCAATGCCAATTCATTTTTCCCTTTAGCCTCCTTTTCCTTCTTCTCACTCAACTCGGTCTTCGTATCCGACATATCTCCTCTAAGAATTTTGAGATTGTAGCTCATCCGATCAACCCTCTCATTTGTGACTTTCATTTCATGCTTCAACCGATTCAATCCCATCCGAAACACTTTAATGTAGACCTCTTGATCCTTTTCCTCAAAAAAAAAAAATTTCTTCCCCTTGAACTTACTCCACCGATCCTTACACCACGGGATGTAGGATGTAGATGGCCTCCTTTTCTCAAAGAAAACTTTATTTTTCTCCTTCATTTGTTCGTTGTCTCTTCCGATGTGATTAATTCGGAACGTCATAGTGGGCTTGAGGTCCTGAAGCTTTTGCGGCTTCTTGAACTCACATCGGAACTTCTCTAGCTCCCTTTCTTTTGCCTTGAGCTCTCGATCCTTCTGCCTTATCATCTCATCCCTCTTTTTCAACATATTCTCCATCTTTGCCTTCTCATCTTTTAGTTTCTTTATCATCTCCTGCATCTCTTGCAATCTCTTTTCACGATCGCTTGTTGGCGTTGTTAGTTGCTTCTTCGAGTTCTCCCTTGGCTTGCTCTTATTCGGGGTTATGATAGAACTTGTCGAATTATCCAACTCAACTATACAAGCTGTTGCAAGCTCTTCTCGTTCCTTCATTGCAACAGGCGCTTGAAAGTCCCATTCTTCTTCACTTTCAATCTCCTTCTTGCAGGAAGTGACAACATTTCCTTCCCGCCCGTACCAACAAAATCTGGCAATGTGTCCTAACTTGCCACAAACGTAGCACCGTCTGCTACGCCTTTTGTTGCTCTTATCTTCATCGTCATCGTTATTGTCGCAATCTTGACGAGCTCCCCCGGCTGATAACCCTTCTTTTGTGGGTGCCTCCGCCAATCTCCATGATTTTTCCATGATTTTTCCATGGTTTGCCATCTCTTGCACCTACTCTATTTCTATTCTCGCCCTTGAACCCTCTTTTTATTACCAAGAGGGCACTTTCATCCTCCTCAATTGAGACCTTAGGGATTTGTTTATCTAAGGCCTCTTGATTGGCCAATATATTTTCCAACTCGTTAGAGTTGGCTCATTTGCCCATCCACGGGTGGCCGTAATAATACCATTATATTCCGGCCTTAATCCATGAATTATTATTCTTCTCATTCTTGTCTCGTAGATGGCATTCTCGGATCTAATTTTGAAATTTCTTCACAAATAGATTTAACTTTGGAAAAGTATTGACTTACCGTCATACTTTGTTGCGAGATTGAGAGGAGCTCGTTCTCCGGGCATTGTAACTTGGCGTCGTTTGTCCTCGCAAACAGCGTCGCCAAGTTATCCCAGCCTCCTTCGGGGTCTTCGCACTCTTTATGTGTTGCAGTAATTCATCTTCAACAGTCACGGCAAGAACGTAAAGAGCCTTACCTGATTTGACGTTCCACTTTCTTAAATCACCATCATTTGTGGGTGGTGTGGTGTTGTTGCCGCCAACAATATCCCATAAATCTTGTCCAAGCAAATAATACCGCATGCGAGTACTCCAATTATTATAATTGAAGTTGTTGAGCTTCTCCATGCCGTTTCCCGAACTTGAGAAATCCGCCATCGTGACTTAAGTATAATGCCCTGCACTATACCAAGCAAGCCTGGTCCCAGACCAACCGACTTCACAATCCCGGATTGTGCACTGGCAGAACTCCGACGTACTCCGCTCGTTGGCTCAACGATCCTTAACAACCTTGTTCACTTACAATGGTCCCCGACCACTGTCGTCACACGACCTCTGACCACCTGCTCTGATACCACTTGTTGAACTTTGCGGAAACGTGATACAAATATAACTTACAAAATATGAATTTAACAATTACAATATTTTCTCACACCACGTACAATACTCGGACGACTCTAGAAATTTCTCCCCAACTCACATGCATACATAGCACACACTACACAAACTCTCAAGACCCCTACTCACACACCCACACACCTCACGGCACTCCACACCACTTCTCTCACGCACCCCTCACACACTCATGTACACACTTCCACTACTTCACACACACGCACACAAGAGGCAAGGGCCTCTATTTATAGGGGCACATCCACCGACTTTCCCCACCTCTTCCTATTATTTTATTACAACTTGAGTCAACAATTGCGGCTGAGGAATTGTCCTGAGAGAGGGAGAGAAATCTGGAGAGAGAGAGAGAGAGAGAGAGAGAGAGAGGACCGGAGGGATATGGAGAATTCTAGAGAGAGAGAGAGGCGGTGTTTTTTTTTTCAACACTCCCCTCACCGACTACTCTCTCTCAATTTAGATATAGTAGCCACGCCGATATTGCTTTTGAACTCGTCAACTGTCTTCCTCCATTTAGCATATTGCGAAGCTTCCTCATATGCGGATGGCTCTATGGCTCCCTCTTCGCCTGCTTCTCCTACTGCGACTTTCCATTGAGGTTTGTGATCCTTGAATTTTTGCAATGCCAATTCATTTTTCCCTTTAGCCTCCTTTTCCTTCTTCTCACTCAACTCGGTCTTCGTATCCGACATATCTCCTCTAAGAATTTTGAGATTGTAGCTCATCCGATCAACCCTCTCATTTGTGACTTTCATTTCATGCTTCAACCGATTCAATCCCATCCGAAACACTTTAATGTAGACCTCTTGATCCTTTTCCTCAAAAAATTTCTTCCCCTTGAACTTACTCCACCGATCCTTACACCACGGGATGTAGGATGTAGATGGCCTCCTTTTCTCAAAGAAAACTTTATTTTTCTCCTTCATTTGTTCGTTGTCTCTTCCGATGTGATTAATTCGGAACGTCATAGTGGGCTTGAGGTCCTGAAGCTTTTGCGGCTTCTTGAACTCACATCGGAACTTCTCTAGCTCCCTTTCTTTTGCCTTGAGCTCGATCCTTCTGCCTTATCATCTCATCCCTCTTTTTCAACATATTCTCCATCTTTGCCTTCTCATCTTTTAGTTTCTTTATCATCTCCTGCATCTCTTGCAATCTCTTTTCACGATCGCTTGTTGGCGTTGTTAGTTGCTTCTTCGAGTTCTCCCTTGGCTTGCTCTTATTCGGGTTATGATAGAACTTGTCGAATTATCCAACTCAACTATACAAGCTGTTGCAAGCTCTTCTCGTTCCTTCATTGCAACAGGCGCTTGAAAGTCCCATTCTTCTTCACTTTCAATCTCCTTCTTGCAGGAAGTGACAACATTTCCTTCTTCCCGCCTGTACCAACAAAATCTGGCAATGTGTCCTAACTTGCCACAAACGTAGCACCGTCTGCTACGCCTTTTGTTGCTCTTATCTTCATCGTCATCGTTATTGTCGCAATCTTGACGAGCTCCCCCTGGCTGATAACCCTTCTTTTGTGGGTGCCTCCGCCAATCTCCATGATTTTTCCATGATTTTTCCATGGTTTGCCATCTCTTGCACCTACTCTATTTCTATTCTGGCCCTTGAACCCTCTTTTATTACTGAAGAGGGCACTTTCATCCTCCTCAATTGAGACCTTAGGGATTTGTTTATCTAAGGCCTCTTGATTGGCCAATATATTTTCCAACTCGTTAGAGTTGGCTCATTTGCCCATCCACGGGTGGCCGTAATAATACCATTATATTCCGGCCTTAATCCATGAATTATTATTCTTCTCATTCTTGTCTCGTAGATGGCATTCTCGGGATCTAATTTTGAAATTTCTTCACAAATAGATTTAACTTTGGAAAAGTATTGACTTACCGTCATACTTTGTTGCGAGATTGAGAGGAGCTCGTTCTCCGAGGCATTGTAACTTGGCGTCGTTTGTCCTCGCAAACAGCGTCGCCAAGTTATCCCGGCCTCCTTCTGGGTCTTCGCACTCTTTATGTGTTGCGTAATTCATCTTCAACAGTCACGGCAAGAACGTAAAGAGCCTTACCTGATTTGACGTTCCACTTTCTTAAATCACCATCATTTGTGGGTGGTGTGGTGTTGTTGCCGCCAACAATATCCCATAAATCTTGTCCAAGCAAATAATACCGCATGCGAGTACTCCAATTATTATAATTGAAGTTGTTGAGCTTCTCCATGCCGTTTCCCGAACTTGAGAAATCCGCCATCGTGACTTAAGTATAATGCCCTGCACTATACCAAGCAAGCTCCGGTCCCCATCAACCGACTTCACAATCCCGGATTGTGCACGCGAACTCCGACGTACTCCGCTCGTTGGCTCAACGATCCTTAACAACCTTGTTCACTTACAATGGTCCCCGACCACCGTCGTCACACGACCTCGACCACCCGCTCCGATACCACTTGTTGAACTTTGCGGAAACGTGATACAAATATAACTTACAAAATATGAATTTAACAATTACAATATTTTCTCACACCACGTACAATACTCGGACGACTCTAGAAATTTCTCCCCAACTCACATGCATACATAGCACACACTACACAAACTCTCAAGACCCCTACTCACACACCCACACACCTCACGGCACTCCACACCACTTCTCTCACGCACCCCTCACACACTCATGTACACACTTCCACTACTTCACACACACGCACACAAGAGGCAAGGGCCTCTATTTATAGGGGCACATCCACCGACTTTCCCCACCTCTTCCTATTATTTTATTACAACTTGAGTCAACAATTGCGGCTGAGGAATTGTCTGGAGAGAGGGAGAGAAATCTGGAGAGAGAGAGAGAGAGAGGACCGGAGGGATATGGAGAATTCTAGAGAGAGAGAGAGGCGGTGTTTTTTTTTTCAACAAAGCTCGACGGAAGCTTTGATGAAAATCTTAAGCGATAGAGGTTATCCATCTATAATAACAGAAGAACTGGAAATCGTTCGCGACATCAAGGAGAAGCTTGGGTACGTGGCTCTTGATTACGAGAAGGAGCTTGAAGCCACTGAAAGCAGTTCAAAAATTAAGAAACAATATGAGTTACCCGATGGACAGGTCGTGACCATCGGAGCTGAGCGGTTCGAATGCGCTGAAGTCCTATTCCAGCCGCAGTTTATTGATATGGACATGCCTGGGATTCACAACGCCGTCCACGGTTCAATCAAGAAGTCTGACCCCAACCTCTGGAAGAACTTATATGGGAACATCGTGCTAAGTGGTGGATCGACTATGTTTCCGGGATTCGGTGAGCGCCTCGGCGACGAGATCGCCGCCCTTGGGACACACAACTATAGAGTCAAGGTGGTCGCCCCTCCAGAGAGGAAGTACAGCGTTTGGATCGGAGGGTCCATACTCGCTTCTCTTAGCACATTCCAGCAGGTATCTAACTGAAGACAAATTCCAGTCTTCTTTTCTTGCCGAAAGTCATCAGGGGTCATCGCCATAAAACTGTCGAGCGTTTTGGTCAAACTTGCAGCACTAAAAAGGCTAACTTTAGCACAAAATCTGCATCACATTTTTTCCCCTTGGTCTACTTAAACTTCTTCAAAAATTCCTAAGTGAGAAAAGAGTGAAAGTAATCCAGAGGGAATATAGAAAGCAAAATTCTTGGGTTCTTATGTTTGTGGCAATTAAAAATGGAAATTACATGTATTACAGTAAATTGAGAACGTTTAGAGTAGTGGGTCTCACCAAATTCATTCGTCTAGACTCATTTACATACGTCTGATGGGTCTGCGAACAATTGCGGAGTGTTCCATGGACTAGTTGAAGCATTCATATCACCAAATGACTTCCATAGTCAAACTGCTGATTGTGTACAATTCTGATGGCCTATTTGGTTTCAAAACCATTCTTGATGCAGATGTGGATATTGAAGGCCGACTACGATGAAGATGGCCCATCCATCGTTCACAAAAAGCGCTAGATACAATGTTGTCGAACCTTTTGCAATTGCGATTCATGGTTTCGGTTTTGCAGATTTGGTTATTGGCTTGGTTTCTGGGTTTGTTTCTTTTCTCTTTCACCATTAGAATAAAGATCTGCCTCGTGGTATTCGTGTAGAGCTTGAGCTCGAGCTCCTTGTACGATCATAATGAAGGAATAAGTCGGCAGTCTTTCGCCTTTCATTTCCTCACCAAAAGCATTTGTGCCTGTGTGTGTTCGCCTCTTGGAACGCGCGATGAATATGGGAAGTTTGATCGGCATGCCACTGTCCGAATTGCTCATCCAACACCAATATGTGGGCTTCAGAAGAGGAGGTTATGGTCAGTGAAGGAAGTTCCGATACAGATTATCTGTTCTGCTTCAACTTTTAAATGCGTAGGTCTAATCTAATACCGACCGCATAATTGTGCGTTGAGCAGGCCAACAATTACTTAGGAGACACTCTAAAAAATAACAAGAATTATTCATTAGGAAAAAGAAAAAAAGTACCCAAAAAGTCATAAATCTATTACATTAGTACCATTGCAATCCTAGACTTTTTAATTAGACTAATTTAGTTCTAAACCTTTTTTCTTTTTTTTTGCATTAGTACCAATTTAGTTCATTCATCTAATTTTGATTGAAAATCGGTGACATAAACACTGACCGTCTTGCATGACATAACTAACTAGTACGACGTAGACAATTCAAATAATACTATCATATTTTTTTCTCTCTCTTTTTTTTTTTTTTTTTTAATCATGATACTTCCCAAAAATCAAAATTATTGATCATTGATTACAAGGTCTATCGGCCAAGCCATGCTGGCCATGGGTGAGGGCCGCAGCCTCCTTGCTTGGCCTAGATCTGGCAAGGGCGTTGTGGCCCTTGCCAGATCTAGGTGAGTGGCCGCGTGCCCTAGCTTTGGCCGGAGCTTGTAGTTGTTGTTGAAGAGGATGAGAGGAGAAGGGACAGGACAATGGCTGTTGATCGGTCCGCACGATAAAAGGGCCTCGTTACCTCCAAGTTCCTCGCACTTCTGCGCAGAGGTGTCTCGGGGAATTCTTCTCGCGGCGTCGGACCCAAAGAAAAATCGCTGGTGGCGAGGGAAAGCAGTCCGCACGGTGAAGAGACGCACAGAAACGAAAGGAAATGGACGTCGAGCCCGTTGTCATTGATAATCGCTCCGAAACGGTCAAGGTGAGATCGCATTGCTGCCCTTTCGTTCATGGATTATGGCTGTTGTGTTGTGACCAGCATTTGTGCTCGTGCATTGACGATCTTGAACAGGCCGGATTTGCAGGGCATGATAGGCCGAAGGCAATCTTCCCAAGCATCATCGGTGTCAAGATTGATGGAGGCAGATGAAGGCAGGAACCGCTTGTCGTATGCCGGGAACGATGCCCAGCATAACAGGTGTAACCGTGGCTTGAACTTGAAGTACCTCGGGGACCACGGAATCTTTGAGGATCGGGACTACATGGAAAAGATCTAGGACCACGCCTTCGACCAACAGCTAGGCGTCACTCCTAAAGAACGCCTGGTGCTCCTCAGCGAAGCACCTCATTACTTGAATTGGATACGGCGGAGGGCCGTGGTGATCATGTTCGAAACCTTCAAGGTCCCTGCCTTGTGCTTCTCCAAGTAAGCTGTGCTCTCCTTTATGCCGCAGGCCAGACTTCAGGCTCGTGCTTCAACCCGAGTACACAAATTCTAAGATACTAATGGAGTTTGTTTCGGTGATGACGAAAATGCATCGTTCTTATTATCCGGGTTTCATGCTGGAGTCCGGCTACCAAATGAGCCAAGCTGCTCCGGTCTATGACGGCTACGTGCTGCCCCGCGCCGTCCAGGAGCTTAAGCTTGCTGGGCCGGACGTGACGGAGTACCTGACACGGCTTCTAACAGGGATCTTAAGCCAAAGAGGTTGTCTCTAACCCCGCCGAGGAGCAAAGGATCATCCGCGACATCAAGGAGAATCACACGTGCGTAGCTCTAGATCACGAGCAGGAGCTTGCCACAAGCAGTTCAACAATCAAGGAGCACAGATTACCTGATGGACAAGTGATAACTATCGGGAACAAGCGCTTCCAATGTGCCGAGATCATGTTCAATCCAGCGGTTTTCCAAATGAGCGCCCCTGGAATTCACGAGATCGCACACGCGTCGATCTTGAAGTGCGATGCCGACATCCAAAAAGACCTGTTCCAGACATCGTGCTCTCAGGGGGATCGACTACGTTCCCAGGAATGGCCGAACGCTTCAGCAAAGAGATTGCCCATCTCGCACCCTCCAGTGCTGAAATCAAAGTGGAAGCTTTCCTGAGAGGAAGTACGCCGTCTGGATCGGAGGAACGTCGCTTCTCCTAGCTCGTTTCAGCAAGTAACTCAACATATCAGTCGGAAAATATCTAATCTTCTACTTTGGAACTTCCCGGCAATTGCTTCATAAGGGCTATTGGTATCGGCTATGCTCTATTCGGCATTGATTGAACTCTTAAGTACTAAAATACGTATTTTGAGTTTTTATACTCCCTTTTCCCGACTTGAACTGGGTAGAAGACAGATACAATATGAACAACTCCTTTATTCCTTTTTTTCCATAAAATAAGTGGATCTTTTTGTGTGCTACTGTGAAGATGTGGGTAAGATTCAAAAACCAGTTGTTAAAAATATCTTTCAGTAATTTGCTAGTAAAATATTGATAAATTTTTGAAATTACCAACTCTCGAATGGTTAACAAATTATCGGCTTTTCTTATCTTTTATGAATTTTTAATTATTTCTTCAAGGTCGTCAATTTATCTCTTTTACATAAATTTATCCACGTTCAATTGAGTTATTTACCAACTTTTATCCGATTAAATTATCATGATTACTTACTCTTAATTCCGTAACTTACCAAAAATTATTTGGTTTTTTTAAAAAAATTTCTCATTTTTGCAGTAGTTTTTTTTTTTTTTTTTTTTGGTCGGTATGTTTGCAATAGTTTACAGACTTTAATTTGTCATCTTACACACATCTTAAATTTACTAATCTCATACGGATACACTGATTTTTAGTTTTGCAACTTACTGGTTTTCTCTGATGAGGATATCAACTCATTTTCGTTCACCAGTTCTCATCTAAGTTGCTTACTATGATCATTTGGCTCTTCTTCTTCTTCTTCTTCTTCTTCTTCTTTTCAAATGCGCCAATGTTTCTTTTTTTCTTTTTCTTTTTTTTTGGGTCAGACAACGTTTCTATTGAGTTAGTAACTCTTACGTATCGTACTTATGAACCCATAGAAACTATTTCGAGAAATTATTGACCTCGAATTAATCCATTATGAATTTTTCTCAAATTAAGTCATCGAACATTAAAAACATCGGTAATTTTATTAATTATTGGTTAGTTATCAATAAGCGACCAGAAAAAAATGGGCATTATTCTTTTCATTTGATATGTAACAACAGCAAAACCGCAGCTGTAATACTCAATTTTGGTTTTTCAAACTATATTGGATGCAGATGTGGATATCGAAGGCGGAGTTCGATGAATTTGGCCCATCCATTGCAGACTGGAAGTGCTTCTAGACCTGCGATACATATGAAGTTGCAATCTGTTGCCGTGGGTTTGTCAGATTGGACAACGGTGTTTGGCCTGGTTTAAGATGATGTTTTCGTTGGTCCTTCGTTGATGTACATTTGAATAATACAAGGGTTAGCGACTCCTGTAAATAACTATGCGTCGCGTGTCATTCGTTGAATTCACATCTTGAGATATGTATCTACATAATATTCATGGTATTAGATTAAATGTACAATCATAACTCGCCCGTGCAATCCCAATTGATAACTGATACCGACGGCCTTGCTTCTTTTAATCAAGTCGATTTTGTTAAAGAGTATCTCTACAAAACTTGCTAACAAGTTAATAACAAGTTACCTAGGAAAAAAAAAAAAACCAAAGTTATTGGTCATTTTTTTTATCAATTAATTTACACTTACCAAAGCTTATTGTTCGACCAAAAAAATAAAAAGCTTATTGAAGATTACCGATGCAAAAAAATAATAATATATATATATAACTTATTGTGCTTGTGCTAATTTAGCCCTAATTTTTTTTTTAAATTTGCCAATGCAATTCATCCGATCAATTTTAGCTAAAAATTGCCGACATAGACATTGGCCGTCTTGCATGATTTATGGGAAAATTGTTAAAGGGTTTAAGACTAAATTGACTAAATTTAAAAATTTAAAATTAAATTGGCACGAGCACAATAAATTTATAATTTATTTTAACAATTTTCCCGAAATGTGTATGGATTGCAATACAGATGCTTCTAGGCACAATGGGGCATCTGGTACCAAAAGCAAAGATATTCCAGGCATATATAATTGCCAAAGAATATACATTACTTTTTCCTCTGCTATTTTCTCTCTCTTTTTTGATTCAGCAATTCATGTCGTCAAAAAGAGAAGTAACTTGAGGAGGTTGAAATTCTTCCGAAAGCCGGGTGCATTCTACCGACCCCAATCAGCATCGCTGCCCGCTTCTCGAAGGCACTTAGACAAAAGATGAAGATTCCGGAAAGCGGTCATTCGCTAGTACGGTTCCATAAACAAGATGAGAATCCGTTCCAACAGTAGTACGCGCATCGATTGAGCCGATTCGGTTGCTTCTGTCATGATGGCTGTTCCCTTTTGCGCGCGCGATGCCGGTGATTGCAAACCACTATAGCCGCGGCTCGCCAGTTTCGGCTTAGCAGTAGGAGGGCCCGTCGTCGACACCGTGCTAGTAGCAGTCGAATCCTAGGGATTGCAGGGGCAATGTCACTTGTGTATGTACGCTCTGCTTTTCTGGACTCCTGGAATGGTTCGCAAGCTTCTTCCTTTGCTCGCTAATGGCGGATAAGCTCGTAGGGTTGGCTCAAGATAAGCTCCAACAAAAGCACAAGCTCCACTCCAAGCCTGGTGCTGGAATTTATCTCTGCCGTGAGTACTGAATGTGAATGAGCATGAAGAGTTGGCTCAGTGTTTTGCTCTCCGATACGACAGATTCGGGTACAGATCCCAGCAGAAAAACATTGCTCTTCTTCGAGTTCCCCGGGGTTTTGGTGCCAGACCCGGTACGTTAAAGCCGTCAATTCAAAGCAGTTTTCGTAGTGAGATCGCCTCATTTTAACCAATGCAATCTAGGCCTAGCTGCCGAGAATTTCTCATGTTCTTGCCATAACGTCTTTGATCCCTTCGCTCGAACTTTTTCGCCTTCTGTTTCGAGTTCTGTCAACAGGGCTTGGAACCGATTAAACATTGCCTCGCAGTACGTCACCTAAAAAGTCTAGCAAATACTCTGCTTTCAATTCTGCCGGCCCTTCTTGTAAAATAGTGCATTTATTAATCATTCGTTCCTAAGTCTTAGGACCGTGAACATGTCAACGCTTTGATCCTATAATCTGAAAGGCGGGTTAATTCCCCACCCAAACTCGCATATAAGAAAAAAAAAATTATGTACAATCCTTCGTCGGCCTGAGCCTAACCGGGGGCGGGATCGCCCGCGATAGCTGGCGAGGCCAATGATCAAGTCTAGTTCAGAGAAGCACAGAACTTCAGCTGCAGAGCTTGAAGTCTCTCGCATGGCGGTGCAGAAGTACGCGAAAGAACTATCGAAACGAGACTTTACAAACTCTTTTCAATCACCAACACAAGCAAGGAATTCGAATTTCCAGAGGCGAAAGATGAAATGAAAAACCGCACGAACCCTTCGACGCAATCAAACTTGCTCTGTCACTCTCTGAGGAAGAGAAGCCGCCGTTCCGCCATTTTCAGAGCAGTGGGCGGCGCCGTCCTCGTCCTCCGCGCAATGGACGACGCAGCTGCTGCGGCAGGTCGGGCACGTCGTCTTCGAAGACAGCCACTTCTCTATGCATTGATCGTGGAACCCGTGCCTGCAGCGCTCCAGGACCCGGATCTCCTCCCCTCCCACGAACTCCGTCAGGCAGATCGCGCAGTCCGCCTCCGCGCCGGCCAGCTCCACCCCGGGCGAGAACACCATCAGCGCCGCCGCCGCCAGCGGGAGCGCGGCCGCCTCGCCGGCGGGCTTCGGCCCGGCCTCGCCCTGGCGAGCCGGGGGAGGCGGGTGGCCCGGCGGCAGCAGCGGCGGCTGGCCGCGGAGGAAGCAGCGGACGGCGAAGGTGAGGGCGAGGGCGCAGAGGAGGAAGCAGAGGACGAGGACGATGATGTAGGTCAGGATGTCGCCGCCGGAGGAGAAGGAGGAGGAGGATGAGGAAGAGACATTCGTCCGCCACCTGCAGCCGTTGAGGACGCACGCCGCCGGCGGTGGCGCGAGGAGGTGGAGGGCCACGGTGCGTGCGCGGCGGCTCCCGGGGTCGCGTCCATCGGCGACGGTCGCATTTCGGGCCTTCCGTGAGATCGAAGCTTTCGGGTCCGGCTTTTAACGGGAGGCAGAGAGGCTTTGTATGACGAAGTTCGTTTTGCTTTTGACAGAGCACAAGGCACTAAGAGAGAGAGAGAGTGGCGAGTGGAATTTATATGTAGCAAGAAACGTATACGTGCACTCCAGGCGTGCATCTCTCTCTCTCTTTTTCTCTCTCTTACTGACCTTAGAATCGCGAAACAGAGAGCCCTCCGACGGTCGATATCTCCGCAGCAAAACGGTGCAAACAGGTTGCGCGGTACAGACAAGGAAACCACAACCAGTTCAATAATGCAAGTTCCACGTTCGCGTGGAAGTTCCTAGAAATGTCATCGGACGGGATCGTCCGAGACAATTCGGGTCGGGTTGGGCCCGACGTGGGGTTTCCGGCTCGCTTCGCAATCGCCCGCCCCGGCGGGTCCGTTTCGTGTTGTCGATCGGTTTTGCTACGGGAGTTAGTTCGACGGTTTACGATCGAAAGAATCTCGATGTGAGCATCACCACTTTCGCTTAGTACTTAAAAAAAACCCTCTGACTTTAACTTTTGTCCGACTTTTATCTTTGCCTAGTGAAAAATTCCAACTTTAGATTCATTCTCTATTCTGTCATAAAGTCCTCAACTTCGAGTCTTGTTCTAATTTTATTATGAACTTTTTCAACTTTAGGTCTTGTCTAGGTTTTACCCTAAAGTTTTTTCATTTTGATATAAAAAAATCACAAACTTTTACTTAAGTTCTAAATCTACCCCCATTAACCCTCTGTCCAAAATTTCTCATTACAACCAAGAGATGGAAAATCTCCTAAAGATGAATTATTCCGAGTGTCGTGAGCGCAACCCTAAGAGATCGACAAGCACAATATCACTAAGGGCGATTTTGACGTTGAGTTAATGGAGAGGAAATTTGGAACTCAGGTACAAGACGGGGAAAAAATTAGAGTGAAATTAAAATTAGACCTAAAAGTGGGACTTTTAAAATTTATGGTAGAATTGGTCCTTGACTTAAAGTTAAGGATTTTTTTAGGAGATAACAAAAGTTTATGATAGAATTAAGACTAGACCTAAAATTGAAAGATTTTGTGAGACAAAAAAAAAAATATGACAAGACAAAAGAAAATATGACAAAATCAAATCAGGATCTAAAGTTTGAAGTTAAAGTCGAAGGTCGTTTAGGGTATAGGTACTAATTGCATCCCGCTTGGTATCGCACAGCCCACCGAAATTCAAGAGCCGCATTCCCACGGGAAAAGTTACCCCCTTTAGACCATAGCAATGGACGCAAGAAAAAGGCGAAATGCGTGAGCAGGAGGAAAAGGCCAAAAGAGAAAAACAGTCCCCCAAAAATTCCACGGGCCGTCGATGGCCTTTGCGTTCACAGTCTGTGTGCCCCCTAATTTCAGCTACCTTCCCATCCATTTTTCGGACGAACGCGAATCTAATGTTCGCTTTACCATCTCCTCCTCTTTCTCCTTTTGAAAATCTGTAGCGTTTTTGATTCACACAGGACAAGACAGGGAAGCAGCATCATCCTCGGTTGCGTCGAAGTGCTGCCATAGAGGTAACTGACTGGCTGGTGGCGTGGCCAGCTACGCATCCCGAAACTGCAGCAGCAGAACACGTCGACACCTTTCGAGATTTTTTTTTTTTTTTTTTTGCAAGACACCTTTCGAGATTGGAAATGATGTAAAGGCTCGGGTCCACGTGATTATGCCGTTCGGATCTCCCTAAAAATAGGGCTTCGCTGCATTTGCTAATCTTGCGATTAATTCTACTTCATTATAAGTTTCGAGAAAGAGAAGGGTTAGTTGGAATTTGACTTTTACTTTTCACTTTGTCTTTAAACCTACGCTTGACGCATCTTAACTCCTCCTTTCTATATCGAGAACATTCAAAACTTTCTGGACTTAATCATGTCCTTAAAAACTCGAGAGAAAAAAAGCAAATAGGAGACTTGTCCTCCGATAGGAGACCTTTTAATGTCAACCCTGTAGTTCCACTCACTAGGAAAGAAAAGTTTCGGTGGGAAATGAGCGGTCTAATCGATAAGGAAGATAGACTCCACATCAATTTTTCAGAATTGGCTATCATTGAGTGGAGAAGTATAATAGCTCTCTACACTTAGGTTGAGTTAAGACAGGTGAAAGGCCCATTGCTATATGGGTACGGCTCTGCTCAAGTCATTCAATTGATATTGACAGCACGGTGCCCCCCTGATTGAAAGGCTTGATGGATTTTTAACTTTATAATTCATGCATCTTAACTCCTTTTTAAAACTTTCACACCATCTAGATATCAATTCATATACGTACGTTAATTTATTTCATAGGGTTAATACCATCTCAAATTGATATATTTGTAATAAATTTACCTTAACTATTTTTTCTTCATCAAAAATCTCAAATTAGTATAAATAAGAAAAATTTATTCTTCATTAGTTTCCATTACAATTGAAGGATGTACTGATTTGAAGTTTTAGCCTCCATTTGTCATAAGCTTATCGAATTCTGATTTTTCGTAATATTAATTCAATTTAACGGATTAATGAATCATAAATTTATCATATATACCAGTTTATGATTTTTAATGATTAAAAAATTAATTTAAGATAAAATTTTTATAAGTGTGTCAATTTGAAATTCTTTGGGGACATTAATCATATTTCACACTAAGGTCAAATTTGAGTAATATTTTAATCTTCGGCTGAAAAGAGAGAGAAATGTCTTTTTCGCGTTTGGTGAACGTCAAAGAAACGGGCCCCGAGTGTACCACGAAAAAGTTCGTGTGCATGACAGACGGGCCAAAATTGATGAAATTGGGGCAGCACTGCAACATTTAATTGCAACATTTAATGCACCACCTTTTCCTATGGGATACGGACACGTCTCACTGGACTGACTCCCACGAGAGCAATACATCAGTCATGGTCATTGGTCAAGGAGTCTTTGTCTGCATCCATCTTGCTGCAGTTCGGTAGTGGTCCCCCCCGATGGATTTGAATAGAGTAGGCTCTTCCGTGTCTGAATATGCAAAATAGTAAGGCTACATGCCTATCAAAGTACAAATTAAAATTTTACATTAAGATAATTATTTCCGACCAAGACTCGTGCCTTGTCGATGATGTGACTAATCATGTGCAAGCGTTTAGATAAACTGATGATATTTAGCATCCAATTGATATTCGTTGATAATGTAACTGATTGAGTGATTCAGAACTTGATTTGTAAGTCCGATGTCATGAATTAGATTCCGCGGCTTATTTATTGATCTTAAAAAATATTAATTAGTATGTGCAGAAACGTGATACAAATATAACTTACAAAATATGACTTTCACTATTACAATATTTTCTCACATCATATAAAATACTCGAACAATTCTACGCAAGTTCTCCTATTTATAGGATGGAAAAGTGGTGACTCTCCTAGCTTTCTACAATATTCTAGAAGTATTTTATTATAGCTTTACAACTAGATTTTTTTGGACAAGTCTAGAAGTGGTGCAGCTTTTCTTTATGGATTTTGCTCGAACATTCTGGAGAAGGTAGAGATCTAGAGAAATCCAAAGAGATATGGAGAATTTTAGAGAGAGAGAGAGGCAGTGCTTTTTTCCAACATGAAGGACCGGGCTAGACTGAAGCTCTCCCGCTCACATCTGATGCAACCGTGGCGACGGACTTATCAAGTGGGCTGTTAGTGTTTCGTTAGCTCCTTAAATCGAACATTTTGTCGGCAACAAGGTAAGTCCCAATCCCGTGCAAATCCTTTCTTTATAAAGACACAGTTAAAAGCCTCTTCACGGCCTTTTCAAGGTTCAAAGAAAGATATCATTTTGAAAAGACCATAGAGTAAGCCATTGAAACACAAACATTGGCTGATAAAAGATTCCATTTTCCCACTGCATCCTATCCGATATCCACAAAGTCAACCAAGGTGCAAAGCATCCACAAAAACAGAGAGATAATCATAATACGACACGATCCATTGCATCGAATTCGCAGATAGATGGCAATCGAGGACCATCTTTGCGCTTCAACAATTATCCACTCAGTAATCATCTTGTTTGAAAGAGCTGCAGCTAACATTATTCGATATATGCAGGGAGGCTGGCTTTGAGACTATTGACGACTTATCCGGAGGCACGTATGTGGTAGTTAGCACATGTCGCCCCCAGTGGTTTACCTCCGGCTGTCGACCGTGCGGGGTTCCCTGAGTCAAAAAAAAAAAAAACATTATTCGATATAAAATCATCAAATTACAAGTGCCATTACCACAACAATCATGTGAATTGTGCTTGGATGGATGCGCGGAGAGAGAGAGAGATGATGCAATGTCCCTATCATTGCAGAGAAGTTAAAGACGCTTGGCTTCCTGCGTTGAAAAGAGGAGGAAATATCGGAGCGGACAATGGTTCGTACGCCACGCTGTTGCGTGCGATCGAGGATATTGGCTAGAAAATAATGGGGGCACTACGGGACTCGGCCGGACCCACGGCCGCCGAATCGAAACGATCGGATGGGATCCACCATTTCCACTCGCGTGATCACCGTCACGCCTTTCCATCTGGCCCTTGTCCGCCATCGGATGGAATTTCCTTCCTTTCAAGGAAGATAAACAAAGCCCTCTTGGCCCCCCAAAAAGAATATGATAATAATAACGCAGAGAAAGATGAGCCATCTTAGTCTGATTTACTTCGCGTTTATCTGTTTATCCGAAGAGACAGTTCAGCTCTTATCAACAACTTTTTCGATATTGGTTTCTTCCCTCATCAGCCTAACCACGAGTACCCCCATGATCTATTAAAAAACAAAAGAAAAATTGAGATGATGACACACATAGTCATTGCCCTTTGACTAGATGTGTGATCCTCCTGAACTTTACTCTGTTGTGTAGCATGATCCTTAAATTATGTAGTTACTAGACTTTTGATGTATGTTCAATCTTGTTCTTAGACTATATGGAGTTATTTAATGTTATGCTTCCATTCATTTAAGTTCAGGGACCACATCAAACATCTTCATATAATTCAAAGGCGTTATTAAATATATATCAAAACTTTAGGAAACACATTGTGGTTCTAAAGTTCAATGACTACATTAAATAAATAAAAAATTCAGATATCACGTTGCATATTATTCCAAAGTTCAAAGTCCATTTGTATTATTTTCCAATATATATATACACACACTATCAAGATGTAGGTTAGTTTACATTATTCGACATCGATTAGGAACATCATGATCGAAAACGTCACACATTTAAATGTCAAGAAAAATGAGTTACTCTTTTAAAAAGAGAGAGTTGTTTTTGCAATTCACTTCCATCAGTGCCCTAGTCCTCAGTCAACCGACATCGGCATTCAGTTCAAGCTACTAGCCCACGTATTATATTCAATATCACAAAAAAAAAAAAAAAAAAAAAAAAGCGATACACATGTAATAAATTTAGCATAAATGAATTTTTTAATTACAAAAAAATTTCCAAATTAGTACAATTGTGAAAAATTTACCCCCGTTAGTTTTGATTAAATTATATCGTTAAATTACTAAGTTGGATAACAAGTGACGATTGATGAGAGTAGTAGTTTGGGGTTTTACCATTTGTTTATCACAAGTGCATCCATTTGTGATCTTTTTGTGGTATTAATCATATTTAATAGAAGCTAATGGAGGGTAAATTTATTATAAATATATCAATTTTGAATTTTTGACGGTCAAAAAAATTATTTAAGGTAAATTTCTCGCATATGTATTAATTTGAGGTTTTTGGTGGTGAAAATTAATTTTGGATATATAGGTATATCGATCTAGAGTTTTCGTGGTATAAACTCTATTTCATGTTCATGGATTAACTCTCTAATGAGAGTCTAGGTAGGTTTTGTTTTCAGTAGTCCCTAGACAAAGCACTTCAATGATGAAATTAAGGATTTTATCACTCTAAGCCACGTTAAATTAACGGATTTGGTGGGCACCCAAACCAAGTCGAAATGAGAATGGACCGGCCTATCCATACACAGAACTAGGCCTAGCCATCTACAATCAATGGGCTTCCCGGCTCATATTTATTATGGCTCAATAGGAAAGTCCCATGTTTGTTGACAAAATTGTTTTAGGTGGTACTCTTGCACTAATCGCAATTATCTCGAATAATATCCTGAGTAGTTTAGGCGTTCTCGAAGCAAGGCGACTTCCTCTGGTCGGGCCAATTATCATGTAGTCGATATCGCCATTTCGAAAGAAATGGAAGAAAAGGTTTACCACAAAATCGGGTATGCTATTCCATAAGCTCTCTTATTTGTGTTCTGAAGTTTCTTTCTTGCGTTCTTACGTTTTGCCTTAAAAAGAGACATAAAGGGCTCATTGCCGATCAAAAGAGCCAAAAAAACATGCAGCTTCGTGTAGCAACATTAACACCGTGCACCAACGATGCAATTCGAGGGCGATTCTACTTCGAAAATCCTTACAACCTCCCGAAGCAGTGTTTCAAAACAGGGAATCTCACTGTTCAGATCGCGGCGTCAACAAAAGGAAGAGACTCGGGATGCAGCTTGGAGTTCCCCCCGGCTCTCCAAATCTCTTCCCTTAATGGTCCGTTTCGACCAAGACTGTCCGGCGTGACCGATGCGTCGACGAATGAAACACATCCTGCGAAGCGATACATTCCCAGGCCCTACCAAGTACTTCACATGGTGCATCAAGAGATGCCTTGCCTCGAGTATTCTCTGCCAAACATGGGCGGTAATCAGAGGAAGAGATTAAGGACGAGATGCTCCTTTTTTGCTCGGACGATGACAACGCTACAGGGGCAGGCGGTCCCCTAGAGAACCAGAAACTTGGCAAGAAATCCTCCATTAGCAACCTCAAACGAAAAGGCGAAGATTCCATCAGTACCATTTGACTCTATCTGCACCTCTTTGCGCCTGGACATCCTTCCTTCCCATAAGAACCTCCTGGATTTTTGCCCTACAAGCTTTGTAATTTTCTCTGGGCAGTAAGAACGACCAACGCATCCGTGATTGGTAAGAGCGAAAACGACGGATTCAATCGGCTGCAAACGATCAGCAAAGGACACGGCAGGTTCTTAACAGTCCAGCCATGATACCCTGAAGCGATACCGCCAGAAAGAGGTTGGCGGTCCCTATCCAGGAGCCTACCAGAAGCAGGAGGAGCGCCGGCCCATAACTTCATCCCAGAAGAGAGGACGAGTGCTGAAGAAATTGAAGAACTTAAATGGCTGAGGATGCCAAAATATCAGCAGCAAGGAGTCTTCACCGCGCGCAAGCAACGCCTCGGTCCTTGAAAATGAAATGTCATTTCGCTTTTCCAGGCCGATAAAAGGAATTGCGAAACTAACCCATCTTTGAAAATCGTATGAATGTGTAGAGTGACGTTCCCATCGAATCAATTCATTTGCCTTTCGATCAGTGACAGCAAGAACCGTGGCCACGCCAGAGTCATGGAGTTCAACGGAGTCGCATTCATTGGATTCCCTGTCTTATGTTGATGCCATGACTGATTAAGGATCGTGCATTATGGTGTCGGGCCATCCACGTCCTTTTTTGGAGACTGCTTGACCCCGTTCAACATGTTCCTTCGTAAGAACTTTGATTAGATTAGACCCCACTCGGGACGGTCCGTACGCATTTTATTTGCAGTCGTGCCTGGACCACTGGGGGCAAAATTATTAGTTGGTGGGATAAGTCATTTGGACGTCTGTCCCCACCTCGTTGATGGGATGACCGAGCTCGAGCTTAGAGGCCATCTGAAAATACAAGTTGGCATCTATCAAAAAATTCTAAATTTATTACGCTTTTTTGTCAATTTAATTTTAAACCTTTCATTTTTATCAATTCAATCATAAAAATTTTCATTTCTTATTAATTGAATCCATCCAGTTAATTTTAATAAGAAATTACTAACGTAATCTTGATAATACCACGTGAGATTACTGGCACTAACATGATAATATTAATATTTTTTCTATTTTTTTTCTTCCTTTTCTTTTTTGTGTCTTCTCCATTTGGTAGATGGCCGGCCATCGCCCATGTTGAGTTGAGGCTTGCCCTCGCCCAGTCGCGCCTACCTGTGGTGGGCAAGGCCGGTCGCCAACCATTGCATGTGGCTAGAGGTCAGTCATCGGCCAAATAGAGAAGAAGTGAAAGGAAAAGGAAGAAAGAAAGAAAGAAACTGAAAAATTCAAAAATATTCACATCAACGCTAACAATCCTACATAGTACCAACGGCTCCATGTTAGCAATTTCCAGTCAAAATCGACTATATAAACTTAATTGACAAGAAATGAAAAAGTTTATGACTAAACTAACAAAATTGAAATGCTTAGGATTGAATTGGCCAAAGTGCAAAAGGTTTAGGATTTTTTTGACAATTTTCCCCAAAATAAGGATTTATCGATCTAATTCAATTCATAAGCAAGATCAAATCAACCTAGACCGACCGGTTAAAGGCTAAGATTTGGTTCTTGTTAAGTGAACCTGGAATCCGCGGTTCCAATTTTAAGGCAGGAACCATTGGTTTTCTTAGGAACCATTCAAACCGGTTCTTGAGTTAAACTAGTCTTAAACTAAGCATGAAGCGTCTTTTTTAGGGGAAAAAATACTTTTGCACCTAGCGAGAATCGAATTAAGAAAAAAAATAAAACAAAATAACTACCTGATCAAACTGTATTTTCGATGAATCGAGTGTAGCTTTTATGTTTTATACTAGAATTTGGTTTTATTACACACAAAAAAGGCTGGTTATAGGCCAAAAATCGACTTAGCCTGAAATGGATCACCTCTACTTATAACTATGATGGTTTGAACTTAGATTGAAATGACCACTGGGACTACATTCTGGATTTCCAATACTATAGAAGTGTTTGGTCTAGGGTAAAGGGTCACATGTCACCAATGACGTTGAGTGAACGAATCTTTGCTTTACTCATTACTTAACTATGGCATATTTCATGTGAAGAGACTTATTGGCTATTAGAATCTGATGGGGTTACGATAATAAAGCTCACCAAACATTGGACTTTCGAATCTTGAGCTGTGTTGATTAATAACTCAATCTAGACATTCCATATTGTGAGCTTGGCTTTCTTAACCAAATCTGCCAAGTGATAATCATCAACCTATTGCCATCATATGTCGACAGCCATATACCTTAGTCATCAATAAGTATTTCCACTATCAATGACTCATTGACAACCAACTCAAACTTAACACTGAACTTTACACTCGATCATCATTATGTCAATTAGAAGACCTGACCCTCTTTTGATAAACATGTGTATTGTACTAAGGAAGACATTTATTTATTATGTAACTCATGACAACCAACTCAAACTTAACACTAAGCTTTACACTCAGATCATTATTATGTCGATTAGGAAGACCTGACCCTCTTTTGATAAACACATGTACTGTACTTAGGATGACATTATTTATCATAAAAATTGTGCGTCCTTTTTAACTCCCCTCCGCCAACCTAGGACGAGAGCCACATGAATGCTGGGGACCCCAACATGTGCGTGCAGTTCAGTCAGTGCGGGTCGATGCGGCCTTGGAGGCTCTTCACGTGACCTTCTTCCGTTCGCAATCGACGCTCGCATGTGGGCGCACTGAACTCACGTGGCGATTGAAACCCCCTGGATTCTCTCAATCTGCATGATGGCTTCTGTGCTGTCACGATGCACGTGCGTGCTTAATGCTACTTACACTGCATGTGGCCATCCTAAGGAGCAGATCTAAGCCCTAATTTCGTCCCAAAGTACGTGCCAAACCCCAGAGCTAATAATGCGTACAAAAGAGAACCAAATCTCAGAGCTGTTTTGTCTTTGCCTTGGACTAAACATCTGGGAGTAAGTCTGTACAGCACTTGAGAAAAGGATAATGCCAACTGCTGGGCATTACTAAAAGAAGTTTATAAAACGGGCATATTGACAAATTCGGCAGGGTTTCATTACATGTTGGACTTGAATTGGCCATTTTAAATGTCCGCTTGCAGTCGGTAAATTAAAGTCTAATTTCAGGTGCCAACATTCCGTGCAACACTCGCTTTTATATTTTAGTAAATCAGGTCAAGGATTTATAGGTTATTACTAATGATTTGAGATTTGTCGAAATGCTTACGGAAATACCATATTATAGATAATTTTTACTCCTATACTCGACGTTAGCCTTTTGGAAATAAGTGTCTCGTTCGGCTTTTCTCTATCTTTTCTTAAAAACCTAATCCTCGATATATTAAGATTGATTTTAAACTTTTTATACTGAAAAATGTGAAAATTCTTATTAAATGCTAATTATGGCTCATTGACATAAAATGAAAGAAGCCACAAAAAAAAAAAAAAATCTCAAATTATGTTCATTGTGACACATTTATATTGAGCTTCTTCTTCTTTTTTTTTTTTTCTTTTTGCAATATTGAAAATCCTAAATTATATCTATTGTGACACATTTATCTTAATTTTTTTGTGATATAAAAATCTCAAATTTATACCTATATAACACATTTACTCTCCATTTTCTATTAGATGATTTTCAGCCAAAATAACATCATTTTTATTTCACCTAATCCACAAGGACACCATGTCAATATTGTTTGCTTTCTAGCGTTCATGTAGGCTGATTTTTAACATTTTTCATTAACAAAACTTTGAAGAAGGATAAATGAGTCACGCAAATACAAGGTCGGGATTTATTGTGTAAAAAAGTTTAAAGTATGTAACAGTATGCATAATTTAGATTTTTTGATGGCTTTTGTCCTACTTAAAATGTCGATCTTGACATTCGTCACAACGCGATATAGGTATATCGTGTATTACTCTCGTATAATCTTTTCCTTGAAGGGCCAAGCACTAGATGCAAGCTCTCTAAGAACTCGTCTAGATCGAGTTCTAGTTTCAATATTTTGCTTGATAATAAAACTAGCAACGCTTGTACTTCGATTATCTTTAACCGAGACATCTAAAATTTTCACCGCATAGGGATATCAACGTATAGATTCATATACAATTTTTGAAATATTTTTTAATTCTAAAATATTGATATTTCACGGCAAAAGTAAAAAAGTCATTTTTTATTTGGAATGAATTCGAAATACCAAGCCTCACGCCAACGCCTAATCATATGACCGATTCACCCACTGGATCTCCAAATCGACAAGTCAAAGCTGAGGAGGGCACGTTACCATCAGAAAGCATCCTGTCCATGAACTGCAATCTGTAAGGGTTTTGGACAATGGAGATTTGAGATCTCACCAACTTGGATTTAACTTACTCACGACGGCAGGAGAAGAGACAGAGGAAGAACACAAAACGAAATCTTGAAGTTTTCAATTAAACAATTACTGTCGGGCGGTGATGCACAGCTTGCGCATCGACCGCAGTTTTGTTCAAAACTATCATGGGCTAAGATTGATGTCAATATTGTTTATAAAGAAAAGAAAGGGGGGCATTTAATAATTTGAATATCTCGAGGAAATGAATATGTGAGTCGGGAAGGCCGGATCCTTCGGAATAACCCGAGGCTCTTGCAATTAGTTTTTGGAACATCTTATACATCGCATCACACCTGTAGCTTGGGAAAAATCGACAGCTGTTAGGCAAATTTTGTCCAATCGACGGACCCATCTTTTCATTATAGTGGATGAACCTACTCTGCAATCTTTGACCAAAGTATCATGCGTTGGACCACATTGCCACGGCCCACGTTTTTGCTAAATTGGCCATGTGCTTCTCAAGCTACACTCGTCACCTTGAATATGCAATTTTTGGTTAAGCACATTTTTGAGATTGCTATTTGCGCAATAGTAATAGCCCATAATGTCAAATGATAAATATGAGCTGCGCAAAAGGGGGGAAAAGGGATAATAGTGAGAATACGATCGAATGGGGGACACACTTGTCAACATGTATTCAATTCGAGGCGTGGACGACTGTCTTTGCGAATTCACATGGTCCTATAGGTCTTTGGCTCTCAACTCCCTGCGCAAAACTAATAAAGGAGTTCCCTGAGGTTGATTATTGGGAGACTTTTTGATGGTCAAGTTAGGGCTGAAATAACATTACAGTGAGGGCGTTGTTTCTGGTTTTCTTTGCGACACGTGCTAGCCACCACACACGTGTCACCGGGTAAGCCACCTAGTTTCTCAGCCAGCCTTCCTGTCACTTGCGTTGCAAGGGCTTCGAACGCTCAACCTCTCCGACAGAGAGGGAACGCCTATCCAAATGGCCTCACCGCCGTAGTGTTGTTTCTGTATTGTTTATACTTAGATAACCTGACATTTCTTCTTGTTCTGAAATGTGGGATTGTGAGGGAGCTTTTTTGATAGTGGACAAAACGGACTTCGGTCTCCCCATTCCTTTTTCATTAAAGATTCGGAAATTTGACCATGCGGATTCGGATCACGGGGTTTGAAACATGTTACTATCCTCTCTTAGGCTCCAGGTCGTTCTTCTTTTGGAACAAGCTTGGCCCCGTGTCGGCTAGGAAGCCTACTTCCCTTTCACACCCATTATTAGACTATGCCAAGAGGCCGCATCAATTATCATCAAGTCTACATCAAATCGGCATTATCAACATCAAAATTGGAAGTACTGATATTTAATTTTGACGCCATGTTAGAGTCTACGGAAGAGAAATTTTCTTCATACGGTTTGGGGCATGACATATTTTATAGTTCTCAATAAAACATTATTTACGTTTAAGAGTGTGACTTATCTGAAAATACATGAAATCCTTGTAAATATTTGCCAAGATCAGCAGGTTAATAGATGAGGTATCCTTATATTCACGCCCAAACATAAGCTAAGGGTACCCATCATGCCAAGATCCAATGTTTCCACATTACTTCCTCCATAAATCTTTAAAGACCTTCTCTGATTTTTCATAAATTAGTAGATATTTATCCAACGCATGCAGCGGAGGACTCCTGGCTCCTGCA